>CM057152.1:37096473-37121473 GCA_029962745.1 Echinometra lucunter
TACTTCATGAAATAGAGTCACATCTGCATTTATCCCATTGTTGACAATCATCTATTGGATTCCATGCATACAAGCTATTTTCTCTGTGATAAATTTCAAAATTGAAATCATACGTAAAATTGTTTGTCATAAGATGTTATAAAAAGTGTTGGGATACAAATTCAGATAGTATAGATGCAATCGATTTTACAACATTTTTTATTTCAGGTCAAATCCTTCAAAATCACCAAGGGTACAGTTCGTGTCTCTGCACCAGCCTCACATGACCTTGCTGTAGCATTGTGTTCAATGCCAAATCTCATTAAGCTGACAATGCCCATTGAGATTCTCTCTGATGAGTTCTGCTCTACATTGAAGGCATTGAAGGTATATTTAACGTGTAGAGAAACACTTTGAAATAAAAATGATATATATGAAATGACTTTAACATAAAAGTAATGCATTTGAGAACCTTTTGTTTTTCTTTTTTACTTAATGAAGAAATAGAGTCACATCCACATTTATCCCATTGTTCACAATCATCTATTGGATTCCATGTATACAAGCTATTTTCACTGTGATAAATTTCAAAATTGAAATCATATGTCAAATTGTTTGTCATAAGATGTTAAAAAAAGTGTTTGGATACAACTTCAGATAGTATAGATGCAATCTTTTTACAACAATTTTTATTTCAGGTCGAATCCTTCAAAATCACATGTTATTCGCTTCCTGACTCTGTACCAGCCTCACATGACCTTGCTGTAGCATTGTGTTCAATGCCAAATCTCACTAAGCTGACAATGCCACTTCTGTCTGATGAGTTCTGCTCTACATTGAAGGAAAATGCATCATCCATGAAGGTATATTTAACGTGTAGAGAAACACTTTGAAATAAAAATGATATATATGAAATGACTTTAACATAAAAGTAATGCATTTGAGAACCTTTTCTTTTTCTTTTTTACTTAATGAAGAAATAGAGTCACATCCGCATTTATCCCATTGTTCACAATCATCTATTGGATTCCATGCATACAAGCTATTTTCACTGTGATAAATTTCAAAATTGAAATCATATGTCAAATTGTTTGTCATAAGATGTTAAGAAAAGTGTTGGGATACAATATCAGTTAGTATAGATGCAATATATTTTACAACAATTTTTATTTCAGGTCAAATCCTTCAAAATCACATGTTATTTGAATCCTGACTCTGTACCAGCCTCACATGACTTTGCTGAAGCATTGTGTTCTATACGAAATCTCACTAAGCTGACAATGCCACTTCTGTCTGATGAGTTCTGCTCTACATTGAAGGAAAATGCATCATCCATGAAGGTATATTTAACCCATTCATAACAGAGGGTCCACATTATGTGGTTTGGTCTAATAACTTTTGATGCAAAGCCCTAAAAATCATACCAAGTACATGAGCAGAAAGAGCAAAAAATTCTACACATACTGTGTCCATTTTTGTTGCATCAATATTTGTTGTTTGATGCTGAAATTTTTTTAAAGGAAAATAAGCATTAAAATCCTTAAATTGGCAATGTGATGAAAATGTTAAAATTACCGTTTTTCCCTGCAAATTGGCAACTTTATGACTTCTCATCATACATTCTGTCAATTTATATTTATTTCAGATACATGATGTTTTATAAGAAAAATGTAGCAATAAAAGGAAAATGTTGGTGTTGCCAATTTGAAGAATAAAAGCTGATCAAATTACGCTTTAAATAATTCCTGTCACGAATGGGTTAACGTGTAGAGAAACACTGTGAAATAAAAATGATATATATGAAATGACTTTAACATAAAAGTAATGCATTTGAGAACCTTTTCTTTTTCTTTTTTACTTAATGAAGAAATAGAGTCACATCCGCATTTATCCCATTGTTCACAATCATCTATTGGATTCCATGCATACAAGCTATTTTCACTGTGATAAATTTCAAAATTGAAATCATATGTCAAATTGTTTGTCATAAGATGTTAAGAAAAGTGTTGGGATACAATATCAGTTAGTATAGATGCAATCTATTTTACAATTTTTATTTCAGGTCAAATCCTTCAAAATCACATGTTATTTGAATCCTGACTCTGTACCAGCCTCACATGACTTTGCTGTAGCATTGTGTTCAATACGAAATCTCACTAAGCTGACAATGACCGATAAGATTCTCTCTGATAAGTTCTGCTCTACATTGAAGGCAAATGCATCATCCATGAAGGTATATCTAACGTGTAGAGAAACACTTTGAAATAAAAATGATATACTAGTATATGAAATGACTTTAACATAAAAGTAATGCATTTGAGAACCTTTTCTTTTTCTTTTTTACTTAATGAAGAAATAGAGTCATATCCGCATTTATCCCATTGTTCACAATCATCTATTGGATTCCATGCATACAAGCTATTTTCACTGTGATTAATTTCAAAATTGAAATCATATGTAAAATCGTCTGTCATAAGATGTTATAAAAAGTGTTGGGATATAAATTCAGATAGTATAGATGCAATCTATTTTACAACATTTTTTATTTTAGGTCAAATCCTTCAAAATCACCAAGGGTGCGGTTCGTGTCTCTGCACCAGCCTCACATGACCTTGCTGTAGCATTGTGTTCAATGACAAATCTCATTAAGCTGACAATGCCCATTGAGATTCTCTCTGATAAGTTCTGCTCTACATTGAAAGAATGGGCATCATTCTTCATGGTATGTTAGACTTGTAGAGAAACAATTTAAAATTTAAAAAAGAAATGAAATTATTCTTATGTATTGGGATTTTTTTCTTTGCTTTTGCTTCTTTTTTTTTTTGTATTGTGAAGAAGTAGATTTTACCTTATTTACATTTTCTTTAAAAGATGTTCATAATAATTTTATAGATGCCATGCATTTAAGCTATTTTCACTGTGATAAATTTCAAAATTGAATTCATATGTCAAATTGTTTGTCATAAAGATGTTATAAAAGTGTTGGGATACAAATTCAGATAGTATAGATGCAGTCTATTGTACAACAATTTTTATTTCACGTCAAATCCTTCAAAATCTCCGATGGTGTGGTTTGTGTCTCTGCACCACCATATTCACATGACTTTGCTGTAGCATTGTGTTTAGTGCCAAATCTCACTAAGCTGACAATGCTCGTTGAGATTCTCTCTGATGAGTTCTGCTTGAGTACATTGAAGGTAAAGGCATCATCCACGAAGGTATATGTAATGTGTAGAGAAACATTTTGAAATAAAAATGATATAACATAAAAGTAATGCATTTGAGAACCTTTTCTTTTTCTTTTTTACTTAATGAAGAAATAGAGTCACATTCACATTTATCCCATTGTTCACAATCATCTTTTGGATTCCATGCATACAAGCTATTTTCACTGTGATAAATTTCAAAATTGAAATCATATGTCAAATTGTTTGTCATATGATGTTAAAAAAAGTGTTGGGATACAAATTCAGATAGTATAGATGCAATCTATTTTACAACAATTTGTATTTCAGGTCGAATCTTTCAAAATCACATGGGATTCGGTTCCTGACTCTGTACCAGCCTCACATGACCTTGTAGTAGCATTTTGTTCAATGCCAAATCTCACTAAGCTGACAATGCCCATTGAGATTCTCTCTGATAAGTTCTGCTCTACATTGAACGCAAATGCATCATCCTTGAAGGTATGTTCAACTTGTAGAGAAACAATTTGAAATTTAAAAAAGAAATGAAATGTCATATGTATTGGGATCAATGTCGGAAATACACGTGGGCGACGGCGATTTCGTCCTCATGATCGACAGCCCAAATCGCCCCTAAAATTCTCAAAATCTAATGCTTTGGGGCGACTATTTATTTCAGAGTCACCCCAATATCTATGCCCCTTAGTCTTAACAGTTTTTTCTGAGCGAGTAAACCTTTATGATTTCATGAAAGTATAATACCTTCATAAGCATCACGGTTTTTTGTCTGATTGATACGAATCAAGGAGTGTCACTGTAAGTCGCTATGAAATTGCAACCATGCTACCTTACCTCGCGTTATATTGCAATTCTAGCCTGTGCATATTGCGCAATTCATGCTTAGAGCTCGTGGGCAGTGCACTGTCAACATTCTACTACCACACGGTTTCCATTCGACTCCCCCAAAATATCATCCTAGAATCCCACCAATATGCCATCTGGCGGTTTTTTCAGTGATGATATTTAGTCAAGAGATAGTGTCAGATTCCTCTGTATATTTGGTTCAAGAAATTTATGACCTCAAAATGAGTCTGAAATCACAAAAAAGGCTAAATTTCTGAGTTCATTCTCACACATAGTCTTTCGAGTTGGTTGTGAGATGATCGAAATTCAACAAGTAATATCGTCCCAAAAGTATCTGAAAAGGTATTTATATGTTTAGAACTTATTTTAAATGTGATATTTGGCTGTCTCTTTTAGCTTTTGTTGAATGAAGGTGTATTCTAGAATATGAAAACTAGTTTTTTTTTTCACAAAAGATTGCCTTGCAATGAGGGCTTTCTGACTCCCTGCTGTGACTTTACATGTATGTGACTGCAGATATTTCTATTGTGGCCAGGCGTGTGATCCTAACATATCATTCAGTGATCACTTTGAGTTACTTTGAACATTTGATTGTACAAATCCCCAATCTAATACAGTTTACAGTTATAAATGTTCTGTGCTTTTATACATTATGGTGAGTCTAAGAATGCCAACGAATACTTTAAAAAGTTACAGATGTGTGACAAAAAGTAGCCCCTAAATAAAAAGAATAGCCCCAAGCAAAAAAAAAAAAAAGCCCCTAAAAATAAAAATTAATTCCTACACTGTTCCTTGCACACAAGGTATTTTCACTGTGATAAATTTCAAAATTGAAATCATATTTCAAATTGTTTGTCATAAGATGTTAAAAAAAGTGTTGGGATACAAATTCAGATGGTATAGATGCAATATATTTTACAACAATTTTTATTTCAGATCGAATCCTTCAAAATCACATGTTATTCGGTTCCTGACTCTGTACCATCCTCACTTGACCTTTTAGTAGCATTGTGTTCAATGCCAAATCTCACTAAGCTGACAATGCCCATTGAGATTCTCTCTGATAAGTTCTGCTCTACATTGAAGGCAAAGGCATCATCCATGAAGGTATATTTAACGTGTAGAGAAACATTTTGAAATAAAAATGATATATGAAATGACTTTAACATAAAAGTAATGCATTTGAGAACCTTTTCTTTTTATTTTTTACTTAATGAAGAAATAGAGTCACATTCACATTTATCCCATTGTTCACAATCATTGGAAGCAAGGGCATCATCCTTCTCGGTATGTTAAACTTGTAGAGAAATAATTTGAAATTTAAAAAAGAAATGAAATTATTCTTATGTATTGGAATTTATTTTTTCTCTGCTTTTGCTTTTTTTGTGTGTGTTGTGAAGAAGTAGATTTTACCTTTTTTACATTTTCTTTAAAAGATGTTCATAATCTAGTAGATTTTACCTTATTTAAATTTTCTTTGAAAGATGTTCATAATCATGTTACAGATTCCATGAACAATTTTTTGTCATAAGATGTTAAAAAAGTGTTGGGATACAAATTCAGATAGTATAGATGCAATCTATTTTTATTTCAGGTCAAATCCTTCAAAATCACCCAGGGTGTGGTTTGTGTCTCTGCACCAGCCTCAAATAAACTTGCTGTAGCAGTGCGTTCAATGCCAAATCTCACTAAGCTGGCAATGCCCGTTGAGATTCTCTCTGATGATTTCTACTCTACATTGAAAGGATGGGCATCATTCTTCAAGGTATGTTGAACTTGTAAAGAAACAATTTGAAATTTAAAAAAGAAATGAAATTATTCTGATGTATTCTTATGTATGAATTTTTATGCCTCCGCCCACTGCAGGTGGTTGCCGGAGGCATTATGTTTTCGGGTCGTCCATCCGTCCATCCGTCCCGTTTTCGTTCTCGCGATAACTTAAGAACCGTTTGACAGATCAACTTCAAACTTGGCTCGTGTATGCATATGGGAGGGACAATGATCTGATTAGATTTTGGAGTCTCAAGGTCAAAGGTCAAGGTCATAGAGGTAATACACATAAAAATGGCTCGTTCTCACGATAACTTAAGAACCTTTTGACAGATTGGCTTCAAACTTGGCTCATGTATGCACATGGAAAGGACAATGATCTGATTAGATTTTGGGGTCACAAGGTCAAAGGTTATAGAGGTCATTATGTACATAGAAATGGGTAGTTTTCACCATAACTCAACAACCATTTGACCGATCAACCTCAAACTTGGCACAGGTATGCATATGGGAGAGACAATGATCTGATTAGATTTTGGGGTCTCAAGGTCAAAGGTCAAAGGTCATAGAGGTCATTATGTACATAGAAATGGTTTGTTCTTGTGATAACTCAGTAACCATTTGACGGTTCAACAAACTTGGCTCATGTATGCATATGGAAAGGGCAATGCTCTCATTAGATTTGGGGGTCACAAGGTCGAAGGTCAAGGTCAAAGATATTGTATAAATGAAAATAAATCAACATGAAGTGCCATTTATTTCTGATTTGGTAATGGCGGAGGTATAAAGTTCGACCACGCTTGGTCGAAGATTCATCTAGTTTTCTTTGCTTTTGCTTTTTTTTTTTTGGCATCGTTAAGTGGTAGATTTACCTTATTTACATTTTCTTTAAAAGATTTTCATAATCATGGTGTAGATTCCATGCACACAAGGTGTGGAAACTGTTTTTTATCATTTTTCCTCTCAGGTCAAATCCCTGATATTACAAGGGATGTGGTTCGTGTCTCTCTACTACCCTCACTACCCTCACATGCAGTAGCATTGTGTTCAATGCCAAATCTCACTGAGCTGACAATACCTGATATGATTTTCTCTCATAAGTTCTTAATAGTGAAGATGAAATAGAATTACATTATTTTAATTTTTTCAAAAGTTTATTTTCATGAAATAGATTCCATGCACACAGGCAACATTTTTTGTCTGTGCGGTGAATTTTAAAAGTGAAATCAAATGTCGAATTGTTTGTAATAAGATGAATCAGCGTTTGTAAAAAAAGTTGGGACACTAAAGCAGATATTTGTGATCCTGGCAAAATGAATATTTTGTGGATTTTTGGACCCCCCTATTTTTTCTTTTATAATCACTTATTATATATCTATTTACTCTCACATAAAACACTGTTCATTTCATATGGAGTATATTCTTGATACAGAGTTAGGTAGAGACAGTATATATATCAGTTAGAGCATTACATAACAAAGTGAGAGGCTTTTGCCCCTTCCCAGCTGAGAAGACACACACCCCCGCCTATGGAATGGAAAAGTCTAGAAATTTTGGGGTTTGACTGGTGATCAGGTGATGCCATGTGCCGTTCTACTTTTGACACCATCACCATCACTCTACATCACTAGTCTCTCCTCGTGTTTTATTACAGGTAAGATAAAATTGATTTCTACCTTGTGATATCCTGATATTTGTATTAAATAAGTTTATCTATTGTCCATATATGCTGGTATTTTGCAATTAACACAGTATAATCGATAAGATGTATTTTGAGAGATCATATGTTAGAGTTGGTTGAGCATTCCATTTGATACTTTGACAGAAGTGACTAAATTTTGTACCTTATGCTTTTCTTATTCAAACCATGACGTTACTGTTAAATCAGAGTAACGTAGAATGTTATTGTTTATGAATTAATAGTTGAAGTGAAAGATTTAATGATTTGAGTAGTTAGAGAGCTGAAATTGCATATACATGTACTTATCAAGAGAAAGTGGATTATGATTACAGTGTGAAAGGGGTCCTGTACCCCTAGGTTGTGTGTTTCTCATCAGTTTGATATTGAATGTGAACGCAGCCCAAATTGATTTTAGAATTGTGTGAACGCATCTGTTGTGATTCTCATGTATAGTAGTAAAGGTGTCATGCAGTAGTGAAGACGTGAATGAATTTCACATGTAAACTGGGTACACACCACTGCCGCTTAATGAGAAAGAGATAGTGTAGAGATAAGGAGCCTGTGCTTGGGCCTCCTGGAGACCACTAATCTCCTCTCTGGTAGAGTTTGTCTAATTAATCAGACCCATTTAGATGGTGTTGACTTCTCTGTACAGTAACTTTTACCTTTAGAACCATATGTCAAGTAGGACAGAAAACCAGGTTTTGAAAGACTAGAATTTAGAGAGAGTCTGAGAAGTAGAATAGTGGCGAGTAGAAAGTGATAACTTTGTTTTTGAGAACAGGTTTTCCTTTGTTTCTTCTACTACATGTACATGTATTCTAATCATGGCCTGGAAAAGAGTATTTTTCCCCCCTTCCTTTTGGAAGAGGCTTCCAATTTATTTTTGCTGAGCTGATAAATTTTGACTGGATTTTTCAGGAGGGCAGCCATTTTGTTTTCCTCTAGGAACTGCCACAAAAGCAGAGGTTGGCAAATTGACGTGTATTATATCTATTGTAAAATGTTTGATAACTGCTAGTCAATAATGTTAATTGTACTTTACCCTGTTTCACTGATTTAGTTAGCTTATTATTTCAATAGGAAACTGATTATTGACTTGGATTAATAAGCTGATGCTAGAGTTATTTTCAAAACTTTGTTATTCACCTAAAATTAGTATCAGAAAAGAAATAACTTTTTACTTTTAAGTCAACTAAAATGAACCATAGCTATTATAATGTTGATTGCCAAGTAATGCACATGTACGTTTTAGATTAATAGTATTATCATGAGGGGATAGATAGAGATATTTAGTTGTCATCATAATGCTTCATGATAGTAGGGTTGAGTTATTTCTTTATTCCTTTATACTTTGAATATTATATAGACAAGGATTAAATTGGAAACTTGATCATGGATAAAGATAATATTGCTTGGATATTTCCTATGAATATGTTATGCATTGTTTTATTGCTATTGTTTTGATATTTATTATATGAGTAATAAATGTGCCATTCTACTTTTGACACCATCACCATCACTCTACATCACTTGTCTCTCCTCGTGTTTTATTACAGCACTCTATACCCCCTGTAGGGGTGCTACATTATCTGGAGGCACTGCCCGAATGTTTCATCAATCGTAACCGCACCGGGACAACGCCTTGAGACGTGCAGTTTGCTTCAGGCATTAGGGGAATCTTAGCACTCAACCCACAGTTGGTGAAATGGCGGGTTTAGAGGATCTGGTGGCTGACGTACTCGACCAGCTGAAAGCGGGTACTGAAGATGAGCTCCTTAGAGTGGCTGAGGTTCTGGAGAGGCCAGTGGCTGACATAAGCAAGGCTAAGCTGAAGGGACGTGTAGGGTTTCTTCGAATGCTGCAACGCTATCTGTGCAGTGAGGAGGTGGAGGAGCTGGTCGATGAAGGTAAGGCAGTATGGGGTAAGGTGACGGAGGTACTGGTTGGGAAGGTTGGGAATGTCCCCGGGGATGGTTTGGAACAGGAAACTGACAGCAAAGAGACCATCGTGGAAGCCCCAATCGCCATGCCAGCCAGGAATGATGACCCTTCGCCTTCAGTCCCTATCACGAACGTGGCATTTCGGAAGGAGTTTAGGATTGTGGGGCAAATTGGTGAGCCCCAACAGAAGGATAAACTAACCTTTTCAAGTCTTGCTAGGCAGATTGACAGCGGACTTCGAAAGAAGTATCCAGAGGAAGAGGTAGTGGAGCAGGTGGTCCGTGCCATTAGTCCTGGGCTCCGTATCCGCAGCTACCTTGAGGGGAGGTCTGGCCTCGACTTGCCCACTCTCCGCAAAATTCTCAGATCCCACTACCGGGAAAAAGATGCCACTGAGCTATTTCAAGAACTTTCCACTGCTGCACAGGGAAGCCGAGAGACCGAGCATGACTTCATTCTTAGGGCCATGGACTTAAAACAGAAGGTCCTCTTCGCTTGTCAAGAAGCTGGTTCAGGTGTAAGTTATGATGAGGGACGAGTGCAGAAGATGTTTCTTCATGCAGTAGCAACTGGTTTACAGAATGACAATGTTCGCCATGGCTTAGAACCATACCTCACAGAGGCCAGTACAGATGAAGAGGTCCTTGAGGCTCTCACAACCATTTTGGGGCATGAGACAGAGAGGCAGCAAAAACTGAGGATCAAGACAAAGATTGTCAACAGTGTGTCGGCCTCGGGTGAATCCGAGAAGAAGTCCGAAAGTGAAGGAGGCCAAGACACACAGCCCAAAATGCCTGAGTGGAAAGATCTCAAAGCAGCAATCCGGTCTATTGTCCAGAATGAAATCAAGACCTTGGTACCTCAAAAATCTCCCTCTTCAAATCAAGAACAATCCACCTCTTCCACTCCAAGGCGCCCTAGACGAGGTTGTGAGGCTTGCACACAGAAGGGAGAGGAAGGAAGTTGCCGTCACTGTTTCCGGTGTGGCAGTGTAGAACACTATGCTAGGGGATGCAAATTACAGGGAAACGGGAGCAGGGTGCCTCAGTGGGACATGGAGCGCCCAAGTCAACCACGTCCCAACCACCAGCAATAAATATACCAGCAACACGTCTCTCTGGAAATAGAAAGAAAGTGGCACGCTTAGTAGGAGGTAAATGTGAAGTGACTTGTAGTATTGGGGGAAGAGAAGCTAAGGTTCTGTGGGATACTGGTGCTCAGGTTTCTCTCCTTCCCCAAAAGTGGCTTAAAGAACACCTACCTCATGAAGAGACGCACTCTATTTCCAAGCTGTTTCCAGAAGGTGACTTGCGGCTAACGGCAGCAAACAAGACACCAATTCCTTATCTGGGCTATGTGGAACTTGCGGTCACACTCAACAGGGCGCAAAAGACAGAACTCCTCGTGCCGTTCCTGGTAACTGACTCCAGTGAAGACCAAGTGATTCTTGGTTACAATGTTATTGCTGAATTTGTCCTACATCCTCCCACGCAAACTATTGATCTGACCAGCATACTAGTGGACTCCCTACCTAGCTATCCAGCCCCAACCATAAATGCGGTAGTGGAGCTAATCAAGGCACCAGACCAAGTCTCGCTCCGACAGGTGAAATCTGGTAGAACAGTGAGGTGTATAGCTCCAGGTACTTCAGTTATATCCTGCAAGGTACATGTTGGTGACCTACAAGATTCCATTGCCCTGTTAGAATCTAATCCCACACTGATGGACACCTTAGATATCCAGCCTGCTGTTGTCGAGATTGGAAAAGGAAGGTACAGCAGAGTTCAAGTAGTTATAACCAATCTGACTACAAGTAATGTGTTCCTCCCAAAGCAGACAACAATCGCCACACTTGAACCAATCTCTGGCATCGAAGATGGCACCCTTCGTCATGAACATTTGGCGACTGTTTGCCAGGCAAAAGGCTGTACCACCCAGGATGATTGGCTCTCAAGCTTCAACCTTGATCACCTACCAATGACCCAACGCGTAGCTGTACTAGAAATGTTGAAACAAGAGAGAGGCGCATTTTCCATTGGAGATGAGGACATCGGCCAGATAAACGATCTTCACATGAAAATACACCTCTCTGATAACATCCCAGTGCAGAAGAACTACATGGCTATACCTCGTCCTCTCCTCCGTGAGGTCAAGGAGTATATCATTGACCTGCTAAAGAAGAACTGGGTTCGAAAGTCATCATCGCCCTACTCCTCTCCAGTCGTTTGTGTGAGAAAGCGAGATGGATCGCGCCGATTATGCATCGACTATAGGGCACTGAATGCAAAAACCATCCCAGACAGACAGCCCATTCCTAGAATCCAAGATGTGCTGGACAGCCTTGGCGGAAATCAGTGGTTCTCGACTCTAGACCAGGGAAAAGCCTACCATCAAGGCTTTGTCTCTGAAGAGTCCAAACCCCTTACAGCCTTCATCACCCCTTAGGGTTTATATGAATGGAACCGCATCCCTTTTGGACTGACCAACGCACCAGCAGTTTTCCAACACTGCATGGAGGACTGCTTGGAGGGATTGAGTGGAGATATCTGCCATGTGTACCTTGATGATGTATTAGTATACAGTCCTACCTTCCATGACCACATCCTTCATCTGAAACAGGTTCTGCAAAGAGTCCAGGAGAAGGGCATCAAACTAAAGCCATCCAAGTGCAGATTCTTTGAGAGAGAGGTCAAATACCTAGGAAGGATTGTTTCAGGTGATGGCCACCGATCAGACCCGGAAGATGTACAGGCAGTAGAGCAGCTTCGCGAGAAGACACCCAAGACATTTGGTGAACTAAGATGTGTCCTTGGTTTAGTTGGCTACTACCGGAAATATATTCCGAACTTCTCTAAGCAAGCTGGCCCACTCTACAACCTACTGTCTCTTCCCCCTGATCAGAAAGTATCACACAGAAAAAGCACAAGGAAGAACCAGCACATTCTGCCTTCAAACCACCAAATTGAATGGAAGGAACACCACCAAGATATCCTGAATTGCCTGATCGATAGTCTTCTGAAGGCTCCAGTTATGGCTTTCCCTGATTTCGAGAAGCCATTCGTGCTGCACACTGATGCTTCCAACGATGGACTGGGTGCGGTGCTCTATCAGAAGAAGGATGGGAAACTGAGAGTAATTGCATATGCTTCAAGGACTCTCACTCAAACCACCAAATTGAATGGAAGGAACACCACCAAGATATCCTGAATTGCCTGATCGATAGTCTTCTGAAGGCTCCAGTTATGGCTTTCCCTGATTTCGAGAAGCCATTCATGCTGCACACTGATGCTTCCAACGATGGACTGGGTGCGGTGCTCTATCAGAAGAAGGATGGGAAACTGAGAGTAATTGCATATGCTTCAAGGACTCTCACTCCAGCTGAGAAGCGGTATCATCTTCACTCAGGAAAGCTGGAGTTCCTGGCATTGAAATGGGCCATCTGTGACAGATTCAGAGATTACTTGTACTACTCCCCTCCATTCACCGTCTATACAGACAACTTCAGCCAAGTTGAATGCTACAGGCCTTCGTTGGGTTGGGGAGTTAGCAGACTTCTCGTTCAACATCAAGTACAGACCTGGTCGAGCAAATGTAGATGCAGACACTCTCTCCAGGGTTCCATTTGAAGCCAGTGACATGGATGATTACAGCGAAGAAGTTTCTCCTACGACCATCAGTGCTGTGTGCCAGTCTGTAAAAGCTCAACAACACCAAATCACAGCATGGATAAATGCTATTACTGCCTTTGAATTTGACGACTGTGAAGATACTCAACAGCCCCCATCTGATCAATTCAGCAAGGAAGATATCTGCAGAGCACAGATGGAAGACCCGTCAATCTCATATGTGCTAATGGTGATGCGTGAAGGAAAACCCCCAAATCGTCAAGAGAGACAACAGCTTCCCAGGCAGACATCACAAATCCTGCGGGAGTGGAAGAAGCTGCGACGCAAAACCGCTTCCTACTTCCAGATTTTGTTACCGGCCAAATACAAATCTTTCGTTTACCAAGAACTACACAACAAGATGGGACATCTTGGTCCAGAAAAGGTTCTGCACTTAGCACGAGAAAGGTTTTATTGGCCTAACATGGAGAATGATATAACTAGTTACATCACCCAGCAATGCCCCCTGCCTAAAACAGAAGAGACCACAGAGACAAATCAAGGCCAATCTCACACCAATCGAGACAACACAGCCCTTCGAGCTAGTCTACATCGACTTCCTCCATCTGGAACGTAGCAAAGGTGGCTACGAATACATCCTTGTGGTGGTCGATCATTTCACCCGATTCGCCCAAGCCTATCCAACCCAAAACAAGAGTGGAAAAATGGCAGCGGACATCATTTTCAACAACTACTGTCTAAAGTACGGATTCCCCAGGAGACTCCACCATGACCAGGGGAGGGAGTTTGAGAACCATTTGTTCAAGCAACTCTCGTTCAAGCAACTCTCGTACGACACCGTATCACCCACAGGGCAACGGCCAGGTAGAAAGGTTTAACAGGACACTCCTTGGGATGTTGCGGACCCTTGCCGAAGAGCAAAAAAGTAACTGGAATGCATATGTAGGGAAGGTAGTTCATGCCTACAATTGCACTCGCAATGAGTCTACGGGATACTCACCTTTCTATCTACTCTTTGGTAGACACACCCGTCTTCCAATTGACCTGGCTTTTGGACTGGACCACAATGACGATGGAAAATACACATCTAACAAGGAGAGCTATGTAAGGCAGTGGAAGGAACAGATGCAGCAAGCTTACGACATTGCGGCTAGAAATGCATGTCAGACAGCCGGCCAACGGAAGCAGCATTATGACAAAAAGGCAAAATCTGTTACCTTGGTGCCAGGAGATCGTGTCCTTGTTAGAAACATGCAGCCAAGTGCAGGACCATCAAAACTACGGGCCTATTGGGAAGACCAGGTCTATGTAGTTGTCAGCCAGAGAGGAGAGATGCCAGTGTATGAACTCAGGGCAGAAAGTGGCAAAGGAAAGACTAGAGTGCTGCATCGAAATCTCCTTCTTCCATGCGACCTACTCCCAAGACAGCAGTCATCAACAGCACCCGCAGATGACAGCAAAGGCCCTTCCAAAGTGAAATCCTCACACTCGAAAAGGAAACATGTCAGAGAAAAACCAACGCTTGAATTGAGCAGCAGTGATGATAGTGACGATGACATGGAGATCCTCCCCACATCCCCAGGAGGCGAAGCTACGCCTGCCCAGGGAAACGAAAACCCTAGATATGCTGCTCAAGATGTAGTTTGTCAAAGTCCTGCACTCAGAGCTGAACTGACCATTGATCCTGATGATGTGCCCACTACTATCCCTCAACAGGAAGAAAGGGACTCGGCTAGCCCCACGCTAGAAGGCACAGTAGTCCCGAGCATTGATATAACTGGAACAACAGAGGAAAGGGCACTACCACAACGAAATAGACGCCCTCCTTCACGCTTAGTACATGTATATGACCAAATGGGACAACCATCCATACAAACTGTACGAGGGAACCAAACAATCACCAACCAATCCACCCCAGGGATCTCCCAATCCTTTCCTCCAAACCCCCAATCAGACCCATGGGTACCTCCGTCAAATCCTCCCCCAATGCCTTTCTATCCTACTCAAACTTGTTACCCGGGAACTAACCAGCCCACAGCCCCAACATACCTCGAACACTCAAACTTTAACCAGCAGGCAGGAGTGAGTACTCTCCCTTGGATACTCCAGATGCTTCCGATGCCATTCCCTGTTGGACCACCCTACCCACCTGGACATCTTGCCTGGCCCCCAACCAACTTTGGAAACCAACCCCTGGCTTAGCTGATGGATAGAAACTGACTAGATTTGGACCTTCTATTGCGATTTGTGACTTTAATATTATTGTGCGACGATATTGGACTGAGAGGCATCAGGTTGAAATATAGGAGCAGATGTCAAGAGAAAATCACAGCGCTGTGTAACAGGGTAGCTGACATGGAAACGAGTATGACTTCGATCGCTATGGACTTGATTTGTCACATGAAAGACTATATCATAGCTTATCATGTCAGCTACTATGCGGAAATGGACATTACTCATTGAATTAGGCATCAATCTGTCCTATTCGCGTTAAATGCTTTGGACTATTATAATGATTTTAGTCAAAAAGACTGCGAATACAAACTTTATGGACTGTGCACACCATTCAAGTTCGGTTCGCCTAATCGGAAACAGTTACTAGGACAGAATTTTTGCCAAGGATGCCGTAGTCGGAACACAGAGACTTGTTATTCTCTCGTCTAAAATTGACTTGGACTTGAATTGTATTTTATGTGTTTGTTCTACAGAATTGGATCTGCTATTAAGTGTAGTTTATTTTTTGTTAATGTCGAGGACGACATTTCATTTGGTGGGGAAGAGTGTGATCCTGGCAAAATGAATATTTTGTGGAATTTTGGACCCCCCTATTTTTTCTTTTATAATCACTTATTATATATCTATTTACTCTCACATA
Organism: Echinometra lucunter; assembly: GCA_029962745.1. Classification (NCBI taxonomy): domain Eukaryota; kingdom Metazoa; phylum Echinodermata; class Echinoidea; order Camarodonta; family Echinometridae; genus Echinometra; species Echinometra lucunter. The sequence continues at coordinate 37,112,398 of CM057152.1, forward strand.
AAACACTGTTCATTTCATATGGAGTATATTCTTGATACAGAGTTAGGTAGAGACAGTATATATATCAGTTAGAGCATTACATAACAAAGTGAGAGGCTTTTGCCCCTTCCCAGCTGAGAAGACACACACCCACGCCTATGGAATGGGAAAGTCTAGAAATTTTGGGGTTTGACTGGTGATCAGGTGATGCCATGTGCCATTCTACTTTTGACACCATCACCATCACTCTACATCACTTGTCTCTCCTCGTGTTTTATTACAGGTAAGATAAAATTGATTTCTACCTTGTGATATCCTGATATTTGTATTAAATAAGTTTATCTATTGTCCATATGCTGGTATTTTGCAATAACACAGTATAATCGATAAGATGTATTTTGAGAGATCATATGTTAGAGTTGGTTGAGCATTCCATTTGATACTTGACAGAAGTAACTAAATTTTGTACCTTATGCTTTTCTTATTCAAACCATGACGTTACTGTTAAATCAGAGTAACGTAGAATGTTATTGTTTATGAATTAATAGTTGAAGTGAAAGATTTAATGATTTGAGTAGTTAGAGAGCTGAAATTGCATATACATGTACTTATCAAGAGAAAGTGGATTATGATTACAGTGTGAAAGGGGTCCTGTACCCCTAGGTTGTGTGTTTCTCATCAGTTTGATATTGAATGTGAACGCAGCCCAAATTGATTTTAGAATTGTGTGAACGCATCTGTTGTGATTCTCATGTATAGTAGTAAAGGTGTCATGCAGTAGTGAAGACGTGAATGAATTTCACATGTAAACTGGGTACACACCACTGCCGCTTAATGAGAAAGAGATAGTGTAGAGATAAGGAGCCTGTGCTTGGGCCTCCTGGAGACCACTAATCTCCTCTCTGGTAGAGTTTGTCTAATTAATCAGACCCATTTAGATGGTGTTGACTACTTTGTACAGTAACTTTTACCTTTAGAACCATATGTCAAGTAGGACAGAAAACTAGGTTTTGAAAGACTAGAATTTAGAGAGAGTCTGAGAAGTAGAATAGTGGCGAGTAGAAAGTGATAACTTTGTTTTTGAGAACAGGTTTTCCTTTGTTTCTTCTACTACATGTACATGTATTCTAATCATGGCCTGGAAAAGAGTATTTTTCCCCCCTTCCTTTTGGAAGAGGCTTCCAATTTATTTTTGCTGAGCTGATAAATTTTGACTGGATTTTTCAGGAGGGCAGCCATTTTGTTTTCCTCTAGGAACTGCCACAAAAGCAGAGGTTGGCAAATTGACGTGTATTATATCTATTGTAAAATGTTTGATAAGTGCTAGCCAATATTGTTAATTGTACTTTACCCTGTTTCACTGATTTAGTTAGCTTATTATTTCAATAGGAAACTGATTATTGACTTGGATTAATAAGCTGATGCTAGAGTTATTTTCAAAACTTTGTTATTCACCTAAAATTAGTATCAGAAAAGAAATAACTTTTTACTTTTAAGTCAACTAAAATGAACCATAGCTATTATAATGTTGATTGCCAAGTAATGTACGTTTTAGATTAATGGTATTATCATGAGGGGATAGACAGAGATATTTAGTTGTCATCATAATGCTTCATGATAGTAGGGTTGAGTTATTTCTTTATTCCTTTATACTTTAAATATGATATAGACAAGGATTAAATTGGAAACTTGATCATGGATAAAGATAATATTGCTTGGATATTTCCTATGAATATGTTATGCATTGTTTTATTGCTATTGTTTTGATATTTATTATATGAGTAATAAATGTGCCATTCTATCTACTTTTGACACCATCACCATCACTCTACATCACTTGTCTCTCCTCGTGTTTTATTACAGCACTCTATACCCCCTGTAGGGGTGCTACATATTATATATGCAAACTGTTTTTGAACAATTTTCCTTTCAGGTCAAATCCTTCAAAATCACCAAGGGTGTGGTTTGTGTCTCTGCCCCAGCCTCACATGACCTTGGTGTAGCATTGTGGTCGATGCCAAATCTCACTAAGCTGAGAATGCCAGTTGAGATTCTCTCTGATGAATTCTGCTGTACATTTAAAGCAGGGGCATATTCCATGAAGATGCATTTACCTTGTAGAGGCTTTACCTTGAAAATGTGAAGATTATTATCATGTTGCTCAACAGCCAATCAAAATCCAGTATTCCATGAAGAGTTACTATAATAGCAAAGTTACTATTATAGTAAGTTTTATGTAATGGGCCCCAGGTCAAGTTCAAATTTGGAGTCTTCACATCAAAGGTCAAAGGTCACAAACTAAAAAATGCTTACTGATCACGTTAAGCCGGGCATCCGTGTCCTATGGACACAGTCCATTTCTATTTTCTTTGTTACATGAGCGTTGTCGGTTTCACATTGATCTTTTGTGCTGGCATAAGTGTACACAGAAACTTCACCTCAATGCCTTAGACTTGTCAGTAAATTTGCGAAATTTCTTGATATATCAGAGTAATTTTCTGGCAGTTCAAACAAAAGAGAGAAAGTTTTAGGACAGTTTTACAGCCATTTTTTTTTGGGGGGGGGGAGGGGTGAGGGGGGTTTGGAACCAAAGAATTTAAAATTTCATATTTTACTTGATAATGATTTTGCATCATTTTGATAGATACATCTATTCTTTCATTATTCTGATGTAATGGTGTTTGATATGTTATATTTCAACTCCCATTTATAAAAACTGTTTCAAGATCATGGGAAAATGCAATAATTTTCAAGGTCAACGGGATCAACTCTACCGATTGCTTGGTTGGTAATTACAAAGTTTAGCCTTTGCCAGGGCTGTATAGGTATTTTATTCTGGTTATCACAATATGAAGAACAGTTTAATTAAGCCATTAACTTAGTTCCAGGCAGAAGTATAAAAGGAGGGCATTTTAATTTTGTTTCGCTATACTTCATGCCTGCAGATTTCTCACGTCAGAAGCCTAGAATCATGATATGCAATGTATGATAGATAACACATTTTGATTTACATTGTAATATTTGACCTACAAACCAGTCTAACTTGAAGTCAGTCCATTTCTTCTAATTGGTTATTTTCTTTTTTTGCTCGTTTGTTTTTGTCACAGAACCGTTTTCGTCAAATCTTCGGTTTTAATGGAACTCCTCAATTAAGCATATGTGAGCTTTCACCTTATGCACGGTCAGTTTGATAGAATTATTTTCCAAACAAATTCAGAATCACATTTATCAATTTATTATGGTAAGAAGTGAGTGTGTAAAAAGAAGACTTGTGTATGTTTACTTTTTGTTTAATAATTTCTTTACATTGCATTGAAATACCCAAAGGCTTAGACGGTGAATTTGTTCATGCATGCCATGTATGAAAAGTACTTGGATAAGGAACAAACCACTTTTTGTTATTTAATGTGTGAAATATGCTCATCAGTGCATCTAAGGTGTCCCACTCGGGGCAATCCAATATTGTAAAAACTTCCCATTACTTCCTTATTCTATAATATGATATTTTTTCCATGTACAGGGATGATAGCTCATCTGTTTCATCTGAAGATGACCAAGATTAGGAGGAGGAGGAAGAGGAAGAAGAAGAGGAAGAGGAAGAGGAAGAGGAAGAGGAAGAAGAAGAAGAAGAGGAAGAAGAAGAAGAGGAGGAGGAGGAAGAGGCAGAAGAAGAAGAGAAGATGGAGCAGTCTTCTGCTGACTGGTAGGTTGTCCAACCAAGTGTGTCCTATGATCAACCAGGTACATCTGGGGACACTGATGTACACCAGACATATCATGAGGAGCAGCATAGCATGTCAAGGCACTCGGGATACAGTACTTCTCATCCTGTGTCCAGCTTTGATTCACATTCAGAACCAACTTCCTCTCCGTCTCATCAAATAGCAGACGACACCCATGTCCAATGTTCGGCAGTTACCTCACACTGGAAGAAGCTGGAGGGGTAGATCTCAAAGTGTAAAGAGGAAAGCACCTCGTACTCAGTCAAGAGTTCCCCAGGATGTTCCAGAGAAGTATCCAAGGGTTGGCACTCCTGAAAAATCATTTATTGTACATATTAGTGATGATTCCAGTTCTAATGAAAGCTCTACCTCATAAGACAGATCATTTTGCAATGTTACTTGTATCCTCAATTTTCATTCAAAATATATGTATGAAGATGCATTCCAAATGTCATTTACATGTAGCTGCAGTATTAATTACATGTACCTCAACATTGTGTGTGAAAGTGTCTTGCACATTAGAAAGCGACTGTTAAAGTAGATATTCACTGATTTAAAAACTGACTCAATTTTCATAATTGCGTAGGTGAAGCTTAGATTGAACAAGTTTTGTCAAAATACATCGCTTAGAAATATTCAAAGTATCATTATCAATTAGCAGGCGCTAAAATACATCCCCGACATAGCACCTGAAGAGCTCTCCAAACACCGTTGAGATGTGTGACGTCACGGGCGGGATCTTAATTACACAAGCAGACGATGTCCGATAACATCTCACACATTTTCAGTGCCTCTTTTGTCGTCCTCTATTCAGTTATTTCTTTCACTTCATTAGCGTCAGCCTGCATGTTTAATCTATTCTTTTCCCTAAACCCCATGCATGGTATCATTTAGATGGAAAATGAGGCATTACAGTGATAAAGGAATCAACAAAATAGACGCAATTGCATTTTCAGCTGCACACACTGCGCTATGTTCGGCGTTTCAAGAGGGAGCGACTACCGTCCATGCAATCATTCGGCAGGCTTTTCAATTTGAAAGTGGTTTCTTTGATTGTTCATTAACTCTTATCATGTATATTTACGAAAATGAGATTTCATTTATTAGAATTGGTTTCATTTCCCTTTTAGAATGGTGTAAAAAAAAGCACGTTAAAATACACTAAATTTTATTTGAGAAATAATTGCACTGCAATTATGTTCATTCTGTATGGGAAGTCGTCTGCTTGGACAGGGTTGAACCCGTTTGTGACTCAGTAAAACATCGTTATTTTTTGGCGAATCGCTCCTATATCACAGATGCTGGGAGGTGGTTTTATTTGTATCATTTTTACATTACCTGATACGCAGTTGACGTAAAACTGATACGATTGCTATCTTTTAGCTTTCCAGTTTCTAGTGATACACCATTTGCCATATTTGTGATTTTATTTGAATGTGTACTTTAATGGACTGTTTTCTAATGTATTACAGACATTTAAAAAAAAAGAAGTACTTTATTGTATAATCTTGCCTCTTTGTATATTTGTTAAGTGGCATACTAGGTTTAACAAAATTTGATGATGTAGGGTTTCACTGGTGGTTTGTATCATACAAGTTATCCAATAGGGTTACTATGACTGGATGTTATTCATATTTCATTCCATATGTTGTAAACCTTGACATTTAATTTTGTATCCAATTTATATATTTTTTCAATATTGAATCATATTTGCAAGATGCACATGATGACTGGCACCAGTTGGAAACAAACTTCAGTATTGTAAATTGTACAGACTTGCCTTGTTGTAAATATATGTATGGCACTCTTTCATGAAAAGTTGATATCTTTAATCCATGCCTTTTCAATAGTATTTTGTTCGACCATACAGGAGATCTGTAACGTCATATTTTGGGTTGTTGTAATAAGGATATTGCGACCAAATCCCCCTTGTATTAAAAGCAAAATTGTTATAAGGACAACCAATATCAATGACTTGAACAAATAAAGATCAACAAATAATAACAGAATCACAATGAATAGAGGAAAAAATAAGCAGCATACATACCTTGTTACTGAATGTAAATACTATGACCAAAATTCCTTCATTCCATATGATGTGAAACTTGAGATGAGATCATCTCTAAAATTTGTAACAGTTTTCTTTCTTTCATACATTGTCATTTGAATAATTTTTGTGATTTCAGGGTGATTATGATTTGTACAAGTGGCCTACAAACAGATGTCGTACATTGTGAAATTGTGCCTTCGTGTTCATGTATATAAATTGATATCTTATGAAATGTTGATACTGTTCTGAATCAGTGCCTTTTCAGTAACATTCATTTTTGTTTGACTATTCTAGAGGTTCATTGTGTAGAAAACAGATTATCCAGCAAATATGCTATGACAAACATTTCTTATCCTGTTTTTAGATCAGAAATGAAAATGTTATCTGTTTGAGAAACTAACAGTACTATTATCTAGAGTAAATACAAAAATCACCTCGAGAAAATATTTTCTTGAATGAGGATGATGATACATACTATTTGTCTTTAACTGTATCATTATTGTATCATGACCAGGGGCATAGCTAGACCCTTTTCAGTAAGTGGGGGGGGGGGGGGGGGGGGGAGTTGTAGAGGCCACTGATTACCTCTATTACTTAAACCGTCTAAAGCCCATGGGGCACTTTCAATCGTGTGCCTCTATCACATTTTCCTTCATCTATCCTACACATTTTCATTCAATTTCAACCAGATTTGGTGATTTTATATGAGCGAGCAAGGCGAGCAAGGAAATGATGCTCCTTTTTATTTAAGAAGTGATGATTCTTCATAAAAATACGAGATGGGCCTACGATATTTAAATCATAAATTTGGTCACTTCGCCTGCAGAATTCATTCGCTTTCCCCAAACATTCTGTGTCTAAATACATGTATTATACGAGAAAAAAATATACACTCTTTGTCATGCTATTCACGAGACAACTTGGATAAATCTGACATATTTGCTCATTAGCATATGGACTTGCGGACTGACTGTATTTTGTCATCAAAATACATTTTGAACAATAAGATTTCTAAATCATAGCCTATTCAGTCACCTCGCTTGCAAGCGAGGAAAAATATACGCACTCTTTATCATGGTAACAGTGATAATTCTTCATCCAAATATGCGATGGGCCTATTAGATATCTAGATTATTTTTGTCCCCTCGGTTGCCGAATTCATTCGCTTTCAAAACCATCCTGTATCTAAATATGATAAAAGCGAGGAAAAATATATATACTCCTTTCATGTTGAGGTGATTATTCTTCATCAAAAGTACACGATGGGCCAAAAGGTATCTAAATTATATATTTAGTCTCCTCGCTTGCCGAATTCGTTCGCTTTAAAAAATTATCTTGTATCCAAATATTATACGAGCGAGTGAAGCGAGCAAGAAAAAATATACTCCTTTTCATGTTTGAGGTGATTATTCTTCATCAAAATACACAGTGGGCCGAAGGTATCTAAATTATGTATTTAGTCACCTCGCTTGCCGAATTCATTTGCTTTCAAAACCATCCTGTATCTAAATATGATACGAGCGAGTGAAGCGAGCGAGGAAAAATATTTATGCTCCTTTTCATGGTTGAGGTGATTATTCTTCATCAAAGTACATGATGGGCCGAAAGGTATCTATATATTTAGTCACCTTGCTTGCTGAATTCATTCGCTTTCAAAAACTATCTTGTATCTAAATATTATACGAGCGAACGAAGCGAGCGAGGAAAAATATACTTCTTTTCATGGTTGAGGTGATTATTCTTCATCAAAATACATGATGGGCCGAAAGGTATCTAAATTATGTCTGGTCACCTCGCTTGCCTGATCTCGTACTTGAATATTATACGAGCTAGCGCAGTGAGCAAGGAAAAATATACACCTTTTTCATGTTATTTCGTCGAAATGCACTTTGGCCAGTATTAGATATCTAAATCATATATTCGGTCACCTTGCTTTCTGAATTCATTTGTTTGCAAAAACTATCCTATATCTAAATATTATACAAGCGAGCGAGGACAAAATATATACTCCTTTTCATGGTTGAGGTGATTATTCATTCTTCATCAAAATACACGATGGGCCAAAAGGTATCTAAATTATATTCCAAAACGATCCCGTTTTTTAATATTATATGAGCAAGCGCAGCGAGCGAGGAAGAAAAATATACACTCTTTTTCATGCTATTTCATCAAAATACACTTAGGCCAGTAAGATATCTAAATCATATATTTGGTAACCTTGCCCAATTCTTTTGCTTTTCCTAAACGATCCCGTTTGTGAATAATATACGAGCGAGCCCAGCGAGCGAGAAAATTTATACACCCTTATCCATAGAATGAGTGTTATTTTTTCATCAAAATACATTTAAACATATAAGATATCCAAATTATGTATTTGATTGTGTATTTGCCAAATAAGTGAAACCATCCATCATCTATGCTAGCGAGTGCAGTGAGCGAGGCAAATTATACACTCTTCTTACTGGTAGAATTCTTATTTCGTCATCAAAATAAACTCCTATGAAATATCTAAATAATATTTGATCACCAATTTGCCAAATATTTGGGCACCTCGCTTACTGTTTCTACCAGGGCGAAGCGAGCGACTGACAAAATAATGCTATATTTTCTATGAACACTGTAGATTCCAGTCCGGAATGGAGGGCTGGGTACACCGGCGTAAATCCACTTTGAGGAGTGGGGGGGATGATTGACTTTTTTGCTGATTTTTTTTTCTGTCGAACTCACACTTAAGTATAAACACACACCCTCATCCTTCCGCACAGACCCCTTACACACGTTTTAATTTCCATTTTGCGAGCGAGCGAAGCGAGTGAGCCAAAAAATAACCACTTTTCTGGTTTTTGATCACATCTTCAAATAGAAATTCTAACATATGACAAGCAAGTGAAGCGAGCGAGCCAAAAAATAACCACTTTTCCAGTTTTTAATCGCATTTTTCTAAAATATGACGAGCAAGCGAAGCGAGCAAGCCAAAAAAGTAACCACTTTTTTGGTTTTCAATTGCATTTTCAAATAGAAATTCTAAAATAAGATGGTTGTTTATGACAGATTATTAAAAGTTTTACTAACTGATTAATTCGAATATCATTTCTTCCCTAAAAAGTGGGGGGATATTTGTACACACCATCCCCTCCTCTTGAAAAAGTGGGGGGGATATATCCCCCCATCCCCCCGGGATTTACGCCAATGGCTGGGTAACCCAATTGTTGGACGACCCCATCATCACGGTACACTATCGTCGGTATACAGAGAGCGCACCAATTGCGTAATATAAAAACTTGCCAAGGATGATGAAGGATCAAGCAAGAATACCCGACAAAGT
>CM057152.1:37122612-37140412 GCA_029962745.1 Echinometra lucunter
GTAGTACGAGCAATGACGACTTCATTGTTGATGACTATATTAAAGTGTATCCAGCCTATCTGTGCACTGCGCATAAGGAGAAAGTGAATATGCTTGTTGAAGTCGAAAATTTTATCTCATCTATCATGTCTATAAGGAAAATGAGATGAACAATCCACGTCATCGTAGCATGTTTTAAAATCATGGAAATATTGTAATGTATGCTGATAGACACTACGCTTTATGTAAGTGCATCCACTATTTTCGAAAGTTCAAGCAAAGCTCCAGAGTGATTTCAATGCTATTGGTAAATGGATAAGGTATAATAAGCTATATTTAAATGTTGAAAAACTAAGTTTATGATCATTGGAAAGTAAAAAAAAAAACAAAACATTAAACTTATGCAATAATATTTCAATTTCTATAAAGTATGAAAATGTTGATATTGAAAAGTGCAATAGTTTTAAATGTCTTGGTATTATTATGATGATAATTTGTTATGGTCTGATCATGTAGATTATTTATGTAGAAAGTATTTGCAGGACTTGCCATGCTCAGGAGAGTAATGAACCATATGTTGATGAAGCATCAATGGAATTATTATATATATGTTCTTATTTCCATCACAGATGGATTACTGTTGTGAAATATGGGGAAATAGATTTTTAGGTCAAACAGACAAGTTAACTAAATTACAAAAGAGGGCTGCAAGACTGATTTGAATGTAATATGTATACCCTTCTAATGAAATTATTTCAATCGTTTAAAAATGGATGCCCTTTTAAGAAAAGAGTTGAATATTTCAGATGTATATTGTTTCAAGTGCCTTCATAATCTATCAGCAGATTGTTTCCAAAATATATTTAAAGAAAGCTCAAAAGTCATACATAACACTAGACAGAGTGCTAATCATGATTTAGTTATTGGTAAATGTCGTACAGAATATTACAAGAGTGCTTTATGTTATGATGGTTCACTGCTATGGAACAATTACCCCAAGGTATCTAGCAGATAAGTAATTTGAAACACTTTCAAACTTTTTCTACAAAAAACATTATCTCAATCTTTAGTCATCCTGCCAAGACTGACCATATATATCATGTATATTGTATAATGCCTGCAGTACCGTCTCTCTTCTCTATATTCTTTACTCTTTTATCTCTGTGCTCTTTCCTTCTTCCTTCTTCTACTACTCAAGCAATTGTTCATTTATCCTTTTCTACTATACTTATGTTAGATTTGAGTATATTTTTCTATGATTGTAATAATTTATTCTGGTATTTTCTATGACTGTTTTATACTATGCAGTTGTTTGAATTCTAATTGTACATATTTGTATTTTTTTTATCCAGGGGCCCATGGAAGATCAACTCTTGTTGAATGGGCCACCCTGGTGAAATATGAATTAATTAAAATAATAATAATAATAAATAGCCTACCATGCTGGTCGTGGTTGTGGACGAAAATGAATTTATTAAAGAACACATTTTTTTTCTACATCTGTTGTTATTACTGCAGGGCCTGCTTGATTTTCAAGAATCACGCGTAGTCCGCCCTGGTTTCACCCCCTTTGTGCATTAATCATGGAACGAAATGGTGGTAACTTGATTTCGAATTGATATCTATAGAACATGACTGAAAAAGACCATGATTCGTTTTGATGAATTAGGAATATTCTGATTTACAAATAATATTCATTTTATCACATTTATGGCTCGCTCGCTTCGCTTCGCTCGTCATATTTCAGAATATTTATTCGAAAATGCAATCAAGAAAAAAAAAAACGGTTATTTTTGTTTCTCTCGCTTCGCCTCGCTCTCAAAATTGATATTTAAAATGTGTATAGAGGGAAAAAAATAGTCCAAAAATTCAATATCCCCCTCCCTCAAAGTGGATTTATTTATTATTATTATTACAGGAGAATGGAGAACATGGCGTTAGAACGGCCAGGCGAGGCTCCATCATCCACTACAGAGCAGACTTGTTCAGTCTCGGATACAGTTCATCTATCTTGCACTATTGTTCTCTTTGTTCTTCCTGACTTAGCTACGCGATCGGTAGCCATCTGTTTTTCAATTTTTTTTCTACCCCCCACCCCCCCTTCTTTTAGTTTGCATACCATCTCAATCAAGACAGTTTTTTGGTATCTTCTCGTCTAACCTTCTACTTGCCCCACTCTCACTCATCCATACGCACACTCTCACACAATACTCTCTCTTTCTCTCTCTCTCTTTCTCTCTCTCTCTCTCTCTTTCTCTCCCTCCTTGGCTGTATTCTCTCCATTCCTCTGTAATCGATTACATCGATAATTAAATTCTCTTTTCTATATTTCGTTCTACTCTGTCGCTCTGAGGGCCGTTTCATGGAACCGTCATAAGTCTAACTTCTTGGACATCCCACTGAAACGTACGTGTGTTGTAGAGTTAACACACATTTATGTCCATGACTTAGACTTATGACGGTCTCATGAAACGCAGCCCCTTTGTATGTACTTCTTGCATATTCCTCGATCGTGTGTCAATCTCTCCCATTCCTCTCCATCTGTCTCACCACAAACGGTATTTTTTTAAACAATTGGTGGCTTGATTAAATCAGAAATTGATAATATGATAGAGGTTAGAGAATTGATAAAGGTAAGAACGAACTATAAATGGAAGCTCCTCCACCGTTGTCCTGTGGAAAATCGCTGGCACTGAAAAAGATTGCTTGTAGGAATCGACCCTAGGCCTCTGTGGTTTAGAACACTACGACTTTACCATAACTTAATGTCGTGTAAATTTGTAAAAATGTGCATGTAACTTTCAGTTAGAGGGTACATTAATTTGATCCAATATTGTTTTCTTTACTTTATACCGATATTATGAGTTAATGTGACATTACTAAGTAACGATAATATCTGTGGTAAAAATAAGATGTATATATACCGTAACAGGTAGTATATCTGTAAGATAAACTCTTTGTGTAGCTCATAGATAATTTGCTTACTATAGATTCAAGATTTTGTGTGCACATATAACGCACATAGAGAAACTTTTTATATGCGCTAAGCCTAGAAAATCTTAATTATTCGGGTTCGGTTTCCGGTAGAATCATTTTTAAATCTTCTGCAATTTTTCACATGACGACAGCAAGGGGGATCCTTAAGCTCCGCACCTTTATTCAAACAGTTCCTTTCTTTCCTTATAAGTTTTCTATTACAAGTGTATAGAGAGGAGTGAAAATGCATTCTTCGAGTTAATCAGCGGCACCACCGGGACCGGCACTAACCCGGATATGAGAGAGATTTTCAGTAAGGTCTACTCATGCATGTGGTAGCTTGTAGTCATAATTATGGACAATCCATTTTGCAGTTTTATTACACACTGTACAGCGCGTCCCCCAAAAATGTCCCTCTGATCGAGCGCTAAATTAATTCTAAAATATAATATTAGTCCCAATTTGATCTTCATATCTTGAAAGCCCATTTAATCCCGTAACTTATGAGAAAATTTCATTGGTCTCACATCATTGGTTTTAAACAGAGAGTCTATTATGCAACAGCAGTGCTTTTTAGCCCATTCCAAGTTTGGAGAGCTACAATTTCTGCACTGTCTTTATGTCTTCAATCAACTGTAGTGCTTTTGCCTTCTCTGCTCCCTTTTATTTTAAAGTAGAACATTTTTGTAGATGTTTTAAAGTATGAGCAAATGCACAGCCTCCTTGTATGCCACTTCACATGCATTCAAAGGTACCAAACTCCTGATACTTCAGGTAGTTCCTCCTGGTCGTCTTGGTGCATGGTGGTGGTTGATCTGGGTATCACCTTTGAAATGCACGTTGAGTGGCAAGGAGGCTGTGCGTTTGCTCATACTTCAAAACAAGGAAAACCAGGTAGTTCCTCCTGGTCGTCTTGGTGCATGGTGGTGGTTGATCTGGGTATCACCTTTGAAATGCACGTTGAGTGGCAAGGAGGCTGTGCGTTTGCTCATACTTCAAAACAAGGAAAACAAGGAAATCCCTTTGACGGCAGTAAGCTATTAATTGACCAACCATAATTATTGAAATCGGTCAAAAATCAATTTGACAAATTAACAAAATGCTGGCCACAACTTCCATTGAGATATCTAGGATTTATCAAAAGGTTTTATGTAAGAGCTTTAGCATTGTTAAGGAAGGAAACGAGAATTTAAGAAATGAACAGGTGTACAGCTTAATTAGAAATTTAAATTCAGAAATTAAAATAAAAATAAAATGAACAGATTCTTGTTGCTTTCATGACTTGTCTTCCTTTCAAAGTTAATTTAGTTGGGTGGAAGATTGGTCAGCTTTTAGTTAATTTGTCATATTGACTTTTGACTGATTTCAATATGGCTGGTCAACAGCTTACTGCCCGTCAAAGGGCTTTCCTTGTTTTAAAGTATGAGCAAACGCACAGCCTCCTTACCACTCAACATGCATTTCAAAGGCTATACCCAGATCAGCCACCACCATGCACCAAGGCCGCGTTCAAGCGACCATTTTTCACCCTAGAATCACGGTTTTGAAAGACGTTTAGTTTAAAACACGGTTGCGTTCAATCGATTTTTCGCAGGTCGTAAAAATAACGTCTTTCAAGACGCAAACATGAAACGCTAAAAAAGGTACGTTTTGAACCATGATTCTGCAGATCGAACCCCGGTCGCTAAAAATCGATTGAACGCAACGGAGATCTCAATCATTATTCTACTGTTGCTTTCACACCAAGGTTTGAAGAAAGATAAAACAACATACAGAAAGCTAGAAAAGAAGATAGAAGGAGAAAACAAAGAATGATATAAGAAGAGGCTGAAAGATAAGGAGATAGAAGGAATAAGATAGAATAACAGGAAAAGACGAAAGAGAAGAAGATAGAAGAAGAAAACAAAGAATATCATAAGGAAACATGGACAGAGAAGAAGAAAGAAGGAAAAAATAATAATATAAGAAGAGACTGAAAGATAAGGAGATAGAAGGAATTTAACATAGAATAACAGGAAAAGACGAAAGAGAAGAAGATAAAAGAAGAAAACAAAGAATAACAAGGAAAGATGGACAGAGAAGGAAATAGAAGGAAAAACAAAGAATAACAAGGAAAGATAGAAAAAATGGGAGAAAACAAAGAATAACAAGAAAAGATTGAAAATAAGATGGAATGAATAACAAAGAATAACATAAGGAAAGATGGAAAGAGAAGAAGATAGAAGAAAAAGAATAACATAAGGGATGATGGACAGAAAAGAAGATAGAAGGAAAAACAAAGAATAATATAAGGAAAGATAGGAAAGAAGATAGACGAAAACAAAGAATAAAAGATAGATTGAAAGATAAGAAGATAGAAGGAATAACAAAGAATAACATAAGAAAAGACAGAAAAAGGAAGATAGAAGAAGAAAACAAAGAATCACATAAGGAAAGATGGAAAGAGAAGAAGACAGAAGGAAAAAATAAAGAAAAAATAAGGAAACAAAAAAAGAAGGTAGGAAAAAACAAAGAATAACATAAGAAAAGATGGGAAGAGAAAGAATAACAAGGAAAGATAGAAAAAAGATTAAAATAAATGACAAGGAAACAGAAAAGAAGGTAGGAAAAAACAAAGAATAACATAAGAAAAAATGGAAAGAGAAGAGGATAGAATGAAAAACAGGGAATATCATAAGAAAGATATACAGACAAATAAATGATGTGGCTAAAGTTGACCTTCCTGGGTCAAACTGCGCAGTACGATGCGCAGTGGATGGGCTTGAAATGAGCCTTGAACGCTCTCTCGCAGTAGCCGTGTTTTGTAACAGTGTTTCGATTTGTGATTCATGTTTGTGATTCTAGCTTCAAAAAATCGCTTGAACACACCCCAAGACGATCAAGAGGAACTACCTGAAGTATCAAGAGTTTGGTACCTTTGAAATGCATGCTGAGTGCCATACAAGGAGGCTGTGCATTTGCTCATACTTTACATCTACAAAAATGTTCTCTGTTAAACAAAACTTTAAAATGAAAGGGAGCAGAGAAGGCAAAAGCACTACGGTTGACTGAAAACAATCATAAAGACAGTGCAGAATTGTAGCACTGCAAACTTGGAATGGGCTGAAATGCACTGCTTTTACATAATAGACTCTCTGTTCAAAACCAATGATGCGAGACCGATGAAATTTCCCCCTAAGTTACAGGATTAAATGGGCTTTCACGATATGAAGATCAAATTGGGACTAATATTATATTTTAGAATTAATTTAGCGCTCAGTCAGAGGGACATTTTTTTGGGACGCGCTGTATATATATTACATATATTTTGTCATTTACGTAATAACTACCTTGTAGTTGTAAAGACTGTCCTAATTGCTCATTAGCGAGCGAGCAAAATATGGTAATTCCTTTTGTGAAAACCACATTATTTGCATTATTCAAAGTTAGTGATGGTAAAGATGTTCAAAAATTATTTCAGGATTCTTCCTTATCGTTATTTTCATCAATGAAGCTTGCAGTTTTCACCTATTGACCAAGCTATAATTTCAGTGCATAACTGAGCTGTAATCACGACGTATACCATGTATACTAGTAGAGAAAAAAATCTTCAAAAGTGAAACATTCATTGGGGAATAGATAAGACTTTAAATTTACAACACACTTGGTATGCCATGCCTGAAATCAGATGATCTATTTTTGTTTTTGTTTTTGTTTTTGTTGTGTTGTTTTTTTTGGGGGGGGGAAAGAAAAATATCCGCATTGCTTCAATTTAGTTCCTATTACAATTTTGGATGTTTGTGCCCTAATCTCCTGATCCACCGTACTGTCTCACACATTAGGGAACCTGCTCTTAGCATCTTATATGAAACTTCTCCGATATTTAGAGCTAGATCATGTTTATTGCTGTGGTTACTTGCCATACTTACTACATGTGAAAAACGGATAATTAACAAAGATGGAATGGTATATAGAAAGGTGACACTAATCGGACGCAAAAGGGACATAATCAGACTTGAAAAGGCACGTATGCTTTTCGGAAGGAAAATTGCAATACTCATGTAGCGTGAGACCCTCTCAGTACCGGTTGCTGCCACCACAACATTTTACAGAGATGTTGAGCTCTAAACCAAAACAGTAGATATAGATTTGGCCAATAGGATTGTAAACAACACATTTCCCTCGCTAACAAGAGCGTAATTTAAAGAGCTTGTGAATATCCAATCAGGCGATCCCTATCTTCATACCGATAATTGAATTTCTCTAAAGAGCTTTGTGATTGGTGGAAATACGCGCCCAGCTGTTAGCTTCCCTCTAGCTCTGAATACCGCCAGAACCGAGAATCGACGGCGATAGCTCCTAAGTCCTCTAGCGAATTCTTCAAATCTTCTGCATATTTCTTCTATTTTCTGCTGAAATGACCCGGCTCTCAGAACAGGCTGTGGTGAGTTTACTCACTGAGTGATAAACCTTTTTTTTTATAATCTAAAATTACATCCTAAATAAAACTTAGATCATAACCAGCCTTGACTCTGTCAGAAACGACCATGCGGCATCTCTCATACACATGCACTAACACATAGGATAGCACGCTGTCCTAGTATTCACTGCACACCAATACATACGTTCAGGTATGTGCACTGCTTAACGTTCACTACGCGTCAGAGCAATCCATCACCTCATTCAGGCAGGCATAGCTTCAACAATAAATTCCACTAAGCTCTTTCTCATCTTCTAATCTTACTTATTACTGGGTCTCACTAAGTAGGCATAGCTATAGATCTAGAGCTCGATGGCGAATTCCGTTTCCTTGAAATATACAAGGTTGGCCCTCTTCTCTATAATAATTTCTAAATAAATTTCTTAACTAATTATGTAATTGTATTCTAGCCTTAATCACATCAACAATCAATCTACACTACTCAATCGATCACCGAATTATCTCTAAGTCTAAAGATTAAATTCCGAATGGAATCATCGTACACGTCAATCACTGACCACTAATCACCTGTCAATTCACAAGTGTGCATTGTAAAACTGTAGATCTAGGGGTCTAGAAAATAGATTATTGCTCAACGTAGATAAAGTTCAACGCCAACGGAACTTTAATAAATTAATCGTCCAGTATTTACAATTCTCTCATCATTTGTCAACAATTGAAATCTTTCATAAAGAATTTAGATAAATACATGTGATTGAATTCATTGAGTATAACCATGTGCATGGTAACTATTTACATGAATATTTAAGGAAGTAATACAACTGTAATGAAATCTAAGCAATAACGAATTAATATCTACATGTAATGTAGCCTACATATAAGCATTCTTTCTTGGCCAGAACAAGAGAGTCTAGTAGTAAAATCCCAGCTAAGACTAAAAATTTCTGTACTCGTTACTTATACTCCGTGGAGTCGTATTCAATTCGAAAGATTATTTAGACTTGTACCTGTAATCTACTAACCGTATGGTTTTACAACCAAATTCTTCTCTGTCGATCAAACTGATGCAAGTAATCCTATACTCAACTGCCAGCAGTTACTCAATACCAATCGCTATAAGGCCCTAGTGAAAACCCATTCCAACAAAAATGCCTTTCTTCTAAGTTCCGAAAAATATCAACCCCTCAACGGGCCTTGTTTTCCAGCCTTACAGCGCTTACTAACTCCCACTCACTCTGTCGGTGAGAAGTTGTAAAACCCACATTCTATGTGTCAAATAGCCTCAGATTTCCGTAAAAATCCCTAGGCCTATGTTACCACGGGTTCAAGAATTAACTTACATAGTTGTCTTACTAAGCATTAGAATCCGTCGACAGAATCTAACCTCTTACATCTGTCTGAGAAAACAGCCAAGTATAACAAGCCTTCAAGGTGATTACTTCCTAACTTAGTTTATCTTATCTCAAATTAAATATGGAGTCTGTATTGAGTTTGACATTTCTAAATGACTGTCAAGTTACTCTGTATGGTAAACATTCTCAATATTAATTTTATAAATGCGATTGAATACATGTAATTATAACTATTTACAGTTTGAAACCATGTGAATTATAAGTATTTACATCTACGATTTTAAATCTACGATTTTAAGCTGATTTTGGCCTTTACCCCGACCACAAGGCTTGCAGTTAACCAAAAATTTGATTTTAGTATTCGTATCGTTATTCCGAACTTCAAAAATGGTAATTTTACTTGTTTAAACCTTCATATTTAAAGCGAAATTATAATCATGACGAGCGAGCGAACCAATTGTGTGTGTGGATGATGTGATCTTGTGGACAAAATATTGTCACTATTTTCAGCATTATAGCATCACATATTGGAACTAATATTGTTCTGAAGAGCCGATCTGATATTTTAGCATGATATTTCTTGGAGAAATTCAATTCCAACCTCTTCACTGGATCACAGATACGATGTTTTGCTGACTATTCGAACGATTACTTCGTGGAACAGAACGCCTCAGTCCCACACGCATTCACACTTACGCACTCTGGTAAACTTTTTATACTCCTTATCAAACTATATTTATGATACATTACGTTTTTTGGCTTTGAATACATCGATGAACTTTCTTATCATGCTCAGTTTTATTATACTCATGGTCATTTTCATTGTCGAACTTCAACTATGATCATCTGACGTGTGTGATAGAGTGCATTTGGTGTATGAGAACAATGATTATCAGATAATCTTGAGGGCATTTTTATCTGCAGAAAACTAAACGCAATGTAATGTATCGTGTATAAACTAAACTGCAATTTGTGAAACGCCTGAAGGTCGCACAATCAACATTCTATATTCATCATAACATTTCTTATAATATTCTCATATTCGGTCTTCATATTTTCATCATGGCGAAGGCCCAAGCGGCGGCTGTTGCTGCAGCCAACGATTATCTCAAAGGTGACGAATTCCTAAGTTCCATCGAGAAATCAGTAGAAAAGGCTGTTGAAAGGGCAATTAACAAAGAAATGACCAAGTTCTTGCATCGACTTGAGCTAATCGAAAAGTCGAACAATGATATTACTGAGCGACTTGACCGCTATGAGGGAAATAGAATGGAATTAGAGATAGACCTTCGAGTTAAGGAGAACGAAATCAAAGCACTGAAAGAATTATCAACCAATCAGAGCAACGCAATTAACAATCTTCAAATTGCCGTCAACGAAGCAGAACAGTACTCGAGACGCAATTGTTTGAAGTTCTTCGGGGTAGCAGAGCATGATAGAGAAGATACAGATGACCTTGTGTGCACCATTGCCAAAGATAAGCTGGGCGTGGAATTATCGAAGCATGATATAGATAGATCACACCGTGTCGCTGTGAGGAACAATGAAAAAGTGGAAGGAAGAAAGAAAAAAGCGCGATCAATAGTGGTCAAATTCACGTCTTACCGAAAACGGAACGAAGTTCTCCGATCCCGCAGAAAACTGAAAGGTTCTGGAATCGGAATTGACGAGTCATTGACCGCTGCTAATCAAGAGCTGCTCTACACTACAAAGAAACATGAAAAAGTTAAAGAGGCTTGGGCCTCTGATGGCCGGATCATTGCACTGCTCGCGACAACGGGAAACAGAACAATGAAAAGACACATACGAACAAAGGATGAACTCATGAAACTTTAAAGACTGTTGAACTTCATGTAATGAAACTTGAAGTGTGATTAAACTATTGTGTACTCCAATTGCACTCTTGTTTATATAACAATTTTAGTACATTTTTTTTTTTACTTGTTTTTCCATTGTATTTTTACCCTTAATCTTTGAGTACTTTATGTTATTTTGTGAATCCCCTTTCCCTTTTAACAACCTTTCCGATATAGAATTTGGCAACCTTTTCAACCATGATATACTAGTACAATATGAGTTAAATGATAGTGAAATTAACATGTGCATCAATAAAGAAGATAACTTATCAAATATTGATCCCGATGTTAACTGCCCTGTACTTGATAATCCAAGTAGATACTGGTTACCCGCTGATTTCAATTCTGAAATGACTTTTGATAATGATGCATTTAGTGTACTCCATTTTAACGCAAGAAGCTTGCATAAAAATTTTGAAAATATACACGATTTTATTACGAAACAAATTAGTCCTAATTTTTTAATATATGGATTCAGTGAAACCTGGATGCACCCATTAACGCCAAAAGAACTATTTCATATGGAAAATTATAATTTGTTTCACTGTGACAGAACAAAAAGTAGAGGTGGTGGAGTAGCCATGTTAATTCATGATTCATTGAATGTGATAGAAAGAGTGGATATAAATCTGGCGCAAAACTTATGCGAATCTCTCTTTCTTGAAATCAATATATGTGATAAAAAAAACATAATCATTGGAATTATTTATCGTGATCCTGGTTCAAATGTAGCTGATTTTAATAACGATGTAAATACATGCCTTAGTAAAATTATAAATGAAAACAAGAATATATATATTATGGGTGACTGGAATATAAATTTGTTGAATAGCTCATCAGTTGCAAATGTAAATGATTTTTTGAATATAATGTATAATAATTCCCTCAGACCCTTGATTAACCGACCTACTAGAATAACACATTGCTCGACAACTTTAATCGACAATATTTTTACGAATGTATGCGAAAAGAATATATCTTCTGGAATATTATATGACGATACAACTGACCATTTGCCAATTTTTTCAATTACCCGTAACATAAGGTCTTATTCTAAAACAGACGTCGATATGAATTTTAAGAAAAGAAGCATTAATGAAGAAAATATTGATAGCCTCAACAAAATGTTACTCTCTTTGACTGGAATCATATATTATCATTGGGTGATGCAGATGATGCATATAATAATTTCCTTCAAGTATTCAAATCAGCATTTAATGTCAATTGTAAACTTGAAAAAAAGAAAAAGATTTCGGCTAAAAAGCCTTGGATTAGTCATGGCTTGTTAAAATCTATCACTAAAAAAAATCGACTTCACAAACTTTTTTGCCAAAAACGTAATAAATCAATTGAAATGAAATACAAGAAATATCGTAACATTTTAAATCAGCTTTTAAAATCAGCTCGTAAAAAATATTATTGTGATTTATTATCCAAGAACAAAAATAATCTTAGAAAGGTTTGGCAAATTATAAACGACCTAATGTGTAAGAAAAATAATCAAAATTTTCCTTTATATTTCATGAAAAATAATGTTAAAGTCTGTAATGATCAAGATATAGTAAATGAATTTAACGATTTCTTTTCCAACATTGCCTCAAATACCCTAAAACAATCTGCTCATAATTTCAAGAATAATTTTAGCCAATACCTAAGTAATCCATGCCAAGCCTCTATGTATTTTTATCCGACCAATGAATTAGAAATAATTAAAATCGTTAAGGAATTAAAATTGACCTATAGTACCGGTTTTGACGATATAAGTTCCTTTGTTATCAAAAAAGTAATTTTTTCTATACTTAAACCATTAGTACATATATTTAATTTATCTTTATGTTCTGGCAAAGTACCTAATAGCTTAAAAATCGGAAAAATCATCCCAGTTTTCAAAAAAGGCGATAAACATTCATTTTCTAATTACCGACCTATTACATTATTATCATGCTTTTCTAAGATCCTGGAAAAAATTGTATACAAAAGATTAATTTCCCACTTAGACAATAACAGAATATTAAACAACTGTCAATACGGATTTAGGGTAGGACATTCATGTGAGCATGCATTAATTGACGTAAATAATACCCTCTTAACTAATATGAATAATAATTACCACTCATTTGGAATATTCCTAGACCTATCAAAAGCATTCGACCTCATAGACCATAACATTCTCTTATATAAATTATCTCATTACGGTATTAGGGGAACAGTGTGGGAATGGTTCCAGAGCTACTTAATTCATCGACAAAACTACACTTCATTTAACAATTATGATTCTCAATATTCTATCGCCCAGTATGGAGTCCCCCAAGGCTTCATATTGGGCCCGCTTCTTTTCCTTATTTATATAAATGATTTATGTTCAGCATCTTCATTCTTTAATTATGTTTTATTTGCTGATGATACTACTATTATTTCTACCCATAGCAATTTTATATATTTACTGGAAAAAACAAATGATGAATTATGTAAGATTTGTGATTGGTTCGATGCAAACAAACTTGTTGTCAATTATGACAAAACAAGTGTTATGTATTTTCGAAAACCTCATTTGTCCCACAATGTATCTTCTGACTTCAATGTTAAAACAAGGCTCCACACTAACTTTTTTTCTTGGTGGCCCGTTCGGGCCACCAAAATTATCATTTCCCTTTTTTTGGTGGCCCGAGAATGAAATTTGGTGGCCCGAAAAAAAAAAAAAGAAAAAAAAAAGAAATTTAAAGATTATAATAAAACGTTGTTAGAATGATTAAAGCCCATTGTTTTACCCTCCTATGCCCTGAAATGATCATATTCAATGATAAAGTTCCAGATTATTTTATGATTCTTCCTTACAATGACCCTTCAATGTAGGGCTGTTTTGAAAGCTCATTTTTGGTATTCGTTTAAACGGTCATTTTTTTTTTTTGACGATTAATCGACTACTCGGTACTTTCATTTGGCCAGTCGGCCGACCACTCCAGCTGTTCGTATCACTGCCACAATCACTCAGCCCCGCGCCGGAGCTGCACCTGCGCTGCAGCACCGGAGTGAGGCCAGTCCCATACCCATATAACAGCGTGTGCAATATCGCTAACGGTAATGTCCGATTTTCATAAAGAAACTTAGCAATAAAGCAGCTTTGAAAAGAACTGTATTGCTTGTCCAGATCATAAAAATTCAAATCCTAGCATCCTACCTATTTTTGCGAGGACCGAATAAAAAATCCTGGTCAAATAAAGCCAAATAGATCGGCATTTGCTTGATATTTCATCGCTTATTTACTGAAATCGTGTTTCAATTATTCGTCAGCTGACAATAGATGGCGCTAACCCGGAAGTGGAGCGTAACAGTCAGTGCACAAAATCCCATTCGGCCGTGTTGAAACTACGTATACATTACGATGAAAGCGCTTAGCAGTCATTTGAAATCGAACTCCAATGATTGAAATCCCCATCACAAATCGCCAGCAAGGGCATATAACTAACGAACAAGCGCGTACTTGCAAGTATGAATGTTTTTTTCTTGGTAATATCCTTTCGTCTTCGTTCATTGCTATGTTCCAAAAATATTTTGTCACACTGACTATGAAAGCGTATCTTTGATTACGTTAGTGAGCTCACTTGCTTACGGTGCATATCGCTGTGGTGAGCGATGGTGCAATGCGCGATTAAGTCGCTCTCTCTCACACACACACACATTAGGGCTTCCGGCTTCCGAATATTATTGAAACACTTGTTTTCGCTGTGCGAGACATAAGAGTTTGGTGATCAAAAAAGATATTCTCATGTGAATTTAAGGCGTCTAAATGACATAATCACACCTTAAAACTTTGAATTGGAGAGAAACATTCCTGATTTCATTAATGATTTCGCATTTTTGGATCATTCTGAAGTTCAAGCTACGTTTCCGAGTAGTCGATAAAAATTCTATTATTTGTGTACTGACATTTTCGGACGTTTAATCGTGTACTAGACTCGAAACAGGCCTAGTGTGGTGCGCAGAAAATACACACGGCCGCAGACCGAGGCCTATATATACTGCCATAAGACCAATCTAACTTTCATTTGAGGTCGGCTAGCTCACCGCAACTAGATCCAGGTGCAATTAGAGTGGTGTTGCGCTAACTCAAACTGCGTCGGCGCTGATGAACCGCGAATAAAACTGACTTGCAATTCGGATCGCGGAAGGAGCTAAAAATGTGTACAATTAACACCACGTAAATTGCGTTAACCTAAAATTTTCTGGTTGCCCGATTCGGGCCACCAAACTTATCACTTTTTGAAAAATGGTGGCCCGGGAGCCAATTTTGGTGGCCCCGGGCCACCGGGCCACCGCTAATGTCGAGCCTTGGTTAAAATTAGAAATGTAACTTTAAAATTAGTAAATTCCGTAAAATTCTTAGGATTTGTACTTGATGACAAATTGTCCTACAATGAACACCGCTTTTTTGTTAGTAATAAGATGTCTAAAAATATAGGTATATTAGCTAAATTACGTAATAATCTTACAGAAAAACATTTGCTTATGCTCTACAATTCTTTATTGCTTCCTTATATCTATTATGGTAATATCACTTGGGCAAGTTGTGGCACTACGAAACTAAACCCCATATACATACTCCAAAAGAAGGCTTTACGTATTTGTTCTAACTCCCACTACCTAGCTCCGTCACGCCCGTTATTTTTTAGATTAAACACCTTGACAGTTTTTGATATTCATAAAATTCAAATTGCAATTCTAATGTACTACGTAAATCACAACTTAGCACCCCTTAATATAATTAATCTATTTAAATATAATAAAGACTACCATCAATACAATACCCGTTCCCACTCTAAATTCCATTATCCTGTAGCATTCAATCAGTCAACCCTTTATTCATTTAAATCCACTGGTCCTCGAATATGGAATTCCCTCCCTTGCAATGTAATTTCTAGCACAAATGTTACTGCATTTAAAACAAAACTTAAAAGTTCACTTGTAATTATGTATGCCAACTAATCACAAAATTTTATTTCCACACCCTTTCCCTGCCCCCCCCCCTCCCCTGTAGGTTTACCGTCTTATTTTCCTATGTATTGTTTGTGTTTATTATTGTTACCTTTTCACTTTTATGTACGTTTATATATATATATATATGTATTGGGTGTCCCACTCATCAAGCTTTTGCTTTTAGGGGCACCCTAATCATTTAATCTATACTGTACATTCAAGTATGATTTTGTATATATTTTGCTTTGTATATTGATTTTTTAAATGATTGAATAAAAATGAATTGAATTGAAATTGAATGTAACGATTTATTTCAGCTTATGTACACACTACAATAAATGATAATCATTTTAAATAAATGATCATCCTACGGAGTAGCACGCTTGACATAATTTATGTGACAAATGATCTAGGTATCGGAACCAGATTCATGGTGGTATGTCTTTTGAAAGCTGTAAAGCAGTATCAAAGGAAGGAATAAATAAATACCAATGTTGTAAAATCTAAGGATTTCAATGAACCTCTGTGCAATGCTTAAAGGTAAACATTTTCTGAAATCTAGTATTCAACTACATGTATGTGTTGTGAAACCAATTTGGAAATAAGCCAATACAATCCCCCCAAAACGTCTGTGATGATTAAATATTTTGGTCCATACTTTCAAGCAAATACACATTGTATGTTCTTCTGAAATGACTAGACCATATCAATCCCAAGTCACAGACTAAAACTAAATTGAATAAGCTCTGATACCACAGCTTCTTTCCAGGTTGGTGTCACTAACTAAAGACATCCAATATCAACAATAACTCATTGTAAACAACTAACAAGATATGAGGTTCCATTCAGTAAATCTCAAACATTTCTATAATTCCAATTACCTTCTGAATATCAGTTATCTCTATTGCTTGCAATATGTCACTCTTATGTTAGATCATGAACCATACACTAGATGTAGATTCAAATCCCCTTTCCTCAGTTTATTTTGTATGTCATAATAACCACAATAATACCCAATAGACTTGATATTGAATTCAAGTTCCTAATAGAAGATAGGGAAAAGAACAAGTCCACTGACTACTACCACCACCACCACCACCACCACCACCACCACCACCACCACCACCACCACCACCACCACCACCACCACTACTACTACTACTACTACTACTACTAGTAGTACTACTACTATATAGGCGATCTGTACCTACAAGTATACACCCAAGACAACATAGCCCAGTAAATTTGGGTGAGACCCCAATGCCAGAATATCCTAACCAAACGGAACCCCAATTTGATTGCCCCCCCGGGAGATGCCCTTATCCCCTTACTCTAATTCCTGTATAAAAACCTACTTAAACTACTGTACTCACTGTGTATGGATGAACTACTGCAGCACAGAGACCCCTGAGGCTTGTAGGTCAACTTGAGAGCACTAGTAGCTAACCAGCTGAACTTGGGGAAGCTTTCCCCAACTACCTGAAAATTTCCTGAACCGCACCCCTATTTATAGATTTTCGGCGGGGGCCAAAATTTGTATCTCCCGCTTATCCCTGTTCAATCAAGGCTTACGCACGGAACCCCATAGACTATAACATAAAACAATTACGCACGCACGGCGCGTCCGCAATGGATTATTAGAAAAGTAGCGCAAGGGTACTCGCCCCAGAATGAAGAAGAATAGCTCATTACAAGCATAATTTCATAAATTTCCAGGATAATTATCAACATAAACAACTTTCAGAGAAATCACACAAAAAGGTAAGTGTCTAACTACGGCTTAGGCCGAACTTAATGCTCGTATCATCATACAGTTGACCTTACCGGTCCCATACATAGTATATGTTGAAGTACTGATCACGCCAACAATACGTGAACAGATATGAGACTGCGCTCAATTCTCAGTGTAAACCTGCATGCGTAACACACTGATAAATAAACAAAGACTGTGCACCAGTCTGGTCTGAAGATGTAGGTCACAAAGCAGCTGACAGATCAGCTGATCGTAGGAATTTCATTCATCTACGCGCATCACTGAACTATGTTTTTGATTCAGCACAGTGTATAAAACTCAGGCTTATTGAAGTAAACTTCCCTCTCTGCATTTGAAGGTATATTTTATAAGATAATATGAAGCAACATTTTTGTTAAAATTTATTTTCTTTTATTTAGCAATTAAACTTGAAATGATCAGGGGGGATTTTACCACACTCATAACGAAAACCACACTGAAAAAGGGCACT
>CM057152.1:37140435-37164945 GCA_029962745.1 Echinometra lucunter
GCAGTTTAATTTATTACACACTGTATATAGTAGCATCTGCTCCAAAAGAGTGGTTCGCATTTCTGTTTTAAGAGTGGATTCCATGATCATATTCATTGTGGATTTCCACTAAAAAACGAAGTGATTCCTAGTAATGCTCCTAAAAGAATGGACTTCCACTCCAAAACGAAGTGATCCCCAGTAATGCTCCTAAAAGAATGGATTTCCACTCCAAAACGAAGAGATCGTAGTATTGCTCCTAAAAGTGTGGATTTCCACTCCAGTGGATCCTAGTATTGCTCCTAAAAGAGTGGATTTCCACTCCAAAATGAAGTGATCCCTAGTATTGTTCCTAAAAGAATGGATTTCTACTCCAAAATGAAGTGATTCCTAGTATGACTCTTGAAACAGTGGATTTCCACTCCAAAACTAAGTGATCCCCAGTATGACACGTAAAAGAGGTGTGTCCTCCAATTATTTATGTAATTACGGTGATTGTATATTACTAGTATATCATTTGTTATCAGTATCATGAATGTCAATTTGTTGTTTCACTATTTTGCTGTTTATTTGAATAATTGGAAATAAATGTATTTGAACTGAACTTAACTGAACTGAAGAGTAGATTCCTACATCAAAATAAAGTGATCCCACTCAAAGAGTGGATTTCCACTTCTGCCATTCAAAGATTGTGTTCATATTTACAGGCATGCCAAACATCTATACATCATTCTTGTAACAACTCGGTACAAAGATTGAAATTAAGTACTAATCCATGCTCTCATATTGTTTTTTTTTTCTTCAAACTGTTTATCGGAGATCAAAAGGGCTTATTATTACTATTTTAGGGGACTGGGGTATAAAGGGCTAAAATCAAAATATTGATAAGTTAAGGTTATCGACCTCCTTTTGCTTGTAGATAAAATACATTACAGTCATTTCCAAATGAGGAATGAAGTTTCATTTTTGTTTTGTTTTGTTTATTTTTTTTCGAGACAGGCATCATATATATATATATATATATTTAATAATCGGGACGCTATGTGCTCCCACCCGTGTGTTCTGCATTTTATATGTAATTTGAAAAAAAAAAAAGTTTAAACCCAATTGGTTTTCAGTAAAGTTAAGTGTAAACGTACATGTATAATAATCTGTAAGGACAAATTCAAAGTGGAAAGTGGGAACTGAAAATATGAACCCTTTATTTGGTACTGAAGAATTCAATAAATAAAATCAACATATAATGATTATGATACATCATATAGAAATATAAAGCATGTTGAACAATGATAATATAGATATCTATACTACAAATGCATATATTTTTGTTTACTACACATACTAAATACTCTCTACGAATTTGGCAGACTATCAAAATAAAGTTTGATATCAGTAGGAACTTAGGAGTTAGGCTCCGCATAAGTTTATTTTTGTTTGTATGAATGACATGGTTTTTTTTTCAGTTACTTCATACAGAATTCGAAATGAACACGAATGATAATATAGTATTGTTCTCAATGTTCCTTTTAATGTAACATAAATTCATTAATGAAGGTATGCAGGTCAAACTATAACAATCACAAAATCATTAGAATGGATAGTTTTGTAATGTCATGTTATGAAATGATGGAATGATTTGGGTTTACTGAATATCATTGTCATTTTGCTGGATTTTTGCAATGAATGGTTTTTAAAGGGGGTACCCAATGCTGAAACAATGTTAGTTCATTTAAAAGAGCATGATTTTATTAGCAGAAAATCATCTGCCTAATAAATGGTAAAAAGTCGTGTTGCCGAGGAACCCCCAAAATGTGGTAAGATTTCAGGATATTTTTGACCCCTCAGCTGTGATCCAGTTTCGACTGAGTACCCACTTTGACGTCAAAATGACGTCAAAGTGGGTATCTTGTCGCGCAATTCTAGCAAAATGCGCGCAAGGTATAATACAAATTGCACAGTCTAGCGCGCAGCACAACTGCAGTGCGCGAAGCTAGGTATACCCACTTTTACGTCATACCTCATACTCAAAATTTTTGGTCAACTCTTGACTTTTTATGAGAAAATTGGCCCAAATGCATTGATTTCGATTGAAAATCATCGTATTTTTAATGCTATTCTTCTTAGAATTCTATCCTCGATCATATATCAAATTATTTTTTACCATTGTGTAATCACTTTAAAATATTCTTAATCTAGCCAGGAGCGATGTTCCAACATTTTAGTATACTAGGTAGAATATACAACGTAACAGTGGCAACTATAATAGTTATCACTGTTAATGTTATACCTGTAGAATATCGAAGAAAAGAGATACCTCCGCATTCACAAACATAATAACTTCATCATTTTCATCACTCAAAAGATGGGGGTACATTAAGCTGCATATGAAACGAATGACCTTGCGGGTGCAAGACGTAGCAACATTGCTTGACGAAAATCGATCTTGCTCATAACATAGAAGACGCAAGAGCGAACAGAGTCATTTTCAAAATACATTATTTACAGAAAATACCAATTCTCCGATATCTATGGATGCTGTCGGTCTAGATAAGTCTGCTGCTGGAATATCAATATCTATACAGGCTCGGATAGCTTTTTTAGACTTTGCTACGCTCTGTAGAGATGTCATTCAAAGCCCAACACTAAGGGGCTTTCGTAGAAACTTGTGTGGGACTGGCTAACTTCAACGCTAACAGGAATGCAAAAAAAAAAAAAAAAAAAAAAAAAAGAGTATAGGGACTGAAATAGACGAAGTGAGGGCGTTACAAGAGAGTTTCCATGATTAAACTATAATGTACATTGTCTGCGAGAGATTAGTAGCGAAACTGCTTGCAGCCTAGATCGTGAAATCCTCTTCTGCACCCGTGGAAGCAGTTTCCGAGCTTGTAGGTGGGGAAGAAAGAATGGCAGAAACTGCAGTCGCTAACGCAGACGCGGCGTCGGTCTCGGCTGAAGGCTTCGCCACCCCTCGTTAATCGGGAGAAGACTTCGTCGTTGTCACCTGTCTGCAGCGCGTCCCATAGGTCCAACTGTTGCTCATCGAGGTCATTGTCGCCTTGGAGTTCGTCGACGTTCTGTTTGTCGTATGTCGGGAGGGCGTAGCTCTGGATGAGCAGCAGCAGTGAGCAGATAAGAAGAAGGTATTGCGAAAGCGTGTTCATTGTGGACTGTAGGCTGGATGAAGAACACAAAATGAAAAGAAAGAATGTTAGAGGCTTTGCAAAAATGAGCAGTTTTGCTGATAACTCATTGTCATATATAAGCAAACGATTACGAAATGAAAAACATTACTCATACATTACTCATTACTCACACCGCAGAGCTTTATACTTCTGCCCTCTTATCGCCTAAATTCATTATTGTTCAAACTATAAACTGGTAAAATGTCATTTCTCCATTTTTTTAAAATTTAGAAGCCAAAGTGGCTATTCGCCTATACGTTCTCTTCCAGTACAATTTGCCCCCCAAAGGGTAAGGAAGAATAGAACTTAAGATGAGGAGGAAGATAGTAAAAATAATTTACAATACTACCTTTGAACCCCCCCCCCCACACACACACACACACACACTCTTAGAAAAATGATGCTGATTAGAAACTTTTCTTGTCTCACATTTGGGACCTTGAAAGGTTCTTCAAAGAACCATTGAAGGTTCTCTGAAAGGTTCTAGATGGCCCTTTGTACATGGAACCTTTTGCCGGGTTCTTGACAAAAAAGAACCCTTTATAGACCCCTTTTTCTGTAGGGTTCTAAATACGGAGAAAAGGGGGTTCTATAAGCACAAAGAGTGCATTCCTCCCTTGTATTTCAGCCATCAGTTAAGACCTGTCCTTCCCGACCAGGCCCGTGCCAAGCCAAAGTTCTCTCAACAAAATATCATTCTGAGCTTCTGTTGCCTTATTTTTCTAGTCTACCATTTATTAAACAGTTCGCTATTACAAGCCACTGTGGGGTTCAAGTTCAGATAGCCTTGACTGAGGCATTATCAGTTGATTGTTTTCATTGTAGGAGGCCCTAATTCTCTTTTCTTTTTTCTTTGTGCTCATAATTCCCCTATTTCAATTGTTATAATCCAGATCCAGTCCACGCATGGATTTGAGGAACTGTTAGTAAAATGGTTATCAGTATGTTCTTCTACTATACACCAGATTTTATTAATATTTCAGGGTTTTTTTTCCGTAGTCTGAAGTAATCTATATTTTGAACTCAATTATTCCTTGATGTTAATGCTTTAGACTCCTGACGACTATAGTAATGATTGTAAAAAATTAGTAATGAATGTAAAAAATTAATGTGAATCAAGGTTTAAAAAAAAAATCGAGTTTCATATTGCACCTTTCACTAAACAAAAGAGAAAGAGAGTAAGAGAGAGAGAGAGAGAGAGAGAGAGAGAGGGGGGGGGGGGGTAGAATTGGCTACAGGCTTTATGATTTTCCCCTCAACCTTAATGAGGGAGATTACCGTATGTCTTGACTTCCTCGTACTGCATACTCTCCTGTATGATATAATTCTACTCTCCTTTTCAATGTCTGATTCGTACTCGTCACCGATTGCATCAGAACTCCTACCGGTATACAATGTTCGTTGAAGCAAATTTGGTCAAATCATGGTCACTTTAGGACATTGCCGTTTCGTTCCCTTTTCTAAATGTTGCAAAAGTTTAAACTAAATGAAATTTACAACACTGTAAACACCCTCGCTATTAGTGCATACATTAGATACATAACTCAATAGTAAAAGCTAGTATTAGACACAAGAACTTTTATTCAGCTGAATTGTCAGGAAAGTTTAATTTATCCTATTTGCCAAGAAAAATGAAGAGTAACGTTTTCAATTATATCATTGCACATTTAATTTTTCTGCCGAGCACGACGATAATCAAGAACATTTAACCAGTATAGGAAATAATACTAAATAACGAGAGAGGAGTGGATTTATAACCATTACTCCTGCTCCTCAATGCTTTACCAGCCATCTGACAAAGTAGATGCAAGAGGGAATAGATGGACTTTGGTAATGTTCGCCCCCGCTTAGTGAAAACATGGCATCGATACAGATATCGGTTATGTACCCATTACGTTGCTTCAGTATATTCCTTTAGATGGTTTTATTTAAAGTGAAATAATGCAGATATTGGTGACTATTGCACTTTAATTTTTATTTTCTAGATTTTTCCTTTCTTCGACAGCAACGTTTTTTTAAGTTTCAAGAAATTCCTTCGACCGAGGCAGGCGAGATTATGGAGCCCTTAGAATATTGAACCAATATTTAGTGCTTTAACTTATACAAGCATGAGAAGAGCACACTAGAAATTTTTATTTGGAATTAAAGGAAAACAGATGTTGTAAACGATTATTTCTCTGTGATATACATCACTCATTTCATGCGTGGTGACCTATACCTAATGATAATTTCTTCAATTACTCTCGTCATCCATCGTCTTTATTTTGTTTGATTTGATATGACTAAACAGCCATATACCAACAACGAGCACGTTCTCCAATTCCTTGCGCCAGCAAAATCGTTATGAAGTGAATTACAGCGACACGGTAGACAAAGCGGAAAGGCCGAGGAATTGACACTGGACGAACGTTCGGGGAGTCGATAGGGGCATGGGGGACCCCCTCCCATTTTTCTAAATCGGGTATTTTAGGCGGTGTGTGCGTCCAAACCATTCAATGCACTGCACCCCCCCCCCAATCCATATCCGGAAAATGGACTTCTGTCCAAGGACTGTTCATTTGGGGGACAGAAACAAATTGATTTTGAACCACTGGGGTGTATATCCAATGCACCTGCCAAAGGTAAAGTTGAGGGAATGGCGGGTGCGCTGCTGTGGCGGAAGTAAATATTGGCTTTGGCAGTCTTTATCATTCTGTTCCAGCAATGAAGGATGGCATTCCAAATTAGGAAAGTACTAGTATCGGGTAAAAAGTTATGCTTCATATCACTTATGATAACATTTGCACTTTGTCTGCAGGTCGAGAGTGTTCTAATCACTAGATAGGTAGCCCTGGATTAACCCATTCGTGACAGGAATTATTTATAGCCTGATTTGATCAGCTTTTATTCTTCAAATTGGCAACACCAACATTTTTATTTTATTGCTACATTTTTCTTACAAAACGTCATGTATCTGAAATGAAGATAAATTGACAGAAATTACGATGAGAAGTCAAAAAGTTGCCAATTTGCAGGGGAAAACAGTGATTTTAAAATTTCTATCACATTGCTAATTTAAGGATTTTAATGCTTATTTTCCTTCAAAAAAATTTCAGCATCACACAACGAATATTGACGCAACCAAAATGGGCACAGTTTGTGTAAAATTTTTTGCTCTTTCTGCTCATGTATTTGGTATGATTTTTAGGGCTTTGCATCAAAAGATATTAGGCCAAACCACAAAATGTGGACCTCTGTCACGAATGGGTTAATAGAAAATAACAAATGCATCAACAAATCAATGATGAAGAAAGAGAAAGGGATATGAATATTTTCTTTCAAATTATTCTCTAAATTCAATTACTTTTACCTGTTCATTACATAACCATTTCCCCCTCTCAGTCATATACTCAAAAGCCAATATTTCAATCACTCATTCAATACCTTTACCATTTCTTATTCATAATTCGACGAAGAGATTGCCATTTCCAATATTGGTCGTGCTCTTTTGTTGATACTCCATGGGGCCGTATACAAAGTGAGAGCATGGAGGCAGAGAGTATATCGAAGTATTCCATGGGTAAGGGGTCAACCGGCTTTAGGCTTTGAAATATCTTGTCACAATCAGTGTGATGACTAATGTGCACATAATCCAATGAATCTTTTGAAATGAGATCCCGTTTATCATCTGCATAGAGCAAAAACTCTATTATGCATTTATCTCTGACAAAGTAAATCGGTTTTGGTACCCCTCATATCACCCGATAAGAATTAATTCGTAAATTGCCATCCATCATCTATGTGATAAGCACTTCCTTTGCTTCCACGTATCATCTTTTCTAGAGCACATCATAAAGCTTAATCATTACATAAACTGGATTTGCAGTCTGATATATTAAACTTGATTCTTCCTTTCATCTTTCATGCGTATGCCATACGCGAAGGCGTGATGGACGTGCGTTTGCCGAGATGTTATTGTGTCTTTTCTTGTATCTCGCGGACACTCTTTCGCGAGCACGCTTCGCATTATCTTGGCCATCATCCCCTGTCCCGTGCTAAACAGAGTAACCTGACACGATCTATTCATAAAGGAATCCATCGCGGGAAGATGGGGGATGAAGTAGAGAATGGATGGCCATGGCTCAACGGCAGCCTGTCTCATCAAATGACATTTCATCCACACACGTAGACCATCTTCAGACTTTATCACCTTCCCCACAAAAAAGAAGATGTGTAAGAGAACCATAGGGCTCACACCAACCTTTTCATTCATATTATCGAGTCGTGATGTTTGTAATATGATTTGCAATGACTGGCGCTTTTAGTCATGGTAATAACGAAGAACAGGCTCTTTATTGGGACATTTTATAATGACTATATTTCTGGGGGAAGGCAGCAGCGCAATTAGTCTTTTTTTCGGGGGTTGGGTGGTGGCTGACTGCGCTATCAAAAAAAAAAAAAAAAAAAAAAGGAGAGGTCCAGCTGCTGAGAAGCAAGAAAAAAAAATGTTCTTAAGGAAGAATAACCATTCAAAAAGGGTCAAATTTGCTATATAATATTTTCATTTCATTTCATTTATTTATCTATTTATTTGGGGAGGGGGCTGCCACCCCCATAGTACACCAGTGGGGAAAAAGGTCTTTCCTTCTAGTAACTTTCACACCTCAGAGTGGTCTCACATACACGTTAAGACCTCTCCAGTAGTCGTGGTTTCAAACACTATCAAGCAGAAATTAACACTGAGATGACACCACTTTTAACCAAAAATTTTTAAAATCAGTTACAAATTTACATTCGAAATAATAATTCCTCTGTTAAAATCAAGCCGACAAACAAACAGAGACAGCAGAACAAATGAAACAAATAGAACAAAAATTAAACAGCAATTAATACAACAAAAACGTTGTGTCCTGCTTGACATGCTTAATGTCAAAGGCGCTCATCTACTAGGTTTAGCGTGGACTCTTAAGGGGGCAGAATTCCTATTTATACATGTATAGGGTAAATCGATATTTACACAAGTAAACGTAACTGTAATATGGTTAACTGAATAAGGAAAAGAGAGCAGCTTTCGAGGCATAATTTTAGGGCAGATAAAGGATTTTGAATTCATATTCATATATCACTATGAAAAGGATGAAGCTGTCAGTGTTTGCGGGGGAGTTTATAAATTTTAACGACCAGAATGCAGAATGATAAAAAAAATGCCCCTCCCCTCCCACTCCCTCCAGAGACGGTAGATGTGTAGGGTGATTGATGGCATCGAATCACATTGAAGAACATGCGTCCGGTAGCTCTATATTCAATATAGTCAATGTTCTTGCATACTTATAGCAAGAATGAATTGAAAAAGCCAACAACATGCATTAACTTTAACCTATATACTTCAGTGGCACCTGTGAGCGAGAGTGAAACAAGACATGTTCACACAAAAAAATATACATGTATAAGCATGAAGGGTCTAAACAAAAATTGTTTCTTAAAAAATGTGTGAATGAGCTGATATCTAATTGCTATGAAAGATCGAGCTGGATGTTGGAACTGGATTTGTTGTTATAGTTTTGCAGTCAACAGAATGGATGAATGCAATGGATGACTGCAACATAATTTCAGTATAATCTGCTCACCATGTTCACATCTGCATCCCATTTTGAAGACACTTTCTTTTAATGAAAACTCAAAGATTCAAATCTTTTTCGAGATATTCATGTCTATGTTTCATCTCAATGATATGTGTTAACC
This sequence comes from Echinometra lucunter, assembly GCA_029962745.1. Taxonomy (NCBI): domain Eukaryota; kingdom Metazoa; phylum Echinodermata; class Echinoidea; order Camarodonta; family Echinometridae; genus Echinometra; species Echinometra lucunter. The sequence continues at coordinate 37,149,318 of CM057152.1, forward strand.
CCAGATTTGGAGATATTTCTTTACAATGCTTCTCGTCGGACACTGCTGGAAACCCAGGGGCGTAGCTCCAATATCGAAAGTGGCGACAATTTGTGGAGGGGGCAGAAGCGCAGAATTTGCCTGCCGAATTCATAGAAAGTTCCCAAGGTTTACCAAAGGAGTTAGAAATGTCACAAGACCGTCATAATTATAACCCCTAAACTTTGAGTTGATGGTTTCTCTGTTTCCTCACCATATTCCCTCTCAACATGTCTGGATTATCCTCTCTAAAATATATTGTTTGATGATATGAATCTTTCGCTTCACTGTGTGTTTAACTTACACACAGAAGGAGTACTTCGTGAAAATTTCCCCATTGTCTTTTCCCTGTGTTTTCCTCTTTATCTCTCTTTATTTTGAATTCCAAAGGGTGCCCCTGGATCTAAAGTACTGACTAAAGATATACTTGGTTATCACCCCTTGAGGGGTGATAAAGTTCTGGCCAAGTTCGTATCTTTAGAAACACTGTTAGAAGATCGGACTTTGATTTTAATCTCATTGCAATCATTTTCTTCTAGAATTCGTATTCTTGTGTCTCCACAAGCAACAAACTCTCCTACTGATGCTGGGTCCTGCGCATTTCTGTCTTATGGGTATTTAAATCAGAGTCTTGATCAAACACTATACCCCAAACATCATTATCCAGAGCAAATCACGACCTCTCCGAAAGGGCGCCCAAGACAACCCGATTTCCAATTAAGGATGTCAAGACCGGCCAACCGTGGGCACCTTACACAATCATCAGAGTCACCACGCTTGTCTTTTTCTGCTAAAACTCATCTTGCTTCTCTCGTATTTGACTTTCCCCCTTTTCTCTCTCCCACTCATCACAATTTACCTTCGCGGCATCCCATGTGCCCCGTGTATCGAGCGTTCATATCACGATCAACACAAACCCCCGGCACAAACCGTAGCGTACCTATCGTGAAGATCTAACGGGAGAAAAAGTTCCCAAGGAACTAATGACGTATCAGTCTGTAAGGAGGTTTGGTTGATTTCTATTGAGCCACGATGAAGCGATCACCCTTGAGAAACGGCAGGCCTTGGTAGCGTAGATATTGTCTACAGTTTCACCCTGTCCTCCTCGATTGCCTCAGAATGCGATTCAGAGCCAAAAAAAGATGATCATTTCAGCTGACTGTATGCATTTACTTTAATCAAGTAGATGTTCCATGATGTTTCCATAGCCTATTTCATGAAGGTATCTCACTTTGGGGATTGCGACATGAATGCGAGGCTTGTCGACAAGAAATGCTTTGTCGCATGGCAATAGACATAGAATACACAGTTAGCACAGTTATCCAAACAAAGGAACATGTATCTTTTTTTAATTACAAACTGCGAATGGCATACGCCAAACATCAGAGAGCAAATTTCAAAAAGCGAACAACTGACGAATACGTTTTGAAAGATAATATCTGGAACAAAAACGAGTAAGGAAGTTTGCAAACAGCTCACATGAAGATTGGAATCTTCTTTTTTTGCAGTCTGGATTAGTACATATCGCTTAGGTTGTTGGAAATTTCATAGTAAAACGTAATGGAACTTCGCACCATGACAAGTACACTCATTCATACAACTAGGGCTCATGAGAGGCGACTGTTTCATCATAATTGCCAACAAGGCGGACCAAAAATAGTTCTATCTTGACTTTTTTCTTTATTCATTCATTTGTTGTTGTTATGTCAAAACTATACTCGAATCTTAAGTATGTGTTTATCATATTGGTGTCCGTTGGAAAAAAAAAGAATCTAAATCATGATGCAGCTTAAAGAAAAAAAAATCAAAACAAAACAAATGATAACTACTGAAGAGCTTATTTCCACATGATGCCAAATCCATTAAAAAACAAACAAACCCGAAACCAAGGTTTGAATACGACTAGATGTGTGTTCCATAATTATACGCTACATGCATCCAAAACGTCTAACCGATTGTGATAGATTTTTTAAAAACGCTACAACCTCTATAAGCCTATAAATTTAAGTTGCGATACAAAGTAACTTATAGCCTACAACTATGTTTATTCTCCCGATGATACCTTTAAACTTATTTGCTTCCATGAATGACTGATCACCTAGGACTTGTTTCTCGAGAGTTTTAAAGACTTGTCGAAATCTTATCTGCCATGTTTTGCATGAACATAACCAACTAAAAAGGTACCATGCTGCACGGGCTCGTTATTTCAGTCAGTTGTAAATGAGTTACGTTCCCCCCCCCCCCCCCCCGTGATTGTGTCCATTTGAGCAGCAAAGAGACATCACTTCGAATTACGCTTGTTCCGATAAAAAACGACATTGCTACTAGACCTTCTAACTCTCGTGAAAAGCGAAAACGAAAATAATAATAATAATAATAATAATGGAAGAAGTACAGAAACCCGCAAGTAGATGGCCTCAAGATTCAGAACCACATTGAAAGAAGAAAATCCTATACACAACCAACAAGAACAACAGTAACAAAACATCATCCTTTCTTTTGTTATGACCAAATAATCTTGTTTTCCCTGTCTTATGGGAGGCAAGAACTTCTTTGAGTCGTTTATAAATAAAACAAGTTCAGTTTGGATGCTTTTTTCCTTAGTTGGTATAGGACTGGTGAACTACTGAATGATTTTTCAAGTTAATATGTTATTCTTGCAGGCAAGATGATGTACGAATCCAGTGGCGGCACCAAGGGGGGGGGGGGCATGGGGGGCATTTGCCCCCCCACTCAGAAGCTTTGCCTCCCCCCAGTTGCCCCCCCCCAGAAATTTTGAGGACTGAAAAGAAAAATTATACAGTAATTTGTAAATAAGTAGATGTTGTCATAAGCATCATATTCAAGCTGTGAAGTGCTCTAAAATACCATTTTCCGCTCTTCAAAACTTCGATTGAAAACAAAAAAGTGGTTATTTTTGGCTCGCTCGCTTCGCTCGCTCGTCATATTTCAGAATATTTATTCGAAAATGTGATTAAAAATAAAAAAAAGCTGTTACTTTTCATTCCCTCGCTTCGCTCGCTCGCAAAATTGATATTAAAATGTGTGCAAGAGGAAAAAAAATAATCCAAAAATTCAATTATCCCCCCCCCCCACTCCTCAAAGTGGATTTAGATTACGCCGGCGATTAAAACTCGCGCTTCACGCTCGATTTTTCCATACACGCAAAAAAAACAAAAAATTGACTGCCCCTGCCCCCCCCAACATTTTCTTTTGCCCTCCATTTGCCCCCCCCCCACTTTAACAATCCTGGTGCCGCCACTGTACGAATCACAAATGACTAAATGAGGCAAGCAATTTGGCAAGCAATATACATTACGATATTATCATAAGACAAAATTTTGTTGCAGGTTTTGTAAAATAACTTCGGTTTAACTGAAATTGTAAATTAAGGCCTTGTGAAATATCAGATACACTAAATGACTTCAAACATAAGCCATTGAACATTGACTCTCTAATACATTGTTACACTGAAGTAACACGTGCTTATGGCTTGGCATTATATTCATTGCATCAGCCCAAACTTACACGGAAGATTTTGAAAACATTCTCTCTTTATTTTTTTTAAACAAATGCCACGGCAAATGATTATGTGGGTTGTTTTGTTGTTAGTTTATATTTTTTGTTTGTTTGTGCTTTTTTGTTGTTGATGTGTACGGTATGAACGGCAAATGCGGATAGGTGACGCAGCGGAAGACCTTACCGACATAGGTGTTTTATGATACATAAAAATAAAAGCCTAACAACCCTCAAACAACAACAACAACAAAACACAAACAAACAAACAAACAAAAAACGGCTTGGTTTTTCATAAAGAAGTTTATTGCTAAATAATATCAACGAGCTGAACACAAAGCATTATTTCTCTCTCGGAGTTATAGAATCACTTGGGCATTTTTCCCCTTTGACAGTATATATAGTCTTTGATCAAATTACCATAAAGTTCGCAGTACTTTTACGTATATTACATTATTGCGAAATGTCTTGATGAGGTCATGTGTTTCTGGCACCATATATGCCGAAGTGATTTACGCAGATTTATAAAGACCAACGTGAATTCAATGGCGGGTACAATATAAGTCGAAAAATATTTGGAGGGGTCAACGCTTTACGTATAATTGTGTTTCAATTTATGAAACATTTCACCACAATTATTTACAAACCCATATATCTTATTAAAGCAATACGCCGTTGTAACAAGTAGTCGCGGTCCATGATGACGTCACAATAGGGTATGCTAATCATAATGTGCAATCTTAGACAAGCTTGGTAAAATCCACTGAACCAAATAATGGTGTTCGATTACAGTTTTTCTTCACTGCTGTTTCATCTTTTTACTTGACCTGTATACACTTTGAATTTCTTAGACTTGAATTAGGGGCAAATAAAATTCGATTAAAGTCTTGATAGTTTTAGAAATCAGTCTCGCTGATTATAATTTCTTAAACCTAATTTTGGATTTGCCCCCAATCAAAATCGACTTAAAATTCTAATCTAAGAAATTTAGAGTGTAAATATTACATTTGCCTCCCATATTTCATCTTCCTCTTCCTTCCCATTACAATGACCATGATGATGATTCACATAGTTTGTAAGAGAATGTATTTCACTTAAGCACACAGAGAGAATGTTTGTGGTCCACCAATCATGCCGATGAAATCAGTATTTTTACTGAAATAGGCGGGTCTTCCGTCATCGGTTTAAATCCGTTTCCAGGAGTGCATGGGTAAGATGATCGAAATTATTCGCCGAAATTTCCAACACAAACTCACACACGAGTAATACACCCTCGCCCATCCGCACACACACCCCACACACATACTCTCCAATCTTTTCTCTGTTTTTAATAGCATTTCAAATAGATATTTTACCGCTTTAACCGTTGTTCAAAAATTTCAACAACTGATCGATTAAAATATTTTTTCTTTTAAAAGTGGGGTATATTAATGTACACGCCAACCCTCTCTCTAAAAATAGGTGGTGGGGGTGGGTGGTTGGGGAAGGGATATATACTCCCATCCCCAGGGATTTACGCCAATGCCTCCAAGGCATGATTTGGAGCAATTTATATCTCTCTGTCAGAGCCTGTCTATGAAAAGGCAGGCATATTGTAAGCAGGAAACAAATTCTGTATCCACCCATTCCCAGACTTCTACCTTTTGCTAGAACCGTTACGTTCACTTTAATCAAGCTAATAATGATTTTGCGTAGGCTGGCATACCGGCTATTCATCCTATTCATGCTATTGTGCGAATTGGGGACATGAAATAGATCATGATAAGAAAGTTATAAGCATACAATAGTAGTATGAATTCATAACGAGCAGCAAACAGAAAATAATTCACAAATTACAAGTCATTGTGCAGCGAGAGCGAATGATGTTACTGAATATGAGCGTAAATTTTGATTTCCTGTTATTTGTGATAATTTCTCTGGATGGATGTATCCAGGAAGATGAACCTTATGAGCTGGCGTGGTTGATGAAATCTGAAAAAAAAAATCCTTTCATAACAATTATTACTTTTCACATAATTATGTGTACCATGGTTTTTAAGACATCAAATAATGATATTTTGCCCCTACTTATTTGTCTGATAATATCAAATTTCGAACGTATAATTATTCATTTTGCTCCAACCAAAATCTTGATCTCCCGAAACCCAAGTCCAATTACTGTAAAAGAACATTTTACTATAGGGGGTGAAACTATTAAAAAAAAATCACCAACAGACATCCGCAATTCATCTTTATTGAGACTCTTCCATACCCTACTAAATATGTATTTTGTTAACACACCTTCTGAAAGGTGAATTCCTGCGCATAACCATTTTATTTTTCTTTCTTTTTTCGCCTTATGTTTCGTGTACTTTATGTTTTTTTAAATTTTTAATAGTATTTCTTGTTTTCAAGTATATGTAATTTGTTATAAGGACCTCGAGGAAGAATAGTGATGTTCTAAAAACATCGCTGAAATTGGGCATTCCTCAGATTGTATGTTTTGATATGTACACATTGCTTTTATTATCATTGTATATATGTTCTTTGTATTTGTTTTTTTTTTAAAACTTTGATTCTGAAATAAAAACACCAACAACAGTATACTAGCTTTTTTCCAAATACCTGTTTAAGGAAAGAGGATAACATTTTCTTCAACAATCCTTGGTACAATCAAGTTAATTTGATGGAAATGTTTTAAGAAACATCTTGAATGACCGCAAAATGTTATTAGATATTACAAATTATTTCTAAATGAATTCTCAGCTCTGTAGCTTCTTTATTGATATGAAATCTATGCAGAGGTTAGAACAAAATTCTGTACTAAATCTTTGCGCTTGGTTACTATTGGTAGCACTCTATCCTGATAAACATGGGCAAAGAAACTGTAAGATAATTAACATTTTTAAAAATCCATTTTGTTCTAACATGGGAATAGAACAATAACAAGTTCGTGAATGAGCTTATCTTTTTCTTGAATTACAATTCATCATTGCGTGCATGGTAGGAACAAATAATAATACATATCAACTTGAATGTTGCCTTTAGAAGCTGCATGTATTTATTGTTTGAAATCGCGTGATGACATATGCTATGATAAAGCTAATAATAATAATAATAATAATAATAATAATAATAATAATAATAATAATAATAATAATATAATAATAATAATAATAATAATAATAATAATAATAATAATAATAATAATAACAATAATAATAATAATAGTAATAGTAATAATCTTATCGTCGTTTGAGACGATACAGATCGCAAGCTTGCTTGGAACAGCTCATACCCTGCGAAAAGTCTTGAATTAGAAAGAGAAGTAAACAATAAGGAGAGTACTTAATTATCATAATGTTATATTTACATAGCGCATTACGTGAATACCTCAATGCGCTTTACAGAGTTACTATTATTACCTCTGATCACTGGTTTTCTAGCCCTCGCACACAAATGTGCACCATCTCCACTCCTTAGGAAGCATTCCCACCATTTGCATCGTTCACACGCATACATGCAGGGAAATGGCCAAGGCAGTCAATGTACGGTTTAAATATGAAAGTGTGTCACGTTCGCACTCAAAATTTCCATGGCATATTATACCTGCGATTGGATAGGCATTTCTTCAGGGGTTGGACTTGGACCAAAATTGGAGTAAAGGAGTTTAGATGTAACCGCCCCATTCAATTTATTTCCATCGACCTGCAGAAAGCACATTCGACGGGACCTCGAGCCGAGAAGGAAATTCCCGAAATCTCCATGTATGGTTCGCCCGCGAGGGTGTGTTTAGACCTTGCCCTTCTAGCATGTGGTGGCAAGTCATTGATTTTGCAGTCATAGGCCTACACGTTGGGCATTTTCTAAGACAAAGAGAGGGAGGAAGTGGGGAGAGGTGGCCGAATGTTTGTCAAATTTGTATACACGACCAAAAAAAAAAAAAAAAAAAAAAAAAAAAAAAAGGCTTTCCTTGCTCATTTTATTAGCCCAATATCTATTTTACAAGAAGTAGCATACATTATGCAGTGAATATAATCAGTGCAGAAGATTAAAAACAAATGAACGATTTTGTCTTTTTCTGGAAATCGAATTTTGATTGATCTGAATTTCATATCCCCAGAAGCAAAGGCATCATAATGGCTACACTACAGTGGGTTATGGGGGCGTTGCCACATCCGTAATATTCTATTGACATAATACGTCGGAATGCATACCAGCAATATATATTTTTTTCATACGAAAATGTGAAACGCTTTTGTCTTTCAATTTGTCAGTATAATGCAAAATACAAACAAATTCTACCTTTCTGGATATTGTTTAGAATAGCTCTTGCTATTAAATTTCACGCGCTTTTGTAAGTAAGAATCGTGGCCATACCGCCTCGTCGAGGATAGCACCTTTGTGGTGTCGGATGGCCGGCGCGCAGAATACAGTACTTTTCATGATATCATATGGGTCTCAAGAGCAAAGCGATGCTTCACTGTCAGTGATACTATAAGTAAAATCTCTGGGGAGGGAAAGATGCCCTTTACCCCCCCCCCCCCTCCCCCTCCCCCTCCCCCTTAAGAAGACTTGGAAGAGTAAGTCCTACACAAGAAGATATACTAACAATACTAACTACATCGCGGTTTTTGCAGTATACTCCTTTCTGATGTTTGCGTAGAAGGCGCAGTTACGAGACATGCGTTTTTCCTGTCTAATTGGTTCAGCTTTTAAGGCACGTTACACGGCTGATGACTCTACTCACCCGGCGAAGCACAGGGAAATGGACATGAAGTGGTGCTGGTACGCCACTTGAAAACTTTAATTCAGTAGAAAAGAGGCTGGAGTGTATTTGCTGAGCAAAGGACGGGGCTATTTTGACGATGACGGATCCTCACATCATGTACTTGATATTTGGGGGCTCAGAATTTATCACTCGTGCATCTTTCGTTTCCCTCATGCTGCCGGAAGACTACTCGTGTCATCTTCATGAAAATGATGAGATCACGCAAAAAGACTGGTACGCCACGTACAGTATACATGTATACATACTCACAGGTGCAATCTAACTACGAGTTAATGGGCGCCACATTATACTCGTATCAATAGTAAAAACTGCACTCCACTTCAAATGTCGTTGGACCAAAAATACTGACGCCTTTGCTCTTGCAATCATCATGATCATAGTGTTAAGGATATCATTATTTTAATTTAGTTTTAAAGATTATTACTTGCCAAAGGTAAAAACTTCGAGTAATCAGTTTCAAAGCATAATAGCCTTCCATGTTAAATGTACATTTATTTCTTATTTTATCTTTGTCTTGCTGTATCACCTCCAAATTTGCCAAGTTTATGTAGTGTTATGTTTGTGTTGTAATGTATTTTTAATGTATATTTCATATATTTTCATGTTATGTGTTTTAAGTTCTATGCAATTATTTGTTTCTGTAATTCTGCTTTAAGTTTCTATGCCATTTTGTTACTCTGTTATACTGTTTTTCTGTTTTGTTTTGTTTATGGGATGGGGGCACCTTGCTCGACAAGTGAAAGTTTCTTAAGGGGCCATCCGATTTTTATCTTTTGTAAACTCTTATGATGAAATATTTGCAAATAAATGGATGAATTGAATTGAATTGCCTTTCCCTCTAGTTTGTGTTATAGCATATACGGATAGGTAGGCCTACTTTGACAAGGTCTAAAGACAAAAATTAGTTTAAAGTCACATACGTATGTTCCGTAGAATTTACATGTCAATGCAGTATAGAATATTATGTTTGTGCCTTGGTTCAGTAATAATGATAATAGATAAAACATATAGCTGTACACCAATAAACCATTTCTTTCATTAAATTGGCGTGGAGCGCATTATGAAATGTAAAATTGACGAGGTCTAATCTATTTGGGTTTTCTTTGTTTCCCCCAATATTACTGTTGTATTTTTTCAAAATATATAATAACCGATGACGCAATTCCTATGTTCACAACAAACAAAATAATCATTTTCAGCAGGGCATAGTATTGGTCTAATTACTTTCGACTTCTTGAAACATGCAAGGAGCACATTCCATATACCCAACATAAGCAATATGAAAATATCTTACTGTATTACTGAACACTTAAGATGTTTGCATGTCATGTTTCTTTTAATCAAAAAACGGGGTGAGAGCCTTTAGTATACAGAATCGTCAGGGGACAAAGATAGGCGGGGGAGTGTCATGAGTGTGATAAAACGGAGTATTACTTTAGAGTCCAAAGCACTTCAGATATTGCATTCTGGCTTGTTTTTCACGGCATTCCTCGTAAATTATATCCATTCAATGTAATATAGATTTGTGGTTTTTTTTTATTTTCCTGCGTTGATTGACATCCCAGTTCAGCTTCATTACTGTGGAGCTGTCGCAGTCGTTACCTGATCTCAGACCGTCCACAAAGATTGTTTATTACTTCGATTTCGATGGATGACTTTTTCCTATTCCTAGGTTCAGGTAGTCAAATCTGGACATCAAATCTGGACGGAAATACTTGAAATAGTACTCTTGCTTTGAGGCCCATCTTTGAGTCCATTCCAGACCTTTCGCCTCATTTTAAAGAATTTCTTATTTTGAACGCTAAATTTCGTCTTCTTTGAAGAGAAGTCGAGAGAAATGATGCCCTGCGTTATTGTTAAAGAATCTGAAAGTATATAGCATATCTGATAAAAAGAAAAGAGATGGCTCTCAGATGGCATACGCTCACCGAAAGAGAAAGAGTGAGGGAAGAGGGGAAAAAAGGAAGAGAGGGAGAGTGAGGAGAGAGAGAGAGAGAGAGAGAGAGAGAGAGAGTGTGTGGTGTTGTGTGCGTGTGTGTGTGAGAGAGAGAGAGAGATAGAGAGAGAGATGGAGGATAAAACGATAAACACATATAGAGACGAAGAGATGTCTGTCAGCAGGTGACATACTCTCATTACCAATGATTACAAAGAGAGATCGATGACGAAGAGAAAGAGAGGAGAGAGATGAGAGTTAGCGAGAGAGAGAGAGAGAGGGAGAAGAGAGAGAGGGAGGGAGAGAGAGGATAATGAGAAAGACAAAACAGAAAAAAAAATACTGCTTAGTGTATATGTTAGATGATGGAAGAATGATAACCGTAATTACCTTAATAATATAGGTTGAGTAAACATCCGTTTACGTATATATAAGGTCATCCTAAAGGTGGTCACCGATTAATAAAACTCGTAGGATTTCTTACAACGACCAAAATGGTAAAAACAGAGGGTGGACTGCCATCCTAACAAAAACAATGAGACATATCCATGCATACGGTATATATAGAAACATGTAGATAGACCTATTAACAATGGAGATAGAGAGAGCGAAGAGAGAGAGGGGGGGGGTTGGAGAAATTGAGGGGGAGAAGGAGAAGGAGAAGGAGAAGGAGATAGAGGTGAAGAGTGAAGCCCAGGAGATGAAACTCGAAGTAGGAGATGTTGAAGCCTTATGAAGGGGAATAATAGTAGAGACCAAACCACTTGCAGAAAATATGACATTTAAAATGTTCTAAAATATGATACGCCGACTCTCTTCTTGATGCGGAAGGGGATTTTGAGGTGTTTCGGTGGGCAATATTACAATCGAATCGCGCATAATAAGGCCCTTTACAAGGGGCAGGAAAGAAAGGCGATATTTCCATGACAGCAAATCAAGGTTTAACAATTATGAAAGCTACAAGTGAGGGAGAATTCATCCTATTTTCATGGATGTTTATTACTATTTCGGTGCTTCCTCCCTCTATCTTCTCCTATCTCTCTCCTATATAGTTTTGCAAGCGACCCAGTGGTTTTTTTCCCAAGTAATATTTGCTTTTTTAAAATGAATGTCATTGTTTTTTCGGCAGTTCAGACCTTTGTATAGTTTATCAACTACCTGAAATATGTTGTTCAAAATTGACACAAATGCTAATACATGCTTATCTATTTGTTTCCTGTTAACATGACGGTTGATATGTATTTCATGAGGAATAAATATTTCTTGTAGTTTATATACACACCAAAGTAAACGTAAGCATACTTTTATAATATTAAGGGAAATAATCTAAACAATAGTAATACTGATAATGAAGATGATGAATAAGGTCATAATGATGCTGATGATTATATCAGTAATTATAATAATAATGATAATAATGCTAGTAATAACAATGATAATGATGATGATGATAATAATAATAATGATAATAACAATGATAATAATAATAATGATAATAATAATAACAATAATGATAACAATCAAAACAGTTGTTTAAAACTAATTAGGTTGCAAAAATATGAACCTACCAACTGTTTGTTTTTTAATGTATGTAAACCATATGGGGATTATTTTAAATAACGGGTAGGTTCATATTTCAAACAACCTAATGACATTTAAACAATAGTGTTCTAACAGTGTAATAATAATAATAGTTAATGATAATGATGATAATATGGACCAAAAATATGCATAACGCAGAAGGAAGTTCAAAGAGAGAAAACAAGCAGGAGTAACGCATGATTGTTAAAGTTCGGTTATACATCAACTTCAGTACATCCCATGACAGAAAGAGGGAGGCGGCAAGCTTGAGTCCTTGGGAGAATGGAACTTTTTAAAATTTACTTTGCAAGCCTAATGGAAAAAAAAAGCATATAACAATTTTTATCAACTTTGGGAAAGTAAGTCAACTTTCCCATTTTTGGCGTTGTCATAATGCAATTGCTGACCTTTGACATTTCAAATATGCCTCTGTCGTCAAAAGACACGCATGGTATGTATGGCCAGTGAGACACGAGTCCTAGCCCCTCCTCCCCCGTGAGTAGATGAAGAGAGAACCTGATTACGACTATTTTAATCTTTCTAGCCAAGACACAGAGTGCCCTCGACCCGATCAGCAGGGCGTGCCACACATCTTAATCAAACCCATAAAGTGTGCCGCCATTGATTTTAAGATTCCCCGATATTGTTCACGAATACAGAGGAGCGTTTCATAAGTGGTCTTGTCAATGATTTTACTGACAAGTTGCTCTCAGCAAATCAGATGCAAGGATTTCCGTAGCTTCTATAACAGTTGTCAGTAAAATCACTGACAAAACACTTCATGAAACGCTCCCCAGAATTACTCCTTCCAAGACATCTATAACCTTGAAAAGTTTCTAAGTTCTATACGTAGGGGCGTCATAAACTTTACCCAGCTTTCCTACTGGTTTGTTACCCACTGCGTTTAAGTAGAATAAGAATGTAATTCGACTTTTTTCTTACAAACCTGCATTAAAAGATACAAAAAATAATTGCTAAAACCCGACTTGATTCTAGGAATTCATTTGAAGAATTACTACGATTACAGTATGTATCAGCGAATATAATCGTAATCTTATTACTTTTTTCCATATACAGAGGCGAGGGAGGGGTGGGATAATTGGATCATAGAAATGTGTTAATTGACAAATAAAAAAGTAGGCAGAAGTACAAATAAGGAATGATGTATTCCATAGTGTAGTAATTTTAATAAAGACATATTTTCAAGTAATATTAATGTTATCAACAACATGCTCAACAGATTCCCTCGAAGACTGTTGTTGTCCAAATTATTAAATACGGGTACGCATTCTTCATGTGCAAAAGCCAATTTTACATATACAATAAGACCTGGTGTACGTTCTAAATGCAAGATGTTAGTTATGTGTGCTTGTTAAATCAATTGGAGGGATAGACTTTTTAAGATCTATACATTCATAATGTAAACCACAGTAAAAAAAAAAAGAACCATTTCCCATTTCGATTAAAAGTTAGTCCTGGACAGGAATATAATGAAGCACTCATGTTAGGACGTGTAAAGCCCACCGCAAACTATAGCGATCGGTCTGCGATCCGATTTTGGGAAAAAATTATTATAACATTTGATATGAAACATTCAACATGTAAAATATTATTGATCAAAGTTCCGAATACTCGTATGAATCTAAAATTGAAATTCCAGTGAGAAAAAAAATGAGAAAAAAATACAAGAAATATTTACGACCAGCTTGAAAGTGCCAACATATGAGTTTTGAGCTATTAGTGTAATTTGAAATCTTCATTACAAGGGTATAATCATCAATGTAACTTGCTAATGATTTAATTCCGGTCCACCGAAAATTGCAATCTGTTTGTTTGATTTCATCTTTATCTCTCGCAGGTATAAGCAATACATTGCCGGAACGATTCCTAAAGCTCATTTTGGACTATTCAAGTAGAGAATAATGGAACTAACATCCAAACAGAGAATTGACAATCAAATCTTGGAAATATTTTTCCCCTCCCTTATCCAAGATGGATATGTCTTGTCAGTACCTGCACACACTACCAACCAATCAATCTATTTACATTGATAGAACATCGTCTTCACTATTTCATTCAGAAGAGCTTCACACAAGTGGAATTCATTAGGCATGTTATTAACCCTAGTACCTTTCCGGACAAATAGAGGAGAACTTTTTCTTCTTCCCCCATCGTTTTCTCCCACACAGCAAAGTTTTTAGAAAAATAAAAACATTTCCTTCTTCTCTCTCTCTCTCCTTTCCTCTCCCCCTCTCTCTCTTTCTCTCTCTCTTTATATCTGTCCTTTTATATGAATGGATAATGACTGGAATATTATGCAAAAGGCAAGCCCGAAATCCGCAACGGAAACGACACGTATGGTCGGAAGAAATCAAGTAGTTGACTGACAGAGGAGACATAAGACTGTAAAGAGAAGGAAAGGATTTGGAAATTAGCAGCCTCGATCAGTCTTTTCTTTTCGCTCCATTGATAATGAGACAAAGAGCACTTAATCATAGTGACTCGATGATGTTGGTTGGAGAAAAACCAATGACATTTCTTAGGTGCAGTTGACCACAAAATGTTTCCCCTTTTCACTCTTCAGGGGTTTTCTTCAATCCACAATTCATCAATGAAAACAATCCAAAAGTACAAAAACGAAAGTACAGAGAAGTACCACTTAAATCGCTGAATGCCACACAATTTCTCTTCAAACATTGTCCTCTTAAAAACAAAAAATCTTTTGTTTGAAACTTTTACAACTTTTGGAACACAGTTAGTGTAATAAGTGGTTATTTTATTTTCCTGATTGCTAAGAAAGTAGGCATTTGCTTGTAGAAGAGCTACCGGGGGCCAAAGGCTTAAGTTCTCTCTGAGGGACTTGTTAATGAGCATTAATATCTACTAAAGGACACTTGCGCATCCACTCGGTGTCGAACTAGGTTACTACTCTTCGTATGAGACCACTGCTCTAACCCACCGCGCGTAAATTCGTTTCGAAGAGGCGTGGGAGATTATCGGAATCTTTTGCCAAAATTTCTAGCGCGAACTCACACACAAGTATATATTTTAAAAAGAAACACACATGCACACATTTGTACAAACGTGTGTATAGCACGATAATATGTGTTGTACGATAAAAGAGCATGTAGATAAAAATGCGTTGCTCAAGGGCATAAGTGTCGTATCGGGGATGAGACCCCGACCCTCGCGTCTCCAGTCAAGTGCCTTAAACCACTCCACTACAGCACCTCACATACACACACCGTCACCCACTCACACGCATACACATCCACACACATACTCTCCCACTCTCTCTCTTGGTTTTTAATAGCATTTTAAATGGAAATTTTTACTATACTATAACTGTCGTTAATGATAGATTTATATAAAAAAAAATTAACAACTGTATCATTCTTCTTGAAAAGTGGAGGTATCTTAAAATGTGTGCGTGTGGTATGTGTGTGTGTGTGTGGGGGGGGGGGGATATATACCCCCATCCCCTCAGGATTTACGCTAATGCTCTACCCTGAGCCATCGGTTTGAAAACAACGCATAACAATCTAAGGAGTCACGAACCACAATGTAGGAAAAACAATGAATACAGACGGAAGCTTTACTAAAATGAAATAAAGTTGATATAAGGACTATTTCTAATCCAAATGCATTATTAACAGATCCAGAGAGAGAGAGCGCAATACCATACCTCATAGATCTACTCAGTAATGAATAACGGATTTTTATCTATTTATCTATATTTATTTATTTTTTCTAATAAAAAAACAATATTGATTCAATGGAATTGAGAAGAGGACATAGGAAACAAA
>CM057152.1:37165445-37240818 GCA_029962745.1 Echinometra lucunter
TGTTGATGTGTACGGTATGAACGGCAAATGCGGATAGGTGACGCAGCGGAAGACCTTACCGACATAGGTGTTTTATGATACATAAAAATAAAGCCTAACAACCCTAAACAACAACAACAACAAACACAAACAAACAAACAAACAAAAAACGGCTTGGTTTTTCATAAAGAAGTTTATTGCTAAATAATATCAACGAGCTGAACACAAAGCATTATTTCTCTCTCGGAGTTATAGAATCACTTGGGCATTTTTCCCCTTTGACAGTATATATAGTCTTTGATCAAATTACCATAAAGTTCGCAGTACTTTTACGTATATTACATTATTGCGAAATGTCTTGATGAGGTCATGTGTTTCTGGCACCATATATGCCGAAGTGATTTACGCAGATTTATAAAGACCAACGTGAATTCAATGGCGGGTACAATATAAGTCGAAAAATATTTGGAGGGGTCAACGCTTTACGTATAATTGTGTTTCAATTTATGAAACATTTCACCACAATTATTTACAAACCCATATATCTTATTAAAGCAATACGCCGTTGTAACAAGTAGTCGCGGTCCATGATGACGTCACAATAGGGTATGCTAATCATAATGTGCAATCTTAGACAAGCTTGGTAAAATCCACTGAACCAAATAATGGTGTTCGATTACAGTTTTTCTTCACTGCTGTTTCATCTTTTTACTTGACCTGTATACACTTTGAATTTCTTAGACTTGAATTAGGGGCAAATAAAATTCGATTAAAGTCTTGATAGTTTTAGAAATCAGTCTCGCTGATTATAATTTCTTAAACCTAATTTTGGATTTGCCCCCAATCAAAATCGACTTAAAATTCTAATCTAAGAAATTTAGAGTGTAAATATTACATTTGCCTCCCATATTTCATCTTCCTCTTCCTTCCCATTACAATGACCATGATGATGATTCACATAGTTTGTAAGAGAATGTATTTCACTTAAGCACACAGAGAGAATGTTTGTGGTCCACCAATCATGCCGATGAAATCAGTATTTTTACTGAAATAGGCGGGTCTTCCGTCATCGGTTTAAATCCGTTTCCAGGAGTGCATGGGTAAGATGATCGAAATTATTCGCCGAAATTTCCAACACAAACTCACACACGAGTAATACACCCTCGCCCATCCGCACACCCACCCCACACACATACTCTCCAATCTTTTCTCTGTTTTTAATAGCATTTCAAATAGATATTTTACCGCTTTAACCGTTGTTCAAAAATTTCAACAACTGATCGATTAAAATATTTTTTCTTTTAAAAGTGGGGTATATTAATGTACACGCCAACCCTCTCTCTAAAAATAGGTGGTGGGGGTGGGTGGTTGGGGAAGGGATATATACTCCCATCCCCAGGGATTTACGCCAATGCCTCCAAGGCATGATTTGGAGCAATTTATATCTCTCTGTCAGAGCCTGTCTATGAAAAGGCAGGCATATTGTAAGCAGGAAACAAATTCTGTATCCACCCATTCCCAGACTTCTACCTTTTGCTAGAACCGTTAACGTTCACTTTAATCAAGCTAATAATGATTTTGCGTAGGCTGGCATCCGGCTATTCATCCTATTCATGCTATTGTGCGAATTGGGACATGAAATAGATCATGATAAGAAAGTTATAAGCATACAATAGTAGTATGAATTCATAACGAGCAGCAAACAGAAAATAATTCACAAATTACAAGTCATTGTGCAGCGAGAGCGAATGATGTTACTGAATATGAGCGTAAATTTTGATTTCCTGTTATTTGTGATAATTTCTCTGGATGGATGTATCCAGGAAGATGAACCTTATGAGCTGGCGTGGTTGATGAAATCTGAAAAAAAAAATCCTTTCATAACAATTATTACTTTTCACATAATTATGTGTACCATGGTTTTTAAGACATCAAATAATGATATTTTGCCCCTACTTATTTGTCTGATAATATCAAATTTCGAACGTATAATTATTCATTTTGCTCCAACCAAAATCTTGATCTCCCGAAACCCAAGTCCAATTACTGTAAAAGAACATTTTACTATAGGGGGTGAAACTATTAAAAAAAATCACCAACAGACATCCGCAATTCATCTTTATTGAGACTCTTCCATACCCTACTAAATATGTATTTTGTTAACACACCTTCTGAAAGGTGAATTCCTGCGCATAACCATTTTATTTTTCTTTCTTTTTTCGCCTTATGTTTCGTGTACTTTATGTTTTTTAAATTTTTAATAGTATTTCTTGTTTTCAAGTATATGTAATTTGTTATAAGGACCTCGAGGAAGAATAGTGATGTTCTAAAAACATCGCTGAAATTGGGCATTCCTCAGATTGTATGTTTTGATATGTACAACATTGCTTTTATTATCATTGTATATATGTTCTTTGTATTTGTTTTTTTTTTAAAACTTTGATTCTGAAATAAAAACACCAACAACAGTATACTAGCTTTTTTCCAAATACCTGTTTAAGGAAAGAGGATAACATTTTCTTCAACAATCCCTTGGTACAATCAAGTTAATTTGATGGAAATGTTTTAAGAAACATCTTGAATGACCGCAAAATGTTATTAGATATTACAAATTATTTCTAAATGAATTCTCAGCTCTGTAGCTTCTTTATTGATATGAAATCTATGCAGAGGTTAGAACAAAATTCTGTACTAAATCTTTGCGCTTGGTTACTATTGGTAGCACTCTATCCTGATAAACATGGGCAAAGAAACTGTAAGATATTAACATTTTTAAAAATCCATTTTGTTCTAACATGGGAATAGAACAATAACAAGTTCGTGAATGAGCTTATCTTTTTCTTGAATTACAATTCATCATTGCGTGCATGGTAGGAACAAATAATAATACATATCAACTTGAATGTTGCCTTTAGAAGCTGCATGTATTTATTGTTTGAATCGCGTGATGACATATGCTATGATAAAGCTAATAATAATAATAATAATAATAATAATAATAATAATAATAATAATAATAATAATATAATAATAATAATAATAATAATAATAATAATAATAATAATAATAATAATAACAATAATAATAATAATAGTAATAGTAATAATCTTATCGTCGTTTGAGACGATACAGATCGCAAGCTTGCTTGGAACAGCTCATACCCTGCGAAAAGTCTTGAATTAGAAAGAGAAGTAAACAATAAGGAGAGTACTTAATTATCATAATGTTATATTTACATAGCGCATTACGTGAATACCTCAATGCGCTTTACAGAGTTACTATTATTACCTCTGATCACTGGTTTTCTAGCCCTCGCACACAAATGTGCACCATCTCCACTCCTTAGGAAGCATTCCACCCATTTTGCATCGTTCACACGCATACATGCAGGGAAATGGCCAAGGCAGTCAATGTACGGTTTAAATATGAAAGTGTGTCACGTTCGCACTCAAAATTTCCATGGCATATTATACCTGCGATTGGATAGGCATTTCTTCAGGGGTTGGACTTGGACCAAAATTGGAGTAAAGGAGTTTAGATGTAACCGCCCCATTCAATTTATTTCCATCGACCTGCAGAAAGCACATTCGACGGGACCTCGAGCCGAGAAGGAAATTCCCGAAATCTCCATGTATGGTTCGCCCGCGAGGGTGTGTTTAGACCTTGCCCTTCTAGCATGTGGTGGCAAGTCATTGATTTTGCAGTCATAGGCCTACACGTTGGGCATTTTCTAAGACAAAGAGAGGGAGGAAGTGGGGAGAGGTGGCCGAATGTTTGTCAAATTTGTATACACGACCAAAAAAAAAAAAAAAAAAAAAAAAAAAAAAGGCTTTCCTTGCTCATTTTATTAGCCCAATATCTATTTTACAAGAAGTAGCATACATTATGCAGTGAATATAATCAGTGCAGAAGATTAAAAACAAATGAACGATTTTGTCTTTTTCTGGAAATCGAATTTTGATTGATCTGAATTTCATATCCCCAGAAGCAAAGGCATCATAATGGCTACACTACAGTGGGTTATGGGGGCGTGCCACATCCGTAATATTCTATTGACATAATACGTCGGAATGCATACCAGCAATATATATTTTTTTCATACGAAAATGTGAAACGCTTTGTCTTTCAATTTGTCAGTATAATGCAAAATACAAACAAATTCTACCTTTCTGGATATTGTTTAGAATAGCTCTTGCTATTAAATTTCACGCGCTTTTGTAAGTAAGAATCGTGGCCATACCGCCTCGTCGAGGATAGCACCTTTGTGGTGTCGGATGGCCGGCGCGCAGAATACAGTACTTTTCATGATATCATATGGGTCTCAAGAGCAAAGCGATGCTTCACTGTCAGTGATACTATAAGTAAAATCTCTGGGGAGGGAAAGATGCCCTTTACCCCCCCCCCCCCCCCCTCCCCCTCCCCCTTAAGAAGACTTGGAAGAGTAAGTCCTACACAAGAAGATATACTAACAATACTAACTACATCGCGGTTTTTGCAGTATACTCCTTTCTGATGTTTGCGTAGAAGGCGCAGTTACGAGACATGCGTTTTTCCTGTCTAATTGGTTCAGCTTTTAAGGCACGTTACACGGCTGATGACTCTACTCACCCGGCGAAGCACAGGGAAATGGACATGAAGTGGTGCTGGTACGCCACTTGAAAACTTTAATTCAGTAGAAAAGAGGCTGGAGTGTATTTGCTGAGCAAAGGACGGGGCTATTTTGACGATGACGGATCCTCACATCATGTACTTGATATTTGGGGGCTCAGAATTTATCACTCGTGCATCTTTCGTTTCTCTCATGCTGCCGGAAGACTACTCGTGTCATCTTCATGAAAATGATGAGATCACGCAAAAAGACTGGTACGCCACGTACAGTATACATGTATACATACTCACAGGTGCAATCTAACTACGAGTTAATGGGCGCCACATTATACTCGTATCAATAGTAAAAACTGCACTCCACTTCAAATGTCGTTGGACCAAAAATACTGACGCCTTTGCTCTTGCAATCATCATGATCATAGTGTTAAGGATATCATTATTTTAATTTAGTTTTAAAGATTATTACTTGCCAAAGGTAAAACCTTCGAGTAATCAGTTTCAAAGCATAATAGCCTTCCATGTTAAATGTACATTTATTTCTTATTTTATCTTTGTCTTGCTGTATCACCTCCAAATTTGCCAAGTTTATGTAGTGTTATGTTTGTGTTGTAATGTATTTTTAATGTATATTTCATATATTTTCATGTTATGTGTTTTAAGTTCTATGCAATTATTTGTTTCTGTAATTCTGCTTTAAGTTTCTATGCCATTTGTTACTCTGTTATACTGTTTTTCTGTTTTGTTTTGTTTATGGGATGGGGGCACCTTGCTCGACAAGTGAAAGTTTCTTAGGGGCCATCCGATTTTTATCTTTTGTAAACTCTTATGATGAAATATTTGCAAATAAATGGATGAATTGAATTGAATTGCCTTTCCCTCTAGTTTGTGTTATAGCATATACGGATAGGTAGGCCTACTTTGACAAGGTCTAAAGACAAAAATTAGTTTAAAGTCACATACGTATGTTCCGTAGAATTACATGTCAATGCAGTATAGAATATTATGTTTGTGCCTTGGTTCAGTAATAATGATAATAGATAAAACATATAGCTGTACACCAATAAACCATTTCTTTCATTAAATTGGCGTGGAGCGCATTATGAAATGTAAAATTGACGAGGTCTAATCTATTTGGGTTTTCTTTGTTTCCCCCAATATTACTGTTGTATTTTTTCAAAATATATAATAACCGATGACGCAATTCCTATGTTCACAACAAACAAAATAATCATTTTCAGCAGGGCATAGTATTGGTCTAATTACTTTCGACTTCTTGAAACATGCAAGGAGCACATTCCATATACCAACATAAGCAATATGAAAATATCTTACTGTATTACTGAACACTTAAGATGTTTGCATGTCATGTTTCTTTTAATCAAAAAACGGGGTGAGAGCCTTTAGTATACAGAATCGTCAGGGGACAAAGATAGGCGGGGGAGTGTCATGAGTGTGATAAAACGGAGTATTACTTTAGAGTCCAAAGCACTTCAGATATTGCATTCTGGCTTGTTTTTCACGGCATTCCTCGTAAATTATATCCATTCAATGTAATATAGATTTGTGGTTTTTTTTTATTTTCCTGCGTTGATTGACATCCCAGTTCAGCTTCATTACTGTGGAGCTGTCGCAGTCGTTACCTGATCTCAGACCGTCCACAAAGATTGTTTATTACTTCGATTTCGATGGATGACTTTTTCCTATTCCTAGGTTCAGGTAGTCAAATCTGGACATCAAATCTGGACGGAAATACTTGAAATAGTACTCTTGCTTTGAGGCCCATCTTTGAGTCCATTCCAGACCTTTCGCCTCATTTTAAAGAATTTCTTATTTTGAACGCTAAATTTCGTCTTCTTTGAAGAGAAGTCGAGAGAAATGATGCCCTGCGTTATTGTTAAAGAATCTGAAAGTATATAGCATATCTGATAAAAAGAAAAGAGATGGCTCTCAGATGGCATACGCTCACCGAAAGAGAAAGAGTGAGGGAAGAGGGGAAAAAAGGAAGAGAGGGAGAGTGAGAGAGAGAGAGAGAGAGAGAGAGAGGAGAGAGAGAGTGTGTGTGTGTGTGCGTGTGTGTGTGAGAGAGAGAGAGAGATAGAGAGAGAGATGGAGGATAAAACGATAAACACATATAGAGACGAAAGAGATGTCTGTCAGGCAGGTGACATACTCTCATTACCATGATTACAAAAGAGATCGATGAGAAGAGAAAGAGAGAGAGAGAGTGAGAGTTAGCGAGAGAGAGAGAGAGAGGGAGAGAGAGAGAGGGAGGGAGAGAGAGGATAAATGAGAAAGACAAAACAGAAAAAAAAATACTGCTTAGGTATATGTAGATATATTGGAAGAATGATAACCGTAATTACCTTAATAATATAGGTTGAGTAAACATACCGTTACGTATATATAAGGTCATCCTAAGTGGTCACCGATTTAAACTCGTAGGATTTCTACACGACAATGTAAAACATAGTGTATGACATCCTAACAAAACATGAGACATACCATGCATACGGTATATATAGAACATGTAGATAGACCTATAACAATGGAGATAGAGAGAGAGAGAGAGAGAGGGGGGGGGGGTGGAGAAATTGAGGGGGAGAAGGAGAAGGAGAAGGAGAAGGAGATAGAGGTGAAGAGTGAAGCCCAGGAGATGAAACTCGAGTAGGAGATGTTGAAGCCTTATGAAGGGGAATATAGTAGAGACCAAACCACTTGCAGAAAATATGACATTTTAAAATGTTCTAAAATATGATACGCCGACTCTCTCTTGAGGCGGAAGGGGATTTTGAGGTGTTTCGGTGGGCAATATTACAATCGAATCGCGCATAATAAGGCCCTTTACAAGGGGCAAGAAAGGCGATATTCCATGACAGAAATCAAGGTTTAAAATTATGAAAGCTCCGTGAGGTAGAATTCATCTTATTTTCATGGATGTTTATTACTATTTCGGTGCTTCCTCTATCTCTCTATCTCTCTCTATTATTTTGCAAGCGACCCAGTGGCTTTTCCCAGTAATATTTGCTTTCAAAATGAATGTCATTGTTTTTTCGGCAGTTCAGACCTTTGTATAGTTTATTAACTACCTGAAATATGTTGTTCAAAATTGACACAAATGCTAATACATGCTTATCTATTTGTTTCCTGTTAACATGACGGTTGATATGTATTTCATGAGGAATAAATATTTCTTGTAGTATATATACACACCAAAGTAAACGTAAGCATACTTTTATAATATTAAGGGAAATAATCTAAACGATAGTAATACTGATAATGAAGATGATGAATAAGGTCATAATGATGCTGATGATTATATCAGTAATTATAATAATAATGATAATAATGCTAGTAATAACAATGATAATGATGATGATGATAATAATAATAATGATAATAACAATGATAATAATAATAATGATAATAATAATAACAATAATGATAACAATCACTGTTAAAACAGTTGTTTAAAACTAATTAGGTTGTAAAAAATATGAACCTACCAACTGTTTGTTTTTTTAATGTATGTAAACCATATGGGGATTATTTTAAAATAACTGGGTAGGTTCATATTTCAAACAACCTAATGACATTTAAACAAGTGTTCTAACAGTGTAATAATAATAATAGTAATGATAATGATGATAATATGGACGCAAAAATATGCATAACGCAGAAGGAAGTTCAAAGAGAGAAAACAAGCAGGAGTAACGCATGATTGTTAAAGTTCTGTTTACATCAATTCAAGTACATCCCATGACAGAAAGAGGGAGGCGGCAGCTTGAGTCCTTGGGAGAATGGAACTTTTAAAATTTACTTTGCAAGCCTAATGGAAAAAAAGCATATAACAAATTTTTATCAACTTTGGGAAAGTAAGTCAACTTCCCATTTTTGGCGTTGTCATAATGCAATTGCTGACCTTTGACATTTCAAATGATGCCTCTGTCGTCAAAAGACACGCATGGTATGTATGGCAGTGAGACACGAGTCCTAGCCCTCTCCCTCCCACGTGAGTAGATGAAGAGAGAACCTGATACGACTATTTTATCTTTCTAGCAAGACACAGAGTGCCCTCGACCCGATCAGCAGGGCGTGCCACACATCTTAATCACCCATAAAGTAGTGCCGCCATTGATTTTAAGATTCCCCGATATTGTTCACGAATATCAGAGGAGCGTTTCATAAAGTGTCTTGTCAATGATTTTTACTGACAAGTTTGCTCTCAGCAAATCAGATGCAAGGATTTCCGTAGCTTCTAACAGTTGTCAGTAAAAATCACTGACAAGACACTTCATGAAACGCTCCCCAGAATTACTCCTTCCAGACATCTATAACCTTGAAAAGTTTCTAAGTTCTATACGTAGGGCGTCATAAACTTTACCCAGCTATTCCTACTGGTTTGTTACCCACTGCGTTAAGTAGAAATAAGAATGTAATTCGACTTTTTTCTTACAAACCTGCATTAAAAGATACGAAAAATAATTGCTAAAACTCGACTTGATTCTAGGAATTCATTTGGAGAATTTCTACGATTACAGTATATCAGCGAATATAATCGTAATCTTATTACTTTTCATATACAGAGCGAGGGAGGGTGGATAATTGGATCATAGAAATGTGTTAATTGACAAATAAAAAAGTAGGCAGAAGTACAAATAAGGAATGATGTATTCCATAGTGTAGTAATTTAATAAAGACATATTTTCAGTAATATTAATGTTATCAACAACATGCTCAACAGATTCCCTCGAAGACTGTTGTTGTCCAAATTATTAAATACGGTACGCATATCTTCATGTGCAAAAGCCATATTTTACATATACAATAAGACCTGGTGTACCGTTCTAAATGCAAGATGTTAGTTTATGTGTGCTTGTTAAATCAATTGGAGGGATAGACTTTTAAGATCTATACATTAAATGTAAACCACAGTAAACCATTTCCCATTCGATTAAAAGTTAGTCTGGACAGGAATATAATGGAAGCACTCATGTTAGGACGTGTAAAGCCCACCGCACACTATACGATCGGTCTGCGATCCGATTTTGGGAAAAATTATTATAACATTTGATATGAACATTCAAACATGTAAAATCTTATTGATCAAAGTTCCGAATACTCGTATGAATACTAAAATTGAAATTCCAGTGAGAAAAAAAATGAGAAAAAATACAAGAAAATCATTTACGACAGCTTGAAAGTGCCAACATATGAGTTTTGAGCTATTAGTGTAATTTGAAATCTCATTACAAAGGGTATAATCATCAGTGTACTTGCCAATGATTTAATCGGTCCACCGAAAATTTGCAATCTGTTTGTTTGATTTCCATCCTTATCTCTCGCAGGTATAAGCAAAACATTGCCGGAACGATTCCTAAAAGCTCATTTTGACTAATTCAGTAGAGAATAATGGAACTAACATCAAACAGAGATTGACAATCAAATCTTGGAAATATTTTCCTCCCTTATCCAAGATGGATATGTCTTGTCAGTACCTGCACACACTACCAACCAATCAATCTATTACATTGATAGAACAT
This sequence comes from Echinometra lucunter, assembly GCA_029962745.1. Classification (NCBI taxonomy): domain Eukaryota; kingdom Metazoa; phylum Echinodermata; class Echinoidea; order Camarodonta; family Echinometridae; genus Echinometra; species Echinometra lucunter. Next base: position 37,175,573 of record CM057152.1, read on the forward strand.
CGTCTTCACTATTTCATTCAGAGGAGCTTCCACAAGTGGAATTCATTAGGCATGTTATTAACCCTAGTACCTTCCGGACAAATAGAGGAGACTTTTTTCTTTCCCCCATCGTTTTCTCCCACACAGCAAAGTTTTTAGAAAATAAAAACATTTTTCTTCTCTCTCTCTCTCCTTTCCTCTCCCCTCTCTCTTTCTCTCTCTTTATATCTGTCCTTTTATATGAATGGATAATGACTGGAATATTATGCAAAAGGCAAGCCGAAATCCGCACGGAAACGACACGTATGGTCGGAAGAAATCAAGTAGTTGACTGACAGAGGAGACATAAGACTAGTAAAGAAAGGAAAGGATTTGGAAATTAGCAGCCTCGATCAGTCTTTTCTTTTCGCTCCATTGATAATGAGACAAAGAGCACTTAATCATAGTGACTCGAGGATGTTTGGTGGAGAAAAACCAATGACATTTCTTAGGTGCAGTGACCACAAAATGTTTCCCCTTTTCACTCTTCAGGGGTTTTCTTCAATCCACAATTCATCAATGAAAACAATCCAAAAGTACAAAAACGAAAGTACAGAGAAGTACCACTTAAATCGCTGAATGCCACACAATTTTCTCTTCAAACATTGTCCTCTTTAAAAAACAAAAAATCTTTTGAAACTTTTACAACTTTTGGAACACAGTTAGTGTAATAAGTGGTTATTTTATTTTTCCTGATTGCTAAGAAAGTAGGTATTTGCTTGTAGAAGAGCTACCGGGGGCCAAAGGCTTTAAGTTCTCTCTGAGGGACTTGTTAATGAGCATTAATATCTTACTAAAGGACACTTGCGCATCCACTCGGTGTCGAACTAGGTTACTACTCTTCGTTATGAGACCACTGCTCTAACCCAGCGGCGTAAATTCGTTTCGAAGAGGCGTGGGAGATTATCGGAATCTTTTGCCAAAATTTCTAGCGCGAACTCACACACAAGTATATTTTTAAAAAGAAACACACATGCACACATTTGTACAAACGTGTGTATAGCACGATAATTTATGTGTTGTACGATAAAAGAGCATTGTAGATAAAAATGCGTTGCTCAAGGGCATAAGTGTCGTATCGGGGATGAGACCCCCGACCCTCGCGTCTCCAGTCAAGTGCCTTAAACCACTCCACTACAGCACCTCACATACACACACCGTCACCCACTCACACGCATACACATCCACACACATACTCTCCCACTCTCTCTCTCTGGTTTTTAATAGCATTTTAAATGGAAATTTTTACTATACTATAACTGTCGTTAATGATAGATTTATATAAAAAAAAATTAACAACTGTATCATTTCTTCCTTGAAAAGTGGAGGTATCTTAAAAATGTGTGCGTGTGGTATGTGTGTGTGTGTGTGGGGGGGGGGGATATATACCCCCATCCCCTCAGGATTTACGCTAATGCTCTACCCTGAGCCATCGGTTTGAAAACAACGCATAACAATCTAAGGAGTCACGAACCACAATGTAGGAAAAACAATGAATACAGACGGAAGCTTTACTAAAATGAAATAAAGTTGATATTAAGGACTATTTCTAATCCAAATGCATTATTAACAGATCCAGAGAGAGAGAGCGCAATACCATACCTCATAGATCTACTCAGTAATGAATAACGGATTTTTATCTATTTATCTATATTTATTTATTTTTTCTAATAAAAAAACAATATTGAATTCAATGGAATTGAGAAGAGGACATAGGAAACAAATAAGATGAGGAAACTTTCGTATTCCTTAAAGTGAATCTTCCAATTAAGTATATCAAGACACAGTCATACAAAGTCTAAACTTGTCAATGTCAGAACTCGTCAGCATGTAATGTTAATCTAATGTTAAGCATTTCACTTTTTTAACCATTGGAAATTTTAAGGTGGTCAAGAAACCACTCCAGAATAGTGATTTTTCTACCCTTATCTGCTCGCTAAACTAAAATTTAACACCGCTTCGATAAAACACCGTCTTCAATAAAAGCTAAAATCGAGAAAACTCTTTTGAATTCACACGCGTTGTTGGAGACCCCAACGATTATTTGATTAATATTGAACAAAATATCGATTTAGGTCTCTTCAGAACATTCCTCTGTTTTTCTAATAGAGTGAGCTGTTTGTTACAAAGGATGGTAAACTATTTTTTGCTTACCTGGGAGCGTTTCATGAAGAGTCTTGTCGGTGATTTCCACTGACTAATTTGCTCTCAGCCAATCAGATGCGAGATTTTCAGTAGCTTATAACAGTTGTCAGTGAAAATCACTGACAAAACTCTTCATGAAACACTCCCCTGTCTGTTGCTTGAAGTGCGGGATATAATGCATCATAGACATGATAGGTGTATCCGTAATACCAGATGAAGGGTTTGTTTATGAAAACATTTTGAGTTCTTTTAATAATATTTCAATATCTGAAATCACCTCGCAAGCTACAAAAAATTCAGTTTGGCCACATCAATGTCACTTAAAGATACTCGTTCTTCTCAAACGATCACCAATTTCAAGGAGTGTCTTCCTTAGTAATGTAGTAGTGTATGATTGTTAGAATTTACGAAGATTATGGAAGTGATGTATTTTCATTTCGTTCTTACTACCTACAGCCCAACACTGGGAACTGGTACGTTTGTGTGTGTGTTTTCTTTACTTATGCACACTCTTATAATTCTGTCTCATTATGCCCTCAAAATGTTGTGCTATGGAGAGATATATGCTTCAATCAATACAACCACTGGCAACCTTTGAGTCATGTATCCATTTACGTTTCAAACGTAATAAGAAATATTACTGGCCTTGAAATATCAACGATTTAAAAGTTACACAATTTTGCGAGTCATTGTATGTTATACAATGAAACTCATTTCCAGTCCATTTACAACTCCACGTGGGAAAAAAATCTTCATGTACAATGACGCACTCTTTGTACAGCGGATTCTAGCAAATTTCCTTGAAACTGAATTTTATTTGAAGAAAATAAGTTTTACCACGTTATTACTCTTTTTCAGATGGCTTCACATCATTTGGAGTAACTACAATTTTCATCCTCTTCGCCAATCTTCTGCCTATCATCAGCTCAGCCCAGATCTGAGCTTAAGTTCTCCCTCACCCTTGCACGCCCATACACTTCATCTCGTACAAGCACACGCTGATACACAACATGGAGTTATAACTAAGTTAAGATCCATGCTTTACCACAATGGTAGGTGAATCATAATGTTAGTCCACCGCCATTAATCATCTCTTTCTTTTTACACTGCTCTGTTTTCTTAGTATAGATAATAACCATTTTAAAATAGTGGCAAATAGACCTTGGATCACGCTCAGCTCGCAGGAATATTTATTTATTATTAAGTAAACAAGAATTTTATTCATTTAGTTCATTTAATTCTAGTGTGTGTAAAGTCGATTGTGGGTGGCGAAGTAGAGTGCGTGAGGGTTTGTGCGTGTGCCCTGAAGGATATGCGCATTTGACCCTGGACATTATTGCAGTGGTACGAATCTTAATTCTCAATTTCCCTATCTTCCCCTTCAATCTCACCGGGTAAATGTAAACTATTTTGTTCAAATCGCATTTAAACATTAAGCGGGGAAGATAATCGGATTACAAATGCTTTCAGCTTTGACGGTATATACACAATGGTTTAGCGGTCCTCTTTACGCATGAAATTAAGTATTGAAAAAATTACCTAGAGATAAGCATTCTTCGAATTGAAAATTAGTATTTAATGATATCAAATTTAAAACCCCTACTCCCTGAGATGTTTTCAAAATTAATAATATTGATGTTTTCTGTTAATTTAGCACATGCCATTTCCTCTCTTTAGGCATCCAAAGTGATAATATGGGTTTAACTCATAAGAGGGACAGAAATAATTTCGTGTGGAGTACTATCAATCGAGATGTTCACTGACTGATGAGCTATTTTCCCCTTTTAAGTTTGCTATTCACATGGGAGAAATGGTGTTTCATTATTTGTTGGCTCATGTTCAAACGAATCACTTGGTGGCTCGCGGGCTTCCGAGAAACCGATATCTCCAATTTTCACTAGCAAACATTGACCGAACGCCTCGCAAGTATAAGCAAGCCTTCAGCATTTCACCATACTGGGAAATGCTACTAGAACGAGAGAGTACATTTCTGCAATAATACCGATTCTCCGGGTATTTCCAAAATTATATACGAATAGATATTCCGAACAGATATACAAATATGATACAACCATTTTGCAGTGTATGAATGTTTGCCAGAGAAAAAGATTACTGCTTCGGCCTTCGTTACATCAAGATGACTGATAACACAATTAGAGTCATTTCATTTCATTCTAGTGAAAATCATTTCAGTAGTAATCAAATCAGACGTTGATATCGACCGGACCTTTTTAGCATTTCTTTTGTCACATGTCGTCATATAATTCTATTTTGCAGATGTGACTCCAGGCGTGTGGATATTTTTTATACTCCATTAACCAATCGATCCAACCCTAACTCTCCGATCATTGTTCTGATAATGAACACTCATGCCCGTGTGTCACAATGATAGGGAAATGCGAGGCGTGTAATTAAACAACATTGGTGTACATTTCTGTAAACACCTGTTACATGACTGTATATTTTCAAGAACCCAAAAAGTTCCTTGTGAGGATTTAAAACAATATTACATATCAAGCTACACATTTTTTTCTTCATAACTTCAAAAGAAATTAAGATTACATCGACACAAAAATGACCTTTACATCCTAATGGACACCACAGCATTGGGACTTTTTCCTTTTCCCAAGTGGTTTTTTCCACCTTTTTTCCCTTTCAATCCTGAATTCTCAAACATGCTCGAGAATCTATCACATAACTTTATAAATTCTTCTTTTTTATAATTTGGGTTAACTTTTCTGTCCTCAGCAGTCGTCCTTATCACAGACAGACCTCGCTGTGTTAATCTCGTGTCCATTACAAGAGAACCTAAATTCGGAGAAGCGTCCGAGAAGAATACAATTCGTGACATTCTGCGGAAGTCAACGTTTCGCAAGAATAGTGCAACTATTGCCCGAGGTCTAGAGCATGATCGTGCCTCACCTCTTCATGATTACACCTCGCCAAAAGGCGCGTGTCCGATCCCATCGCAAAAGATAATCGCCATTCTTAGTATCCGTCAGCCCCAATTTTCTATCCGAACCCACTGCCCAGTCGAAGATAAAAATTTCCACGGGAATATAGCATTATCCATTAAAATGAATTTAAGCCGACGGGCACCTATTAATATAGGATCGGTTTTTAGTTGAGTCTAACGGTTGAAGATGTTGACAAAATGACGACTTCCCAAAATGCGTGGGTAACCGATTCCATTTTCTTTAATCTCTAAAAAGCGCCCTGAAACAAATTAACGATGATATGGAAAACGCAAAGGATATTAAACCGTGATACTGGTTGATAATGTTCACACTGGATGAAATCATTGTTCAAGAAATATTAGTGAAAAGAACTGGAATTATCATTCAGACAAACATTATGTTCCTTATTCGAACCAAAATAAAGCATTAGCTACTACACGAATATAACGTCCACAGATACATAATTACATCCTCTTTCTTGCATTTATCTGATATTTGCTCAGTCCATATCAAATATCCAAACTCCAAGGACACTATGAAGTGCACAGTTTGCCGTCTGCATCCATGTATGCATCAAGAAGGTTTATAACGGAGATACTAGCCGATATCGTAGAGCCCTCATTTCACTTTTCGGTCACATTAAAAATGCTTTTACAGGATATTTGTTTGTCGTTTGGACATGTTCATAAAACATCCTATTTGAAAAAATTCGTTCACTATAAGATGTGTTTTACTATTGCCTAACCCACATTAGATAGAAGATTTTCGGGACCGCGACGTTCGATTTTCAAGGATATTACCGTCAACAATGCTCTAAAGATTTTAAATTCATTGTATAAACACACACACACACACCCTCACACTCACCCTTCCACACACAATGCAAGAGAAAGGAGGTGCAGTTGATGCATTTTAGCCAGTAAGTTTGTTCTATTTCCTCAAATTCAGGACCCTTGCTTGCGTCTTCGTTAGGAGAAATGAAACGGTATCATACAAATAAAGAGCTCGTATATTACTCTCACTTATATGCATCATTTTCATTATAAAGCGCTTGCATCCTCAGTCAGATTCTTACTCTTTCCCTCTCTCCCTTTTCCTCACACACAAATAAACCTACTTTCTTTCACCTCCTCCTACTTCCATCCTCCTCTTCCTCTCTTCATTCTCTTTTTGTTTCCATACCGTTTAGCGCTTTCACTTTACTTTCTACTTCAGTTTTTTTTTTTTTCATGTGGGTTGAGGCAATTGTCCATCTACCCCAACTACGTATGCTCTCTTACCATTATTTAGCTTCTCTTAATGATAGTTCATGAAATTAAGATTATTTAATGACCCAATAATTATCAAGTTAAAGTTTCTGGATATGTGAATACACTGTACAAGCTTTGCTTTTAATCATGCCCAGCTGTTTTCAACAAAATATTATATCATTTAGGTCAATATTATTTTGAGCATCATATACTTTACTTACTGATATCCCAGATCTATGGAAAAACTCCATTGATATATTTATGTTGATATTGTATTCATTTTATGTTATGCACCTCAGTTTCATGTTAATAAGATTGAAAACAGACAGTAAATCTGAAACTGAATCTGAATTCGAATCTGAAATCAGATCTCTAAGAGAGCAACCTATACCTGACTGAGGAAACGTGTACTTCTCCTGACGAAGACGCCAGTGAGCGTCGAAAATTTGAGGAAATAAAACAAACTTACTGGCCAAAAATGCATTAACTGTACTTTCTTTATCTTATGTGTGTATGTGTGTGTGTGTGTGTGTGTGTGTGTGTGTGTTGTGTGTGTATGTAATATGTATATATATATATATATATATATATATATATATATATATATATATATATAGCTGAAAATCTGACTTCCATCTGCCAGTACAAAAACAAAACAAACAAAAAACAGAAAACAAAACAGATGCTACAATATAATGTTTTGTGCTTTGTGAAAGTATAACAAAACATGCTATTTGTGTGTGTTATGATAATAATGATTAATTCTGAAAAAGTTCAACTTCATGGTCCGAGAAGTGATGATTCAAATCGTAAGACAGAAGAGTAAAAGCATGAAAATTTCCACGATGCACTATTAGTACACACTTTCCATGGGTTATAACTAATAAAGGCCACGTAAAGATTCTGTGACTGTTGAAATTGAAAAATGAATAATTGAGGATAGGCGCTACTGGAAATTGGCATGTTCGGTCTTCGGGTTCATTCGGACAACCCTGTCTTATAATTCACCTGCGAATATGATATGTGGTAAATCACTTTGTACCAATATTAGACACAGAAGGATACCTGTTTCAGTGATAGAAATTATGTGGAGCCCACCAACTGTATTATTTTGTTTTTGAATAATTTGGCAGTCAATTCCACATGCAATCTGCACTTTAAAGTGGCACTGCTTTTAACAGAACTTATAAATATTCGCATCAAGATCCATGTATCATAAGAATGTCATTATAGCTGTCATGTCACAGAAGGAAGAGACAATTTAAACTGTAATTTTCTATGATGTATACCAAAAATAACATGAAAACAGAAAATAAATTGAGGCACAAAACTCCAGAAATATATCACTTCATGATACCAGTACAATTCGAGTATCTGTTGATTTGATTTGAAAATTTCGTTTACAAAACGTTTGAAAAGAGTGTGATGACCATTCTGTTTTTACAATGATCTTTAGAACACCCTTCGCTGCCCCAAATTACCTGTAAATAAACTGTAGTCAAAGCGGTACTTCAATACTCTTTGCACTGTTACTTCGATCAGATAAAATTCACAGATGAAAGATTAGAACTGTAATAATTGCAGTCACACTTTTCCGCCCTAGAACCTATCTTGCTTAAATAATGATAATTCCTGACGACAAGTTCGTTGCACTGGGGTCCACTTTGCATTGACTTGGGTTCCCTTTCATATCAAACCATTCGAATAAAAAAGGTGCTATTTTCTGGATTTTCTTAGCATGCTTAAAGAAGACCTTTTTTCCGAGAATCACAAAAACTATTTTGTATACCTATGGGTTTGAATAATTGAAACATCTAGTTTTAATTCGTATGAGGTAAACCAATATGAAGAATATCAGTTACTAGTACCCGTAAGTCCATGCTTGTACTATGTCTCTCAACAGAAGTAGGACAAAACATGTATTGATAGAACAGAGTAAAAACTGCAAAGTTATAATGTACATTGTATAGGTAGATAACAACCGATATGGTATTATGTCGCATGCAAAAGAAAGTGCATTTAATTAGATTCTCCCCTTAATGGTTTCTCTTTAATTTTCCAATTGTCTCATTCTTACGATCTCTTTCATCTCATACCATGCATTTTCATTTATTTCCTACCACACTATTCCCCTTCACGCTCCCGCACCCTTCAGTAAATATTCTATTTCTCTATTTTCCCTTGCTTTTGCTATCCCCGTTCGTCTCTTCTCACATTCCCTTCTCACTTTAATTTGTGCTTTTAATCTGATTTTCCCTCTATTTTCCCTGTCTGGCCGCGATTAACCTACTCCACTCTTCCTGCCATTCCAACCGCGCCACCAGGAGATAAGTCAAGAAAGGGTAAGGGAGATGGAATTGGATAATGCTCTAAATTAGGCGAATATCGTCTTGCCTGGAAACCAGAGAAGTCAATATTCTCACAATGAATGGCTCCCTGAGGGGTATCTTCAACACCACTTACGAGCTCCTTAGAGGGAAGAATGCATCTTAGTCATACCAATGCTACCTCCGCGTCTCATTATAAAAGTGAGCCATAGAAATGGGGTATAGTATTATGAAAGCTTCCCGTGACACCTGTTCATTCTTCACTTCTTTTTAATTTTACTATGCTAAACAAATCTATCTTGAGCTTGGACTCTAACCTCATTCCTTATTTTTAGTTTTTTTACCTAACATCCCAACCGTCACTTAATCGAAAGAGCATGTAAAATCTTGTGATTATTATTATTATTTGATATCATTCTATGACATAATTGTAAAAGTACCCCAAAAAATGACAGAGAATTGTGGTGCATAATTTGAATTAAATTCACCCTTAATCTAGGGGAACCCCTATTTTTGGAGTACGAACCAATGTTCCCTCATTTCATTTAGTGATGTCGAGAAAGTCAAATGTAGTTTGCATAATTATGCTATTTCCCACTTATGTACATCCACTACAATAATGATGAAACTGAATGTATCTTATGTACATAAAATAAAGCATGTATAGCCGCACACATTGTCAAGACCGCCTTGATCAGGGCCTGTCGCAGTGGTGCCATGATTTGTTTCCCCTATTTGATGATGAGGCACATGGGACTCATTTAGAAAGAAAAGAAGGATGAAAAAACATGACGAATAAGACATTATTCAAACATGAAGAAATCCACAAAAGGTAACGACGCCATTACCTCAAAATACATCATTAATACCGACCTCAATCTTGCCTTTTTATGAAAAAAAATGCATTCATCGCGTCCATACAATTTTTCGTAACTTAAAACCCGCCATTCCGAAGAGTTATGTGCATCATTCTTTGAGGCAAGGTTCTATGCAGACCTTAGCTTCGGTCAGCATCTTATCAAAAGCCGAATTAAGCTCCTCGGTACCTTTCCTTCGATAAGGTCGTCGGGTGGTAAGTCCATTGCAGTAAGAACACAACTCGCGATAAACTACTCGACCGAGATTATGCTACTTGTTAATTATGAATACCATTTAAAATTCACTCCAGGGAAATGAAGGCGTCGAGTTCGAAAACGCTTGGGATTCTTTGCCATCTTGGCTTGCCAATCTCTTAAATTAGTATATATATATATATAACGAAAGAAATTACTAAAAGGCGGTCGTAGCTTCTGAATCTTCCTTTATAGGTCAAGCTTTCGAGTCAGGAAGATTCAGAAGCTACGACCGCCCCTTAGTAATTTATTTCGGTATATTTCATTTCACCAACGATGAGTGACCGCCAGTGTTTTGTTCTTGGGAAATTTTTTCCACCATTTAACTTCCTATAATATATACATATATATGATTGAGAAGATACCCAACTTCAACATTTCGACGGCGTCTCGGATAGATATGCAAGTGAGAGGATAAGTTGAGGCGAAACACGGACGCAGCTTTGAAGTTCAGCTATATCACAGCCATGACCATTATCGTTTATACCTCCTGTATACAGATAAACTTTTTTTAATACCCTATTGTACTTACCCACACAAGTGTATTGCTATATCTCATTTGAATTCTTGCCTGACTGCACAAGAGTGTATTGCCTCTTTTACTGTATTTACCATTACTTGTAGAGTTTATTCAGTTGCTGATGAACCTTCAGGCGAAACAGTCTGTACAACTAATAAACTGAAAGTTTAACTTTTCCTACCATTATATTCACACACACACACACACACACACACACACATATATATATATATATATATATATATACATATATAAGTATATAGTATTATATGATATAGCTACCATGTTTCATGGAGGTAACCAGCAAATGAACCACTAAAACAATAAACAGAATAATGCCTACAGGTTAGTTCGAAGACCTAAGGGCTCTTCTAGAAATCTAAGTATATTTCGGAGTGTTATTTTGGGGAAAAAAATGTGATCAAGTTTTCATGGATGGACGAGAAAAGATTCCTCAGTAATAGTCACCCTATGCATTCACTCGTTTCGCTTTTTTTTCTCACGATAAAGTAATCAATATGCTACCCAGTCATTCAAAAGGTTACTCTGTGCTAAAGAGTTTAATTCACTATAGAATTGACTTGACATGTCATTAGTCAGTTATAAACAAAATAAACGGAGGTTTTCTTAGAGATGGACGCTCGCTGCCATCGATATCATAACTCCGCTTTTGCGTGGCCAGAATTACAAGTGGTGCTCGAAAAAAATGTTAAGTGGTTCAGAATCTGGATTGTTAAAGTATATCTCTATCTTTTATCTTTCCATCTATATTTTAAAGTGATACGACATGCTGCGGCTTCAAGAAATTTGTGTAAATGATATGAGCATTAACGTACATATTCATTATTCAAAAGATAACAGATGTCTTCAATATTGTGAGGTCTTAACACATGCATGCTGTAACATGAACATAACACATTATGAATAGTCGACTGGACATCACTTAGTAGTTCATGACTGTAATAAATGAAATATCAACCTCTCTTCAAATATCAAAAACAAAAAAGTGAGGTGTAAGCATGTACATTTTCTCTGGAGAATAATAAAAACAAGATATGTCAAAAAAGAAAAAAGAAAGTATGAAGATATTTGTATTAAAAGGACACATCAACACTTCAAAATCTTGTCGTGGATTATGAAATATCGAAGCACGGCGCTAAATATATCACTTATGCAGTAATTTTGCAGGTTTTGACAGAAAGGCTATAATCTGATAAAGGTAAATCAAGAATGGGTCTCCAAACAGTGATTAGACAAGCACCATGAGCATTATGGGTGACAAGATGCAATTATTGAAATGGTATTGATATATGCCGGGGGCAGAAAGCTTCCCTCGGGAAAAAAATCCTCATCAATTATTGAAATAGGTTATTTCCATGAATTATTGATACGGTATTTATCAAGCGTAGTTTGATTCTCATAAAGACAACTAGAAAATTTAATAGATTGTAACAACGGATGATTTAAAACACTTTTCACAACGGATAAAAAATAAAAGCAACAGTTGCTCATTGCACATGTTGCACATTCAATACATTTCTTTCGCTATATTGAGGAAAAAATACAGACTTTCCCCAGACAAAATTGGGTAATAGTTGGAAAAAAAAATATGATCTCACTAACTTCCGGCCCAGGTCAAAAGAGGTGTCATTTTTCAAGAGCTTGAGATTAGCAGATAGACTCACCTGAAATGTAGGTATTCGACCGAAGACGGTTAGCTTTTCCGCAGGACTATTGTATTATTTTTGTTCGTCGTTGTTGTCACTACACTGTATGAAAGAGAACGTATTCTTATTGTCTAGTTGTCCTCCAACCACTCCGTCTTTTATCCCTAAATGGCTAATCTCGATGCTGTTCTCTTGCGTCCTTAGTCACTCAATGCCTCCTTTGCTCGTAAACTCAACCATTTTATACACTGATTCAAGCAACCTGTCATGGCTGAGGAGTTGTCATGGCAACCTACCGATAGACTTCCCTTGTCATTTTGTTTTCTCAATCGCCTACAACTTTCCAGGCACGACGCGAAGTTTTATCTTTACCGATGCTCTTTTCATCCACCAGAAAACTATTTTCTCCACATGAAGGAATGCTTTATGCATCTTTGTTATGTTAAAGAATATTATTTGATCTCATTCTTAAAGTCTTTCTTAATTAGCTAATCTGATACGAGCTTTATTGGACGAGCACTGTCTTGCGTAACCTTACCTTTTCCCGCCTATCACACACTAGCCACGCCCATCTCTTCCCTGATTGGTCAATGTATATTTACGGCATGGCTCTCACACAAAGTCGTTTGTAGCCATTTTGTTCAGCTCTCGCATGATGGATGATGTGTATTACGAGTATTTACGGCTGTCTGCAAAAAAATTCCGTTTACACCCTCTCTCAAAAACGTCACACGACGTCATATGTCGTCATAAGATTCTTAGCTTTACTTTAAAAAAGAAACTAGTAAAACATTTTTTCACTTGTGGGTGGTTCCTCGAAGATATTTTCTTTCATTTAGCACAAAATTTGATTTCTAGATAGCTTTGATACCTTCGATATGCTATGAAGAAATGATAATGTTATCATTATTATAATTCATTGTATCAACATTCTTATACCTTTGGGTACGTTTTCTATATTAGATTTGGGTTTTTCACTAATTTGTTAATATCTATGTTTAGTTATATATTCGTATTGTTTGATGGTTTCTATCGATAGATACACATCGGTATAAACAGTGAGTAATGAGCAATGATAGACAAATGTTTGTTCAAATAAAACACTTTGATTTTCTACTTTTACATTCGTTTTGAAGGTAAGATCTCCCCAAATGAATTTAGAATCATAAATTAAAGACAACAACAACTACAAATCTCATAGTGGTGATTTTCTATTCATCCCATACCAACAGATTCCTTTTGTTTTGGACAGGGTGACGGTTTTTCACTAAAAAACAGAAAGGTTTGGTGCATATTGAGCTCCCAGAAATGCTAGTTTAGAGTTTCACAGAAACACTGTAATGCTTGAATTCACAAAACGTATGTTCTTCCATCACTTCGCATAAAAATACCCTATCGAAATACATGCTCCGATGTAAATATGTAAATATATATAGCAACATGAAAAAAAAAACATGTCAATGCAATATTCCTATTACATAAAGAAATTCTTTCTTCTTCTTCTTTTTTTTTTTTTTTTTTACTTTTGGCACTTTCCAAACAGCTGTTTTAGTCAAACGAACTGCTCAAACAAAACACACGCAATAGTAAAAAAGAAGACGGCAAGAAGACAAACACGAGATTTGTTTTTTTCCTTTTCACCTCTCTTTTTCCTTTGACCCGAATCAATGAAAAACCAAGATCATATTTCTGTTTATTAGCTATATCAAATAAAATTCACAATTTTTCATATACGTGTTAGAAATCTCAGAAATGATCTCTTCTGATTTGTTTAATGGAACTACTGAGATTTCATCAGTAATCCAATTGTTTTCATACTTTGCTCGAATTACTACAGACGTTATCAGATTTGCGCCAGTCAATGTGAGCGCCTGTAAATTCAGGAGAAAGATGTTTAAGGAGAATGCTAAGCTCTGGCCAAAGTATGTAAGTAAGTAAGTAAGTAAGTAAGTAAGTAAGTAAGTAAGTTTTGTTAGTTTTGTTATTTTTTCTAATGCAATGCTTAAGTATAACACAGTATTGAAAGTCACATGAAAAGAATATAGGGTAAGTGTAGGGAATGCGAGACCGTAGGTAATACGAGACCACCAGAATAGAAACTGTCCTGTCTGCCCAGGCTTTGGAAAAATATTGTTATAGCGCCATTTATCATCACCGTTACCATTTTTGCTACATACAGCGTAGACATGGAATCAACAAGTCCATATTCTCCGAGAAAATGCACCAAATGTGCCAAGATAAGAATTTGTCATGGTCAAAATTTCCTTAGATATAAATAATGGGTTTTCAAGGAATGTAGTGGTGTGTTATAATAATAAAGAGGTGTGCTGTAAAAATGGTGTTAATAACAAAATTTTGAAGTTGGTTAACTACTGTGTAGGTCAATTGACCATAGTGCACAGTGTAGACTACATAAAGTGAACCTAAATAAGGACATTCAATCAATAATGTGTGTTACACGAGACCACCAATATGGCGGCTATTGTCATGCATGATTACTGTGTGTACTGTGCATACATAAATTGTGTAAGCTTACTGCTATGGATTTTTTATTTTGAAAACGGGCAAAAATATTAAATAATATTCAGAATATTGGCAACAGAGAAAAATCCTGCTAATTAAGTGATATTTTTGGTACAGGTTGAAAACTGTTTTGGAGTACTATTAATCGTTTCCTTTGGATGACCTAAGAATTGCATCTCAATTAGTTGTTTGTTTGTTTGTTTTTTTGTTAGAAAAATTTTACTAGTATAAGAACAAAAAATTATATTCAGGCAAATCCTTTAATTGTTAATGATGTGTAAAATTTTTCTAATATTCAACACTTAACAACAACAAAATCAACAAATTACAACTTGCATGAAGAAAATGTGCAATTTTTTGCACTGCATTATGGTACTCAAGTTTGGTTAGATGTTTTAAAGATATTTTAATGTCATTTTACAGTTGCCTTTCTTTCTGTAACTTTTTAAATCATAATTATAATTATAATTGCCAATTGTTCAGTACTGATGTACTAAAGATCATCAACAACAAAATGCAAAGTGCCAGAGGCAGAAGTACTGCCAACATGATGATGCGCATTGAATGCCATTTAAATGGTAATCAATTTTATCTGATTATACATGTTATCTAGTTTTTGGTTAAAATTTCAACAAATTTTGGCTTTGATGAAACCCAAACATATTTTGAAAGAAATACTTCTTTATTGGTATTTGTATTTCCATGAAAATATATTTTACACAACAACTCGCTGAGATTTAGATTGAAAATGAAGCGGTCTCGTATTACCTAGGCAGGTAGGCAATAAGAGACCATTCACCTCTGACGTCATTAAGCCTATTATCTAATTAACTAAACATATTTTAGTCATTATTATGGTACCTAGATAAATAAAACAAGTTAATGAAAACATTGGTAAAACTTAATAGTGTGTGTCTGTATTCATTTTTATGCTAATTATGGAAATGAGCTTAAGGGCCTCGTATTCCCTGCACTTATCCTACCTTAGAAATGCTCGAATATTAATAACATTAGGCAAAACTTTAGTGCCATATGGTTGTCCCATATACTCATATTAATGTGTGTATGCATTAAATTTTATTGTGATTTAAGCATAATTTAATCATGTGCATAGATAATTTCACTGGTACTTATTCAAATTTTTAAATGACACTATTGTTCTCATGCAGAGCTCTGTCTTCCACTAATTTAATACCTCTTCTAGGAAATTTATATTTGCATCGTGAAATAACAACTCAAAAACAGTATTCGGCAAATCTTTTAGCGCGGATACTCAACTTCAGTGCCGTATGGTTGTACCATATACTCATATTTGTGTGTAGTATATTTATTCTTTTGTGATTTGGGCATGATTTAGTCATGTTCATAAATTATTTCAGTGGTACTTATTCAAATTTTAAATGAAACTACTGTTCTCATGCAATGCTCTATCTTCCATTAATTTAATACCGCTTCTAGGCAATCTATATTCTCATCGTGAAATAACAAGTCATATACAGTATTCGGCAAATCTTTTAGCGCGGATACTCAATGGACGTGGGAGTTGTAACAAAAGTTATAAAAGCCATACTTTCATTTTATTACGGGCAATGGCAAACGAGATCAACATGCCAATCAAGATTTATTCAGCGCTTTTAATGAGGTGCGCTAATTTAAGTGGGCACAAAGCTCGAACCACGCATGTCTCGTAAGAATCACAACCATTGAATCTTGGTTGTATCAGATAATACACCATAAAGGCATGGTCCCATCTTATCAATAACATCATTCAGACCTACCGCTAATTCAAAGTAGTTCTCGGTTTATTAATGTGCAAGTCCAGCGTGAACTGCTCTCACACTGATGAAAATTCGGCCAAATGTTATCGTCATTTTTTCAGTGCGAAAGATACAAAATGACCTCTTCTCATTTTGAGTGCGTTAAGCGGATACCATTGGTAGAAATGGCAACAAAATCTCACAAGAAGTAAATCCTCAGCGAATTAGTTGTATTTGATCATCTACATCGTTCCGGTAATCTAGATGTATATTTCAGCTACGAGTATTTTCTTTCTAATGATGCCTTGGTATATACTGTCAACAACAATATGAATTTTTAAAGAAACAGTTTTTTTGAAAAAATAGCATCGAAATTAAGTAATTAAATGCACTGAAATAAAATCAAATCGCTGTTAAAAGTTGCAGGGTGTGACCAA
This sequence comes from Echinometra lucunter, assembly GCA_029962745.1. Classification (NCBI taxonomy): domain Eukaryota; kingdom Metazoa; phylum Echinodermata; class Echinoidea; order Camarodonta; family Echinometridae; genus Echinometra; species Echinometra lucunter. The sequence goes on from CM057152.1 coordinate 37,192,286, forward strand.
ACCTTAAGATTATCACCAAGCTGTCATCCATGCCGCCTTTTCTTTCCCGGCATTCACTCACACGCCTCATTCTTTTTTAGTCACTATTCATTTTAAGTGATGAATTCAAGGCCCCTTTCTTTGGTGTTGTATTCAGGTTCTACAAATTTCCTGCTTCGTTCCATTTTAGTAATTACTGAAGCAAACTGAAAGGCACGGGTTCCGGTTTTTCATTTTTCTTCTCCCTCCTAACTTGGAGCAAATATTCATAAAAATTGTCATCAAACAAATTGGGCCTGGCAATTAACATGCATTTCATTTCATTATACAGATTGACGTCATGTCTTATCTTAAGATGAAAGTTTATCGTGATTGCACTTTCATCTTTATTCTTTATCCAGTTTCTTTTTAAATTTGAGATTAGTAGAAGTATTTGAAATCAGTGTAATTGAAAATCTTGAATTCACCGTTCATCTTTCCTTATTCCTAACGCTTGTAAATAAACAACGAAATCACACTTTAACACCTATCCGAGGGACTGGGCCATTGAAAAATACATGTAATACAGTGTCAAATGACACCCTTGAATCGACTCCGTTCCGAGGCCAGGACACCTATACCACTCTCGTGTTTCCGTCATTCTTAAATAAATCCTAAAACCACTTCACTACACGTGTGAGACAATAAACCAAGGAAGTATGATGGGGGGACCATAGTTCGCGCGGATTTTAATTTTTTTAATGAAGGCAATTTTTGATCCATAATTTCTCAATTTTTACCAAAAATTATTCTGATTTAAATGACACCAAAGGCAAAGTTAAGTTTTAGATTCCAAATGGGCGCAAGAGGAGCATGTTATTTACGAAGAATTCCCGAGATGCCGCGATCGCAAAAATTCGATGTCGTATCGCATGGCTCTGGACGTAGAAAAGTGTTACAAAAATGACGAGATCTAACTTCGCGCACGCCAGTTTTCAAGTGATTAATACAAAATAGAGATCCATAAAAGGTAAGATAATTGCATTACTAGGAAGGCAAAATGCCACTGAATAATTTGATACCACATTTTACTTACAATTTTTGATGACATCGTCTCTCAAAAAGAGGAATTCTAGACCCTTGTCGACAAGTCCAGTTTTTGTCAGAACGAACGCAAAACGCTGCCAAATTTGCCGATTTTTCATTCATGATTTAAAAATTCCATCTCTAATTTCAAAAGGAAAGTAACTTCCAGCGTAATTTTAGGGTGCTCTTTCCGTTGGTGCTACCAGTTTTTCACCATCTTTTCTAGTTTTTGAGATATGGCCCTGTGCGCGAAGTTTGGACCTGCGCGAAGTTAGGTCACTCTGCCATACATTTGCCCTTTTTTCAGTTACCATTGTTACTTTTTGCATTAAGTACCTTTTTCATTTAGCAAATAAAATAATAATGATGATAGTATATTACATTTATATAGCGTATAACGCGAATAACTCAATTAGCTTTACAATGTTACTATCATTAGCCGTGATCACTGAATAAAAGACGCTTGGAGGAAGTTCTCACAATACCCCTTGACTGATTACCTGTCCTGACATCCCTTTCATGTCCTCATGGAAAAAAGAAAAGAATTACGTAAGTCTACAGACACTAAAGTTTCTTCGACGAATAGCCAATTAAAACTCAAGTGGTTTTCAGTTGGTAATTAATCACTTTGTAACAAATTAAGTAACTAGCTTTTACAATAGATAATTATGATAATGTTCATTTCTGCATTGCCCATAGCACATATCAAAAAAAGTCTTTCTAAAGTGCTTTAGGAAGTATCACAGGGCTACATTTTCGCTGCCCTTAAAGTGATTACACAATGGTAAAAATTTTTGATATATAATCGAGAATAGAATTCTAAGAAGAATGAAATTAAAAATTTGATGATTTTCAATCGAATTCAATGCATTTTGGCTAATTTTCTCCAAAAATGTCGAGAGTAGACCAAAAAATTGGAGTATGAGTTATGACGTAAAAGTGGGTACCCCAGCTTCGCCCACTGCAGTTGCGCTGCGCGTTAGACTGTACAATACATGGTACAATATGTATGATGGGGGACCATAGTTCGCGCACATTTTAATTTTCTGAAGAAGGCAATTTTCAATCCATAATTTCTCAAACTTTACCAAAAATTATTTCATTTAATTGACACCAAAGACAAAGCAAGGTTTTAGTCTACAAATGGGCGCAGGAAGAAGACTAATTTAGGAAGAATTCCCGAGATGTCGCGATCGCAAAATTCGATGTCGTATCGCACCGCTCTGGACCTAGAAAAGTGTTACAAAAATGACGAGACCTAACTTCGCTCACACCAGTTTTCAAGTGTTTAATACAAAATAGAGATCCATAAAAGGTAAGATAATTGCATCACTAGGAAGGCAAAATGCCACTGAATAATTTGATACCACATTTTACTTACAATTTTGATGACATCGTTTCTCGAAAAGAAGAATTCTAGACCCTTATCGGCAGGTTCAGTTTTTTTTTTTCGGAACGGACGCAAAACGCTGCAAAATTTGCCGATCTTTCTTTAATAATTTCACAATTCCTTCCCCAATTTTAAAGAAAAGTTAGTCACAGGGTAAATTTAGGTTGCTCTTTCCGCTGGTACCATCAGATCTTCACAATCCTTTCTAGTTTTTGAGATATGCTTGAAAGGACCTGCGCGAAGTTAGGTCACCCTGCCATAATACTTACGCGCATATTTTTGTTATATCATTGTTACATATCTTGTCTTTTTCTTGTCTTTTTTTTATTACAATAATCAGTTTACAATTTCAGGCAGTGCCTGCATTGATCCTCTTAGTATTATTATTTTTTTTTTGAATTATGACATGTTTATCTGTATTTATAATGTATATATGTTCATTTGTTTGTGATTATATTATAGATTTGTTAAATATTGTGTATTGTACTCCCATACCCCATGTGGGTCGTTGAGTCTCAATAAACTTTCAAACTTTCAAGCTTTCAAACTTAGCTAGAACTGCGCGACAAGGTACCCACTTTGACGTCAATTTGACGTCATTGCGGATACCTAGTTGACACTGGGTCACAGCTGAGGGGTCAAAAATATCCTGAAATCTTACCACATTTGGGGGTTTCCTTGGCAACCCGACTTTTAAAGAAAATTTAGGCAGATGATTTTCTGCTGATGAAATCATGCTCTTTTAAATGAACTGACATTGTTTCAGCATTGGGTACCCCCTTTAAGAGCGTTGTAGCATTCAAGAAAGTTTCCTTCTGCTGTTTAGCCTACATATTCACCTCATCTCAGTCGAGGGTGGCATTTGTATAGTAATGTTTTACTGAGTTTTAAGGCAAAAATATTTGGATCAACTAATGCAAGTATTCTATGACCTGAATGACTTTGATCTTCATAGATTCCCTTTACCCTTTTGATCTATTCTTTTTATACATCAGACAATACAGCATTCAACTGGAAAGGCAGAATCTGAACATTCATAATATTACTTGTTGATTCGCATATTCGAGAACGTACAGTAATGAGCGACTCTTGGTATAAGTGTGTTGTCCTTCAAATTCAGAAGACAATATTGCTGAAGTTCATGGCGTGTTCAATCAGCACTGATGTTCTTCAAATTTCAAACAAAGTTCTGTGCCACTGATGGTGCCTTACGAAAGATTAAAGAAGCAAACAGGCTTCAGGAGGCCTTATGAAAGGGCTTCTTTAATGAAAGTTGTCCTGTTGGTCAATCAATATTATTTGGCCAGTAGTTGAAGATGGACATATCTGTTACTAATTTCAGACGAAGAAGAGTTAGATGAAGAGGGAGGAAATTTTAATCGGCTTCTGCAGTGCAGTTTAGACAAAATGGGGGTAAGGTTCAACGATATTTGCCGTTTGGTTGCATTCAATATTTATATAGTTGAGACCATAATCATAATGAGACCACAATGTCGTTGTCGTGGGCCTGCTAATAATTTTTTCCGAGGGTTTAAGAGACAGCCATTGTTAGCCTCGCTAACTGTCGGTCTATAATCATGGATTTCCACTTGACTTTAGGTTAAGTCTTGTTCGTTTGTGCTGCACTCCTGTAGTCTCTTAAGAGCCCCCCCCCCTGTAGTTGTTACCACCATTTTAAATTGTATTCAACCAAACGGCAAACAGCTGTAGCTTTCGGATACATAGAATGTAGAGCAGACATGTCTCCATTACATATGAATTAACATGTATATAAGACTGTTTACGATCGCGGATTTTCTTACAAGGCGAGACTTTCAAATAACATCCTGAATTGCATTGACATTTTCTTGTTCAAGTAGATCCTCCTTTAATCAACACGACTATACATTTTGATTCGTTAAGGTTCGAAGCCGTAGGTCTATGTTGTTGCTCAAAGGAAAACATCAATAATATAAAATGTTTTTCACGAATTATTTGATTAATCTTCAAAATTATGCTGATGTTAGAAAGATTCAAGGCTAATCTATTAAAACGCATCCTCAAGTATCGCTCAGTATATTCCAAAATCATCGAATTCTTAATCTTGTCATTATCAAAGGGAAAAAATAAGTTCTTCAATTTTTTTATTTTTCATGGGCAAACTTGACACCCTATTTGGAAGGCGTCTCGCTGTGTCATGACCAAATTTTACAAATCTTATGGTTATTATAAGAAGGTGACTAGGTTGATCTAATAACACTTCTTGGAGGATGTATATGCTCGGACAGACAAAAAATATTAATGAAACATCAACAATGTTACCCGATTCGAATGGTGTCATTGATTATCATGATTATAGCGTCATTTGTCCGATGGTGTGTTTACAATTCGTCATTAAATCCATAAAATAGTTACAGCAGCTTGATTAATGGTTTATTTTGGGAGAGAAATAAAACAAGAGTAAGTGCCAGACCAAATTAAAGTTTATTGGAAAAAAACAACAACACCAAAACAGATATGAAGTTTATATCATCTGCAGGAAGTGCTGTTATTCGGTGCTATAGACATTGACCATGGTATAGTATTTAGGGCATAGGTTTTTATTTTTTCAACATTTGTGTTTATTTTGGTGATAGGAGTAGATTAAAAATATCCGGCATATCAATGCATTACATAACAATGGTGATTTGGGAAAACATTAATGGACATTGGACTACGTTCACTACATTTGTTCTATTTGTCAGTCCAAAATACACACCTTTCTAAATCTGAACAAATAATTTTTTTTCTGTTTCAAAATATAGCCTATATGTTGACGAATTATTAGCCGTGGTGTAACTTGAACAAGATTATGTAGCGGATAAGATATTCTTCTGCTTAAATCTGAAACAAATTGTCTCCATTTCAAGTGGAGGTGCTTGTTGCGTATAAAGATTTATCAGTGCTACTTTGTTTTCAATGTTTTTCTTCCAAGATAATCAAACAACATTAGGAGATTGCAGTTTGAGATACCTGATTTGAGAATTAGGGAGTAATAGAAAATGGATTGGTGGAACATTGGTAGTAAGTTATAAACACATTGTTATTTTTTCAGAAGGAAAAAATGTCAATTTCATTTTAATTAAGTTTTGAGAAAAAAAATGCATTTCTTCTTTCAAAAGCTGATATACAACTATCATGACCATATAGTACATGGCATTAAGATAGCGCATTTTACTTTATAAACTTCCAGCAGACATAGTGATATATTCTTATTATTCTCCGCTCGCGTTTTATTTGAGAGAATTTTCATCAGGGATGAACTCGGCAATAGAAGTCGATCTTCAGGACATGAAATTCATAAGGTCCAATCCCCATAAGCCATGGGATTAATGTAAAATGCTTCTGAGTGGCTCAAAAAATTGGATGGATTAAACACCACTTTGTCAAACCTTCTTTTCCACGGTTCTCCTCCCTGTCCCAGATCTTCTTCTGCATATTTCGGTATCTCTGTCATCTAGTAATGGACAATACTTCTGAGCCATCTAAATTCCATTGAAGAAAGCTGGGCTACATTTTTCCTGAATACGAATGAGAATGCTGCATTTGACAAAAGAAAAATTGGAATCTGTTCTTATCATTCAATCATCAACGAAAATAAGAATCTGTGCAATAGAGATCAGAACGTATATCATTATAATAAATTACCAAATGTTTTCGATTACCCCTTTCCGTAAGTTGAACACTGGGCACAATCATTTCAATGTGAAACTGGAGATTAATCGAAAACGTAACAGGTACACTGTAAAAAATAACTGTAGAATTTAAAGTAAATTACTAGCGACTCTGCTGCCAGTAATTTACTGTATTTGTTTTTACAGTATTGCACTGTTTATTATAAGGTAAAACTGTAAACAGTAGTGAAATGGAGTAATTAACTGTAAATGATACAGTCTTTAACTGTATCATTTACAAAAATTACAGTAAATTACTGGCAACTCTGCTGCCAGTAATTTAACTGTAAATTCCTTCAACATTTTTTTTTTTTACAGTGTATGTAGATTTTGATTTGTGAATTAAAAATAAAATAAAAAACACACAACAGAAATAGCATGTAAATGACCGATCGGGCGTAGGAGACCTACTATGTCGGTCCATAGGCCTTCTTACCACTCTCTTAGGGTTCACGTGACCGACACTTTCACTTTCGTGGGATGTCGAACCCGCGGGCTCTCTGTCTATTGGGATGTCGAGCTTGGAATTACAGGCACACACGCGGCACAGAATTTGGACGAAGCTTAAGACTTGTCTTTTCTTATTTGAAATATACGGGCATTTCAAGAACAACGTGACATCACTATGGTATAATATTTTTCCATACACTGGAACATGAAGAAATGAGAAATCTTACAAGGTGTTTTACTTAGCTTTAACATGATTTTTTTTTCTCTTGAATGGTTGTGCTCAAAACTGTGACCCTCAAAGGGGTTTTCTTTTGCAAGAGTTGCACCATCCTTTCCCTCACACTTTCTGCCGACCTTTTAATGAACCACGAATCAACGCAAAAGTGAATGTCAATGAATGGATGAATGATAACAGTTTTTCTTGCTGGTGGCATTATATTGATATGACTTTAAAAGCAATGAATATAAAGGGCATCATTAATTCAAATTCAATCCAGTAGTTTGTGAGTGCACATGGGAATACATGTGAGTGTTTCTGTAATCTGAAGCGAGGAAACTAAAAGCAATGACACAGTTACATTCATAATATTTTGAAAAAAAATAATGCTTCGCCTTCTGCATCTTTAATCAACAATATATGCTGTCAGTGCTTACGCGAACCATGACTTCTTTCTTTCTCATGATTTTTACCATGAAATAATTTAAGTGAAATTAATATAAAATGAAATCTAAGGAAAGAAGATGATATAACGAATCCCTCTCCTACATTCCGCTCGGTCACTTTACTCTCTCGCAATTCATTCACGTACTGACAACATTGCCCCCACCTCATTGACTATATCTGCTATAAAGAAACGTGTTTGGAATCATATGTAAAGTTATGCAACATATGATAGTGAATGTCTTTGTAACTATTATCATTTAGTATGTTTCTATGAAAATTGACTTGTGTGCACCGAATGACTCCATTACAGTATGTCTACATCTATCTCAGATATCAGTTAATGATGATGAATTTGGAGAAAATATTACCTGTCGTTCTATAAATCTCTTTTTCATGTTCCTCCTCAACACTTTTTCTCGCTTTCTTTTCCTCCTCCTCCTCTCTCTCTCTCTCTCTTTCTGTTTCGTGAGAGTGAGGTAGAAATAGAGAAGGAGAAAGAGAAAAAAGAGAGGGAGAGAGAGAGGGGAGAGAGAGAATAATATACAGAAAAAGTAAGAGAGTGAGGGGAGGACAAATATAGCATGGGGAGAAAAGGGAAAGCAAAGGCATAGATATGAGAGCGGATAGATCGAGGGACGAAGAGAAAAATCAATTATATACATGTATATATATATATATATATATATATATATATATATATATATACACACACACACACACACACACACACACACACACACATATATATATATATATATATATAGAGAGAGAGAGAGAGAGAGAGAGAGAGAGAGGGGGGAGAAGGGGGATTTCTTACAAAGCGAATTGGATGCCTATCAAAATGCGTGAAACTATTGACCAGACGACGGCTATATGACTGCCATGAGGCCATGGCATAGTCACGTGGTTTCTTTTACCTTTTACTACATCAAGCATGTTTGTGCCGCTACATGCCGGTATGTGACATGGGTTCAAATCAGTTTTATCAATATGCAATTGGAAATCCCACATAAAGGAAATGTTTCAGGCGTGCCCATATTTTAAAGAGTCTCATCAGGGACGTCTTAGCTCACTTTCTCACCCTGCCCGTCAATTATGCCTAGAAATCTGCTAAATGCCACCATGATCAGGGGGGTTACAGTTGGGGAGAAAGATTTGGCAGCGCCAAAATACTTGACGACATGTTATCCAGTCCTCTTTAACACGCCCTGGGAAATGTAAGGGGAGAAATTGACGCAAATCTTCCTCCAATATCTCCTCAAAATACGACTAAGCTCAAACGGAACGCCCAGGTTAAGCCGAAAATTAATAGTTTCTCACGTGTCAGTGAAAGAGTGGAGTTGAAGTGGGGCAGCTAAAGGGGGATATTTTGTAAACCTTAATAGATCTGGAATCCCTCTCTATCTCCCAGCCCGGATCTTACGGAGTAACACGATGCAAATGGAATTGATAATTTCCAAACCTGTAAAGCCAGTAGAAAATTGACGATTATTTTCCGCAGTAAATGAACTCTCAAAGTACACTGCCGAGAAGGACAACTCGTATTTCATTTTATCTATAAAAGTGTGAAATGAAAGAGGAAGAGATCATGGAAAATACTGAAAGTTGCTTTCTCACAAATGAAATGGAAAAATAGACGTTTAAGTACATAGTTTTTCATTATCTTAACAAACTATTCTGTTAACGGGTAGCAATAAATAGGTGCTTCTAATGAAATGAGTGTTTTGGTGAAGTGATGAAAAAGGGGGAAAAAGGAAGAAAGGGGAATATTAGTGTCAGAAAAACATTTCACGGCCGAATGAACACTGCGTCATTCCTTCACTTAGACCACCGAACATGAATGCTCCGATTCCCAGGAAGATATCTAAAAAGGGCCTTTCCTTAAGTGGATAACCATTACAACCCTCATGCCTCAATATTTTTGCATAGTATAGTCATCTCTACCCGAATTTTGAACTGATACTTCAATGGATTTTTCAAACCTTCATTGGCTCAAACTTAAATGGAGGGAAAGATAAACAGAATGGGCAAATAATCTGCAGAACTTATTCTGACACAGGAGAACTGGGTCGTCAGTCGAGCAAGCTGGATTTGGAGATTTGCCTGAACGGATAGAAACGGTGATTTCAAGAATGCGAAATCACATATCACCTAATAAATGTCCAGAATTGAAATATTAAGACTCATGCAATGAAACTACCATGAAGGCATTTGGAAGTTTCAAATATCATTTGCTAGATCTATGAATGAGAATATATTTTTACCACTGCAACATGTTACCCTATATCGAGAAATGTTTTACAGGTAGGGGGGGGGAGATAAACAAAATGATTTATCTCATATTTATTTCGGAGTTATTACTCTTTTCTTTGAATCGTTCTACTATGCAATTTATGCTTCCTTTTTCTATCACCCCCATTATCCATCATGTCCATGGTATCCCGAAGATGAACTTACGCCCACTGTTTTGATTGCAGTTAATCCTATCAACGATCAGGATTGATGTGGCTTATTTCATCAAAATAAAGGTTAGATACCCCTCAAAACAACCAAGAATCACATAAGACTGATTTAAGAGTTGCTTCAAAGAACTAAACAAAACAAAACAAACAAACAAACAAACAAAACAAGTCGTGTAGCATCATATAATTTTGACACAAATTCGTCGGGTTTTGAAATATAACTCTACCTTAAATAATTGTTTTGAATAATTACGGAGATCATAAGCACTAATTCAATGTCATTATAACATTTCTCAGATAAAATAGATTTGCTCTATGATTTCATGTGATACTACACTAAACACCTCAAGGTTGGGCCGGAAAAAGACAAATTTAGGTAAGGCGAGGCGGCGGTCAGGTGATTTAACTTTACATCAAAATAATGTTTGTTTTATTGAAATAAGATTTATCTCTCGTTAAGCTTTGCTGTGATTTGAGATGTTTTTGAGATAGCGCAGTCTTTAAAGCCTCGTCCTATACCAATGTAAAAACAGTTCATGTAAAGATCACAAGATTCGCTCTTGATCATATCACTTGTGATGTTAAAGATCACTCCGTTTATATTTGCAATTCCATCCGCAAAATAGTGAAATCCTCTTTGATTCAAAGTACGATGTCGAGTGGATTCAACTTAAAAACGGAGTAACTCCCTATATTGCAATGCAGGGAGGTCGTGGGGATAAGTCACCGGACTGCACACGGTTCGAGTCCAGCCACGACACTAAAGTCTTTTGGCAAGACATTCATCTACGTTTGCCGCTCCCCACCAAAGTGTATAGTAAATGGTTACCTGGTAGGAAGAAATTCCTTGAAATGCTAGCGCGTTGTAAATGGCAGCAATGGTAAAGCAATGCTAAAGCCGGGGTAATAACACTAAAGCGCCAGGAGTGTCAGGAGTGAAGGCCATGAGCGCCATTCAAGTTCCCACCTGTATTATCATCAATTCGAATCTTAAGAAAATGGGTCACTCCTTATTTAGAGTGTGCACCAGGGCCCATATTCATGAAACCTTCATAGACCTTGTTATCAACTAACTTTGCACTGTGACTTATGTAATTAGTCGACAACTAGCTTAATAAGGTTTCAAGAATATGGGCCCGGGGGGGGGGGGGTGTTTCACAAAGACTAAGATTGACTGAAATCGCACTTAACTATGGCTGGCCATTCATGCCACATTCTTTTTCACCACGAGTCTCTCATAGGATTTGAAAATCGTGGTCACAAATCTGCAGAATTGACATTTTTTATAGTTCACTGATGAAGAAAACAAGAAAAGTGAATTCTGCAAATTTGGGCCCATGATTTTCACATCCCTTGAGAGACCAATAGTGAAAACAAACTCTGGCATGAATAGGCCGGCTATAGTTAAGTGTGATTTGAGTCAGTCTTAGTCTTTGTGAAACACCCCCTGGTCACCAGATTGTGCGAAGGGATATCAGTTCTGTCAATAAATGCCACGTCTTCGTACCCCTTTTGTTCGTCTGATGATCCAGATCCGACCGATACTACCAACTGAGATTTTAATCGGAAAACTAATCTCACTCCCTTGATATAAAATCTGGATATTCAATGAAATAGCTTGATGGCGATGGGGGGGGGGGGGGGGTGTTCTCCTGAGTGTCTGATGACCCTCAGCTATACATTCATTTCGCAAACTTGATGTGACAGGTGTAAATTATACACATACACCCAGTTTAAATAGTCGTAGTTGATAGACTCGTGTCTATATTACTTTTTATTATTAGCCATACTAGTTTTGGAAAATTTAAGGAAATTTGAGCTGAATTTATGAGCATGCCTGTAATTAAAATCTAAGAAATACCTGGTCTGTTCTGTGAAAATACTTCAGTTTTGCTTTAGTTTTTCCCTCGCATTGCAACTTTATTTAAATACAATTTTTTCCTTGGGTGATTATACTAATTCAAAATCAAAGTTCTTCTGGTGATGTCATTTGCTATTCGATTCCCTTGTGGTGTTAAAAAAAACCACGACAATAAAAAGATAAAAAATGATCACGTTGCAGGGACATTTATCTATCTATACCGTATATCATGCTGATCACGCTATCATGAAAACGAATAACAGTCATAAATATTATGACTGTATTCGAAGAAACAACTGCATGCCCGTAATTGACTTGTGCTGTATGAACAATGTAGTCAACTATCATGTGGGTTTGTCCCTACATACATAATAAGGAAGTATATATTCTAGGTGATTACCAGCCTATACACGAATCCATCAGAGAGAAGAAAGTGGACATCGATTTTCCAACAATAGAAGTTCATGTAAGAGAAAGGACGAAGAAGTGGGGAAAACTGCCCAGAGGCACTGCGGTCTATTAGTACTATGCCTAAGAGAAGGTTATGATTCCTCTCAAGGTACATTTTCATCAGCTCGAGTTAGAAGAATAGCGTACTATTTCTGATCCCATGAATTAGTATGATTAGAGAATAGCAAGCTAATTCTCATTAAGAAGGAATTAGCCTGCTATTACCTCGAAATGTAAGCGAAACCAATCTTGGACTTAATTTGCAGAATAGTTTGATTATTCGCAAAATAGCGGGCTAATTCGCAAAATAGCTGGCAAATTCGCAAAATAGAGGGCTATTTTCGACTCGTCCTTATAGCTCGAGCTTCCAGAGTTGGCTAATCGATCCCATCATGTATACGTCAGCATCGGACGAAAGCTCGAGATGTTTACCTAAAAGCTGCGTAGCTCTCTATGAGCTAAGGAAGATGCTGATAAAAATGATAAAATTAAAATCATAGAATTGTACGCTAGAACCTGTTCTCAGTGTTCTCAGCCCTTTCTCGCTCGCTCGCTCGCTGATAGAAACAAGATCAGGAAGCAAGCGCTCTTATTCCACCTCAGCAAAATGTCCGAATATTTTGATATTTTCACGAGATGTAAAGCTTTTCTCGAATACATGATCACATTCATCTAATCTTTTTTTGGTGGAAATTCTACGTTTTACTAGAAAGAAATTTGTCGGTTGAGTTTTTGTCGACAGCTTGCTTCGCTCGTTCATGGAAACAAAATGGTTTTAGATGTCAATCGACGCGCCAAAAAGCATCATATTAGGCAGTTAGGTGATCAAAAACTATTTAGATATCTTTGAGGCTATCAAAGAATGTAAATTTTTTCCTCGCTCGCTGCGCTCACTCGAATATGTAAGTAGATACTTTATAGACCTATAGTGGATTGTGATGACAAAATAACACTTTATCACTAAAAGAGTGTGTTTTCCCCCTATCTCGCCTCCCTCGCTTGTAATATTTATAATAGGGTGGTTTAGGACAGTAAACAACTGGAAAAGCGAGGAGTGCTGAATTAGTCAAACATCTTATATTGTTTGAGTGTACTTTGAGGACAAATAACATTTCTTTTATAGCTAGAAGGTGGAATTTTTCGGCTCGCTCGCTTCGCTCGCTCGCAAAATAAAAAAAGGATGGTTCATACTCTAAGTAAAGGTTCAAGTCCCCTAAAGTTTTCATTCAAGAGTAATGAAAACGTACTCTGCGATATTGTTTGAAAACAATTTTTGTGCTGTTAATTTGAGGAACGGTAGATTAGACTAATAATGCAGAGATAAGGGTAACAAAGACAAGGTCCTACACCTCCCCCCCCCCTCCCCGCCGCTTATTAGTCTATCCTTCACGTTTGAACCTCCACACCCTTTCTCCGCTCGGTCGCTTTGCTCCGTGGCCGAGGATATTCGGCATCAGTCATCCCCCCCCCCAAACTGCGAACACAAATCTACACCCATGATAGTACCCTAGATCCCAAAGTAGGGGGCTATTCTCTAAGCTCGACTTGATGAGGACACACCTTCATCTAGATGGTCTGAATCCTTACAGTGCTTCAGGTAGAATGACTCGACAAACATCACTACCCCATCCAGATTAGCCTCGAAGATGACCCACTAACCCCCGTCCCACCACACGATGACTATTATACCGTCAATACGTCAATTCCAAAGTCCTTTGGAAGCGCAGAGAGACGTTAGATAATAATGTGATATGCGCCATTCAAGAATTGAATATTATTATTATTATTATTATTACTACTATTATTATTATCATCATTATTGTTATTATTATTATTATTGTTGTTATTATTATAATTATTATTATTAATATTATTATTATTATTGTTATTATTATTATTATTAGCATTATTATTATTGTTATTATTATTACTACCTCCAGTTTGGCTTTCTGTATAAAAGAAACGAACATAAAAGAATGAAGCCAAAATAACCATCATTTACTATGTTTAAAAAGGATGTGGGCAATTCTGAATTTTACTCCCTTGTTTTCTCAATGAGTTTTTAAGAATGCTGTCAAAGGAGGAGAGGGGTTACGAAAATACTCACGGATATTAAGATGAGTGTGCTTTTATTGATTATCCTGTAAGGTCCATACCATTTGAGATAATTATTTCATCATTTGCTCAAAAATGTTTGAAATAATAGGGATAGGTGAGACCAGACCCATGGCTGTACTTTCTGTTATACCATGCCTTTGATATGGTCGGCTCGTTAAAATCGATCGGTTTTGTTTTCATTCGGTGAAATGTCACATTTTGTCTTAGATTTAGGGAGTCGAATAGAGAGGGAGGAAATATGATCACATGACCTTTATCATATTGGTATTGGTCGAGAACGCTGGCCAGGGCAAGGGTATACGGTGAGCATTATCCTATTTTCCTTCTCCTTACAAACTGACAAAGTGGATGGAAATTGCAAAGAAATGACGGGGGAAAGAGAGAGAGAGAGAGAGAAGGAAAGGAAGAAACATGCAAAGAATATTGGGGGAAAAAAAATCGAGATGAGGGAGCAGAAAGAGAGAGGGTGAGGGAATGAAGGAATGGTAGAGAAAGGGAGAGAATTAAAGGAGGGGGTAGGTAGGAAGAAAACATAAGAAAAGGAGAGAGGGGAAGTAAAAAAGAGAGAGAGAGAGAGACTGCAGAGTATGATAAACAGGCAGAGAAAAGTGGGAGGTAGAGAGGGAAAAAAAAGATAGAGAGAGAGAGAGAGAGAGAGAGGAGGGAGAAAGAGAATGGGGAGCGCGAAAGAGAGAGAAAGAGAAAGAAAGAAAGGGAGAGAAGGGGATGCAGCAAGTGGTGAAGCAATATGAATAAGCAACAATAGTCAGAAAAATGTCAGTATTTCTCATTATTTTAAAAATGCATAATTTCCATCAATAGGACTATAAGGAAATCCCATAACATGCACTTTAAACGTTATAGGCTGAAAAATATTGTGTTGCACAATTGAATATCTGTAGAAGGTACATCATGAAAACTTGAGAATACGAGATAGGCTGGGCAATAAGTATGAAGGTCGAATGTGATAATAACACAGAACACCACACCTAGGGTTAAAGCTTCTAAAACTAGGGAAGAAATCATCACGGTTATGGAAGTCTAGTTTACCTCTTTCTCCTGATGAGGCCATTTTAGAAAGCTTGCGGCCACGCCACTTTATTTATTGGACAACTGTTCCCGCATTCGAGCTTTATTTTCACTGCATAGCAAGAACTCATTACATGGAATTGTCTGCGGTGACGTTTCGGCGTGCAGAATGAACTGTTTCTTGGTCCGCAGTCGGGCTTAAGAGCTTTTAAACTTGTTGATGAAGCCGCTCGAGTATGGCTAATCGACATTTAACAACTCACTTTTAATTCTGAATGAAGTTTACTTTGCCTGCAGGCTTTGTTTCTGACCCAGGCGCAGTTATAATGTGCGGTTGATGGTCACTCTCTTCCGAAGCCCTGATATCATCTGAGGTAAAGCAGAATTAGAGCAAACCAATGCTCGCCACAGTTACATCAGATGGCCAGGGGCAAACGCTTAAAGATAGACCTATGAGGCAGACACTCTCGAAATGCAAGCATCGTGTTTTCATCATAGTATGAGCCTGAAAGATGTGACTATAGCACTTTAATTAGTTTAACATTCTTATAGTTATCTTTTCTAGGGGAGGGAGTTGAATGGAGGTACACTAAAAAAAAAATCAAATTTGAGAGACTAGTAAAAAGTCACACATTTCTAGTCAGAATGACCAGATTCTAGTGAAATAATGCCAGTGTTATCTGGTAATCTAGTCAAATCTGACTAGTTTGCTTTTAGAGTGTAATTTTACCTTCAAAATGCACAAATGGGGTTGAAATATCAATACTAGGAATTAAGGGCGGGGAATATCTAAACCAAATAAAAGAAACAGAGAGGTTTATATTTCTGAAAGATAAGAACTTTTATAATTCAAGAAAAAAATATAAGTAATTGATCAGGCACGGTGCACGGTGGCAAGTGAGAGTTTATGCCACAGTTTTTGGCGCTTCACTAAGCAGTTCACGGTCCCCAGGAGAATCACGTGATCAACACAGACACGACAATGGCAAATGATATCACGTAATGATATCGGCGTTCACATATTGCTTAAATCATGGTCATGAAGGGCTGATATCATAAAGCATTCATCAGCCATGAAACAAAATTCTGATCACTGGTTTTGTAAATCAAGGATGTCTCGCAGTGATAGATACCACGTGAATGAACGTAATGTTTTCGCATTCTCCTCGGTGAAATGAGCCTGGATCTGTCGATGCCATCGTATGCACATCGCATTTGCACATAAACCATATATTAATCATACGAACAAACCATGTATTAATCATACGAACAAATTAGCAATGATCTTGTAAAGGAAAGATACAAATGGGCTAGTCCAAGCCATTTGGTCCCATAATTATGTCACCGACCTTATCTCTGACTTAAGTCTGTATAATTATTGCATTAAACTGATTGCGTTAAAGGAACTGTATTAGACAAAATATCTGGCAAAATTTACATTCGATGTTATCTAATATGTACAAAATTCCACAATATTTGGTAACGTATATGGCACACCAAATTAGCAAATATCTCAAAAGTGACCATAATTATGTGTCTTTTTGAGGCATACAATAAAGAAAAAAGAAATGGGAACATCTGGCATTATCATGAATATACCAGATATATTATCTTCCGTTAAGGTTGTCAATGACTACAAGGAAGAGGTGGTTTGATCCTGGCGAAATTTTCAAATCGCATTTTACCCTGACATGAAGAAGGTCCTTTCTTACTCTCATGATAGGTTTGGGTAACAATACTTTTGATAGCATTTATTGCGGGTTGAGAGCAAGACAGTAGTGTCTGACCTAACTTCACTTGTGTAAAGGCTTATCAAAGCCTCTCTAATCATATCTGTAGTCAGAACACGTAGCATGCATTGATGTCCTGTTCAATTCTCTTTCTAACTCTTGAAAAAGATGTATAGACACTGGCGGACCTTCCAAAATTATCACTGCCAAGATTTTCTTTTTTAAAAATTGTTGTTTGTATCTCTTCCACATTGTCATCAACCAGACTGTACCCTTTTGATTCTGTTATTCTTAATTTTTCTAAAGCATCAATTATTTGTTCATTTTTTAAAATGAATTTGCTTGTCAGCAGCTGGACCTCACCTATCATGCCTATTAGTTTTGATGGCGTAGCATCCCAAAACATTTTGCTCTTTACGCCATATAGTTATATTGAATTGTTCGTGATAGGTGCCAATAATAAAATTATATATTGAATATAATTAGTTCTTGAAGTAAAATCATTGTTGATTAAGGACTGATATAATCCTGTTTTATTGATACTCTATTTCCATGACAATTATCAAGTCTGAAAACAGTTGGGTTTCATACTATTACTCAAAGAAACTCTGTTCTTTACCCGTCAAATGCTTTTTGCACTCTTCAACACCAATCGCATATCTAACAGAAAACACAACTGAAAATTGTTAATTCAAAAATGTTCACATACTTTGACAATGATAAGATGAGGGTTAAATTGGATAGAAAATCCCAAAGATGACGATCGAGTGGTCCTTGACAAATTTTACAGACGGCTCTTTCCCTACTTTGCCCCCAAAATCAATGTATGGATACCCTAGAAGCCACAAGTGAATTATCTTGGCACTTGGCTGTCAACTATTGATCTCAACGATTATTCTGAGAGAATCATTGGAATACAAAACACGCCCTCGCCAGATTTGCTGCTTAGTTTTGGTTGGAAGATGCTACAGTTGCTATTTTAAATCCCCAATGGCTGAGTTCAGTCGAATGTTTTAGTGGTGCCGTGCGGGGAGACTGGTGACACGTCTCGCTCGCGATTAAAGAGGTAGTGATGTGTGAAATCCCAGTGCCTACCACTCTAAAACACCTTCAAATCCAAGTTCAACAAGCGAAAAAAGCGCATTGGAGCCTTAGTACATAATGTATCACTTTTTCCTACACACCGCCGAATGATAATCATGTATCCATTCTTGTTATTCGATATAAAAAAAGGGAAAGTAAAGTGAGTTCTTGACAGAAATCACAGAACACATTTTCTTTCAACTACATACGACTTTTTTTTTTACTACTCGATTTAAGTTAAAACGAATTGCCTTCAATCAAGCGGTACAAATAAGATTGAAAAGTAATGTGATTACAAATTTCAACCTTCCCGCAATTCGATTACGCAGATAATGTTTGGCAGTCTGCATTTGAGAAATATTTAGATATGATGCAAAAACTTCAGAACAGAGTAGGAAGAATCATCATATTGCATCCGTATTGCATTCGCATTCTTATATTTAAACTTCTCATGCCATTAAAGTTTTAAAATGGAACACACCACACTGAATGTCCGTCTTGAATAACATAATGTATATCAAAATGTCATACCTGATACAATTAAACTAGACAGGTTCTTTATTCTTTCTATAGGTAGGCCTATCCCAGTTTTCCCGAGAAGAATAATCAGCAAAAGAACACTTTACATGCGAGCTTCGTTGAATAACAAAAAATAACCATCGAATACCCGTAGTGCTGGCATCGTCCAAACTTGGAAAATCTATCTGCAAAATTATTTCACAGTATAATTCAAAGTACTCAAGAGAGTTTTTCATCTCTGTCTCTTTCCTTTTACCCATTTTTAGGGTTTGTACACACTTAGAATTAAAGGTTCAATTTTGCAACCTATATGCAGCACTGGTAGCACCTCTTTGAGTGCAATCTTGCAATCTACATGAAAAAGGTGCAAAGATGCACCCTTTTGTACTTGTTTGCACCCGAAAATGCCCGTCTGCACCCTTAAAGGTTCAACTTTGCACATTTAAGGGTGCAGAATTTTTTGCATTTTCAAAAAGGGTGCAAATTTGCACCTTCCCTAAAGGGTACAACTCTGCACCCTTAAACATGTTAAAGGTGCAAAATGCTTCTTAGGGTGCAGAGTTGTAGCCATAAAGGAGCTTCCAGTATTGCATTTGAAGGGTGCAAAATTGAACCTTTTTTCTTAGAGTGTGTGCAAGAACAGCGGCATACGGATGAAATGGGACATTCGCCGTATGAATTCCTCGTGTGTACTATTTTATGTTGGTTTGTCACAAAAAACAAACAAACAAACTTACCAAAACAATAGTCCTCAGGTAGAATCCATACGAATTTTAATTCTGTTATTACTTCGTTTGGTTAATTTTCATGATTTATAGTTGTATACTTTCATTCAAGTAGCATAATAATATCTAATAAAGATAGCAAGTAATGGATGTGGTTCAAACACGGTCATGATAAAGCACAATGTTAAGTAATAATTTCAAATAAAAGTCTGCTAGAGTTAGCTTTAATGATAAATAATAAATAATTACTTGATGTACATATTGTTTCTAAGCTCTTACATAATATTATCAACAAATGAATCGAACAATCAACTTGTTCAGAAAACATTCGGCAATAAACAAACATGAAAATGAAAACATACGGTGCGTAATATGAAGTTAAGATTAAGTAAGATTATGAAAAAAAAAACTACCGAAAATATGGAAAATGCCCCATTAGGCCATGATGAGATAAGAAGGTAGTTCAAGATCAATTTAGTTCCATTTCCATCAAAAACAATTCATAACGACTTGAAAAGAAATCAAACATAAGAAGGTTATCCGTACAATTTCTTGGAACAAAAACATTTGCATGAATCCACGGGGAGGCATCGACCTTTGTCGGTTTTGAACGTAAGTAAAAGATACATGACTGCCCTGTATTTTTAATATTGGAACATAGCAGACCCCTTTTATAGAAATTAGTGACGTCATTGTAAATTCGGAATTTTCAGGTTGGCTACTCATCAGCCACGTGTTAGCCATCAATCTGTATCACTATTAATTACTCCCAACGAGAGTTGCCTATTACGGCAATGTCCCATGGGGCCATAGTATTGCAATAACTGAAGCTGTGAAGGTTGTTACTCTCGGAAACCGAAAAAAATAACCATGAAGGACAGAGCTGCGCAGAACAGAAACAAAAAAACTAAACAGGAAAAAGCAAGAACCTGAGGGGAAAAAGCGCGAACATGTTAGAAGATAGAAGCATGACCTTCTGACAAAAAATAAATGAAATGAATTAAAAAATAAACAAAAACGACTGATTTTCTGGCGTCCATGCGGTTAGTTGACAATATCATACATAAGGATGTAGTCGGAACCGAATTCCATTTCATACTGTTTCATTTCCACTTGGACTTGGAGGTTACTAAAATGGCCAGTTATTTCAGTTACTGCAGTGGTCTGCCAAAGCCATTCTACCTTGATGTTTAGCATTCATCAAAATTTCTACCTCCAATGTGCAAGTACAAATAACTTTTATCCTGGACGTAAATAACTATGACCTACTATGACGCAAAGATACGCGTTCTGTCTTATTTCACTTGATTTCACATTTTAAATTTAATTGTTTATTCCTTTTTGGGGCTGACATGATCTCAGTGATGATATAAAGTGGATGAGTAGTGAGATGGATTATAATTGAAGTGATATGAAACTATATCACTCAGATGTAAACACAGTACCCTTGTCTACGACTCAGGCAAAATGGATTTTCTCGGGCAATATTTTGTCATGCTTCCGTGCTGTAAGTTAGGCTGTAAGCCAGTAAATGTCCTTGTGAAATGATGTAGTCCCTTCTCTCATTACCGGAAAACAACGCACGCGTTTTTCCATGAACATGGATATTCAAGCCTCTTACACGGAGGGAAAGTACATGGAAGCTTCATGTTACACAACAAGTATAGAGTGTGCATAAATTATTGATTCGAACTCTTAATTGAATTGAACTAGAAATCAAAATTGAGTTTGTGAAACAATATCCGTCTGCCCATCTCTCCCATCCGGATGTTACAGATAAACATCTCCCTGGAAACCATATAGAAAATTATTGGACCCTCCCCCTGTAATAGTTTAAAAAATAGCTTTGTTTGGATATTTTGGAGAAATAATTTTGAATTTTCCTTATCTTCAGTAATCAATACAAGAAAACATTCATGGTTTATAGAATGTTCCTAATATAATTATCATCAAGTAGGGCCTACAGCTCCGCATTGACATTTACAACGATTAATGGCTCACAAGATGTAAAAGAAGTATATAAAGACTGAGATGGGAAGAGACAATGAGATACAAAAAAAAAGACGCAGAGAGGAGTAAAAGGGAGAAAAGGAGAGAGATTAGACAAGAGAAAGAAAGAGATGCAGAAAGATTATATATCAAAAGATATATAGACAGGGGCATTGAGAGAAAGAGATAGACAAAGAGACAGGGAGATGGACAAGGAAATTGAAAGAGAAATGAGAGAGAGAGAGAGAGAGAGAGAGAGAGAGAGAGAGGAAGAGACAGACGTAAAGAGGGGAAGGAAGAGAGATATAAAGAAGGAAAAGTAGATAGATATAGAGAAAGAAATTAAGAGAGATGGAGAGAAAGAAAGAGAGACAGAGCGAAAGGAGAGAGAAAGAAGTAGAGAGGGGGAGGGAGGAAGATATATATATATATATATGTGTGTGTGTGTGTGTATATATATATATATATTTGTGATCAGGTAACATATACAGCAGCTTTGGCAACTCTCGTGGAACTCATCGAAACTCATCTGCCACCAACAAAGGAATTAATTAGTGAGGGTTGAATATTTGTCAGTCTGTCGGTTAAGCGAATTTGGAGTCGTCGAAACCACCGGCCCGTCTCCGTGGTCTAGTGGTTAAGGCATTGGCGTTCATAGCCAAAGGCCCGGGTTCGATTCCCGGTGGAGACATTTTTTCAACCTTTGCAAAATTGCCAAAATGGTAGGACAGCTCTGGGGAACTTTGATTCATGCTACGCTATTATTCTTTCAATTGATCTCATATATAAATAAATGAATAATATTATATATATATATATATATATATATATATATATATATATATATATATATATATATATATGAAAACAGTCAACGACTATTCTACAATAACATGTTACTTGTTACGCGTTTCCTCTCTGGAGAAATTGAGATACACGCAATGAAGAATTAAATGATGAACCACTGAAAGGATATGTGCTCACTTCAACCTCAATGAAATACAGAAATTAATCATTCCTAACTGTCAAAGATCGTGCCCGGCTGTTTGCCAAGTTCTTCTCGTTTAGTAGGCCACCCCTCGCCTCTGTGTTATTGCCGTTGTCATAATTACTGTCATTTCGAATAAATATGATTTAAAGTCCACGGATTTAATCACACCTCCGTTATTTGTTCGATATCGGCTTACATCAAATCCCTTGGAGGGGTTCTCTCCGTGGTGGTGCCGAAAGATTAAAGAAATCGCTAGTGCCGTCAACTTTCATTAGAATATTGCGTGCAAACAGAGACTTTAACGGACTAGTTCTAAAATATTACAATCCTTCAAAATTAACTTTCTCCGGATTAAGCGCCAACTTCACATGAGATCCCAGTAGCCACTTCCTATTTTTGAAATTGTCACTATTAAAATGGAAATGACATCGGGGACTTTAGACAATTTAACACACTGCTCGATAATCTGTAATCTGAATAATGAATGAAGACATACACAATCTCGAGAGCCTCCTTATCGAATTGGCAGGAAGTAAAGTTTCATTGGCGACGGTGAAGAGAAGCTCAGTGAGATTATACATCCCTGATTGGAGGCTAAATGGACATTGTGAATGTTTTTAAGTGGCACAGGAAGAATGTGTTCCGTTCTTACTTGCAAAGCTTTTTTTTGACTAAAATAACAAACCAACCAAAACTGAAACAAACATAAAAGGGTTTAACTGTGTATAAAACTTCGAAATATAACGTGAAAACACTCCGACACAGGAGTCTCACGAGAACTTGGGAGTTCATCTCGAAATACCAACTGCACTTGCACCTTTAACAGAAGTGAGGGGGAAAAGAGCATAACTGGTTCATATCGAATTGATATGCGCGTTGCATATACTCTAGAATGATATGATTTATACAACACGGTATCCGTTTCTTAATACGAATGAGGGTAGAGTCAAGTTTGAAGCTCCTTGGTAGAGTTTCATAAATCATCAAGTGTCTATAACAGCCCAGCGTTGTTACAAAATGCTCAAGATAAGGAGAGCATCGTCTTCATTACGACATCTCTGAATCATTCCATCCTCTCATTCTCCTCTCATTTCCCCCTAGAAACGAGCACTTCAATAGGTAACCCTTGAAATGGTGGGCATTAATAAAAAGGCTGACTGAAGTTAGTTGGACCCCTACGCGCTGTCAGGAAATCATTACAACAAAACAAGCAACGGGTGGGACTGTAGGCTCACTTGCCGGATGTCATTGGCTTTTGGGGAAAAAGGGTTGCTTGATTGGTAGTCGTAATTACGCTTTCAATCGAATGACGGAATATTACTCCTCGTAATAATGCACCATCCTTCAACCCAAGACGAAGTTTTTAGAGCCGTAGCAAGAGCGGTTTTCCTTTTCAGGATGAAAAATCTCTCGGCTATATATTTTGGAAATCGATTTCATATTGCTCGAAAAATGGGAAATCCAGGTCATATATAATTCAAATCACATGGGTATATGGCTAATGTGAAACTAGTTTCATCTGAAAACAGCCTTAATTGTAGCCATGATTTTGAGCTAGGGGGCAGTCTAGCGCTTGCCATTTTTATTAGTGTTTCCCTTTTACCCCGCTTTTGTGGGGGTGCGACCGCCCCCATCTCTTTAGCTTTCATGAACACACCAGTGTCCAAGCACACACATTCCCTTTTACTTTAAATCTAGCTCACCGTGCAAAAGAAACAGAGAGAAATCCTAAAACAGCTTACATCTCAACAAGAATCAACGGCCACACTCCACTAGTTCTAAAATGATAAAATACAAAGAATTTCCCACAACACAGGAGCAGGAGAACATAAGAGAAATAGAGAGAGAGAGAGAGAGAGAGAGAGAGAGAGAGAGAGAGAGAGAGAGATAAACCGCCAACGATTTTGATACACGGGCCGGGGTATAGAAAGGATGGTTTAACTGAAAGATCACGTGAACTGAAGAGGGTTTAATTTGCACCATCTTCTTACTCATCACTCTCTCATTGAGCAAATATAGGAGTGGATGAGAGGTGATTGAAGATAAACAAGGACCAGCTGAGTCGACTATGTCTTGTTAGTGTCCACTTGACTTGGATCGATTGAAAACAAGTGGGAAGATTTCGAGCTAGAAATCAAAGTTTTTAAAGGTTCCGTACCACATGCTTTTCGAAATTCTTGACACAAAAGTCAGCTATGACGCAAAAACAGCAGCAAATGAAACGAATTGAAAGATAATCAAAACTGTGCTAAGTAATATTCTAGGAAAACTACCCCGTATATTATTATCCCGGGCAACTACCTCCTTGGGAAATAACCCCTTTATAGGACAAAGTTCTCTAGACCATTCTCCCTGACAAATTCATCTTTGTACACACCACATCTATAACAATAACTCCTTATCTACTGAACACTAATGGTTGGTGAATGGTTGGTTGGTTATTTTACTTGACTGCTAAGAAAGCATGTGGATGCTTGTTAGTAAGCAACCAGGGGACCGACGGCTTTAAGCCCTCTCCGAAGGACTGGGTAATGAGAATTAATACCTTACCAAAGGGCATTAGTGCAACCGCTTGATTTCGAACCCGGGTACTCCCGGTGACGAGACCACTGCACTACCACCGAGCCACAGCACCTCCTCTCAATTTAATCATTTTCACGTAAGAAGGAAAACCGTGTCACTGGAAGGGGTAGTTGGTAGTTTGGGTTTAAAGTGAATTGGGAAAAGCGTGTTGATTGTCCCCTGAAATCCGCCAGTGCTCATGGTGCTGGTACAAAGGTAGATGTCTTCTGACCGTTTGCTTGGAGTCGTCGTCCTCGTGATACGAAACTGAACACGAGTAAAATATGCCTTTCTGAAGACGAATCATTTTGTTGGCCTTTTTGTCTATGCCTCACTAAAAACATAAGCCATTAAAAATACCCGCATATATATGGCGCCATGAATCATCATGATCATCATCCTCATCATCTAAAGCCCACCGCACACTATACGATCCGGCTGGGACTCGATTTTCGAATAAATAGCATCTTGCATTAAATATGAAAGTTTAAACAGGCAAAATTATCTTATCTGAATGAAGTTCGGAATAATGATAGGAATACTGAATTTGAAACTTTGGTTAAGTGCAAGCCTTTTAGTCCGAGTAAAGGCCAAATTGGCTTCAAATCGTAGCCCGATCGCAAGATTGCTATGACGTCACTACGATTCGAAATTTAGTTTGCTTTCATTCTTCCAGGGATGCTCCGAATAGCTCGGAATTTCGATTTTAGTATTCATAGGACTATTCGGAGCTTTGATCATTAAGATTTCACATGTTTGAATGTTCATATCAAATGCTATAACAAACTGTTCCAAAATCGGATAGTAGACGGATCGTATAGTGTGCGGTAGGCTTAACAAATGGGAATGAAAGAAATGTTGTGTGAGAAGCAATTTTTCTATAATTTTTGAAATATATTTTTCATTTGTTCGGATTTAGCGCCTTTTGGAAATGCTTTTGTTGTTGTTGTTGTTGCAACACTGGAGGTCATGTATGAAGAATTCTAACAAAAATTACTACTCATGCAGGATTTCTTTCATATTCATTTTAGATGTCCAGTGTTGGTACTTCCAACTGAGAAAAAGTTTTGATGTTTCGGAGAAGGAAAAAGGATTAAATAAAAATCCTTGACTCACTCGAAATCATTCAAAGCGGATTTAGCGCCTTTTGGAAAAAAAAATCTTCATATAGACAACGAAGATAACAACAACAGCAGCTGTCCACTCGAAAACAAAACAAAAACAGAAACAAAAACAAACGAGAGATTTCCTCCTTTTGCCTTAGTCATGTTAGTGTGTAAAATTGTTTACAAACAAAGAGAAAGAAGAAGAAGAACAAGAAAGAAAGAAAGAAAGAAAGAAAAAGAAAGAAAAAATAACCCCTGTCCCCTATACCGTATCTGAAACCTTTGCCATTTTACATTGAACGTCGAAGTTCAGATTCAATCACAAGATGTGGGAAAGTTATGCCACAACGATGATATTTCTAAGTTATCTTCCAGTTACTGATAACAGGAAAGGTTAATTCAGTATGTCAAATTTAATCTCAAATAGTATCTATTACAAGACCAAATGTTCTTACTTTTTATCTATAAATTCCTTGAAATAAAAACAACAACATAGGAACAAAAAGACACAGATAACAACACTAACAACAGCGTTCCCCCCCCCCGAAAAACACCAGTGACACTCATCTCATAACAAATACTATAAAAATTGACTTGTTATATGAATTTAATGCTAAGAAGTGATCTGTTGTATGGTTTGTTTTTCACATGAAAATGTTGCTCAAAGTTTCGTTAGATTTACATTGATTCTGAATGATACAATCTTTTATCAAGGCCTCTTTTGGTATGTTATCATAATTATCATATTGTAAAAGAAAAATTACATAAGCTAATCCAAAGCAATGTGGTTAACCTTCTTTGAATAAAGCAAATGTTTCGTTTAAATGAAATGCAGGAAAGCTAACTAAGAGTTTTCAGCAATGTTCCGTGATAACACAGAATACCTGGCACATATTGAACAAGTTTTGATTCGTGGGTTGGAGTATGCCTGTTATGGTTGGTCTTTGTTATTCTGTGTTTTTACACGACTAGTATTTTATTTATCAGATTAAGATACCGTGGTTACCACGTTCCAATGTTTAAGCACGCCTATACCAAAGGAAAATTGCCTCGATATGTGCATATTGCAAAGTTTCCACGCCTCGTTGTTAATACTCGAATAAATAAACGAATAGAGAAACCCTATTGAATGTAGCAATTTTCCAAATTCAATTACTCGAGAATGCACCATTTTGAGGGGTAAGTTTTTGTTGAGAGGACTTGCCACAATCTCTCAACAAATGCCACGCAATTGGTTTAAAATTACAACTCGAGAAAAAGGGTGCCTTCATTTAGGTACCTTTTCTCAATTTTGTAGCTCAGCTCAATATCGACAGCATACAAAAATAAATAACATTCTGTATTTTCACTTCTAACATTCTCAACATAATCACGGATGGTGTTGATAAACCAATTTTTTATTCGTAATTAACATTAGAAGGGTGTTTCAAATTCAGTCATTAATGAACAGTCTTTAGAGCAGGTGGAAACTTAATTGCCTGCAAATGTCTTCGTATATTTACTTCCGTCGATCTCCACGAGAAAATCTTTATAATTATTGAAAACTGGGGAAAGCGGGCAATTATTCCGTCAAGCAAATAGGTAGATGAGACCCAATTTTACACAACTCTGAACGCTTTTCTTTTTATATGCGTGGCCTGATTTATGAAAAGATAAGCATGTATGCTCTGAAAACATGATCTAATCTCTGATGCACCTCAATAAATTAAACAGCATTTCGAAAAAATGTTTGCCGTCATACTGCAGTCAGTGCATTATGGTGATAATGATGATATTTATAATGAAATACCGTAAGAAAAAATATTATAGGTATTGTCAGCATGTAACTTAATTAATAAAGCTTTTATTGCTTTCATCATATCTATCAGAACATGTGCTCTTTATGAGCATTTTGCATCAATGACTTTTATGAACTTTACGAAAATGATTTAATTTTGAAAGAAAATACGTGTTTTTTTTTTATTTGTGTTTCATTTATTTGTATGAATGTACGTAATACCTTCTGCTGAAAATTGAAAAAGAAAGATTGAAGATATTTGGAATATATACACAAAACATATTGTACACTTTATGAAAAAATCTCAACAAATTCCAGATCGTAGCCTATCTGTTCGGTTTTTTTTTCAACGAGTGCCTGAGTAAATGCGAAATCGGATAGTCGACCGGACAAAGCTAAACTGGAGGCATGAAATTTTAATCAGAGTGAAAGTATGAAACGCCCTTTATTATCGGACAAGCCCAAATATTCGCGACGCCAAGGTTCAACTTTGATGTAACCCCCACGGCATTCCCCGGTCAGAAAGCTTTGTAACAGCCGCAGAATACACATCTTATCGATGTCTTGCCTGGGGAAAGGAAAGGCGAACACTGTATGTATGCACGGGACAAAAGTACATATTTAGTTGGAATGGGTAGCTAAATTGATGGAGAATTCGTCCATACGACTGGACCTAAATGGGACGACTTTGTTGACTTAAACATCACAATTCTTTGAGATGTTGGGGGCATGATTCTAAAGGGCACATTTTCAAAATTCACCAAGGATCAACATTCATTAGACAGGATTAGATGCATGTGCATAGACAATATCTGTTTGTTTTAACAACTTGTAAGCATTTACATAGATGTAGAAAGGAGGTACCATAGACCACCTTGGATATAGTCGACTAATTTTCAAACTGGAAAATAATTACCGGAGTTCTCGTGATGACAGGAAGTAGAATTAATGCTGGTCCTATTATGTCATAACATGATTTTTTAAAAAAATCTAAAATCTGAAATTCACATTTATATCTTTTTGACATGTCTGAAATACATTGATAATGGACCTTTTTCATTTACATATGGTATAAAGAAAGAGGCAAACACCTCTCATTTTACAAAGTTGGTGCTAAAGGCATCTTAAAAGAGGCAATTTGGATGAGTTGGTAAAGCTTGCGTCTGCCGAACTAAAGATCCTGGGTTCGAATCCATCCCAGACGGATGTCTGAAGCCTGCCATTTTATAAACCGGAAGGAAAGGCTCGAGGATCACAGTGATTATAAGTTTGCTTTTGTACCTCCAGGCGTATTTGACGCCAAATAAATTACCTAGTGAAAATAACAACAAAGATAATAATGAAGATCATGACAGCACTAATAAAAAAGATAATGATAATGATGATAATAATAAAAAACAATGATTATACTAGTTCTGATGACCTTTTAAATGCTTGTTAAGAAATCTAGCACTGAATTTACACCTCGAAATGATAGAAACTTCAACTTTTATTCTGTTTGTCCAAAACAGATCGGAAATGCGCCCCCACATTATTTACTCGATCCATCCTTGCTCTGATATGACCAAGCTCATATGACATCCTGTCTCTTTTGTTATTATGCGCCTATTACTATTTTTGGTCAAGTTTGTCTTTTGAGGGGTGGATGACTTTGTTTGATAAAGACGCTTTTCTCACCCTTTTCACATGAGAGGCGCCTTATTCATCAAAGCTCTTTCATTAAAATTATTCCAACCCCTGAAAGACGTGTCCCCTTCCATAATGTGGATATGATATCTGCAGATTAAGTGGCAAGAAGTGATCTAGATATTCCGAAAAGAGCAAAAAATGTAGCATGGACTTTGAGTTTGGTCACAACATCATTTGCTAAGAAATCTGTCGCATTTGAGGAGGCGGCTAGCTCAGTTGGTAAGAGCAGTAGTCTTGTAATCGATAACCCGGATTCGAAACTAAGTCAATGCGCTATATAGTGCCCTTTGATAGGGTTCTAATGCTCATTACCAGGTCCCTCGAAGAGGACTTAAAGACGTCAGTCCTTTGATTGCTTACTTACAAGCATTTATGGTTTCTTAGCAGTCAGGTAAAATAAACCAAACCAAATCAAGTGGCAGTCATAATTTGAGGACTGAGAGGTCTATAAATGGTCAAGATGAAAACAAGACACACACCACACACACACACGTACACGCACACACACAACCGCACACATCTTCACATGGCTTTACTCCTGAGGACAGCTATTGTTCCTTCATTGTTCTCCTGTCCTCGGAAGGCTGACGGAATAAGGCCCAGATCAATTGTTTGACATCCGAGGAGCATTGTTCTCAGGAACTTGTTTTTTTTTTTCACTTCCGTCCTCGCTTAAATAGCTATTCAAGAGCACATATACATCTAACATACATTCACACACACAAACCCGTTCACCCTCACTCATGCGAACTGCAACAGTTTTTTCCGTCTGCCAGGGAAAGATTTTGTTTTGTGAATGAGATACTGATTGCATCTCTATTTGAGTCAAGTTGGCAACTATGTTTATAAATAGTTTATTTGAAAAGAATGGAAAAGCACATTTTCCCTGGAATGCAGGCTAACTTACAGAGTTTCATATTACTCGTCCCGACTTTATCGCTCTGAAGAATTGCAGAAATTATTCGCGAGCTCTCCTTCGTAATATTTGTTCTTCCGAGAACTTTAATGAAGCAATACTCCGTAACTCAATAAGGATGTATATGCGTGGTTGGGTGTAAGGGAGCTGTAACTGTTTATTGATCAGATATGAAAGGAAAAACAGTGATGTATTCGAACAATTGAACTCCGTTTGAATTGCAAACATCGTTATATTATGTTTTCTTGAGTGACGTCAGATTTCCCACTTTGAACTGTGAGACCGGAAAATTGTATTGCCGATTGAGGCGGAGATTGTCAAAGGCAGAAAAAAAATGAGCATTTGTATGTAAACTTGGACTCATAGTCGACTAACTTTTCTTGAGCATAAGCCAGTATGTTTCATAAGAAAAGTAGAATACGGGTATGTGTGTGCACGGGTGTGTGAGGGTGGGTTTGTATAGCTTTGCAAGCGAGGACAGGTGAACAAAGAAAATTCCTGAGAACAACAGTCCTCGGTTTATAAACAATAGTCCTCGGTTGTCAAGAAAGGATTTGAGGTTTATTCCGTCAGCCTTGCGAGGACAGGAGACAATAGTTGTCCTCGGAAGTAGAGTGATGTAGACTCGTGTGGGTGCGTGTGTGAGGGTGTGCGTGTTTGTGCGCGTGTGAAAAATGAGTGCATGTCACTGTTGAATATTAATTTATCTGTAAATGTCTCATTTTCACCTCTATGAGATCTTCCTATAGCTTTTGAAAAGAATAATGAGATCTTGTACTGGTTGGAAATGGTTACGACAAAAGTTTGCTTATTCACAAACTTTATCGACATCAGCAGATTGCAGCTTTTAATCTGTCTGCATTACAGCAACCCCACTGCCTAGGGGCTAATAGAACATGGGAGTGACATGGGGTGGGTCATAATCTATAGCTTGGTCTACAGTGTCTGCATGGGATTTTGATTTTTTTCAATTCATCAATATAATAATGTTTATGTGAAATGTAAATATTTGTAGCGTATATTTTTATTGGATATAAACGTTGTCGTAATAATAAAACGTTCCTGTCTGAATAGCTAAGTGTTGGAAATGGAAGATGTATGTTATTCATAACGTTCAGATTGGTATTATTCTTTTTATTAAGTAGGAAGGATATCATTCAATCAAATCAAACTAATGCACTGAATTGTTAAGAGCAATTCAAATGTTGGGCTCAATATTAAATGATACCTATTGACGGTGAAAATGATATCTGGTGCCTTCTGTAATCAAACTCGTGTAATGTATGTAAATGTTAATGGCTGTGAAAATTACATCTATGTAAATCATCACGTTTTGTCATTGACAGTTTTCAACCTCTGCGCTTTTCCATGGAAATAACGGGCATTGTTAGATAATAAGGTTAAAGACACTCAACACATCAATCTGAAAATGAAGCATAAATCACGCTTAGTTTAGTAATCTCCCCCACACTCTCTCAAAAATACTAACACACGGTTATTGGTACCCTATTAATCTTATATAGCCTTACATTCAATAAAATCTACCCACGGGCGGTTTTAACCCTATTTTGCGCTGCCTGTCCGATTTACAGGAATTAATTTAACCGAGAAATAAAGAACCTTTGGAACATCTAGAATTGTTTTTTAATCATGTCCCTCATTCACCTCTTAAGATCCCACTCTTACCTTCAGAAGATGACAAAGTGCAGGAAATTGCAGTTTCGCCAGAATCAATAAACCGTTAGTGGTATACTTGGGGTCTGATTAAAACTTTTTTCTCTTCAATCCCACGGCAGTCGAGATGTTATTGAATAATTTTCTCCATTGTGCAAGTATCGATGGAGGATATTAAAAGACGCCATCGTCACATGACGCCATCAAATTACATCATAATGACCCTTAGCGGTGTCTATGGGTCATTGTAGGGTGGGGTATACAAAGAAAGTGCTTTCCTGTAAAAAAAAATATCAGAAACATATCAATTTTCAAGGCACAATTCCCCGGCACCTTCGTGGTATAATTTTCTAAAACTTTTCCCTCTCTTCCTATTTTGGTCTGATATTTCCAGGGATAATAACGCAGCCTTCATTAACTCTCTAAATACCTCCTGGGGGGGGGGGGGGGGGGGGGGCTTGTCAGATACGCATTTTTCTAATTTTGACACGTATTTTTTGCCCAGTTCCCTTTAAGGAAATAAGCCTGGATCCACTGATGAACAAGTAATTAGAAAAGCTTAGCACATTCCCCACTCTACATAACAAGAAGTCATGACTAACGTCCATAAACGTAGCGTAGGAATGTCCCCAAATAAATGAATAGAGTGAAATAATACTTGCGTTAATCTTTAAAACATTAGAGTGGATCTTTTTCGAAGAAAATGATGCACTGTCCGTTCCCTTCATCCCCTTAAGAAATACAGTCTTAAACTCTTGTATCAAGAATATGACATTTTCCCATTTCAAGTTTGACAATTGGGGTACATTACTGCATCAGGAGTTTCTAAGTGATTAGACCGGAACATAACAAACGCGTTGTTGTAACCCAGTTAAAGCGCATTGCAAGTACGGTTAGCTTTTCATATGGCCGTTGCAGAATTTGTCATCTGATTTAGATGTTAACTAACACACACTTTGGACACAGGATTGTATTTAAACGCAAACATCTAGTTCAACTGATGTTGAACACGGAGTAAAAATTGGTAATCTTTGTTGAAGCAGTTAAAAAGCACCAAGATCGATATCTCCAAGAAATATTTTCCCCATTTCATTGGCATTAAACCTGTTTACAAATAAACTACTCCATTAGGAAAGAATGCAGCTATATTTAGTGAAAGGGTATTCTGAGAGTTATCACGTGTCCACTGACACAGTATTGGAGTCATCTATGCTTTTGAAACATCTACATTGATCGGGAAAAGTGTATCGCCAAAGTGGGAGTGAGAATTGAATGAATGTTGTACTCGAGACTGGTTTCATGCTAAAAGCCCACGCACATGTGGATACTGTTGGAAACACAATATTAGTCACTGGTCAGCTTTAATACCAGTAACGTGAGCAACATGAAAATATCAGGGCTGCGACATAGAGACCTCGTCAATGACTTCAGAAGAAAAAAATATGGAAGAATGACGTCACTGTACTGGAAAATACTATTGATAGGATAATTTAATTTCCATGACGTTATGCTGTGATGGCACTTTAACGTGAGGAGAATTAAAGCAAAATGGCCAAAAGATGAAGCGCTTCCTGAACATTTTTTTCTGATGCAATATAGCTGAGGCATGATGGCTCAGCGGTTATAGCACAGTGGCATTTTAAATCCAGAGTTCTAGGTTCGGCCATGTACTATTGCTTTTCTTTTGGTGAGAGTTAACCTTTAATGAAGAAAAAAAAATGAAATAAATTATTTTCGACGGAAACTTGGTTATCATGGTTATATCACATATTTTTCGCGAAGGGAAAGGTAGCTACAGTTCCTCAGTATGTTTAATGGAGTCCATTATCAAGGTCACTAGGTTTTATAAAAAAAAACACCCCACTAATTTTGGCAAATTTAATAAGGTAGTTTTAAAAAGTAAAGAGATTTTCATAATCAAAAACAAATAATAAACATTAAATCTTATCAAAACAGAAGGATTTTTCATTTTAACTTTTAAACACCGTAAAGAATGATCGAAGAATGACCACCTTAAAAAATATGGGTTTTATTAAACTGAGAAACATGCACTACTTTCACCGGAAATTCTCCATAACAAGAAACTGGCCGGCACCAGGCCGGTTCCAGTGGATGTATTTTTGGCAGATCCGCTTCACAGGAAATGCATTGAAAATGCAAATGATAAGCAAAATTCTGGAGACAATTTAGAAGTGAAAATTCAATTAGCAACTCCAAGGTCCAGTGGGATGGAATAACAGCCAATCCGAGCGAAATGTAGCGTACACTGGCATACTTGATTTTGCGCTTCATGGTAGAAAGACGAAGGACCTGCACATATCTGTAGTTTGGTCCATTACGTTAGAAATAAAAGCGTTATGTCACCAAACTGTATTGTAGCCATTTTGTACACTGCCCCTCTTTGTAGCAAAAACTTTCAACGATTCAAAGTCGTTCAACCAGAATTCATTGTGCAAGCCCTTTAACGATTTCCTCAGTTCGCTCTAGTCTACGAGAATGGGAACGCTCTTCCATAAGGTAAATGGTTATGGAAAATGTTTCCCCCCCCCCTAAAATTTTCATCTAAAATAAGTAGTAGTAGCATTTACTGGATTCTTTCGATCCATACATCACTCGTTATCTTACTCGCATAATCCATTTCATTTGAAAATATTTCATGTCTTCCTCCTGGTTTCCATTTTGTAACATGATTTCTAAAACACTACCAGCATGGAGAAATTCTAGTTAAGCTCGTTGATTCGCGATGATTACAAGGGTTCTATTTAAGCAGGCGTATATAGTAAAAACACAATTAATATCTTACCCTGAAGTAACCGAAAACAAATAGGGGTTTAAGTTTGATCACTGGAAGTATTTTTTGGCCTGATTTAGGAATTTTAGCAATCAAGACTGGTAAATAATATATATATATATATATATATATAATTCTAGCAAAATGCCCGGAAGGTATAATACATATTGTACAGTCTAGCGCGCAGCATAACTCCTATGTGCGAAGCTGGGTAACCACTTTTACGTCATACCTCATACTCAAATTTTTTGGTCAACTCTTGACTTTTTATGAGAAAATTAGCCAAAATGCATTGATTTCGATTGGAAATCATCAATTTTTTAATGTTATTCTTCTTAGAATTCTATTCTCGATCATATATCAATTTTTTTTACCCATTGTGTAATCACTTTAAGCAACACTCATTGGGACCAAGCTGACGATAGATCTCCTTCTAATTTTAGAAGCGGTTCCCCCTCTTAAATCATCTCCCAATATCGCATTGCCTCATCAGCATAACAATATTCTGTAAACAATACGAACATTAATTCGAGGATGCCCTTTTGTTCAAGCAATGGTTGAGTAAGCGAAGAAGGAGATGAGTGCATGTACAAGCGGTCACTTACCCTTCTTGTTGCTTCACTGTCTTTGTACATCGTTAATTTCAGATGCTTTAACGAATTTCAATCTTTATTTAAATTGTCCGTGAATTATTGATCCGGTTCTTGGGTCGGGGCCATGATAATACGTCTAAAGTTTCACCCTCTCGACGACTAGAATGCTATGTGTAACTGTATCGACATGTAAATGTAGTTGGAATTGCTTAGATTCCTCCGTCCAAACGAAATGTCATTGAATACATGTTGGAATAAATCTATTAATTATTAATCAATTGGCTTGAAAAGAAAAAGAATTTGAGTAATAGCTTATTAAAGAGAAGGAATTAAATTTGAAAGCTAACTTTGAATTGCATAGCAAATGTTCGATCACAGTAGTAACTTCTGATTTGCACAATAAACATTCCTTATGATTGCAAATGATTATGGCGTTCTTGGTAGAATATGACGCCACATGCAACCACAGAACAGTAAAATGTTGTGAAAATAAAAATTTAAAAAAATCCGATGGTCTATTTCTAGAGGTTTGTTGATTTTATTGATCCGCAAGGATCATTAATCTGAAGTTTGAGATTCCGAAAGTGTTCATTTCAATTAGATCATTGAGGTAGAAACCTATCGCCATTTAAGGAATTACGAATACCTTCAGAAAAACTACTGCCCTCAACAGCATTATGGAAATGTTCGGTCCAAACAGTCAATTACTTCAGATATACAAAATGCATTGGTGTAAATCCCGGGGGATGGGGATATACCCCCTCCCAGTTTTTCGAGGGGGGATGGCGTGTACAAATATCCCCCCTTTTAAAGGAAGAAATGATATTTTAATTTATCAGTTAGTAAAATTTTTGATAATCTGTCATAAACGACCATCATATTTTAGAATTTCTATTTGAAAATACGATTAAAAACCAGAAAAGTGGTTATTTTGGGCTCGCTCGCAAAATAAAAATTGAAATGTGTCTAAAGGGGTCTTTGTGGGTGGATGAGGGTGTGTGTTTATACTTAATTGTGAGTTCGAGAGAAAAAAAATCGGCAAAAAAGTCGATCATCCCACCCCCCCCCCACTCCTCAAAGTGGATTTACGCCGGTGACAGGAATGTAAGGGTAATATCTCATTGGGGGTTAGACTATTACATCATATCCATCTAAGATGGTTGCCTTCCTTAATTACATGTTGCATGTAAGAAATTCTCTCTCCCCCCATCCTAGAAAGTACTCAAGAAACATATGAGGCATTTCAAATCACGAATGATGATCTTTTTGCCTGAATCTTTGCAGTGAGCTCTTTCTTTCATTCAAGACAAATTAAAATTCCTATATGAACCACCTCATTTTGAACTCAAATAAATTATAATATAGGACCTACCCTTGATCATAGAGATAGCCTCACCCTTGCCGGGGAGATGGAATCAGGCTTATAAAATGCTGAACCAGTCCACCATTCAACAAACATAATGTATTTACATCATTAAGTATTTTACTGTAACTAGAAAAATTACCAGTAATGACATAAATCTTACCATAACTTGCACGACATAGCATGTATGCTCCCCTTGTTAAAAGGAACAATGGGTACCATGGTACTTTTTTGAAAATATTTACGAATTTACCATCAAATCATGGTAATTTGATGGTACTTACATGGTACTTTCGTGGTTTTGATGGTAATTACGTCAAATACCATAGTGCCATGGTACTTTTTCTGCTTTGGTTGCGAAAAAATATAAAAAGACATGCAAATACATTGGTTTATGTGTCTATAAATTTTATGAATTGGTAAACTTATCGATTCCGACGTCATAATGACATGCAAACTTCTCATTAAATGAACTATCGAAGGAACAACAGGAGGAACGTCAAGAAGATATTGACGTTATAAAAGGCACACCCCTGAGGCTAGATTTAACCCGACGAAAAATTGTGGGAAGTGGGACACGAAGTGTTAAAAGATTTTCACACGTTTCTTTTTGTTTGATCCGACAATGGCTCAAAACACACCTGGTGTATGTCATTTACCTAATCCAGCTGATACCTGGGTATTCTGTTTGTAGGGAATATTTGTACCAGGTCCCTTTCTAAATTCTGTGCTGGGTAAATTTTCAGAAAAGGATAAAATTGGAGGGGGGGGGGGCGAAAAGGAAACTTAAATCCCACTCACTGTTACGTTTTGCCCGTCATGTCTTTATGACTTGATTAATTTTGGTGATACCTTTTACTCTGATCGGTTGACTATGTCCCAAACACATGACAAAGGAATACAGAACAATACATTTACTATCAGTAGAAAATTTGATCATAAAAATAAAGCCTAGGAAGATAAATGGAATTTTATGATTAATGCGCTTTCTAAAAGAAAGGGATTTTAGTAGTATAATGGATCAGCATAATCATACTGGAATAGTGTGCAAGAGAAATAAAAACTGTGTACACAGTAGGAGGATGTAATGCAACTAGCCAACTTTTTTGTTTCCATGACAACCACTTTGTTGCTATCAGAAAGTGCAGCTTACGTTTATAAAGCAGCACCGACCTTTAACGCCATCGTCGGAAGGAGCACGCTCAGTTTTAAACCGGAGTCCGTCAGAGTAGAAACTTCCTGGTCAGAGTCAGTTCCTAGCCAAATACAAGGAGTCAGACCAACTCACAGTAGTTATCCAACATAATTCTGATAAAGGTATATTACTTTTTGTCAGTAAGCCTTAACCAGACAGAAATGACGACATTAACCCCACTATCTACAGTGCGTCCCAGGAAAAAAGTGTACAGTTGGAAAAATTCTTGCCATCTGAGCATTTCAAAATATTTTCAGGAAATTTTCATACCGGAGGATAGCCCAAGGACTCTTTTATCAAATCCTACCCAAAAATCTCAAAATAATTCATACTTGAGTGAGCAAATGTAACATTTGTGAAAGGGTGCAAAATCCAGACTTGACAAGAATGGCTTTTTGTGCTGTCTGCTATCATCGAAGTAGTGCTAGGCCTAACTGTGGAGGCTTACATTTGTGATATTCTGAGGGCTTTCTGGCGATTTATGAGTGGGTATGCAATGTTGTGTTTATGTTATGACATATCACATTAATTGTCATGCTTGAGTGAGCAGTTTACATACTTAATTGATTGTTTATTAATGTTAACTTCAGGTAAAGTTCTTACCATTAAAGCTGACATATTTTGGATATAAAAAAAGAATACTAGCATGCAATCATGCATGCCAAGCAACATTAACTAAACATTCAGTAAATCAATCGATTATCACTTATGAAGCCAATCAATCAATCAATCAATCAGAAAAAAACCCAACCAATCATGCACTCATTCAATCCCAAAGACAAGTGAGTTGACAGAACTGTATAACTACAATCTTTGTTGTAAACGTGTAAGTTTCATGACCCGACTTCCTGTTTACTTCACTTAAAATATACAATGGAACATGATTTTGTCATGTCTTTCTTCCCCTGCCAAACGAAAGAAGAAAATAAATATTACTGACAAAATATGAAGTATCTTCCATTGGCAAAGAAATGTTCACATTTTAGTCACATTCATGAAAGTTACACATTTGCATTGCAGATTGCAGTTTTTCAATTGTGTCATCTCACTTGTCTTTTGGCTTGATTGAATGTATGATTGGTTAACTGCTTTTCTGATTGGTTGAAAGGTTGATTAACCTATTAATGAATGAATGATCGATTGTCTGATCTTTCTGCAGGACCATATTTATGAGATCCCAATCATGCCAGCTTAAATGTTAAAACTTACCCCAAAATTAGCATTACAAAACAGTCAATGAAGTATCCAATTGCTTACTCAAGCGTGGCATGTTAATAGGATATGTCATAATATAAACATAACAATGCATATTCACTCATAAATCGCCAGAAAACCCTCAGAATATTAAAATTGTAAGCCTCCACAGTTAACACTACTTTCCGCTTCCCTGATAGCAACCAGCACAAATTCCCATCCTTGTCTAGTCAGGATTTTGCACCCCTTTCACAAAAGTTAGTTTTGCTCGCTCAAGCATGAATTCTTTTGAATTTTTGGTGGGATCGATCAAAAAAAGTCTTTTGGCTATCCACCGGTATGACGATTCCCTGAAAATATTTTGAAATGCTAAAATGGCAAGAATTTTTCCAACTGTACACTTTTTTCTGGGACGCACTGTACATGATCTATTATTACATGAAATTTCTTTCCAATGTGTTTGTTTCGTTTCTCCTTGACGTACAAAATGAACCATCTAATAAAACTATATTCTCCAGGCTCACGCATTCATCCTCAATTAGAGGGCTGACAGTTGGGAAGAGGTTTAAGTGGTCTCTAATAATTTAGTAACAAGGGTGTTCTAGTGAGAGAAAAGGCAAATATTGAGAAGCTAAATGACAAGAGGTAACTGGAATCATCCGCTATGTCTCCTTCAGATTAGTCTTTTCATTTGTTAAAATGAAATTTTGTCTACTGAAAGTGGAAATGAAATACTCTTTTGATTTTGTTTCTTGGAGGAAGGGGTGACGGGTTCTCCATTTTTTCGCACGACGTTTTTCATTTGAGAGAAAAGAACATTGTTGATATTCAAATTACAAGTTATGTGTCCATGTTATCTTATAAACCTGATCATTCCATTCTGCTCAACTGATCACTTTTGAGAAACCATGTATTACATAGGTGCTCATCCCTAACGTGCTATTGAAGAGTAGAGTGGAAGGGGTAATACCAAGGTTGCTCAAAGGTCTTACAAACCCTTTTATTTTTAACGTTATTTGGCCTGAAACTCCTGCACATTGAAATGTAAATAAAGAGGAACGCTTTTACCAAGGAATAGTTTTTTTTAATTTTGTAGGTCTGAAATTTAACCAAAACCTTTCGTCCAGTAAGACATTTAACCCATCAGTCTTTAAAATTGATTTTTAAAAGGGGTTGGGACTTTGTGCGTCATGGATCTATAACGTGTTGTAATGGTGTTGAGGGGGTGGGGCATTATTTTCATTTCACGTGACTGGATTTCAAGAGTTGAAAGGAGCCTCCTTCGTCTATTTCACGCCTGAACTCTTTGGTAATTATTCCCTTTGTCTATGGTATTTTTAAATCGAAGACAAACTAAGAGGGTACGCAAACAGCAATTACATACAAGTCTTTCCTTGATGTTAGAGATAGAGCCGAGACTGCTTCTAAATGTAGCGTTACAAAAACATGACTAGAATAGGTGTTTTTATTAAAGGTCTGTCCCTTCGCACCTTGCAACATTTAGAATGTCCCTTCTAGGTATCTGGGATACTAAAGATTAAGCTAAAAACAAAGAAAAAACAAAGCAAAACAAAGCAAAACAACAACAACATGAATGGATATAAACATCGACTAGGTTGAGAGGTATTCTATTTCAAGACGTAACCTGTTGCTAATATGAATACTTCCCCCTCAAGTGCATTTACGAAACCGACCCTAGAAAAAAAAGGGGTTTAAAGAGAGATACACTTCTCCTTTGACATTTATGATGACCTTTTGCCTCAATTTTTTTTATTTATCTTAAGTGGCGCATGATTATCTAATCGCTTTCCTGTTAAAAACGATGAAATGCCTAGAGTCTGCAGACATTTTGAGTGGACTAGACTAGAGTTCCCTGCGCTGGCATGACATGGATGTCCTTTGGTAAGACGTTAATCAACACTTACCACTCTTGACCCAGGTGTAGCAAGAGGTAATATTCATAATCTAAAATGTAATGTTTGCTGACAATAATTGCTGTCGAAGCGAAGTACGGTGTATTAATGATTTCCATTCCTCTATGGAAAAGTAATAGAAACAGTCGATCGAAATTAATTAGTTTGAATTTGGAATTCAATATCTCCTGACGAAGACTACATGTTCAACGAAATCAATTTCAGGGTTAAATTTGCGAACCAGAAGAAGAAGAAAAAGAAGTGAAGTCATGCAATTTTAATATAACATCAATGATAAAACGCGCTGTACAAAAAGGGAATGTGATTATTTTTTAACAGAGTAAAGGTTACAGTTCCGATCTTAAGAAAAAGGAGCACCGGAGTTTAGTTCCGGTACACAGAGCCGAAATGCGCCAGGACCACATCTAACGAGTTTTCGACTGACTTATCGGCTGCATCTTTATCACGTAGAGTGTGTTGAGACAGTGGAGTACCCCTTAGCTCTTCACGAGGAGAAAAAGGAAATATCCCACCATTTTCCAATTGTCTATGCTGCCGAGGGAGCCTGGTTGTTTGCACGTTGGAGCTTGAGACATCAAGTCAAATATTGGACTTTCCATGGCAGATGTTGTCCGAGTCATTGATTTATATTGCGAGAACAGAATGCTAGCACCACGCCAGATACATGACCAATGGTTTAAGTTTGAAAGTGACATACCCCCCCCCCCCCCCCACTACCACCACCACCAACAACAACAACAACGTCTTGTACCCACCGGTGTAAATCTGTTTCGAGGAGTTGGG
This sequence comes from Echinometra lucunter, assembly GCA_029962745.1. NCBI lineage: Eukaryota > Metazoa > Echinodermata > Echinoidea > Camarodonta > Echinometridae > Echinometra > Echinometra lucunter. The sequence continues at coordinate 37,234,060 of CM057152.1, forward strand.
GGATGATGGAAATCTTTTGTCGAAATTTCTTGCGCGAACACACAGACAAGTACACGCATACCTTCACCCACCCGCACGTACCCACACATCATGCACACAGACTCTTGGGACCTTCTAATCCTATCTTTGTACACTCCATCATCCTCGTCGACGAACTACCAATAGTTGTTGGACCTTTCGCTGCCCTTAGATTCCCTCGGCGACCTTTGTGAGGTCATATCCCATTTAATTTATATTTGTCCTTTGTTTTCATTAAATGGGATTAAAAACAACAACAAAATAGTGAAAGTCAATGCTCCACGAGGCATTCAGGCTATGTTGTCTTTATATACTTTGCCTGGTTCTAAAAGTGTATCATTCTCTCCAAATAAGTTTCGAGTTAAATGGGACTCCTAAAAGGAATGTAAACTTTTGGTTATATAGCATAATTATTGGATGCAATTTTAGAACTTTCTACATCCTGTTCATTTCTTTCCATTTCAGAACATTCTAAAAGCAGCATGATTATGCTCAAAGAAAATGAATGTTTGTAACATCGACGTGGTATTGCGATAATAATGGAGCAGCCAGTGAATGATGAACGAATGAATACATGAATATGAATAAATGAATACAAATGAATAAATGAATAAATAAATGAACAAATGAATAAACAAATAAACAGACAAATAAATGAATAGATAAAATGAATCAGTGCAGTACATGTTGTAAAGCATCTCCACGAAATAACCCCCGGAAATAAATGATACCAATTTTACCACCGAATGTTACTACATTTGAACCCTTCAAAATGACATATGAAAATACCGCCGTAAAATGGATTGTAACTGTCATTACCAGACACTTCTATCTCTGCCTCGGGAAATTTGTAGGTCACTTTGAAATGAAATCACGGGGACAAGCCTCCGACGATTATCTGAACGTGTCCGAAGAAACAAAGTCTTCATTACCCGGGAAGAGAGGTTTGCGTGAAAGCGGTTTACCGCACGACCTCCTTCGAATGAGATATTCAAATTAACCCAATCACTATGTGTTTTTATGGTGTAAAGGCTATACTCTAGCCTTCCAACTTCCAATATTGAGTTCAATTTTGTTGGGATACAGATTCACGAACACGTTTTGCACATTGCAAGGAGATTAGTTTGACCAGTGTGATCGCGTGTTAGATTGACGAACGACAGTAGAGTAAGCTAAATTTACACGATTTGTTAGGAGCTACGGCGGGTAATTATTCAGCTTGATTTTTTGCGCAATTGACAAGAACGTCACAGAAGAAAAGGAAGAGTAGGGCAGGGAGTCTATGGTGCCCACACCCTCTGTGCTCACACCTACGCCACGCGTACACACACATGCACGCGTACACTCATTTTGTCGGCATGTTTTTTTCCCCCCTTAAGTTCGTTAACTATAAGATAAGCCTTATAATTTACCCAAATTGAACATTTGATAGCACAGAATAACATGTATTTCATCTTAATAGAAACATCACAATGAATAATGTTAATATCAACAACATACTTATTTGCTGTATGGTGTGCTAAGATTTGCATATTCTCTTTGATACCAATTTAGGTTTTAATGGCTCATGATATAGAAATAATTGGTATCATGAGAAGCACTCATTAAATGATTTAAGAGGAAAGAGCTGGAAGAAACAATTCACAATATTGAGATTACTCTTAGCTCTTCTGTCATGAAATCCTCTGTGAAATGTCACTGATTTTGTTGTAACTATATGGATAATTTGTAATGAGCAAATTCAGTATACATCATTGATGCAGAGGCCAAACCTGCATGGATTTATATCAAGCGGGGAGGGTTCAGGCCCGAAGTTGCTGCTTATATTTAACACCCCGCAGAAAATAGTTGGCATTTTGCGCTGATATTTACTTTTACCCAAACACTTGCTGAGAACATCTTTATAACATGTGATTTATTTTGAAAGTGATGATGGAGATATGCTAATCATTGAGGTATGTCCTTTTGGTTTTTAAGAAGGGGGCATGGCATGTTACTTCACCTTAATCTGCAAGAGATTAATGTATACTATAATAATTATTACTCAACAAGATTAAAAACTACTACTAATGAAGGCATCGAATTGAATGTTTCACTTCCCTTTACTCTAAGAGTTGAAAATAGATGGATAGGTTTATACGTAGCCTCTTATCTGTGTGTTACTTGGAGATGCCGTTAATGTTTTCTAATTCGATATATCCATCCTCATTTTGTATACAAATCAAATCAGAAGGCCTTGACAAGCCGAATGTCTATAGCATTTTGGCTCATTGCCATCGAATCTGTCTTCTTTGCATTCAGTTCTCATACTAAAGCTCGATGAGAAAATTAAACAAAGAAAGATATACATGTACATGTCAGACTGTGTGATGACTGTTTTAATTTTTGTTTGTTTGTTTTATGTTTTATTATTTATTTATTAACATCTTTTCAAAAATGAAACTCGTTCTCTCTCTGCTCTCACTGCATCGTGATATTTGTCTATTTATGTGTCCGTCTATCTATCCATTTATCTACATGTATCTATAGGCTATCCATTTTCTGTGTATCCCCCTCTCTCTTTCGCTTTCCTTTCATTCTTCACCCCTCTTTCTCTCTTTCTTTTTCCAGCTATGAATAGTTATACTCCCATGCCATTTAGCAGTTCTATTCCCTTTCTGGCATATTGTTCATTATTATGATACTGGATAGACATGAATCAATTTCTTTTACAACGGAAACTTTAATGCTAGTTTCCTATAGCCCTTTTCCTTATGTAATCTGTATTAAAATATTATCTGACTTATTTTGACTATGCTTGTATTCGGTTGTTGGCTTTTGAAATACGAAGGGGGTGGAAGACAAGAACAATATCATATGCTATTTTATTTTTTTTTCTAGTAGGTGCAATTTCTCATTTTTTTTAGCTAGTGGCCTGCAGGCCACTAGCATATAAAGCATATAAAAAGTGGGATTCCATGGAATCCCACTATTTATATGCTTTATTTATGTAATTAGTTTCTACAGATATCTTTTAAAAAATGATTCTTATTATACCAAACATGTATGGTGAACATGAATAATCCAGTTCCGGTTATTCTTCAAGTAAAATCATATATATCTACAAAACAATAAATATATATATATATAATAGTTTGATAAAAAGATAGTGGTAGGGGGACGTGTTAACTATTGGGCTTTATTGAGTTCCCGAAAAAAAAAATCATTGTATGGGATAGGGTTGAGGTTATGGGGACATTTTGATGTCATAGAACAAAATAATGTCCCCATAGCAATGTGTTTATAGAAATATATAATTGAATAAACCTCTGAAATGACAAACACATCGTCTCTTCTTACTTGGTTTTAATAGAGGCGTATTCAGTTCCATCCAGGGAGCCCTTTTACATGTGAAAAGGGCATTTTCCTGACGCTCAGTAAGCTAAAAATACGATGTTTGCAAATATCAGTGTTACAAAATCTACTTCAGGCTAATTGGTTCGTTCAACCACGGGAACCTGCTAATTGCAAACTATATTAATAGCATCTTTAATCGTCAGAAAAAATGTATTCTGCGTTTTTGTCCTTCGGATGTTTACAAAATACGTCAAAGAGCTATAATAATTGCATAAATCTTGATTGGGTTTTTATCCATATGAATACTTAGAGCACCTAAGCTGTTTTTTATTTAGTCTCTGCGCGAAGTATTCACACTATGAACATGACGGACAAAGAAAGCGGACAAAATAAACAATCCCTCATTCTACCCTTCACAATGGTTCTGGTAGTCAAAAGAGCTTCCCTTCACTGCTATTGTCTAAAATATGTGGAACAGGTGTCACATGCATATTCACCTGGAACTACATGATTAAACATAATAGCTGTGAAGGGATGTTCTTTTGACTACCAGAACCATTGTGAAGGGTAGAATGAGAGGTTGTTTATTTTGTCCGCTTTCTTTGTCCACCATGTTCATAGTGTCATTGTATTCATAACAACAGTGAAAGTAAACCGTTTTCGAGTAGTGCTTATAATATCGCATTAGGATGGTCCGTCCCTATGAGCTTTTGTAACTTTTACTACCCTACTACGGCAGCCGTATACCGTAATCAGCGCACGGGAAATCCTGCGAGGTACCACTTCAACATACACAGATTCAAATCCTCAACTTTTTTATGGAGAGTGAAGTGAATGGAAAATCATACCACAATACCCCCACATATAATGTTTCCACGATACTAATTGCGTTTCTGGATTTATTGCTTCATAATACTTTCAGATTTTCATGAAACACAAAAACTGTTTTAAAAACCCGCAGTATATTTTTTCTATTCTACTTTTAACTGTTAACGCATTAAAAATATCTGAACTATTTAATTTCTAAATGCGGTAACATTTTCATTTTGGTACTGAAAAACAAAATGAAAAGTTCATGTTCAGTCTCCAGGCCGGTTTCAGGGTCTCTTTTCGCGTGGGGCCAGAGGCAGGGGGGGGGGGGGGGGAGAAGGGAGGGGCAGGGATAAAAACGTTCATTATTTCGCAGCCTTTCTTTTTCCAGGTAATATAATTTTTGTGAGGATGGAGGTGGGGATATGAGCATTTCCCCCTGTGAATGTGTCGTTGTCGAGTGGTTTAAATGCTCGGCTGGAGATGCGAAGGCCGTGGGTTGAAACCCTGGCATGGCACCAGGGTCTTCTGACTAGAAATTACACTACTTTTGCCGCTCTCCATCCAGGTATTACATGGGTATACTGGTACGATGGAATTCCTTCCTTGGATGCTGTTTGCACCATAATAGGTATATAGCCTAGCCGTGCCGGGCTAATAATCTTGATCACCTTGCGTGGTGGATGCGAAGCGCTATAAAATTAATACCATTGTTATTATCAGTCTGGAGATAGGATTCCGGAAAAAAAAATCACTTTCTTCGCTCTCCATCTCCCGAATCGCCACCTAATACCAGTATATACTTACAATGGAACAATAACGTTCTGGCGCTTTGATTCTATGTCATTAAGGATTAAAGTACACCTGTCCCTATCTGCTACATGCACCTAATCATAACAAAACATAAGATGGCAACTTACACTACATCATCAATGACGAATCGCAGTTATCTTTTGTCACAAGAAAATGGCACATAGCCAATGTAACGTCAGCTTTGAGTACGGAGATATAACTGAATGATGGATGAGGCGATGTTTCAGTGAAGACGCTAGCAGCGTTCAGGATGTAGTTGGAGACAGGTACTTCATACTGATCATGAAGGGCGAAACAAATATGGTCGTAAGCTTTGGTAGAAATTCAAGAAGGCTTGCTTTAAAGTTGAGATAGCATAAGAGCGCTTTAGGCAATACGATATGTCGATTTATTATTGGATGACGGGGATCCTTTAAAAACCCTGCATGTGGATGAATAACCATTATGTTACAATTCGCTTATGGGCTCACTTTGATTTTACCGAAGTTTAAATGACCAGGATGACTATTTGTTATTAAACAGCCTATTGTTCGTATTTGATACATATTCCATATTATGCCTTTTCTATGTATGCATTGGCGTAAATCCCGGGGGATGGGGGTATATATACTCCCCCACTTTTTCGAGGGGGGGGGGGGGATGGCGGTTACACATACACCCCTCCCTTTTTTTTTTTACAGAAAAAATAATATTTTAATCAATCGGTTGTTGAAATTTTTGATAAATCTATCATAAACGATGGTTATAGTATATAGCAGAATTTCTATTTGAAATGCTATTAAAAATCAGAGATGGATGCATAGGTGTCGATCCCGGGAGGGGGGGGGGTGGGGTGGGGAATATATTCATCCAATATTTCAAGTGGGTGGCCTGTATTATCATCCAAAAAACATTTTACCTTCAAAAATGACATGATAAAAATAATGAATGATATTGATGATTGGGATGATGATGATGATGATGATGATGACGATGATGATGTCGATAATGATTATTATTTATAGGATAATCATCAATCAACATTGTCATATTTTTTAATATTTCGGTTATGATGTCCAAAATCAAGAATTCTAAAGAAATAATGGAACCTAACAAGTTATTTCCCTTGAAACTACACTCATATGCTCTGAAATGTTATTTTTACTGAGGGTAAATTGCCAGTCCCATGCAACCTTGGGATACTCCCTTCCCACATCCATTGGCATATATTCAGGGGTAACAAGGGGGTCATGGTCCCCTGTTCATCTCCTAAAAAAGAAAGAAAAAGAAGGAAAGAGAAAGGAAAAATAAAGAAAAAACCTGGAACCACTCGCTCGCATTTTCATTGTCTGAACGAATGCCGGTTATATTACTATTCTTAGGAAAGGAAATAAGTTTGCATCTGAGGTGACCAAGTATACTATTTTTTAATCAATATCTTATAGGCCTATATAATATTATGGAGTGTATCCTTATGACAAAATAACACTTATTTTTATTGCAAGAAGTGGTTATTTTTTTACTCGCCTGCTTCACTCGCTCGCAAAAAGTAAAAAAAAAAAAAGTGTGTGTGAGGGGTGTGTGCAGGTGGGTGGGGGTTATGTATACTCGATTGTGAGTTCACGCAAGAATTTTCGGCAAAAGATTTCGATTATTCACTCTTTAAAAAAATGGTGCTAATTAGAACCTTTTTTGTCCCACTTTTGGAACCTTTAAAGGTTCTTCAAAGAACCAGCCTATAAAGGTTCTCTGAACGGTTCTAAAGGGGTGTTTAGAACCTTTATTGGTTGTACAAGGAACTTT
>CM057152.1:37241318-37267884 GCA_029962745.1 Echinometra lucunter
GGAGGAGAAGCTTTTTTGCTTGACGTTGTATGGTCGTCGAAAAGTCTGAAATGTGAAAATCCAGTTCTTCCAATCGGAAATAAGTGTTGGTGTCCGAGTATTTTCCTAATCCATTATTGTAGACATCTGTCGCCCGCCAGTGTTCAGAGATAGAAAACAATAGGAAGATCGCAGCATAAAGGAAATTGACTACTATACTCACTGACCTAATTCGCGCCCGCCTAGTTCCTTCCGAAATGTATATTTTAGTAAATTTTTCTTTTTTTAATAAGAGGAAATTTAGTACAAATCCCTCTTGATATATCAGTTCATAGTAGCAAGTTATGGAGTTATTCCCCTCCTTTCCAATTATTATATCCTCCCCGGGTTCTACATGACGCATTTCATTTCATATTAGACAAAAGCAAAAGCCCCAAACTTGTCAGTGTATCTTTTTTTGTTTCATTTGAAATCACGAATTCTCTTTTGAGAATCTATTTTGATATAGCCTCCTCTCTGTTTTCATCTATATCTATAATCCCAGGGGATAGGTGTCTAACATGAAGGAAAATATTTGTTCCACCAGCTTTCGGCATTAAATTGATATCCCCCAGTATGTTTCTTTTATGTATCTTCAAGTAGGCTAAACCTGAGCAATGCAGCATGTCTTTCAATGACCATCAGCTAGCACATGCATGAGCGGCAAAACGTATACTTCTGCTTTGGATGGCGAAACACTCTCGATCCCCAGTCGGCCTTTAAAGTAATAACCTTTAAACTCGCTAAAAGGATTTGGGTCGGTATTGAGGAGTATACCGTGCGTATGACCTTCACTCTCATCTCGTCCTATACCTTCTTCACATAATGTACTTTCAGTTCGTCCCATCGATCGGTGCGAAATGGGTCTCGAGGCGGCGAGGTGGTCTCAGGTGGTATTGTGTGACGTCACGCAATCAGTCCCGTAAGGTCGGGTGCACTCATTCCTCATTCTCAACAGTTTTTATCTTAGGTAGATAGAAGTGTGATTTTGTACCGTAATCGGGCTGGGCATTTTACTTTAGTGTCAATCATCACTTTGTAGTCTGTTTGTGTGTGTGCGCGCGTGTGTGAGTGTGTTAGTGTTTTATCTTCTGTAGAAGTGTGATTCTGTGCTCTAATCAGACTAGATACTTTTTAAAGCCTTCATCAATGTTTGTTTGTTTATAGTTAGCTATACTCAGTATATTTCTTCTGTACTGCAAACGAGTGAATGCTTACAATCATACTATCCCTGCTACTTCTATTGATAATGATGATGCTGATGACGATGGTGATAATGACAATGATAATTTTCTAAACAATAAGATTATTAATGATGATATCTTTAGAAAAAACAAACAAACAAAACATACACTTACGTTTGTACCTTCATCGGATCTTTGTATACCTCATTTATGAACAGAAAGTCGAAATGGTGCAAAATAAATGATGTGAAACCTAATCCAAGCATTTTTTCTATGCTTGTGTCTTTCAAGCGTTTCCAAGTAACTCCACAAAACTTTCACCTTGACAATTAAGTCAATCCTACTTACTTCTCAGAAAATTCTAGGAGTTATCGTTTAATCAGATCTCAAATGGAACTCTCAAGATAAGTGTCTGATATGATCTCCTGGGCCGCTCAGCAATAATTGTAGGCCTACATTATCATGTCGATAACGCGATCTTGTTCTCATCTATTCGACATGTACATCGGACCTCTGCTAGAAAACGCCTCTCCAGCTTGGTCAACATCAATTTCGCAACAGTTGGCTTGCAGTTTGGAGAAAGTGCAGAAACGTGTCTGCCGTATCATCCCTGGGAAACAGCATTCTTATGAGAACTCCCTTGCCCCTTAAGATCTCCAGAGTCTTTCTTCTCGCCGTCTTGCCCTACTTGAATCAATCTCCCGCAAACTGTTTCAGTCACCAAGACATCGTGATCCTCTACCACCAACGCGTCGCCAAACCCCTTGCCATAAACTCAGATACACATCGGCACATACTGCGCACTATCGATATACCACTCTTCAACTATACCTTCTCCAGTTATACTTCTCAATAAGTAATTATTATTGTCTTGCCATTTTTCTTTCTCTCATTCTTTTCTTCCCTTTCTTCCTTCTTCCGCCTTCTTCCCTACTTTTCTTTTCTCTCTCCCCTTCCCCCCTCTCTTTCTCTCCCAAACTCGCTGATTTGATCTTTCCTTGCATGTAAATCGACTTTTATTTTGTTCAGTTACTTAAAGCTATAGATTTCTCTCATAGGCACACAGGATGCCAAATATAGTGTTGCAATTATTCAGAGATTATAAAACGAACGAAAATCAGGTAAACAACAAATAAAAAACGATAAATGTCGGTTAAATTCTGGTCATACAGTGCATGAGCATGATGAGTGCTATATGTGCGTACTCCTCGGTAAAAGGAATGTTATACTCTGTCGAAAGTAATTTCCTTTCGCTGCATTCAGCTCACCAGTTTGTTCAACAAGAGCCAATAACAAAATCATCCGTAGGTCTCCCCTTGGCACTGAGAAATACGGATAGATGACATGAGAGTGAAAAAATTAAAAATCAGAAGGGTGAAATTCATAATAGACAAATGATTTCAGATCATTATTTGTGTATAAGCGTTCTTATTCAAATAGAACCAAGCTTGCACTACCGGTATATTTTTTTTCATACTGGTGCGTCTATTGCGGTTGACCACGAAAAGAGAAATTAAGGTGAAAAAATTGAAAAATTGGAAGGATGAAATTCATAGCAGACAAATAACATTCGATAATCCTTTTCTCTTCTACAATTAAAGCAGGATCTCGTTTACTGATTCTTGCATACAGTACCGGTACCTTTAAAGAAACCGATACGTTGAAAAAGAGCCGAGAACGAAAAACAAACTAAAATTATTCAAAGTATGAAACACGGACGGATAAAATTGAAATTAGAACATTAGAAATCGGATGAAAAGAAGTTGATATCAGACAAACAATACTGATCATCCTCTGGTTTGTACACGTTCTTCTCCAAATAGAGCTTGCAATATTGCTTTATTTCGACATAGTATGTGTCACGTTGAGAAGAGGTGAAAATGGAATACATACAACGGTTGGCCACGCATGGACAAAACTTAAGTGAGAGAATTAAAAAATCGAAAAGATATTGACAAAGAGCTGAGAACAAGAACTAAGGTTAGCCACGGATGGAGAAACTGGAAGTAAGAAGATTAGAATTTTGAGGGATGAAATAGATATCAGACAAATATCCAAGCGTTCGTTCTATGCATGCTCTCTCCGCTAAATACGGAGCTGCGCTAGCGATACTGTCAGCGTGGTAACCAAAGATTTTGTCAAATTTGTTTCTTGAACATGAGCTGTATAGTATCAAAAAGTGTGAAGTGATGAGTGGCATTTGCGCACCTTGGAGATCATCAATGGTTGGAATAGTATAAGCACGATCTCTGAAGCTAAATGAATGTCATGCAATGCTTGACTGAGGTGTACATGTCAGTAACCGGAGGCAAAGATCCGAATCTTCATGATATAAAGAAAAAAGAAGAAAATGAATAATGAGAAAAAAAAAAAGAAACGTCGTCAATAAAAAGAAATATGTCTCACTTTCTCTCCGTCTTCCCCCGTGATCACATATTTACAATGAAACAGGAAAAATTAAATTGTCAGCTATAACTAGACCAATGTCCATTTTGAGTACTCATTGATTGAGGGTGCTAATATATTTCATTGCAATAAAAGCTGATATTTTTCTTGTTTCGTTTTATGCTTGTTCTTTTTTATTTTATTTTATTTGATTTATTTGTCAAGTTCAGATAAACATAGTGATAAAGAGCACACGGTATATATATAAAGAAAAAGTTCATGAAAGCTTGACATGATGACCCATGAAAGCTCGAAAGCTTATTTACAATGGGGTCCTAAAGAGAACAGAACAACTTGACTGCTGGTAGGATGGCTGGTAAGTATTTAGCACGGTATACATAATGAAACATATTTACAGGAGTTTAACAGCAACACATTTAAAACGAAAAAAAAAATCTACACAAAAGAATGAAATAATACATATGAATATCCATAAGGTAGAGAAAAGAATACTGATCTGTATTTCTAAAGCATATCATACAATTAATCATGTCACGTGTTTCTTTTTTCTTAGACTCAAGTGATAGGAAATCTCTTAGTAGTCTTTTAAAGTGTGCAAAGTTTTCTACTGCTTTAATGCTATTAGGGAGAGAATTCCAGTATTTGATTGCGTTATAATAAAAGCAGTTGCCGATACTGCCTACTCTTTCGGGCAAGATAAAATTATATTGACTATATCTTGTATCATAATTATGTAAGTCTGTAACAAGATTAAAATTGCGGCCAATATAATGATTAGCCCTCGAGTTATATATTTTGTGTGCGTGGTGCAGTGTAAGTTGTTTTGATCTTTGATTGACATCAAGTAAACCGACTGCTGAGAGCTCGTTATAGCCCACGTGCGTTCTTGGGCCTAAACAATGAATGAATCTTACCATCTTATTTTGAATGATTTTTAGTTTCTTTTGATCTGACTTGCCTAAATCATTATACCACACAGCGTTAGCATATTCAAATAAACACTGAATAAGAGCAAAGCATAGTATATGCCTTGCATGTAAATATATGCAATTTTGGCATCTGTACAAAAATTTCAAACGGGAGTTGGCCTTTTTGCTTGTTTGGTGTTTTTTTTTTTTTTTTTTTTTTTTTTACTATAGATTCTACTAGAGATAAAAAAGAAACCTGGCTGGTTAATTCGATGCCCAAATACATTACAGATTCTTTTCTCTGAATTATTTGATCTTTGTAGGCTACTTTGAAATCACCTGATTTGTTAGCATTACCTTTGCTACAAAACAAAATGCTTTCTGTTTTACCCAAGTGTAAAGAAGTTCGATGATGAAAATTTATGTTCTATGTATTTACTTTTATGATAAGATTATTAACATTCCTCGGAGTTCAATACAATAATCTTTTCTATAAGTTAATAGGTTCCAAGATTATTTCACACAAACTTTTTAATTCGCTGCTCACGGATGATAATAATAATTAAACGAAACAGTGTCCTCTTATCTTGGTCAAGGTCTATAAAAGTCTGTTGCAGAAGTATTACATGGGCTGCCGAGAGCAGATGGGGGGGGGGGGGGGCGCATTCACCCAACCCTCCCACACACAGACATAATTTCGGCTAAAAATAACAAAAATTATTATTGGAAAAAAAAAACCATACAAATTGTAAAAAAAAAAAAAAACAAATCATATTTGAATTGCTTATAGATTCGCAAAACCATAAAACTCAAAGGCTTCAGGGGATCGAGTCCCTGGACCCCGCCTGGTTGGGTGTTTGCTTCCTTCTCCTCTGCACTGCATCGAACTATACACAGGTCGATAAGGTATCACTGGTGCATGCTGTGAGCATTGGACATTCTGAGGGTTTAAGTGTGACGGGAAGACTGGGAAGACATCGTTGCTAAATTTGCTATGACTTGCATGGGCGGAAAACCCTCATAATACAACGTGGAGGGGACACATTATTCAACTCCAAAATATCATGACAAACAAACAACAACACCAACAACAAACCCAACAAAACAAATCAAAATGAAACAAAGCAACAAACAACACAAAACAAGTATAAACAAACCTAACGGCAAACAACAACAAAATAAAATCATCGCATTTTAGGGTGCATGCATTGTTTTGCAACTCTTTTGAGTAATTTCTGTTTGGCAGAATTAGAACTAAGAATCGTGTGGGATTCAATTTTCTGCTTCCCTGTCCCCTGTCCATAATGACTTTAAAATACAGTAGTTCTTTTTCTCACCATGACTCCCTCGTACCTTAATAGTTAATGTCCATGAATTACGCACGTCGACCTTTCTCATTTTCTTTTCCTATTTGATTCTTTTCTCTTTTTTTTTTTGTAAATGAGGAGGGGTGGGTGTTCACATTTTCTACTTTTAAGAGCAACAAGATGATCGTTTCAGAAGAATTTATTATCTACTGTTTGTTATATTGGACCGTCTTGGTGCTGGGGGAGTCATTTGGCAATTTTCCATGTTACAAACAAAAAGAAACACCAATTCTGTTAACGGTTGCTGACAATATCGCATTCCTAATTTTCTTCGAATAATTATGTCGATTTATAATACCGTGTTTTATAATGATTATCACAGAGTTACAAAAACAAGCTGAAGATGCTCTCCTTAATTCACTGACTTTACCTGCATTTTGTGAAAAACGTATAATACCCGTCATTTTCCCGACCCTTGCCATTAAGAACATGAATGATGGGAACGGAAAACGTTTGGCCTACTCATCATTCATGGTGAGGGAGTATGATAGGAAGTGATCATAATTTAACGTATAGCAGTGGACCTTTAAATTGCGTTCAATATTGGCAGAAAATCTCAACGCGTTAGTCAACAAAACGGTGCCGATGTGCACAGGAAAGAGAAGACTCTCGGTACACATTATCCCCCCCCCCCCCACACACACACACATACACACGCACACACCCCATCTTGTAAGGGTAATACATAATTCTATTTTTATTTATCAATAATACATCCTCCAGATCCAACTCAGTTGATGAGGTTTACTTTATTTCTGTATTCTGTTTTTCATTATACACTCCGGATCTACGTCGTCTCCATCAAAAGATGAATCTGACGTCATACTCTCTTGAAGCAGGGGAGGTCCCCTCCTTCGAAAGGGGGTTAGGGTTACGTCAGTTTCGAACAAAAATAAAAGAAAGAAAATCTGAAAGAACATAACAAATTAAAAGATGGTACATGTATTTTAAAACAAGATTTTAAAGTTATCAACATTAATATGAAATGTTCTGGTAAAATTAACCCATAAATAGTATCAACAAGGGGTGTGCCCCCCCCCCCCCGTAGCATTGAGCTTGTTTAGTTTGAGTCGCAATACCATGCGATTCTTTCTTTTCATCTTTTATATCCATTTTTAGCAATTCGAGTATAGGCAAAAACTGGAGAAAAAAAAGAAGAAAAAAAAAAAGAAGACTTACTCTTCCTTGACGGTGTGCACTCTCTGGAAAACCTGGCAACCGGGAGAACAAGAATGCTAGCTTTTTGTGCAAAGTTCGATGCAAATTTCTTGCAAGAATTCTGCGTCAGGATATCGGTTTACATGAATAAAAGATATCAGTGTTTCTTCCGCCGCGCTCTCTTGTTTTCTCTCGTTCGTGCAAACAAATCGAGGCAATGATCAGCGAGGGGTATCCGGATGGCATTTTGAGTGATAAGTGGGCAATGAAGTAGCCCCTGGTCCGCTCACAAGAGCTACAGGTGAATGCTGCAGGAAGACATCCTTTGTACCGGGTCTTCAGAGAATCGTGAGACAGCAACGGAGTGGTCAGTCATACTCTCCGTATTTCTCAATTATACGTGCAAAAAGTATGTTTATTCCCACAAGTGAGGAAACGAAATTGGGAATAGATCTTGATGTCTACCTTTATGTAAGCTTTTGTGTAAATAAAAAAATAAGGATTATAATTATAGGGGCTATATGATGATTATCATCATCGACATCATCATCATCATCAGCAGCAGCAGCAGCAGCAGACTTATCATTATTTGTCTTCTTGTTTTTGTTCTTCTTCCATCTTCTTCCCTTTTCTTCTCCTTCTCCTCCTCCTTCTTCTTCTCCTCCTCCTCCTCCTTCTTCTTCTCATCATCATTATCACCACCACCACCACCATCATTATCATCATCATCAGCATCATCATCATCATCATCATCATCATCATCTTTTGTCATTGAACACTTGATATTTTGTATTATTTTAATAAAGATTAAAGTACAGATAAGGTTTACTTCAAGTATGAATGGGCAGATTGTCTTCTGCACGAAAAAAAAAATCAAATTTCATCCGGTTTATAAACTATATTCATACGTGTATGTGCTCAATTTCAAATGGATAGTACCGTCCACCCTCATCGTTACCGCTGTATTCATACTACTGCCATTGCAAGATGGACGAGACAGACACCGGTTAATGCTTATACGTTTCCTTCTCTCATATCAAAAGAGGCTCGGTGTTCATTCACTCTTCCATCCATCCATCCATCTACGAATAAAAAAAGTGGAAATCAGTGATACATTCGAATAGAATCCCAGGAGCATCTCCACGTCAGGGCGAACTCTCCCATTCCACTCTTCGTCAAGTTTGATTTTTAGGTTCACGGAAAGAAATATCACGACTGGACAGGAAACAAATCAATTCATTCAAAAAGGGCTTGGTAATTTATTCGATCCATCCATCCGTCCATCCATCCATTCATCCATCCATTCATTCATTCATTCGCCCATTTCTTCATTATATCACATCTGCCTACACATGAAAAAAACATCTTGGGGCACTTCACATCCTCGTATCAAATCATGGCTTCATGCTCTCAAACATAATTATATAGGAATATCGTACATTTTAATGAAATGACTAAGCTAACATGCAAAATCTTAATTCACATCATGACTAAAGCAATTCATAACTGAAATTAATGTAAATATTGAAAGTGTTGTAAACTGAGATATTGCAAATAAATGAAACAAAATCCATCGCACAGAGCTTTCTACCGACAAGATTAAAACTAATAAAAAGACACAAAAAGCGAATATTCAAAATATTAAACAATGAGTGCAGTTTGTGAATAAAAAAACGTTTGCATTTGAGAATTTCTTTTCCACCAACATTTTAGATAGAAAAGAAAACTCAGGTCCGATTACTGACATGTAAAAACTGTACCCTTACAGAGATATAACGCTAAACATGGTAAAAGTATGTTTCATGAACAAAATTAATGGGGGGGGGGCAGATGTTGAAAATAATGAAAAACTATGATACCCCTCCTAACAAGAATGAAAACACATTTTCAAAGGGAAAGGAATAAAACACATCTCACTGTTGTCGTCGTACCACGGATGTAAAATCCAGCTAACTCTGCATGAATTGGAGGCATAATTTAACCGAAATCAAGATGCAAAATATGACGAGAAAATATCTGGCCTGTATGAAATAACTTTCCTGCGTGTTTATAATATCTTTCACATTTTATTTCCTTTCACATTGAAGGAATTGCAACGCATCATTTGTCAAACGAGATATTGCTAAAAATATTTACACTAACTTGGATGAATTCACAATAGACCGTAAAATTCAGGAGCTCGATTTTGACATCGTTACCACTCCCTTCCCCCTCTCTCTCTTTTGGTTTTTTGTTGTGTTTTTGTTTGCCTTTTTTTTTTTTTGGGGGGGGGGGGGGTTACAAACTTTCATGTTTAAGTCTTAAATAGGCATACATTCATCTAAAACTCTCCGGAAAAAGAATATCATTTCGTGTGGTAATAGAAGTTATATTCATTGCATTTCTTGGATTGCTTTTTTGAAAGTGTCATTCCTAAACACACCTGGGAGGAGGGGGCGGGGGCGGTGGTGATGAATGTTGGAAAATGATCTTCCCCTGATATTTTCTGAAATAAAAATGGCACCAGTTTGTTCTATAATAATCGGTGTGACGGGTCCAAAATAATATTTGGACGAATAATTAGGGAGCGCCTGAGAATGTGACATTGAATATGCAAGTTCTCCTCAACGTTGTTCATACGTCAACACTCATCCCTTGTGCACGAAACTGACAATGATTGTTGCCAACCCTTTTTTTTTTCTTCCAGAGTAACGTGTAAATGAGGAAACAAGGGGAAGGACGAAAAGATGATTATGGCTGTATTTCACCAGGGTCCTCTGTTTACTTAGTCTTCTCCTTAGTTATTGATATCCAATTATCAGTTGGAGAGGATTCTGCATTAGTGCACCACACTGCCCCTGTACGGCACCCATTGTTCAAGTGCGACAATTTGATGGCATACCATGGAATACCATTAAAGGAAACCAAAACCTTGGGGAAAATCAATTTTAATGGGGGAAAAAAAGAGAATAGAGAGAAGCAATTTTTAAAAAGTCGGTTACGAATTGAGAAAGTTTTGAAAGTTTGAAAAGTCTCGATTTGGCAATGTTACTTCAAAATGGCAGGTTTTTGTGGACAACTCTAAATATTTCATATTTTCTCCATTATTTCTAAAGATGCTGCTTGTCTCTTTGTGAACTCAACATATGTTGTGTCAAATACATTTTCCCAAGATATATCTTGAGCTTAGAAAGAGACAAGCTGCACCTTGAGAGAAAATGGAGAAAATATGAAGTTTTGAGTAGAAAACATATTAAGAGCTGTCCACAAAACCCTGCCATTTTGAAGCAACATTGCCAATGTAAGGATAGTCATAGAAATTAAATCGAGACTATTCATAACTTTCTCATTCTGTATATTAAACCAATTATGGTGGAACTTTTAAAAGTGCTTCTCTCTATCCTCTATATTTATTAAAATAGATTTTTCCCCAGGGTTTTGGTTCCCTTCAAATAACCCTGGTTGTACCATGGGTACTGTGGTACTTTATTTTTTTTACACAAAGTAGGGGGAAATGGGTAAAAAAAGATTAGATAAAGAAAATCAACCCTGTACATTTACACATACATGTATGATCTACAATACTTGCATAAAAGTGAGAGGCAGATGAGTAGTTTCCGAGCATAACGGATCTCCACAATATTGTTTTACAGAGATCAGTGGCAAAACCCCAAAGAATGGGAAATTTAGACTCTACTCAAGGCTTTATTGCATTACATTCAATAAAGTCTTTGCTTGCAGACTACATGAAGAGTTCAAGCATAAATGCCAACAAACTCATTTGGATAATGGGTTACCAAGTGGATCTAAGAATAGCATTTGTAGACCAATTAGGAGATGAATTCGATCATGTCTGAAGAATTATCTGAAGAATGTCAGACTGAAGAGTTTCAGAAACGATGTTGATGGAGATGTGTAATTTGTGTATACCGAGAAGCAAGAATGACATTGACAATCTTTTCAGACCCTTTGTGACAATGTCATATTCTCCAACCACATTCCACAGTAAAATGTTTTGTACTGAAATATGACTCAAAGGTAGGGTATATGAGAATAAAATGTGTTCACAGTACATACACGTGTTAAAACATACTTGGATTTGTTTCTTCCACCAATCATTGATATATAAACTTAATAAAACTTTAAACATTTCGTAATATTCCAACAAATTTGCCTTTTCTTGTGAACAGGATTTTTACAGTATAATGGAGTACAAAGAAATTCTTATACAAAAAGACAGAGTTTGTTATTTGACAGAGATAAATTTCCCCCCCTCCCTTTTTCTGAATACAAAAAAGAAAAGAGATAAAGCTGAACAATGCATAAAATTGAAAAATTAAGCTGAGGAATTAATGTCTAAAACCTAAGAGTGATTAAGAATACTATAAAACTGTACAATTTGGACAAGAAATGGTAGCTTCCTTTCTTGAGGAAAACCTTGCAAATCAAAACTTCTCTAACTTAATTCTTATTCATCAGAAAAAAAAAAATTTAAGTCAGAATCGACAAAACTGAAAATTCCTTTCCCTCTTTCCTGATGGCACATCACAATTCAAATCATGAAAACTATTCAATCATATTCAGTATCGATCCGGTGGGGGGGGGGGGGGGTCTTATTTACAAGTAAGCAATCAATATTGGATACTTGTATTTGACTTGGACTCTGATTAAAGACATTCCTGCAAATCCTCCTTTGTATACATCAGGGGAGCATTTCATGAAGTGTCTTGTCAGTGATTTTTACTGACAACTGTTATAAGCTACTGAAATCCTTGCATCTGATTGGCTGAGAACAAATTTGTCAGTAAAAATCACTGACAAGACACTTCATGAAATGCTTCCCTGATTAGTGAATTATAATTCACAAAAATTAAAAAAAAAAAATAATGGTATCTTCTTATGAAGTGGTCTTCCCCAAGATCTGAAGCACATTCTACACAGAAGGCAGTCATCACCAGGAGTTTGTTCTGATGTTTCACTATAAAAATCTTGCTCTTGAAGGCATCTCCATCAACTTCTGTCCTTATACTTTCTCCATCTCACTAAAACAATGGTGAGTTCTTTAGACATCTGTTTCATTCAAAGTTCTTAACTTCTTGATAAGAATATTCATCTAGAAAAGTCTCTTCCAAATTATGGCAATGAGTGCCATATTAAGTTGCTTTGGTAGTCTTGCTTTTACCCCTGGCTGATCTCTTGTCTCTTTTCTTCAACCCGTCCATGTTGCCTTTCATAACATTTGCATAAGCCTAGGAACAGAAGGACAGAAATAATACATAATCCATAAAAGGGTCTCCTTTTCTTTTTGAAGACATTGCACAGTGTTGGTAAAAGTGGAAAAGGTGAAAACAGATTTTCTTGATACCATTTATCTTGTAAGTAAACCACCTCAACATGAAAATGAAGCACATAACATTACTAAGCTCACTCTGAATAGCAAGTATTTTATTGGATTTTAAGTTATTGATCTCTGTTGTATATTAGGTGTTAAAATAGTTTGTGAAAGGAACATATCAGATGAAATTATGTTGAATGTTTTTATCATGGTAAGGCCATTTTCAATTTTTTTTTAAACAAAGGTACAGTCAGTCATTCTTCAAACCAATCATTATTCTACTAAATGGGTTAAAATGGCTTCTTGAGGCAGCCAGATATCCCCAGTTTTAAGTCTTCTTGCAGTTTTTAAAGGACACCAGTACCCTCAGGCTAAGTAGTATTTTATTTCAAAACTAAGACAGAATAAAATGGATCAAAGAAAATTTGAATGAAATCCTTTGAAATTTTCTTTTTTTGACACTACCACAGCTATTGGTGATATAATTTGTGGACAACTCTCAATATGTTTTGTACACAGAATTTCACATATTCTTTATTATCTATTTATTTATTTATCTGAATACATTTATACAGGCACAAAACATCAGCTAACATGCTGTTTTACATCTAATTACAATGTATCTTGAAGAACATATGTTTTCACTGTCCTTTTCCAAATATGTTCTGGAGAAAACACTCCTACATGATATATATATTGAGTTTGGCTTAAGACAATGTGCAGATCTTAAATGAAAACATTTAATTATGTGTGTACAAAACATGTTGAGAGTAGTCCACAAAATGTCATCAACAGCTATGGTAGTGTCAAAAAATGTTCATATAGCCGTAACTTTCTTATTCCATGTCTGATTTCATTCAAATTTTCGCTGATCTGTTTTTATTCCGTCTTAGCTTTGATTTCAAAACTACTTGACTAGAGAGTGTTGGTTTCCTTTAAACTTTAAAGACAGTCACTCACAAGGGTAGTGTTCTAGAAAAGTAATTGCCTGGCGCCAAAAAGAAATCAAAGCAATACCGTACCGTACTCTAAATATCAATGGCTAAGTTTAATCTGAATAACACTGGTTAGTCTGGACAGGGATTTCTGTGCAAATTCCTCCAGTGTTATTTTTTTTCTAAACACATGTAACAATATCAAGGAAACAGGTGAGCTGTACATCTTAAGCTCTCAATTAGCCTAGTAGAGGGCTAAGAGTTCAGGGACAGCCCCGAGTGTCTCCTTTTTATAGCCAAGTCCCTCCAGGCCAACCAGTCCTTATCTTCTTTCACTCAAACCATCTTCAATTAATTTCTTGCCTGGGGGCCTGAGCAGGATAAACCCCATGTGTTTCCCCACTGCCTAATGATGCATCAAACTGTCATTGCTAACTTGATTAGCCTCTTAATACAAGTCAATACGCTGGCGACTTACATACATGGCTGGTCAATGAGTGGAAAATAACATTGCTGAGTGTTTGCTTTGATTTGGCAGGGAAGGCAACTCAGTAATGACAAGATTGATGGCATTGTCTTCTCTCCCTGAGTCAATATGATTACCCCCAAGTATTTTCTTGACTCATGAGTAAGAATGTTTGTGAATGATTGCTAGAGGGAGTTCCTGGAGAACTCTCTATGTAAGAATCTGTGATGAGAATAAATTTGATCTGCAATCATTGTCTTCAGCAATGAGCAATTCCCAGAATGAATGGTAAGAGGCTCTACTGATTCTCCAACTATTGTTTCTAAGAACGATGTCATACTGCACGTATATCAGAATTAACACTGACATTAAAATGGTAACTCTTACTGAAGCTTTTTGACAACATCTCTTACACTAACAGGGTAGTTAATCTTACATAAAATTAAAATTTATGAAAACAGGAAGAATCAGGAACATAATATTAGAGAGAAAAGAGTAGAATTTGAGTTAAATGCTTAAATGTTGAACAACAAACTCTGAGAGAAAATGGATGAATATGTCATTGATGTGAGTGAGGATTCCTTTTGATGTTTTCAAAATTATAGCAAATATCCATTTCTCTTGTAAGACCTACATGTATTCACTGGGGATTCATTGTACTACAGTTACATAGCTAAAATGCTGCCATACCGTTAGTCTTCCAATAAAAAAAAAAAAAAGAAAAAAGAAAGAAAGAAGAATTATCATCCTACCTAACAGTAAAATGTAGAAAAATCTCTTTTTGGTATTTGGGTATATGTAGAAGACAATGGCATAATCATCTGACTTTGACTGACAGTGACAGTACTACATAATTTGCATTTGTTTTTAATCTTGAATTTCCAAGAATTCACATCACTATCAAATAGGTATCTATTTCAATACGATTCTGCTTCTCTCATATTTATTTTTCTAACAATGCAATTGCTATCACTTTTAGATCTCCGAATGAATACAGAAATTTGCAAATCATTAACGTTACATCAAATAGTTTCTTTCTCCTCCTTTTGATGTTTTCAAAATTATAGCAAATATCCATTTCTCTTGTAAGACCTACATGTATTCACTGGGGATTCATTGTACTACAGTTACAAAGCTAAAATGCTGCCATACCGTAAGTCTTCCAATAAAAAAAAAAAAAAAGAAAAAAAGAAAGAAAGAAGAATTATCATCCTACCTAACAGTAAAATGTAGAAAAATCTCTTTTTGGTATTTGGGTATATGTAGAAGACAATGGCATAATCATCTGACTTTGACTGACAGTGACAGTACTAATTTGCATTGGTTTTTAATCTTGAATTTCCAAGAATTCACAACACTATCAAATAGGTATCTATTTCAATACAATTCTGCTTCTCTCATATTTATTTTTCTAACAATGCAATTGCTATCACTTTTAGATCTCCGAATGAATACAGAAATTTGCAAATCATTAACGTTACATCAAATAGTTTCTTCTGGAAATCAAGGAGCACAATCTAAATGTGGAATACTTGATACTCACCATCTGGAATTTTGTTACATCTTTTGAACTTATCTGTCAATGAAATCAAAATACAAAATTGAAAATTAATACATGACTCACTGTTTGTCATTTATTTTCTTCACAATACTGACATTTTACCATGTATCCAGCATGATACCTAAGAGTGCAAATATATGTTAGCTGGCTGAATAACAACTTCCAAACAATATTACTTCA
This sequence comes from Echinometra lucunter, assembly GCA_029962745.1. NCBI lineage: Eukaryota > Metazoa > Echinodermata > Echinoidea > Camarodonta > Echinometridae > Echinometra > Echinometra lucunter. Next base: position 37,256,816 of record CM057152.1, read on the forward strand.
GGCTCCCCTCCCACCACCCCATACTCCCAGTGACCTAAACAAAAACAAAAATAAAGAAATCTAGTAGTGGAAGATAGTGAACACATAGTCTTCCTCTACTTTCATGCAAATGTTCATGTTTGACAACCTCCCCTGAGTCCCCGCCCCCTCCAGGGAAAATCAAAGCATGTATGTAGAATGCAACCAACTTTTATACCACCCAGTTTTCTACACTCAGTCTTGTCAAATGAGGGAGCTGTACTGCTTCTAATACTTTACCAGATTTGATGCCCTTACAGCACCAGCTCAACAAGCCAGTTTCAAACTAGCAGAAACATGTTCCATAAAAATGGCATCATTCAAAATAACAGAAATTGACAGAGGTGACATGTACAGCATTAGCCTAGGAATGGTAAGACAGAAAGTACCATATAGATGCATAATTCCATCCAGTTTGGATAACTTTTGTGACATACCAGAACAACAACAACAACAAAACACACTTGTCTCGTTCAAACTAGACAAATATCTGTCAATAATGTCTTCAGAAAAACAAGCCAATAACAAGATTGTGTCTCGCCCACCCGTGACTAAATAACATGAAAGTTTCCCCAAGTACATCCTTAACCAAGTTTGATGTCACAAGAAAGTCTTGCAGGTAAACTTAAACGTTTGAAATAAAATGACCTTTGACCTCACCATGTGACCTCCAACAGCACCACAACATGATGTTACCCACAGTGTAATTATCACCCAAGTTTGGTTGCCACTGGACCAACAGTTGTCAAAGTATGTGTCATAAGAGAATCTTGCAGGTAAACTTTAACATTTGAAATAAAATGACCTATGACCTTACCATGTGACATCCAATGCTACTATAACATGAAGGTCCCCCAAGTGCAACTATGACCCAAGTTTAGTTGAAAAGGGAGCAACGGTTGCACAGTTATTGGTCATAAGAGAGTCTTGCAAATAAACTCTAACATTTGACCTCAAATGACCTTTGACCTCACCATGTGACCTCCAACAGCACCACAACATGATGTTACCCCTAGTGCATCTATCACCCAAGTTTGGTTGCCATTGGACCAACAGTTGTCAAGTTATGTTTCATAAGAGAGTCTTGCAGGTAAACTTTAATGTTTGAAATAAAATGACCTTTGACGTTACCATGTGGCATCCAATGCCACTATAACATGAAGGTCCCCCAAATGCATCTATGACCCAAGTTTAGTTGAAAAGGGAGCAACGGTTGCAAAGTGGTTTGTCATAAGAGAGTCTTGCAGGTAAACTCTAACATTTGACCTCAAATGACCTTTGACCTCACCATGTGACCTCCAACAGCACCACAACATGATGTTACCCCTAGTGCATCTATCACCCAAGTTTGGTTGCCATTGGACCAACAGTTGCCAAGTTATGTGTCATAAGAGAGTCTTGAAGGTAAACTTTAACGTATGTAAAAAGAGTCTTGCAGATACTCTATAACAATGTGACCTCAAATGACCTTTGACCTCACCATGTGACCTCCGACAGCACAGCAACATGATGGTACCCCTAGTGCATCTACCACCCAAGTTTGGTTGCAATTGGACCAGCAGTTGCCAAATTATGTGTCATAAGAGAGTCTTGCAGGTAAACTTTAACATTTGACCTTAAATGACCTTTGACCGCTCCATGTGACCTCTAACAGCACCACAACATGATGTTACCCCTAGTGTAATTATCACCCAAGTTTGGTTGCCACTGGACCAACAGTTGTCAAAGTATGTGTCATAAGAGAATCTTGCAGGTAAAACTTTAACGTTTGAAATAAAATGACTTATGACCTTACCATGTGACATCCGATACACTATAACATGAAGGTCCCCCAAGTGCATCTATGACCCAAGTTTAGTTGAAAAGGGAGCAATGGTTGCAAAATTATTGGTCATAAGAGAGTCTTGCAAATAAACTCTAACATTTGACCTCAAATGACCTTTGACCTCACCATGTGACCTCCAACAGCACCACAACATGATGTTACCCCTAGTGCATCTATCACCCAAGTTTGGTTGCCATTGGACCAACAGTTGTCAAGTTATGTTTCATAAGAGAGTCTTGCAGGTAAACTTTAACGTTTGAAATAAAATGACCTTTGACGTTACCATGTGGCATCCAATGCCACTATAACATGAAGGTCCCCCAAGTGCATCTATGACCCAAGTTTAGTTGAAAAGGGAGCAATGGTTGCAAAGTGGTTTGTCATAAGAGAGTCTTGCAGGTAAACTCTAACATTTGACCTCAAATGACCTTTGACCTCACCATGTGACCTCCAACAGCACCACAACATGATGTTACCCCTAGTGCATCTATCACCCAAGTTTGGTTGCCATTGGACCAACAGTTGCCAAGTTATGTGTCATAAGAGAGTCTTGAAGGTAAACTTTAACGTATGTAAAAAGAGTCTTGCAGATACTCTATAACAATGTGACCTCAAATGACCTTTGACCTCACCATGTGACCTCCGACAGCACAGCAACATGATGGTACCCCTAGTGCATCTACCACCCAAGTTTGGTTGCAATTGGACCAGCAGTTGCCAAATTATGTGTCATAAGAGAGTCTTGCAGGTAAACTTTAACATTTATGACGGACGGACGATGGACGGACGGACGCCATTTGGATCCCTAAGTCTTGCCTTCACCTCCGGTGGGCGAGACAAAAAAGGTATCCCGTGAAGGTTTACTTCTCAATAGCAATATCAGACCTGCAAGTCTATTGCAAAAGATAGCTAGGTCTACGTAATGGAGGTAAAAAAAAAAAAATTGTTTTGCAACAAATCCATAAAAGATTTCCAATTCAAAGATGGGTGACTATGGTAGGAGACCTACAGTACCTCACATTGACACATCAAAATTAGCCATATCTGAGATGATCTTTATTATGAAATGAAACAGTTGATACATGGTCTCCACTGCATGAACATCATGTGATTTTGTGCCCCAACCCAATGGAATGTCCCACATATTGGGGAAACAAAGTACATGTACTTGAGAGAAAATGAAAGAACAAAAAAAAATAATAATAATAAAATTAATTTTTTTAATAAGATATCACATTTTGACTGGGACAGAATTGATGTTCATTGATTAAAATCCATCATGATCAATTTATTTGAATAAAGTAATAAAAGCCAACTATGTTTTAACAAACTTACCACTGTAGAAATTTTCTTCTTTCCATTAGTTGCTCTAAACAGACATTTATGTTCGGATTGGTCAGATACCGATATCCTTTCACCCTTTACTGCTTTTGGCTTGGGTTTATTTTGGCCATAATCTGTATCATACACAAAAATCAAAGGATTAAAACTGTTATCAAGGAGCTGAAACTTGTTACACCTTTTATGTTAAGACTGCATGGCATACCTTGTACTTTATTATATACAACACACTCAACCATTTGACATAGTTGGCATACATGTTCATCAATACATTCCAATTTGGAAAATATACAGAAAATGCTAGTATTAGCGGGGAAAAAAAATGAACAAATGAAGAGTTTGAATGCAAAAACCGATATATCCATTTTTGTCAAATTGAGATATTTGCATTTAAAGATCAAGAAAATAGATAAAATAATAAGAAAATTGATGTTACTTTTGACCATAACTTTCAAAACATACCTTTATATGTAATGAGCAACGTATCAATTGAAAAGCCTTACTTTGTACTATACGACAGTGACCTTATTTTGAAATTTTAAAAAATGGCGTTTACATATCATGTATCAGGTTTTTGCACATTGAGTCTTCAAATACTAGCATCACTTGCACAGTTATGCATGTTACAAGACCCAAGATTACATGGATGGACACAATGATAAGAAATTCTCTTACAGTAACTCATCTAACTTGACATATAATGTTTGCTCTTGCAACAGTTGTTGCAAAAGTTGTGAAAGATATCTTTGTGAAAGATATATGGTTAGAGTACTGAATGGATTTTATTAGAAGATAAATTCTGGATATTCTAATTGAAAATCAGCATTCATTATTACATAATGATAATTCTACATGTAATACCTTTTGATCACTTTCCTTCTTCCCAATAATTCAAAGACAGATTGTTCAATAATTCAACTACTTTTAAGACTTTCCCAAAATGTTGTATAATAATGATAATAATAATAATAATAATAATAATAATAATGAGGCATACATGTATATAGCACGTAACATGAAATGATTGCTGTTCTTGTTGTTAAATTGGGTTTTTACAGACATGTATCAATCAGATATGATTATTTACGTCTGGGACTGACCTTTTACGTCACCATCCAAAAGACGTGACTCAGACTCGAACCTGGGTCCACTGAATTGGTTTATAACTTCCACTGTTAGCTGGATTATAGGCGCACGCCGCATTGCCCAGCACTAATACTAATACATGTAACTATTCATATAAGTATGTTTTTCATCATGAAATTCATAGTAAACAATTTGCAACTTTTGAATGAATATATAGAACAATCACACATCCACATCAATGTAAATTACTAAAAAATCAATGATTCCCAAATTGCTTTTTCTTCTTGGCATGTCTATATGGTAAAAAACATTTCACATCAGCAAAAATTGAAATACAATGACAAGACTTACACTGCTTCATTGTTATGTAGACTGTTCCAGATGTCTTAGTCTTCTGAAAAAGTTTGGTTAATTCTGCAAGGAACTATGAAAAAAAAAAAAGAACAAAGAACAAAACCATGAATCAATATTTGTTTGTAGCTCTTTCTGTAGCTCTGGTGTCATGATATCAAGGTAAAATAGAGTGACTTTTTAAACCAAAATTTGTGCAGGCTCTGAATCTCCAAAGAATCAATAAGATTTCAAGAGAGAGAAATGGAAAAATAACCTTGTGATGAAATTGACTCATTATTGGGTGAGAAATTACGAAATGCCATGTACATTGTATACCAATTTTGGACAAATACTCTTTGTGACTTTTTTTTCCAGGATTAATCTATGGTGTAATTATTTGGGGGGAAACATAAACTGGTGCGATACTATACAGCTCAGAATTTTTTCGTCTTTTTAACTGTTAATACTTTTTTGCCTTCTTGAGCTTGACTGAGAACCCATGCATGCCATGAGTACATGTACTAACTTAGACCACAGAAACAGAAGACGGACTACCATTATAATTTTTTAAAAGTGTTGTTCATCGATCATCACGTCTAATTATCATTGTAATCTTCTATTAAAACTCTCTTATATATACTTGTGTTTATGGCCCCACCAAACACGATTAAATATGATTAAAACAACATTAGGGCTGATGAGCACAGTATATATACTCGTGTTTACGGCCCCACTAAACGAGAATAAAATATGATTAACACAGCAGCAGGGCTGATGCCCATCAGCCACACTCATACTGTGTACTAAGTCAATGAATTGACCTAGTACCACGGAAGTGACAATTCCAGTAGACACTACATCGCATGCTTTTCTATTGGTTACTCGACGGAAAGCTGTCGACCTACGATTCTGATAGGCATCAGTTTTCTTCTTAAAATTCACCATTTTAAGTTCATTCATCAGATAATAAAGCAGAAAGGGGGAAATTGAGAGCCTCAGGAACATTGCTGGTAAGTAAAATCAAACCTTTTCTTCTCTGTTATAGATGATCTAACAGTTAGGCCTAAGTCAGTAAGTGAATTTATTTCGCGTTTGTGTCGGCAATTAGTTTCTCTATTCAAAACGCCATTATGGGCTACGGGTGATCAGCCCCCCCTACCGTGATAATCATATCATAATCCTGCTTGGTGGGGCCGTAAACACGAGTATATATATTAGAGAGTGGTCAGTCGAGTAAAAATTCAAAAAATGTAAAATTGAGTTTAATGATCCATCAACTACTGAACTAGAGTATGGGCTCCTGTGGGCGGCCGTCCCCTTTGAGCGGCCGGTGGTGAATAAAAACTAAAAATTAAAAAAATATTTTTGATATCCTTTCAAAAATTACCTTGGACAGTCTCAGGTAGGTTCTAGTGCACCCAAAAAGCATACTCAGCGAAAGCAGTAAGCATAATGAGTCTCACTGAATATCATTAGAAGTCGACACCACCAGTCACTGACTGAAAAATGGCAGTTTCTTAACTTTTAAGTTAAGAACCTTTGACATACTTAAGCCAATACTTAAGCTTTATTTGTTCAGCTTGATAACTGATTTGATTTTTATTCAAGAGAATGAAGTTCATGGTCCATATTTTGCTGCAGAAATTCTTATTCATACCACCAGAGAAAAAGTTGCATGGGGGTGGCCGCTCACCAGAGCCATTTTTCAAGATGGGTCCTGTGAGCGGCCACCCTATGTAAAACGTGTACAAAATGCAGGTTTTTGTAGGAGATTGTACTCTGCCTTCATTTTTTGTCACGGCATTTGGTAGATCATCACTTTTGAAAGATTTTATGGGTTTCTACACAGTATTATTACTTTTCATAAAGTATTGTTGTGTAAAGCATGAAATTCAATATTAATTTTGTTTACTTCGTCACAAATATGGCGCTAAATGCTCGCCAAATGATAGGCGGCCGCACACAGGGGTAGGGGCAGCCGCACAGAGGACCCCTAACATCATTTTGAAAAATGGACATTACTGACCAAGTAATTGGTCAATAATTTTAAGTTTGCCCTCTATTCAATTAGCAGGTATTCGGACTCTGCATTGATGGAATTTAACTATGTGTGAGTCTTTGATTATTAAATATAATCAGCAAATTCCCTTTAAGCGGAAGTCAGTATTGCTTTCTGGTGTTGAATGTCGTCTCCTGAACCGAGTATCACAGTTCGTGTTGACAATTTACATGTAATTTCCCCACTCACCAACACCAGCCCCTAGGGATTACGAAATTCGTGATTTCAAGCACGGTGTTGGTGTTGGTGTTGTAATCATACATGTTATTGCTGCTTGTCCCTCGCGGAGCAGGCGGCACTTTTTGCTACTCGTGACATGTTGGTGGTTAAACCCATTTCGCAGTCAAAACAACTCGGAATAATCAAAACCATATATTTTCCTTGGAAGAGTGATAATTTTCCTCTTAGATTCTCCAAATGATTATGCAATTCGAATCCAACACGAAGTAACAGTTAGATTTATTAGTAATTCTGTAGGGAAATTATTTTATCGAGTTTTTTGCTAGGGGGCCTAGATCTATAGCGTATGACATCACCATGATCACTCGGTGCTGAGCTATCGATAAGGTGATCGGATCAGAACGGTATCGTCCCTCTAAACTGACCGATGGTGTTGGAGCTCGGTTCAGCAGCCTTTCCACGCTCTCAACACCAACACCAACACCGCACACCGAACTTGAAATCACCCTAGAGTCTATGTCTATCTAGTATCTATGATTATGAATGAAATGTACTTCGTGGGGGAATCAGCCCCACATTCAAACTATATTAGAGGTGGGGCCTGAAACACGATATTGCCGAATCATGGAATAAGTATTACATCCCCCCCCCCCCCCAAAAAAAAAAAAATTGAATTAAAACGTGAGCAATGAAGGTCTGCAGCTACAGCAGTAGCGGAACCACTGGCACTTTTTCCGCCGAGGCCGGCCGCGGGGCTGGAGTCCGCTCGTCGTTTCTCATGTTTCCCCCGTCATCAGTCACGTTCACAATACACGACATATGTTACAGAAAAAATATTGATAAATTTGCCCTGTTTATGGTCTTTACTCAGGATTGAAATTAGCTAAGCTTACCTGATCATTATCAAGAAGTACCATCATGAGATTTCATTCACTCCACTGAACGCTAGAGAGAGAGAGAGAGAAGAGAAAAAGAAAGGTTTGCAAAAATAATAACACGTTTACGTTTATGGTAGCTTTAAACGAGAGTTTAAAACTGAAAATAATATGACATAGTACAGTGCTTCTCAACCTTTTTTACCTCGAGGCCCACTTTGGCAACAGGAATTATTTTCGTGGCCCACCTTCATTCTTAAAATATTTTGAGGCCCACCTCACATAATCTCAAAGAGAAAAAAAGCATCAATAAAACATGACAAAAGAAAATAGCGAACTGTGTGGTAATTATCTGGACCACTACCTACATCATACATTACAAAATCCAACCTGCAAGTATGGTTGTAATAAATGAAAGATTGATATAATACCCCCCACCCCAAATGTACAGAAATTTTCGAAAATTTTCAGCACATTGCATTGACGATAGTCCACAACCGTTGGTGTTATTTTGATATGTTTAATAAATTAAATTCACTTTGATGTTAACTGGAAAGCTGAATTCAAGAATTTTTTCCAAAATATTTTGGACTGACTTCGCGGCCCACCTAAGAAAGCTTCGCAGACCACAGGTTGAGAAGCGCTACATCTCACCATATCCGGATCCCGACCCCCCCCCCCCCCCCCACTTCACAACGATGAACTTAAAAAAAACAACACAAAAAAAAACTTCATAAACCTTTTCCTAGGCTCAACTTAGGCTCTATTCACCTGAATAGGACTTTATATGCTCAAGGGCTTTACTAGAAGAGAAAAATCTATATCAGCAAAATCATGAATTTTCAGACCTTTTATTACCAAGGATGGATATCAGGGTGATTTTTATTTTTGTTTGTAATATTCATTTATTTACCCCAGAGGAGTTTTAAAAAAAAAAAAACACTTTGGAGGTGGGTTTTCAATTCGGGTTTTTTAAAGCGATCTAGGGGTAGTTGGCTTGCAACTTCCAATGAAAAACCCGAATGTTAATTAGAAAAACTCGAATCGTTTGATGCCAGTGTAAACAGCTAGCACCACCGTTACATCCAAACTGCACCCAAAGAAAACTAAATTACTCAAGATTGTTAATTTTGTGTGAATTTGACCTGGACTGAATAGACACTAGCTTTTGAGTTATCATGGCTGGTATAAGTAAGAAAATGGATTTTCTCTATATTCAGAGGTTGCACTTAGGGGCAGCAAAGCCTATACAATTGAAGGGCGCTTTGCATGGTATTTTTTTTCCCGGTATGAGCCACCCCCCCCCTTCCTGAAGCAAATATTGGTCAGTTTTTATATTTTTGGAATGTGCATAGCCATACGTCCTTCTGACAAAATTTGGTACACTGGCCTATGTGGAAAATTTTCCCCATTTTTTAAAAGGCAGTCTGACAATTACCCGTCCCGACGGAAAATTTTGTATACAGTCTTTTTTTTTTTTTTAATATCATTTTTTCTTTTGTTTAGGGAGGGGGGGCAAAGGACAAAATGATCATACAATGAGAATGAAAATAGTATAATACTTAATATCTGAGCCATATGCTGAAAGAATTAGTGGAAACAAAATAACATTCCCCCTCCCCCTAGCTAGGCCCCCTAGCCTAGACCTCCGCTCCCCGGCCCCTCCGGACCGGCTCCCGGCCCGGCGCTGCGCGGCCCTAACTAGGTTCGGAGTCGGAGTCGGAGTGCAGCAGCGGCCAGAGTTGGGACAACTGACCTCAGTTAGAAAGCTTAGATTACAACAAAGGGAAAAGGTAATGCTGAGCAGTAAAGATAATAAGAATTGATTGTTTTTATATAATTCTTTAACGTTAGCTAGGGTAGACCCTATCTATGTACGAAATTATGCTGAAACAGGTTTATGGAATTGTTGATATTTATATGTTTAGTCCCACAAGCTTGATTTTGCGTTGTGACTTTAAATAACTAAGTTAAGACATAATTGGTGGTGATGATGATGCACACCAGCTACATGCGCTAGTCGCTAATGTTCGCGGTCAGTGGTGGTCAGTGCTGTGTGACTCGAGTATGGACTCGAGTCTAATTTTTGATGACTTGGACTCGGACTCTGTCCCAGAAATCATGACTCGGCGCCGAGTCACGCACGAGTCCAAGCAGTAGCGGCCATGCCCGCCTTTTGAGTAAAGTATTGACATTCAATACATTTTTGTTTGTATTTTGTTGCTTGATGAATTGCTTGATGAATTAAAATTCATCAAGCAGTGTGTTTTATGGCCTACTAGTGTTGCACTAGCTGTGAGCTGAGCATGCATAATTTACGCCCGCTTAGCTATAGTATAGGAGCTATCGTGATTTTATTCTGATATTACACGATAGCTATAGGTTGCTGCCATAGGCCCCTGTGTAGACCGATGTCAGCTTGAAATATTATGCCTCCAAATCACACTTTCTCATGCCCGGTTAACCCTGCAAACTACCTTCCAAGTTCGCCAGTGGACCAGTCGATCAAACTGTGATATTAGAACCTGAAATTTATTTTTCAAACTCAAAATATCGACTTTTGATTGATACGGGATCCTACCTTCTTGTTGATTTCGCCGCTTATTAATTTCCATTTCAATAGCGCGACCTGCGACATCGTGAGTTCACCTACACCCGCTGGTCTCGGCCATAGGCGCTAGGCGAAGCAGCGTTGCACTCTCGCATGTGTCGGCGAACGCAGAGTGCGTGCGAGAGTGCACAAACATGAATCACAAATCAAAACGCTGTTACAAAAAACGGCTACTGCGAGAGCGCGTTCAAGCGATTTTTCATCAACGCTGATTCTTGCTCATTTCAAGCCCATCCACTGCGCATCGTACTGCGCAGCTGACCCAGGAAGGTCAACTTTAGCCACATCATTTATTCGTCTCTATATCTTTCTTATGCTATTCTTTGTTTTTCATTCTGTCTTCTTCTCTTTCCATCTTTTCTTATTATTATTATTCTTTGTTTTTTCTAATCTTCTTTTCTATCTTTCCTTATGTCGTTTATTTTAACCTTTTTTCTATCTTTCCTTGTTATTCTTTCTCTTCCCATTTTTTCTTATGTTATTCTTTGTTTTCTCCTACCTTCTTTTCTGTTTCCTTATTTTTTCTTTGTTTTCCCTACTATCTTCTTCTCTTTCCATCTTTCTTTGTTATTCTTTTCTTCTTCCATCTTCTTCTCTTTCCGTATTTTCTTATGTTATTCTTCGTTTTCTCCTTTCTTCTTTTCTATCTTTCCTTATGTTATTCTTTGTTTTTCCTTCTATCTTCTTCTCTGTCCATCTTTCCTTATGTTATTCTTTGTTTTCTTCTTCTATCTTCTTCTT
>CM057152.1:37268384-37313412 GCA_029962745.1 Echinometra lucunter
TCTCTGTCCATCTTTCCTTATGTTATTCTTTGTTTTCTTCTTCTATATTCTTCTTTTCGTCTTTTCCTATTCTATGTTATTCCTTCTATCTCCTTATCTTTCAGTCTCTTCTTATATTACTCTTTGTTTTCTCCTTCTATCTTCTTTTCTAGCTTTCTGTATGTTGTTTGTTTTATCTTTTCAAACCTTGGTGTGAAAGCAACATATAATCATGATTGAGATCTCCGTTGCGTTCAATCGATTTTTTAGCAACCGTGGTTCTGCAGAATCATGATTCAAAACACATCTTTTTCAGCGTTTCATGTTTGCCTTTGAAAGAGATGATTTTTTTACGACCTGCGAAAAATCGATTGAACACAACCATGGTTTAAACTAAATGTCTTTGAAAACCGTGATTCTAGGGTGAAAAATGGTTGCTTGAACGCAACCTAAACCCGACTCTGACTCACTCGAAATGGGGCCGGGGCTATAGAAATAGGCGACTCGGTCTCGGGGCTGAATTTATGATTAGAATACAGTGTACCAGTTTTCCAAAGTAGTAGTACGTACATGAATTTGCTTATCACTAGGCTCGATAAGTTGTTTATAAAATTTAGACTGTCATCCAGTCTTCCGATGCATTTAATTTATCATCCACTCATGCACACAAAGAGTCGCAATGTACAGTCAGCAGTAAAGCAACTGTCCACATGTCTACTTGTCTTTTTTCATAGGGAAAATATTTAGTTTTTTCTAAAATGTAAACCTGATCCAAAAGGGGAATATCATGTCAAAGTGTCCGTAAAAATGCCAGATTCGTCATTTGGCCTCTACTAAAATGTTCAAATCCTTTTTTGGGACTTAAAAATTGTTAAAATTGTATAAATTGTGATTTGAAATGGGATAAATTTTCCTTCACGACATTGCCAGCCTGTTAGTCAAACATACTGGCTTTTGTGGGGGGGCTTCCCCCTTGCTACGTCAAATCGCACTAGCCAATCAGCTGTCAATTTTTTGGGGGGGCGTTCCCAAATTGTTGAGCTTTTTGAGCGATTTCTTGTGACTGGGCAATTTTTTTTCTGTAAAAATGTCCAGAATTTTGGAAGTGGACCTATGTACCACATTTGTAGCCCAATGTTTATCTTAAAAGACCCAACCTTTAAATCTACCAAGTATGAAAGTGATTTAACAAGCACTGGTCACAAATGCAAATAACAAGCATATTGATTTTGGATGTGTCACTGTCTCGAGCATTAGGCTTGGAAATAATCTATTAACAAGGTAGTTTATAACATGTAAATTGTGAACTATATTGAAATTCTTTATATTTTTTTGTTAAAATCTTTATACTAAGATTATTTCAGCAAACTGTCCTTCTTTTAGACTTTTCTTCTCAGTGCAATCAACTTTTTTTAAACAGTTTATGAAGGAATTACACTGTGAAAGTTTGACTTCAGATAGATCTACTTATTTCATTGTATTTGTCTTGACCTGTGCAGGAAACTCAAGGATCAAATGAAGCTGTGAAGTGGAAGGGCACTTTCAAATTGCCTGTTATTTCACATCCGTTGTGTGAGGTTAGTATAACCGAGCATGAGAGTGAGTGATTTCTTGAGTGGGATTTTCTGTCCAGTTGCCATGGCATGCGCAATGGAAGGGGTTACATCCCATAATAATCCTGATGATGCAATGTGTGATAACTTCCTGTTTTGCTACCAGGTGGTCCTGCAAACTACAGTGTTTGTTGACATTATAATGGCTATATTACATCATCGTTTTCTTTTTTTCAGTCATAAATATTCTCCTGGAAGGACAAGTCTTCCGTGTCCATGCCAAAGGTATTACATGTGAAGTCTATAACTGCACCCATTGACCAAGCAGCACTATGGATGCAACTTCTGATGAAGAACTGGCCCGTCTACTGCAGTTTCAGTTGACAGTGAAAACAGTTTCTGAGATAGGTATTAGTGCATACTGACAGACTATACATATACCTTGTCATTATAAAAAACCTTAACTTTTTTTCGTAAGGTAGAGTGTTCATTGATGAAGAAGTTTATTGGAGAGAGAGAGAGAGAGGTGAGAAAGTGGAAAGGGGATTTGATTTGAAGCATCCCCTTTTCTAACATCTTTTGTCATGAAGTCATGTATATGGTTTAGATTTGTTTCTATTTGATATAACTGCAATGGTTAAATACAGCAAGAATTAAATAATTTATTGTTTCATGAAGGTAACTTCAATGTTGTTAAGGGTCAAGTTTACAAAGGACAATTTCGTATTTAAGTATTTTTGAACACAAAAGTTATTTTTGAAGTGACAACACATTAATAAGTAAGGTCAAGGCATTTGTAAGAGAGAGAGAGAGAGGGAGAAAGAGAGGAGAGGAGAGAGATGATAAGGAAATATGAACTTTGACTTATGGTTCATGAAAAAACATGGGGTGGGACTTACATGGCTCCTACATTTCTGAGGAATCCCCACCTCACTTTTCATCACTTACACTTGTATCTTGTAGCTGACATTGAGCAGTATCATCCAATGATAGGCGATCTTCAGGAACTAAACCAATTGGCATCGTAGATGAGAGATGGGAACTCATTGACCCCAATCCAGACGTGAGAGCCTTGTTCTTACAGTTCAATGATCAGTTCTTCTGGGGTCGACTGGCAGGAGTAGAGGTCAGATGGAGTCCCAGGATGACTCTGTAAGTTACTACTCAATCTGCATTACATGTATTGCCTCAGTGAACTGAAAACTCATATAAAACACCAAGTATCATAGAACCAACTTAAATTGCATGAAGGTGATTTTTCTGGCATGACAGCTTATACTTAACTTAATATGAAAGGTAGTATTATAGGTAGTATATCCAATTATACGGTTAAAATGACAAAGCATTAATCTTTTTGCCCCAAGATATGGCAGATATGCCTCTTTACAAAGTTTGTTTTGTGGACATCCAAAGTTTTAGTTGAATTGTCACAGTGATCATTTATGGTTACAAACATTCATGTACCATTTCTTGCTTGAATGTTACATGTAAAAGTCAAAATGAGAATAAAACACACACACACACACACACACACACACACACACACACAAAGAGATATAGAATACCAAGAGAGGTAGTGCTGCAGTTTGTATTAGATACAATTGAAATGTATGTCCAAAGACTTTTTCACTGAGCCAATAAATAATTTATTTTCAAAAAAGGAAAACACATGAGAAATAATATACCCAGGGCACTCAGGAGGAAAAAAAAGGAATTGATAACATTAGTGTTTGTATAACACAGATGTGCTGGATTATGCTGCTATGAAGGGTATGGAGGGCTCTGCTCTATTCGTCTCAGTCAACCATTGTTAAACTCCGACCAAGGAAAGATCTTGTGGAACTCTACTGGTAAGAGGATGCGAGATCTGCTATGTTATTTTTATTTGTTATGCAGAAAAGATGAGCAGTTTGAAAAACAAACAAAGAAAAAAACTGTACTACTTCTGTCCAGTGTTGCAAAATCAGAAACAACAGAGTAGTGTGGATTGAGGCTTATGGTTCACCATTGGTTAGTCCTGAAAGGACTGTGAAGTTAGAGGAAAAGTGGAGAAAGGTTGAGGGGGGGGGGGGGGGTAGCAACGGGAGAGGTGAGATAGAGAGTAAAAGACAGTACAGAGTATCCTTCTTGAGAATGTGTGAAGTCCTGAAAAGGACTGTAACCAGATGAGAAAGTGATGAGGAGAGAGGGCTCTCTTTAGGACTTAACTCATTTCTCAAGAAGGATACTCTCTTACTTCTCTATGTTGCCTCTCCATTTCTCCTCCCCCTCAACTTTCTCCACTTTTCCTTCTAACTTAACAGTTCATGGCAAAATAATGTACAGATGAGATTGATTAGAATAGAAAAGAAAAGAAAAAGAAATTAAGGTTGATAAAAATGGTATTTAAAATGAAATCATTGGATTTCATTACATTGTTTTGTAATGTAACAAGAATGTGCCATAGTACCTTCAATTTTGTATGATTTTCTTTTCTTTTAGCACGAGATGATCCACTGCATATCTCTTCGTCACACAGAACAACAAGGTAAGTAAGAAAATCTGGAATTACATATGTGACCTGATGGAATGATAATGAAACTACCCATTTCTATTAAAACAAAAAATAGACCAGTTCGACCAAAATTACCTTTCTTGGCATTTTCTCAGTTGTGATGCAATGTGACTTATTGGTGGTTTCCGAGCCGGCGGGTCACATATATAGTTATCAGTTATCTCAGGAAATTTAAAATTCCTAAAGCTTTGATTTCCCCCTCCCCATTTAAGAGAAATTTAAGCTGCTGATGATAATTATGGTGATGATTATGAAAATGACGATGATGTATCTTGATATTGTTGGCAGTAATTCAGAGGATTGTGAAGATGATTAATGGTGCTTGCATTCATGAAGAAGAAGAAGAAGAAGAGGGGGAGGAGAAAAGAAGAAAGAAGCAAAAGAAGAAGAAGATGATGAATACAAGACAAGAAGGAGGATGGGGAGGAGGGAAGAAAGAAGAACAAAGAAGGAAGAAAGAAGGAGGAGGAGATGGAGAGAAGAGAAGAAGAGGAAAAAGAAAAAGGTTTTGGGAATGTAGGAATGTAATTATATTTTCTTCTTTTGCCCCATTACAGGACCATGATGGTCATGGACCAGAATTCTGCAAGCATATGAATAGAATCAATTCAGCTACTGGCACCAATATCAGTGTGAGTTATGTGTTCACCTTTCACCCTTTTTTCCTAGAATTAACTTTTCTTGAATTTGTCTGTACCTTGCTGCAGAGAATCTGTTATGTAGAAATATTTTATGCATGATCTAAACATGAGATGGCGCTGTAACTAAATTGAGCACTCCCTCTCATAGAGTTTATTTCAAAGACTACAGTACTCTGAGAGTAAGATAACTGTGAATATTAAAGCTGTGACTGATGTGAACTACTTCATTATAATTGAATGCATACCTTTTGTTCATAACACAATGATTTTGAATGCCTGATAAATGATATATTAAGCAGTAACCCAATTCTATCTTGCTAACTGTAATTTTGGTCTGGGTTGTTGATTTCATTGAAATGTGTTTAGGTAATAATTGCAACTAAAAATCAAAACCTAAGTCTATTAGTGGAGTTAGAATCAACCTGGATGATCCTATTTTTATGCTTCCGCCCACCGAAAGGTGGGGTGCCGGAGGCATTATGTTTTCGGGTTGTCCGTCCGTACGTCCTGTTTTCGTTTTCGCGATAAACTTAAGAACAATTTTTGACGGATCAACTTCAATCTTGGCTCATGTATGCATATGGGAGGGACCATGATCTGATGAGATTTTGGGGGTGACGAGGGTCAAAGGTTTAAAGGTCCCAGTAGAGGTCATTATATACCTGAAAGTGGCTCGTTCTCACGATAATTTAGATTGTAAGAACCATTTGACGGATTAACTTCAAGCTTGTGTGATGTATGCATATGGGAGGGACAATGATCTTAGTAGATTTGGGGGTCATGAGGTCAAAGGTCAAAGATCATAGAGGTCATATGCATGAAAATGACTTGTTCTTGGGATAACCATTTGATGGATCAACTTTCATTGTGAGTCATGTGGGAGAGGCAATGATCTTATTAGATTTCAGGGTCACAGGGTCAAATGTTAAGGGTCATAGATGTCATTGTACATGTGAAAATTGCTTCTTTTCACAATAACTTAAAACCATTTGACGGATCAATTTGAAATGTGGCTGGCACAGTGTCATTTAAATACAACAGTTTATCCAGTTTTGTACTCTAAATGTATCCTAATACATTTCCCATAATTAAGAGTGATATATTTCTAATCTGGCAAAGGCGTAGGCATAATTTTGACCGCGCGCCGTTGAGGATTCATCTACCGGGTAGTTCCATATCTGTATTTTTTTCCCCCCTGTGGACATTACCTTCTCTATGTTGTGAAGATTCACAAATGGGGATAAACCATACCTTTTGTTTGTTGTAAGCTTCAAAACATTCCTGTATTTTTTTTGTGCAAGTATATTGCAAGGAAACATGGGAAAAGCTTAGAGACTAGGCAATGCCAACAAATTAATTCACAGAAAGGGCAACACACTACCTTCACAGTTGTACATGTTGTTTCATTGTCTGAATATCAGACCATATTTTGCCTTGACTATTTCTAGATTACTGGTGCTGGCTAAGGTAGCTTAGCAAAATATAGTGACATAAAAGATGCATAACGAGCACAGACTGTATGCTGTTATATGTGGTGTTTGTGTTGCATCTTTTTGTGCCACTCCATTTTGCTTAAACTACCTACATAAAATACAATCGAGCCTTTGGTTGATCTGTCGACTATCATGTAACTTGATTTGATTTGAATTTATTCAGACAGTATAAAAACATGTCGCGGGAAGACAAAAAAGGTTTGAATAAACCCATACAGGTCTGCTTCCCGGATATAAAATGAGAACATTAAAAACGATAACAAAAGTCATAACATTGCACAATATAAGATACATAAAGTTCTAGTCATTAGTAGTTTTCATATTAGAATGAGTTCATGAAATAGTCTGTTCTTGCAAGGGTTACAATACATGCATCTTTAAGTTATGATCTGGGGGGTGTAACATAAAGAGATACAATCAATCTTACAATCAATTGTATCTCTTTAGTACATGGTTTGCCATAGACTTACGATTGATATCAATCGTAAGATTGATTGTATTTTTTATGTTACACCCCCCTGTTCTTCCAATTCTGTTTGCAGGCGTCCACCTGTTATTACGTCCTATATCTACTACGTCATTAACAAGCTTATAATAAAAAAACATTCTTCTTTTGTTTTTTTACTTAAATATGAAAGGCTTGTCATGTCAAGTTGCAGCCAGTAATCCAATTCATTCCTGACACCCCTCAACCTAGCAAGCTTCTTTGAGAACATATTTCTATTGAAGATCCAGCTATGAATTCAGAGACTGATAAATAGATTTTTTATTATAACACCTGAGTCATTCATGTGAGGATGAATTGAGATAGGCAAGAATAACTAAAAGAATAAATGCGAGGAAAAAATGAATTAGCATGTATGAGAATTATACAAGTAAGGGATGAGAATAGGCGGCTGATTTAGGGTTTCGTCATGCTCGTGTCTTATTGCTTAGAGCTCTAGATCCCTCGCGACTTCCTAAGTTCATGCTGATAATCATGATTGATGCTTGGAACAGGATATGTCTGATACGTGTGTCTGGATCCCACTTGTTTGCATTACCTTTCTTGTCTCACTTTGTCTTTCATCTCAATGCCCTGAAATCAAAGGTTATAATTGTACTAGAAAGAATTCTGTTCAGATCAATGTTAACTATGAACTAATTTGGGTTTGGTTTAGAATTAAATGGCAAGAGTCAATTAGACATCTCTATCAACATTTACAATTGTAGAATCATGAATTCATATTTGTAGAACTACAAGAGAGAATTGTGTCATAGGACACCATAACTAATTTCATAATGTAGGACTCCTTTGAAAAGGAAATCCACCTCATTTGAGGAAATGAATAAAAAAAAATTGATAAACAATCTGAGCAATTTGACTGCATGCGTTTGACAATTATGCCTCAGCTTTACATGCAATTTTTAATATATGCACATCTCAACATCTCAACAAGACCTGCATACTACATGTCATTACCATTACCTCTTCCACCTAAAAATATATTTCACTCATCTTTGACTGAAATCGCTGCCATATTATCATGGAAACAATATTTGCGAATAATTCTAACCCTATGACCTTTGACCTTTGACCTTTGACCTACATACCCAAGATCTTATCAGATTGTCTTCCTCTGGTGTTGCATACCAGCACCATGTTTTATGTTTACATCCAATGGTTCTTGAGATAATTGTTAACGAGGCTAACACCTGAAATTTCATATATTGACCTCTTTGACCTTGATGTTTGACTTGCAACATACCGGACTTACAACATACATGGACGGACAGATGAACAACCCAAAAACATAATGCCTCTGGCACCAGAGGCCTGATAAGTAAAGGACACCTCAATTTTCTTTATATTTACTTCTTCATATACCCCCCCCCCCCATCCACCCATTTCCTTCTGAACCATTGCACTCTCTTCTCCCACCTTACTGTATTCTGTGTATTCTTATTTCCAAAGAACTATCATCCCATCCCCTTCTCTCTCACTCTCTTTTCCCTTTCTCCATGTACAAGTAGTTATGTTCCAAAGGTCTTGTATTGATTGAACAATAACAGAATATGTCAGAGACTGAGATTTGATAATGAATTTATTTAATGAAGTTGTTTGCAGGAATTCAAGTTGCATTTTCTTTAGAAAAAAAAAGGCATAAGTATTATCAGAAACGTTTTGTGTGTAACAAGTTTGTTTGCAATTATGCCAGTACCAGCAGCTATGCCATTACTGACCTATTGGAATGTAAGAAAGAAGCACTTTCGATGAAATATATCACTTTCCTTTACTCTCTTTAATAGATCTATCACACATTCCATGATGAGGTGGATTCCTACCGCCAACACTGGTGGCGCTGCGACGGTCCTTGCCGGCAGCGGAAACCTTACTTTGGTTACGTGAAGCGGGTCAATGAACCGGGGCCCCCCTCTGCCAGGGATCCCTGGTGGGGTGAACACCAGCGTTCTTGTGGAGGAACCTTCACCAAAATCAAGGAACCAGAAGGGTATGGTCAGAAGAAGGGTGGAAAGAAGAAGGGAGATGAAGCAGAAGGGAGTAAGGAGTCTAACAAAACCAAGGTGAGATTGACAAACTACACCTCTCCCCGTACCCCTAGCTCTATATGTATTTTGAGCTTAGTTAATTTAATTTTATATTTTTCGATAGACATAAATGTTTGCAATAATGGCTAAGTGGTAGTGATATACAAACTTGAAGGTCTCAGGTTCAAAATCATGTCAGTTCCTTAGCGCTCATGAGTAATCCATCAGTCCTCAATTGCCAAGACCCTCTGAAGGACTTCAAACTATTGATTCTCTTGAAAGCATTAGAGCAATTTTTTTAGAACTTATGTGAAATAATCATTTAGTCAGTTGATTGAGTGTAGTCCAGTGGGGTGGTTAAAAGGAAATGCAAAAGCCTAATACTGCAGTCACACCGCCAGACCAACCCCAAACCAATTTCCAAATACAAATTTTGTGCCATTCGGTCTGATATCTGCATGGATCGGTCTGCTTTCCATTTTACGTCGGTCTGATATCAAGATTGTCAGTCTGTAATCAGTTTAGTGTCGGGCTACAGAAATTGCCGGGATGAGATCTTTCAAGCATGTTTGAAAGATCTCAAACCGACCATTTTTCGGGGACCTGTCGGGGACGAGTAGGGGAGAGTTCCAGAAAAGCGGTGAGCATTCGGACTGGGTTTGAACTCTGGTCGGAATTAAAAATGTCGGAATTAAAAATCGGGATGTAGTCGGTTTCAATACCAAGCTGAATCCTGTTGTTGTCGGCCAAACTCGGCCCAAATCATTGTCAGTAGAGTAATGAATAGAGTTTTTTATGCTATTGCACATGATTTTTTAAAAGAAAAGATGCCCGAAAAAATATATGATGAAAAAAATGGTTATTCGTTTGAACTATATTTTTTGGCATGCACATGTACAGTAAGATCAGAGAGATTGAAGGGATAAAAAAAATCTACAGATGCTGCAGAAGCGGTGGGGGGCTGCACCCCACTCAAATTTGGCCAAAACATACAGAAATATTGATTGCAAAAAAAATTGCTAGTATCTGAAATTGTAAATTGCTCATTTTGTATAGGCTTGCGAAACCGTAAAAATTCAAGAACTTCAGGGGGCGGAGATGCCTGAACCCCCATTAGGGGCCTGGATCTGTTTGGGTGTCATCCTACTCCCCCTCCCTCCTCAAAACACGTTCCAGGATTTCTTCTCCATAGGTACCTAACATGTGGGGATAGAGTGGGGTGGGGCAGTATAGATCCAAGTTTCAAAATCATTATTCCCCCTCCCGCCCCCTTCATATATATGCTTGAAAATGTGACTTTATACCAATTTTTTTTTAATTTGGAAACAATGTCCATAATATAATATATTAAATTACCTTTCCAATAAGGTATATGTTTCCAAAAATCATCGCAAAGTTGCATTTTGACCCACTTTTTTGATTGGTTGACAACGGACTATGTACTCGTACAAATATTAACATTCAGGATGAATAAATAACAAAAAAACAAAACAAACAAAAAGCAAGCAGGATGTTATCGACTGAGTTCCAGGAGGAACCGAGGTTGTCGGTTTGATGTCGGGCATGTAGTGGTGCCTGACCATACCAATTCAGAAAAATTTGAGTCAGTCTGAGGTCGGTCTTGTGTTTGTGACTGCACCATAATTGTACATGAGAAATTGAGAAAACTATCCTGCTTTTTTGCAGTTATATAGGCCTTAAAACTTGAAATAGTGTAATAGTTGGGGGGGAAAAAAAAGAACGATATGCTTGGAAAAACAATAGGGGGTTGTAGTTTTCATCCAAAATGTAGTTAGCAACATTTTTCCTTGTTTTGCTTATTCCAGATAAGCCAGGAAAGCTTGGAGCAGACATCAGAAATTTCATTCCTTTTTCTGGGAAGGGACAGTCACTTGGAAGACCTGCAACCTCTACTTCTTCAGTCTCCTCAAATACATCTCCTCTATCCGGACTCTCACCCTCATCGGCCTCTGCAACCAGCTCTGCTACAAGTGATAGACTTGGAGTACAGGCTAAAGAGAGAAAACGGTCTTCAGACAGTAAAGATATATCTTCTTTCTTTACAAAAAAAGATTCAAATCAGTCGACAAGTAACCATGTGCCTCCACATCTTCCAAACACCTCGTCATCAGGAAGTGGTTTTCAAAAGAAGCCCAGATTCACTCCCGTTGTGGCAACAGCTAGTGGGCGTGTTGTAGACACTAATGAAATGGATTTAGCTAGGGAAAAGTTTAGGAATAATGGACAAACAACAATAAAGAAAAAAGATTCAGATTCTGCTATTCCAAGCAAGACTGGGAGATTTACACCAGTTGTAGCACCAGTGGGAAGGAAAGGAGGGATTCCTGAAACAAAAAATCCAGGGGAATCCTCATCTTCTAGCAAAGGTGCAACAGGGACAGATACTATAGGAGATTGCAGAGACAAAAGCAATAACAAAGACTTGTCATCAGTGAGCAAGACATTGTCAACAAGGAGAGCTGATGGAGAAAGGACATCAAGTGAGATCAATAAGAAGAAACGAGCCAGGCTTGTGGACTTACAAGCCATTTTTGATAGTGATTCTGATGATGAGGAAGGGATGAATAGGTCCTCAAAGTGTCCCAGGTATGAAAATAGCGTGGAGGATGATGATGCAGTTCTTGTGGATGAAGTTAGCAGGAGAGCAAGTGCCAGTTCAAATAAAGAAAACAGTCCAGCACTGCATCAAAACTTACTGAATGAAGATAGAGGAGATGTCTACATTCATGATGATAGTGATAATGATGATGTCATTGCCAGGCCAACCAGTAATGAAATTACCACTGGGATATGGAAAGATTTAAGCCACCTGTCTTCTGGAAATTCTGGCAACCAGGTTGATGG
The DNA here is from genome assembly GCA_029962745.1 of Echinometra lucunter. Classification (NCBI taxonomy): domain Eukaryota; kingdom Metazoa; phylum Echinodermata; class Echinoidea; order Camarodonta; family Echinometridae; genus Echinometra; species Echinometra lucunter. The sequence goes on from CM057152.1 coordinate 37,279,999, forward strand.
GAATAGGCGATTTGGGCGCGTAACGCCTCCTCTGTGGGGAAAACCAAAGAGGAAAACAAACCCTGGGAGTGATGTACACCAGACACCTCCTCAGTCTTCCTTCTGTGAGCATCCTTGGCAGACTGCTGCAAGAGAGAGTGGCCAGAAAGCATCAGCTGCTGTCTCCAGGAGAACGGATGAGGTCATCAACCTTCTTGCAGAGGATGATGATGGTAGATTGGTGGAGCAGGTTGGACCAAAGACAGTGCCATGCCCTGTTTGTAATCTGCAGATAGAAGAGAAGAAGATCAATTCCCATCTTGACACATGCCTCACATTTAACTGTGATGCCTTATTTTCTCCTTGAAAATCATTCAGCTCCAAAAAACATTCATGTATTTGATATTGTGCCTTCTGATGACTTTTTAGATCAGTTTTATTCACCCGTTTGACATTTCCTTGATGTATTGCTCTTTTAGATTGTCAGTTTTTCCTATGAGTTGATAGTGTCAGTATGGACTTGTATTACTGATGATGATGATTATGGAGTTGACCCTTCATAGCTATTAGCCCTTCATCACAAAATAGATAGTATCTCAAACCAAAGAATGTAGATTCCTTTTAAATGAAGAAACTTATTTGGACACAGCTAAGAAGAAGTATCAGCTTGACTGAAACCAACCACATGTATTCAACTTTCAAAATCAGATAACATCCACGTGAAGTTATCTAAACTCTAACTCTGCTATTTTAAGGTCATTGAGGAGATGTAGTGTTTGTCATGATGGTGCCCACATATTTAATTGTTGGAATATCTTTCCCAGGTGCATGGAGACAGGTTCTTTCACCATTACCGGAACTCACCTTGAAGGTACTTTTCAAATGTTTTGCTGCATTGCATTACACTAAATCATGATGAAACAAACATTTGATTAGTTTTTAGTCAAAATGAACATCATGTAAAGGATTTTGCCTGATTTTGTTTCACATTAAACTTGTTTTCCTTATAAGTTTGACAAACATACTGGAAGGTAAGAGATATTACTTTTGGTGTTTGATATTTAAGGATTATCTTGCCATAATATATTGTGATGTGTCATATTACCATTGAACCTGTGGCAGTACATGGCCTTAGTGACACTTTTGCAGTATCCTTTGATGCTAGGAATTACACATAAACATTATACATGAGAAAAATAGAGCAAATTCACTTAAATATTTGATTCAATACAGTATGTTGTGTTGTTCTCAAATGAGGGCAATTAAATTGTAACTAGTCACTGAATTCTCTAAATCGTCTAAAAACACAGTTGAAATATATCGTCACATTTTTCTTGTATGAAGCTGGTACTTGATCTGTTAAAGGCAGACAGTAGCCTAGTCAGTTTCCATGTGCAGTAGATTATAATTCGCTGACACCAGACTTAGTGAAAAGCACTGGAAATACCTGTAATATGGCTGTACAAGCCTAGAACACAGAAAACAAGCTCTCCCTCTTCGGACATGTTTTGGTTTGGGTCAGTGGAGGGAACGTGAGATAATGACTTTTCCATTGGGCGATGTGTGGAAAATACAGACCATTACATAAGGCTTGTTTAACAGGCATAAAACTAATTCTCCTCTGGATGATGGACAACACCTGTTACTTGGTTAACACCCAAATGGTGTCAAACTCCCCATAGAAGCCCACTACTGTGTGTCTTTAAACATAATTGTTTTCAATTACATTGGTTCATGTCGTATTTTACAGATTTTGACTGGGAGGGTGTGTATTATAACATTCTTTGGACCGCCGAATGGAAGAATATTTTTCTGAGGGATTATATTTTCCCGAAGCGCGCAGCCCTGAGGGAAAATATCCCTCCCTTCGGCGGTCCAAAGTATGTATATTATACCCCTTCCAGTCAATATCTGTTATATTAGACAGCCTTGATTAAGTCTAAAGGCCTGTTCAAATATGAAGGGGAAACCACTAGGGTATTTCTGCGGAGGTTTTTAAGCGCATTTTATAGCACACAAGTAAATGAGTGCGCTGCATTTTAAGTGCAGTCCTTTGTTGTGTACTGACTGATATATTGACCGGTTGGTCCCATCGAAATTGACTGGCCGTGAAAATATAAAGATTTGGATCCTCTCAATTGGTATCACGTGATGTGCTTTGGACCAATCACACCCTGCTATCTGTATGAGCTATCTAATATTAATGTTTTTTAAATATGGAAGATTGGGAAGAAGAGAATATTGTTATCAATATGAGGAGGGAAGGCTGATTGATTTAGCCCTGAAAAAAAAAATCTATACCACGAAGGTTGAGTGAGGAATATTATCTATAATGTGATGGAGAATGAATTATGAAGTGGATCTAATAATTGTCTCAGATTGCTGTAGTTTAATAGCCCAAAACATTTGAAAAACTGGACAGTTCATATAATTCTGAATTTATCATAGTATTGTGTTAATTCATCTCAAAGAGCATATTTTATATGGAAATAATAAATTATTATTTGTATAAATAACATGATGACAGGATTAGTATGTATCCCAGATTTCCAAGGAGTAAGGAAGAGAGAGAGAGAGAGGGGGGGGGAGGGAGATAGAGGGAGGCTGGTTGAATGTTTAAAAAAAAAAGAAGAAAGAAAAGAGATACTAAGTGTAATCTGGACCTTATTAGGGTTGGGATTTTCTGTTACTGTTTGTACAGAAAATGCGGGGGCATTTTATTTAAAAATCTCATTCTCTTGTTGAGTTCGTGAATAAGGGGTTGAGTTTGGGGGTCTTTTTTTTAAAAGTGAAGTCGGTTTCCATTCATGTAATGCGTGTAATGCATTAGCGTAAATCCCGGGGGGGGGGGAGAATAGTAGTATATACCGGTTCCCTCCCCCCCCCCCCCCCTCTGTTTTTAGATAGCGGGGTTGAATATACCCCCACCTCCCCCACTTTTCCTTTAAAAAAAAAATAGGTGAATTTTCTATTTATGTACTAAAAACCAGAGATATGATTAATAGGTCCTAAAAATTCCGACTTAATGTGTATTTAGTGTGTGTACTCACGTGCGCTACAAATTTGGGCAAAAGATTTCGATCAACCCCCAGTCCTCGATAAGGTTTTACACCGGTGATGCAATGTAATGAGGGCACCATAACTCCATGTACACTCATGACGCATATGAAAGGAAATTATTTCCTGTATAGACCAATTTCACGACCGGTTTATGTATTTGGCCCTCTATCGGCGACGCCATTGCTGCTGTGGGCAAGCGCGCTGACCGCGATTGGCTCTGTGTACAAAATGATATGAGATATGCCCCGATCTTGTTCCATTTACTTACGTAACCATATATAAGGGAATCATTAAAACAAAAAGAACAAAAGCCGCCCCCCCCTCCCCCCGTTCAAAAAAAAAAAATGTAAGGAATCGTCTCTAACGTCTTCATTTTAATTCTTATTTCTCTCTCGTCTTTCGTTTTCTTCTTCTGTTTTCTTGCTTGAGTTGAATTTCGAGGGCAGCAGCGGTCCAAAGCCTACTTCTTTGCATTTTTCTTCTTTGGATTGCAATTGGCGGACACACGGGAGTCAGTGCTAGCGTGTGCAATGCATTGCTTTATCCTTCATTGTTATAGGTCAGTCATTCGGCGCCTATGAATCACCTATTAAGTATCCAGCCGCATGCAATGGCTACGCCCCTGCCTTGCGTGCAATTTTTATTCACATAATAGTTCTATCATTTATTCATTCTTTTATTTCTAGCGTCACATATTTGTTGAGGTAGTTTAATTACATTTTTTAAAAACTGAATTTCATTCGTTTCTTTATCTATTCTTTCATCTAATTATGATATTTATGCATTTATTCATCCATTTGTTGAATTAGGCCTACTATTTATTTCAACTAGCACCGTTACTTACTCCTTGAAGCTTTAATTCCACTTTGCTTCTTCTTTCAGATATTTTCGCCCACTTCCCCGCATCTTTAAGAAAATGACACAAGCTTGGTGTCAGAAATTAATCTTTGGGATAGAAACAGAGGAAAACGAAATCGCCATACATAAAAATTGAAAAAGAAAAATATTTCGAATTATTCACAAATATTGGCAAGAATTTAAATCTCATTAATTCATCAAAAACGGTACAGCCTTATTTGTGTATTCAAAGCACATGCTTCTAATAAGTGAAATGGCCAACAGCGACATGCTGAAATGCGGCGAAACTTTGGAAAACGGTCTAAATAGACGCCATTCCAGAAGTCTGAGAATACGGAAACGTGCAACAAAAATATCTCAATCCATCTTATAAGCTTTCATGATAGCGCCACGGATGCTGCGGTAATACTTCGACATACCGGCGTCATTGAAGTGAAAACCATCTGCCGAAAAAAGCTTGCCGTGATTGAGCGAGAAAGAGCGATGGCGCCAAAAATGCACGTTTGGCAAACCATCGAGAAACTTAGCGAGCAGACGGTTAGTATCCTGTACGTTCGCGTTGAAGTTCGGCTTCCAACTCAGTACAAACAGACGCGGAATAATGCCACAAACCAGCACATGACGCACGCAGGGAATGCGCGCGATACGAAGCGCAAGATCGACGATCGAAAGCACAGTGGATTCGGTAGTCGCGCGCCCGTCACACAGGTCGTTCGACCCGAGATCGAGGACCACGGCGTCTGGGGAAAGATCCCAGACGAGGTCGATCTGTGATGACGCGGAGAAGACGTTGCCTGGTTGTTTATGACCGACATCGTACATGAAGGTGAGAACGGAAGATTTCTCGAGGGCAAGGTTATCCCGTTTGGGATCGCAAGCGATGTATTGACTGAGGCGGTTGATGTAACTATGACCAAGCACGAGAACAACGGGAGGCTCGCGATCGCACTCGGATGAGCTGCAAACAGACATACTGGACGTCGACATGATGATCAATGTGACCTTGATGAACAAGAAATTGCGCGGCGTTTCGGAGAGAGTACGTTAAGAAGATAAAGAGCAAGATTCAAAGGGATATCTTGTTCAGGGTCTAAAAGTAGACTGAAGTTTCCAAAAGAAACGTGCAGTATTTATAGGAACGTCCTGCTGTTGAAATAACAATGAACTGTGAGACGATGTGATTGGTCCAGACTTTGCACCAATCAGAGAGCTCTACCTCGAGACAATAGAAGGTATCCAATTAACTTTCTATCGCAAGCCCGGGACGTCCGGATCACAGAAATAGAAGACGTGTTCTATTTCTGTGGTCCGGATGCGTAGGTGTGAGAGTTACGTAACACAGCCCCTATCCCATTTGCTAAGTCGCAAGCAATATCCGGGGACGCGAGCTGATTACTGGAAAATAGCTTTTGTTCTTGAATACTTGTTATAAAGGGATTTGAAACACTATCGAATCTGGTTATATCTGGTTTATCTGGTATATAGCGTTGCTTCACTTGATTTTCGCAGGCAAATTTCGAGCAATTAAAAGATGTATGAATATTATGAACTAAATATTTATCATTCATCTGTGATATCAACACGTTCAACGTTCAAATAAAGAAGACAACCTAGGACCGAGGTTTATGAATGAAAGTATAAGTTCTGCAGACATGCAGGTTGTAAGTTAAACAAAACAGTTTTCAAAAAAAAGAGACAGATGTCAAGGTAGAGATAATCTTGAGATGAGCATCTTACAGCTGCATCTCTTTTCTGGCAATCCATAATGCTAGCATGTTCTCCCTCGGCCCTGTACGCTTTTCTCCTTATGTAAGTTCTTCATTCCTCTTGCAGTGTTTATATCAATCTTTCATTTATTGCAACCATTCACGTAGGTTGGGTTTTGTGGGGTTTTTTTCTTTCCCTATCTTTCTCCATCATTTGCTCTGTCCTTCTCTCTCACATTTTTTGACTTTGTCTCACCCCCTCTAACTTTTGTTTAATGAATTTAACTACTTTTGCCTTCCGTATGCATCCTCCCTCTCTCTCTCTCTCTCTCTCTCTCTCTCTTTCTCTCTTTTTTTTAGTATTCACTAATACTTCCTTAACCTGCTTCAAATTAAAGCTTTTGCTCCCCATTCATCGTCTTTAAAAATGTTCGTAACTTTCTGACGGTTTTCCTTCTATTCCTCCTGTTGGCCTCTACCCACTAGCAACTCCCCTCCGATCCCTCATGTGCCATTTATGTTTGCAGCTTCTCATAATCTTTTGAACAGGTGAATGCTTGGAGCGATAGGTTTCGGTAATAACTCAGCTTTTCTTTTTCATATTTTCCTTTTCTCCTATAATTAAAAAAAAAAATTTCTTTCAAAAAGAATCGTTTTTATTTTTTCGACCTTAGGGCTAAACCATATCACCGATGAATAATTGAAACCGCGCGATAATGTGCGTGTGTTCCTAAATGTCCTCTTTGATCCCCCCTGCCCTCGTCTCTCCATCTAGCTCTCTCTCTCTCTCTTCTTTATATCATCTCTTTTATTTTCGTCTTCTTCTCCTCATTCTTTTTGCATATGTCTCAGATGTTAAGTATTTACTATGATTTTTTTGTCCCTTGCCCCCAAAACCTAAACAAACAAACTATAACAAAACAAACTATAACAAAACAAACAACGTATTATGCCTTCCTCTTTCTTATCTCAAAGTCCCTAGACCCAAATCCCCGTTATTCTCCTAACCCTCATCTCTCTCCTTTTTTGTGTTTGTTTGAAATTATTTGTAATATTTCTTTAAAAAGGAATTGTTTGTATTATTGCGACCTTAGGGCTAAACCTTAACCGATGAAACCCCGCGATAATGTGCACGTGTTCCTAAATTTCCTCTTTAACCCCCCCCCCCCCCCGCCCCGTCTCTCCATCTCTCTCTCTCTCTCTCTTTTGTATCATCTCTTTCTCTTATTACAAGGTATGATACATTGTATTATAATACATTGTATTACATGCCTTCATCTTTCTTTATCTCGCAGTCCCTCGACCCAAATCCCTGTTATTCTCCTAACCCTCATCTCTCTCTCTCTCTCTCTCTGGTTTGGAAATGAAAATGAATGGATGAATGAATCTCTAGGCCTATCTCTATTTTATTCTTGTCACCACCGTCCTCTCTATTTCCTTTTCCTCATCCTCTCTTTTCTTCTGTACCTCTCTTCCTCATCAAAACGACAAGGGGGGGGGGGGGGAGGGGGGGAGGAGGGTGTAAATTTGCCTGCTCATTAAGATATTGTACATTATTTGAATAAACATTATGATCGGTATCGATTTCTGCTTAACCATTGCTGCAATTCAAAATCAAGACATCATGGTGAAAAATACACTGAAACTATAATATGCAGTCATTTCCCATTTAAGCAATATTGTGTTATCTCTCGAATGTTACGCAAAATGGAAGTACAGTGTATTACAGTGGTTATAAAATTTTGGCAGAACTATAGCATTGGAGATTTGTAAGGATTTAATTGACAAATGATATAAATGCAACTCAATATGAACCGCTTACTGAAAAATATGGAACAATAAAGCTTTGTTTATTCAAAACCATGATTTTCTTTATTCGGGCTTCTTGATAGCGCCCCCACATAAAGGTTTGGGAAAACCTTTTGCCGGTGTGTATACAGCACTGATCTCCATGAAAAGACTAATATGAAGAGATTTTTTTTCATACAGATCAGTGGTATATGTACAGTAAACTGGACGCTTGTGGAGTCTCGACGTTGTTGTTGTTTTTTTCTTCTTAATTTTGTTTTTTACAGACGCGGATCATTCAGATATGTTGTACGTCTGAGACCGATCTTAAAGTTAACGTCACCATCCGAAAGACGTGACTCAGACTCGAACCTGGGTCCAATCAGAGTCAGTTTGTAGGCGAAGGCAAAGAACTGACTGCGGACGTTAAATACCGCCACACCCAAACTCATGCTCTCTAACTTATAAAGTTATAGAACCGGGATTCAAGCCAAAATTGAGAGCGGCCCATGCATGGGGAAAGCCCCCAAGCTCCCCCATGACTCCGCCTCTGGTGACTAGGTGACTACCCCCCCTTCCCAAGTGCCTGTGACAGTTGAGGTATTAATGGCCTTTCACGAGTTATCTTTTTTTAATTGACCTCCTTCGCACTGGTTTCTGTTTTATTCTAAAGTATTTTGTCCCTGGTTTTATGATCTCCCAACTCAGTGTAAATATAAACAGGAAAAGACAGGAAATGATGACTCCATCCTCTACGCATTAATGAAAGGTAAAGAATGCGGAAACTGTGATAGCTTGTTTTAAGGGCGTGAGTGTCAATAGATTATTATGCTGACCCATCTATGTACACCATAACGTGTCGGCTATCACGAAAAGTCTTCAGTATGTTGGTATGAAGTAAACATGAAATTTATGGCGCCATAGTATATAATTACCTAGGGGTTTTGATGGTAATTTGATTGTAATATACCAATGTAATTAGACGGTATTATCACCACTGGTACCTATCACTTCTTCTTTTACTCGGCGCATAGGTGGGAGGGGAGCCCCGTTTTGCCAGATGCACTGCACGCCATTCGTATTGATTTATTTTTCTTCTGATGGGCATTCAAACGATGAGGGGTTGGTCGTGGGAGTGGGGAGCTTATTCACCCGGGATACAGCCTATGCTGGATACACGACTATGTATTATGTTCCAAATATTGTCCTATTTGAGTAATTTCGTCCAGAATAGACCTTTCACACGTTTCACGCACATTGTAAGCTCGTTCATCAATTTTGAATTTTAAAGGTTTAGTGTAGATGATATATCATTTCATTTGCTTAAGTCAGTTTCCGTACTCTGTTAATGCTCTCCACCCCCCCCCCCCCATGTTCGGATGAACATCGAATATCATTTAGCAATCGAACACTTCATGATAGCATATAGATTAAAACGATTGTACTTTTCCATTATGTTCCAACACCTTGCTGAAAATGCGTTTAGACTGTGATGAACGCACTTATTATGCGCATGAAAAAGTCAATTTTTTATGGATAATGGATCATTACATTATAGAAGTATTATTCCCTTTATCGAGAATGTCATTTGGGTAAAATGTTATGAAAATCGACTACGAAAGCCCAGTTTGCCGAGCACGACCCCGATAGAGTGTGGACGATGCTGTTGAAACTAGCCTGCATAAGGGAGACAAAATCCACTTATGGGAGTTTTGTTGCTTTGCCCAAACTCGACCAGCTGCTGGTCGTTTTAAACTGTCACGAATTCCCGAGCATATGCGTGCGCGCGCGCTGATGTGATACCCCCCCCCCCCCCCCCACGAATTCACCTTCCCCGAATTTTTTGTTGTTGTTTGTTCTCAGGCTGTGTCCGTACGTGCACTTAATTTGTGTACATACATATGGTGTTGCTGATGTGTGAGTACGGATCATAGAGAACAGTCCAGGCAGTCCAGGCCCCGTTTTATAAAACTTGTTATTAATCACAACTTGCAACAACTGTTACAAGCTACTGAAATCACTGCATCTGATTGGCTGAGAGCAAATTTGTCATTTATGTGACAGTTATTACTGATCACAAGTTGTATGAAACGGGGCCCAGATCATCCCGGTTGAATATGAAGGACCCCCTCTCGTTTCTCAGGAGGAGGGAGGGGCCAATGCGAACAAGCATTATGTCATAAGCATTATGGAACGAGAAAAAAAAAAAAAATATGAGGAGCTGCAGGCCCAGCACACCTTCGTTCTATATAAATAACTTATCCTTTAAAAGGAGAGTCATCACCCTTGCATGTAAAGAACCGACAGTTTTCTAAGTATTCGAAGAAGAGGGGGGGGGGGGGGGGGGGGGGGGAGGAGGGACCCGGTGCAGCGGTACACCTGCAGACCTGAGGGTCACATTGGTTTCCCCATCTCAGGTGCAGGTGACGCTAAATAAGTACGTGATAATAATTCTTTCCAAAACAAAACAAAACAAAAAACAAAATCAAACCAGTGGTATAATTAGCAAAAACTTTTTTGGAGGCAGAAAAGTATAAGTTACAAAAAGACAAAAAGTGAGGAAAAAACCCGGAAAATCATGTCATTTCAGCAAGAGTTGTATATCACTCGTATCGAATAAGAAATAAACCACGCTTGGATTTCATTTTATTTTATTTCATCGTTTTTAGGGGAGGGGGAGCAACTGTCCCCAAGTCTACCCTCATCAGTACGCCAGTGAATCAAACACATTCTAAGCGAAAGCATAAAAGTACAAACAAACAAACGAGCATTATAGTAATGAAATTTAAAAACTGTATGATAGCGTGACAAAACAGAAAAAAAGCCCATTTGCCTGTAATAATAAAAAAGCCAAATAAATTATGTAATTGTCATCATGTGTGTGCATGGGTTTCCGTGACATATGGCATACAATTAATTTATTCGTATGCTTCTTTACAGCTATTCCCCCGGACTTCTCTCTCTCTCCCCCGTTGTCTCTTTTTTGTTTTACGTTTCTGGACTACCCCAGTGTCCCTGGCATTATTTATCCTTCGGACAACCACCCCGAAATAAAAATACCCCTATTAGGCTATTGCCCTCAGATAGTTTCATCAAAATCAAGTAAATATTTGTTGTCTGAGGTATTGTCAAGTTGTCTCAGGCGGCGGTTGCTCTCGGGGGCTAGCTGCCTTGCCTGAAGGTGCAGGAGAGGCGCTTCGGGGGTGGGGGTGACCGCCCTATGATTTTTCAAGTGATCGAAAAAGAAAAAAAAAAAGGAGAAAAGGAAGAAAAAGGAGGAAGAAAGAAGAGTATGGTGAATGAGAGGGTGGGTCATGCACCTATCTCTTCAATTGAAACATAAATTAATATTTACTCACCTGTGGGTCATCTTGCCCCCTATCAAAATACTCCGGCGCCGCCCCTGTGAAGGTGCATAGTTGTCCAGATGAAAAATGTTTTTGTTGGTTTCAGTAGGGTTAGGGTTTGGGTTTAATATTACTCTCATTCCCCTCTCTCAACAATAGGTGAGTAAATTTATTTTACGTTTCCCTACAAAATCCCAAATGCGGCATACTTAAGTAAACAAAACAAATCAAAACAAAACAAAAGTTTGCCCCATTTAATTGTGTACGCGTGAGAACTCTAAATGCGGCTGAAAGGCATTTTAGTTTTGTTTTCCTTGTTTGATTTTTCTATTTGATTTTGTTTCCAGTAATTATGGAGTGGGTTATGGATTAAACAAGCAAGAAGCACCAACGTAGGATTATTTCTTTTTTGCTCGACAGAGTATTAAGGACTAAAAATCACTGAAAATGTGAGAACGTTTGTTTTTCTTCACTTATTTGTGACCCCCCCCCCCCCCGTTTTATCCCTCCTTTTCTCTCTCCATCCCTATCTTTTTCATTCTCCTTCCAATTATATTTTTCTTTTTTCTCCTAGACCTTAAACGATGGGGGCTGGTTGGATTGGGAGAGGGGGTGGGGGGGGGGGTGGGGGCTCAAGTGGCAGTGGTACCATGGGTTCGAACTGTTGTTTAAAAATTGTTAGGTTGTTTAGAATATGAACCTATCAACAGTTGTTTGAAAAAGATCCTCATATGTTTACATACAATTTTTAAAACAACAGTTGGTAGGTTCACATTTCAAACAACCGAATGATTTTTAAACAACCTTTATAACAGTTTTTTTGCATAATGGGGTAATTAGTCTCATAATGTCATTGAATGAAAATTTGTATCAACGTTTATCAATTAAAGTGAGGATGTACATGTAGGAGATGGGTTGCAATGTCTTCTTTCCTCATTCTCTCTTCCTGTCTCATATTTCTCTTCCTCTCTCTCTCTCTCTCTTCCCCCTTTTGCTATTACTGGGGTCCTATCTTAATGGGTGTGAATCCATTTGTATCTATAGGCCCTATGTATATATATATATATATTTTTTTTTTTTGGGGGGGGGGACTGTCCACAAAAATGCTGACAATGAAAAAAAAGAAAAGAAAAGCCTCAGCTTAATTTTTGAGGGGACATAGACAAATATTTTTGTGTGTGTATGTCCCCCTTTTAGGTTTCTCTTTTTATAACATTTGGGGCTGACATACTCTATTGGCCTTTTTCAGGTGTCTTCCCCCTTTTCCTTTTTTTTTTGAGGGGGCATATTGTGTCGATATTGTGTGTTTGCCTATTGTGTCCCCATCCCTGAAAATTAGAGTGGGTGTTCCCCTGTCCTTCCCCAAGATAAAAAATTTACTACTATAACCGTTTATTATAGAAATATAAAACAATTTCAACAACTGAATGATTAAAATATCATTTTTTCTTTGAAAAGTGGGGGTATATTATACACGCCATCCCTTCTATTAATTGTGGGGGATACCATCCCGCAGCATTTACGCCATTGAAATGAAGACAACAATAAATTTTTACTCAGACTTTGTAATAGAATTATTCCATAGGCCTATTTTGATCGCCTAGCTTGATCGCCTAGCTTATACGAACCCCCTCCCCCCCCCCCCCCAAAGAGGAACGTTTGACGCCTCTGCATGAAGTGTTCGATTTATAATAACAGAAATTCGAAAGCGATGAAAATAGCTGCCGTATGCTTCCTTTGTTGACATCCAGTTCGAGAACGAAAAACGTCGCACATCGCCTGCCACGAAAACACACGTCGCCATACGTACTCACAGCCAAGGTGAATGTACGCTTGTCTGCTGTGCGAAATACACATTTATCCTCTACCGACCGGGGAAAACTCATGAATTTCTTGGCATTTGTGATACTTCAAATTTTATTTCTGCTCTGGTCCGCTGTCTTGTGTATGGAATAGCTAACGTCGTTATCAACAGCAGAGAGGTGCATTAATTCACAATCTGGATCACAAATTTCCTGTCAAGCTCAGTGTCCTGAGCAAGCAGATAGAATTGATTGTGGATTGTTTACACGTGGACTGGCTAATAGAGCGAAGAGAATTGTGCGGGAGATTCGTAAAGGCTTTATCTCCGCGCCTCTGCTAGGAGCCCAACCCCCCTTTGGATAATAATTTCAGACCACTTTTCTTTCTTTCCCCCGTGCTCTCTCATTTTTGCTCTAGAATAGAAATTATTTCTGCATCCAACTCAGTGAATCTGAGCGTCTGTTCAGTCGTAGCGTGTGCCAGAAAAGGTTTGTGGCGAAGAGTCGAAGAAGTTTTCAGGTCGCCTGAAGTCATGGCTGAAGCTGAGGGAAGCGCTCCTCTCTCCCACGACTATGATCGTTGCGAGGAGGAAACCGAGGCGGGGCCCAGCGGCTCCGGTGGTGGTGCTACCAGCGAACCTGGTGCAGGGACCAGCGGATTACAGCTACAGGCAGAACAGCAGACGAGCATGTTGAAAGAGGAAGGGAGCAGTAGCGGAAATAACGGCGAGAAGAAGTCACATCGGGTCACCATCAAGGACACGAACCCGACCTACCACCGATCGGCCAGCGGTGGAACCAAACCCAAGGATGTGATTATAAGCGTGAGGGAAAAACATGGCTCGTTCCGCGCTGCTGTGCCCTGTATGCCAACACCTGTGGCTCTTATCTGCTGTCTGCTCAACATTGTAGCCCCTGGCACAGGTGAGTCCCTTTTCAGCTTGGCATGCAGACGAGATCATTTTGCATCTTATTATCAGTTAACATGGGCAGAAGGGTTTCCTTGTTTAAGATAATTTTGTACCTCTCATAATTATTTAGTGTCAGCAAATTTGTATGATTCAACCAGAATCATTGTAAGCCCATTTTTTTTTTTAAAAAGTAAAATAAAATTGATTCATTTCATGCATTTATAGATCTATGATAGCAGTATATGTTTATCCAGGATTGAGCGATCTTGGGATGACTTGGAATAAAAAACAGACTATGAAATATAGGCAAGTTGCAATCTTCTTGTGTGGTATATTATTTACCTCTATTACCTATGGTGTGGCGGATGTCACATTTATAAAAGACAAAAGGTGATGAGCCTGGCCATGTAAGGGTCTCGATTCATGTATGCATTGAAGTAAAGGGTGTTACAAGGAATGGTCCTATATATGAGGTACATGTGGAAACATGCCTTGTTTCTGCAGACTTTGCTTGCATTCACATTTGTACACATGTCACAATCAACAGTTAGGCCTGTAATGAGCACGATGGGCTGACCAACTGTACGTGGAGATAGTAATGTCAGACCAGACATTGCAGGGACATGGATGGAATCACAACATGTATACCTGTGTGCAGAATATTCTTGTTTTACTGTGCAACGTGGCCTTGCTTAAACCAGGGATTTGCCAACTCCCTACTGAAACAGTGCGCCATTCTATCTAGAAAAGTAAATGGGTGTGGTCAAAACGACCCTATTATCGATTAGGCTACGTTGGCGCACAGCCAGAACCCGCCGGGGATTCCCCCATAGATCCCTGTAGTCTGGAAACTTACAAAATGGCGAACCGGTGCGTTGAATTGTCACGGATTCTTGTCCAGAATGAGATGCTTAGTGTCGCGGATAATTATTGGACATGAAGTACTCGGTAGTAGCTATCATTATCCAAACTAGATTTGTAAAGCTAGTACTCAGATATCCAGCTTTTTGGTTTTCATATTTTTGGCTATAAAATAAAGGTCTAAATGTGCAAACTAATTGAGCTTAAATTTATGAACGCGGGCGACATTTTCACTGACCTCTGCCTATTCCCTTTTGAAACGTTCAGTCTTACTTCATAGCGCATGCTCTCAAATGAACAGGAAAAGAATGAAATTACAAAAGATTGCAAAGCAAACTCAGTAATTACTTCCGCTGTAATTAAAAAGGTCTTTGATTATAGAGGCAAAGTTGAGCTGTTGGAAAGGTGAAAAATAATTTGTGCGCTTTCCCTTTCGTTTTATATCAGTTTGAAAGAATGTCAAAGTGGAAATTCTGAAAGGGACTACTCTTTAAATGGCATCATATTTGTTAAAATGGTTTGGCCAATAATTCATGCCACATGCCTGTGTAGTCCCATATGGGTATTTCTGTGTGCAGTGTGTTTTTCAGCAGGATTGAGTTTAAAAAAACCCCCACATTTTCGTGATTCTAAAACCTGACGGTCTTCACCAGTATTACATACTACATCAACCTTTACTACATACATGTATTGCTTTGAAACAGTCTTCTTTCAAAATAATCGCATAATCAGAGCTCTGCTTGATACACTTTCCAGATATAACGCAGATACGTTAAGCTCTGGAAAGCATGTTCATATTAATGTTCGTATAAAACGAATCTTGCTAGATGAAATATTTGTGGTAAATGATGTAGCGTTGGTTGTTGGTATGAATATTGCACGATTAATATACTGATCGGACTGCAGTGTATGTTAATCAATACATACGATGTACACAATAAATCCCCTGTACTCAGTATAATCTGTCATCGTTTCACATGCATTCATGTGTAAATATGCGCACAAATTTTGATATCGTATTCTATTTCTGCACCGATATAGTGAGAACCGTAGTCTTCCCAGCGGTGGCACAAAGATGGAGCTTGAAGTCTGATCTGATATTGAGTTTCACCATCTGACATCGTATTTGTACAGGATCGCTGTTAAATGCAGAAATAAAATTTAGTATATACAGTTAACAGCAGAATTATTCATACCCCTGTGATTTTTTTTTAGTATTTTGCTCTTTTTTTACCGATGAATAGAAGTATTGCAAAACTCGGTCCCTAGCACAATAGCATCAATATTCTCCTGTCAATTGACGATGATTCAGTAATTACCTCATTTGCATAACAATAGATATGGCATATGTACTAATAATCACTTTTTGGCCTTTGCAAAATTATTCATACCCCAGACAAATATATTCAAGACAAAGTATTCATTTTGATTTTGTGCTTCCAAACCATATTTTAAAAATTGTCACTACCTTTTTAGAAAGTCTTCTCTGTGACATTCATCGCTCCTCCGTCGCCATGGCAACTGTCACGTGTGGATCCAGGGTCTTTTCATTGTTGCACAGTTCTTCATCACTTTCCTCACATTCTTGGTAGGGTGAAAGTGTGGGGATGAGGTCTACTACCCTAGAACTACAATATTGATGTCCAAGAAGCACTTTTTGTTAAATAACATATGTACTTTGAAGGGGTGAAAAGCCATTTTCTCAGTTGTTTTTCATGAAGATCTGCCTATTTTAATGTTTCTTTCTAAGGGATTCCCATCGTATTTTGGGTTCATTATTGATCTGATTGATTGTGGAATCCCCTCTGTTGATATTTGATTGATGTCAGTCTTTATTATGATCTTTGAGATCTAGGCTAAATGATATATTTCTAGTTTGTCATTTATCATATCTATAAAACAGTTTTTCACTATGTGAAACTTCTTGTAACCTTTGGGGATCTGTTGCATTTTCATTGCTGGAGCTTATAATTCCCTGAACAGCTTTCTTGATCCTTCTCTCCCTCAGATTAGATGTGATGAACATTTCTTGGTATTCCTAATGCGCTAAAAGAGCAGGAAAGGGCAAAATAGCTGTTTCTACAGTGTATAAAACCAATTACTGTAATGCCGTATTTCCAGCATACAGTGCATTACCATATGCAGGGTAAAGAACCCTAAGTGTGTTTCCAGAATGCAATCATACTTTCTTGCCTTGCATGAAAAAATTGTGAAAAAGGTTGCTAACACTGAAAAAATTGAATCAACAGCCATTCCTATCATATCTTTCAAGAATATTTATTTATTTATTTATTCAGTATTTTTATACAGGGTAGCCCCATCAGTAGACAAGTACTGTTATACTTGGGGCCCTGTAAAACCTAAAACAACACAACAGTGCATACATACAATAAAACAAGTTAAACAAGATGGCATTTCAGGAAAATAAAGTAACAAAATAGAATCATTATTACACAAAATAGACACAAAATATCATTTAGAACCCTAAAAGAGACCTTAAGTGAGGCCGGTCTCCATGGACAACAGCCAAGAATAGGCTGTAATTTTTCATCCCACCCAAGTACAAAACATTGGGTAGCTTTAACAACAAGTGAATCCAGGACATCCATATAGCAGTTCTAGCGTGGTACACCCCATCCCAAAACTTCTATCCCATTTAGAATGTGAGGAAAATGAAGACCTGTGCAGCAATGAAAAGACCCTGGATCCACAAGTAACAGTTGCCATGGCGACAGAGGATCCATGAATGTCACAGAGAAGACTTTCTAAAACGGTAGTGACAATTTGAAATATGGTTTGGAAGCACAAAATCAAAATGAATACTTTGTTTTGAATATATTTGTCTGGGGTATGAATAATTTTGCAAAGGCCAAAAATTGATTATTAGTATATCTATTCTTATGCAAATGAGGTAATTCTTGAATCATCGTCAAGTGACAGGGGAGAATTGATATCATTATGCTAGGGACCAAGTTTCGCAATACCACCATTCATCTGTGAGAAAAGAGCAAAATACTAAAAAAATCACAGGGGTATGAATGGCTTTATGCAATTTATCAAGACAGTGTCGAATAGAGTCTGAGTCACACTGCAGGCATGGAGACCATGAATAATTCTGCTGTTAACTGTACATGTATATTTTGTTCAGACTTTAACCCATTGGAGAGAGAATGTCACAGTGTACAAACCTACATGTATGACATGACAAGGGCGGAGTAAGGATTAACGAGAGAGAGAGAGAGAGAGAGAGAGAGAAGGGGGGGGGGGGGGGGAAGGGGGAGGGGGGGAAGGGGGGAGGGGGAGGGGATATCATTTCCCCAACATTGTTTTTGCTCTTGGAATTCAATTTTCGGGAAAATTCCGCCAGTCCACCCCATTGTGTACATCCATTGTTCAGACTGAACCCTATATTGAAGACGAAGGCCAAGTGTAGGCATAATTAGACTCATTAATGGGGCAGATCCAGGATTGATAGTTTTTTTTTTTTTTATGGCGGGCAACTTTTTGTCCTCTCGTCATCCTCCATGAGTATGATTTTCAGATACAGACAACAACAAAAAATCATTTCCCAATTCCCGGTCCCAATTCTCCCCGAGTGCTGGATTTCTAGACTATTTCAACACATATTTTGTTAGCAAATTTTACCCTATATGCAGGTTGTCAGTTGTCGGCATGCATTTTAAGCCCCCCCCCCCCCCCCCCCACCTGGAGACTAAAATAGCTCGATTCGCTATGAAATATTGCATCACGTACATGCTTTTGTTTGCATTGCATTTAGCAAACAACATTACTAGCACATTAGATATCGTGTTGCACCTCTGGAACCATTGTTAGGCTGAATTTGTGCCAGATGGGATGAATGAAATGACACGTAGCTGATATTTGCCGGATTTTGTGTGTCAGTCAACAGATTATAACCTAAAATTTGATGCAGCTTGCAACATTTTTGTTGATTCGTAAAGTTTGCATAAATAATTTCCAAAATACTGGGTTCGTAGAATTTTAGACAAACACTATTTTACTCTGGCTTGTACTGTTAAATTTTGACAAATATTTATTCATTTTTTCATTAGTTTTGAGCCGTTTTGTTTCCTTCCACTCCTTCTTCTAAAACTCATCTCGGAAGTGACTACTGACTTGGAAGAGCATGCATTCCCCTGAATTGATTTCACTAGAAATGTGGCGTCGTAACTGTTGTGAAACTCCATCTTCATTTATTATAGTAATGGGGATTGTTGTACTGTACATCAGTCCGTGGGCACTTTAAAGTGAATTTACAAGTACAAAGACATGCAAACAATTATTTAGGCACATTACGCCCACAGTATATAAGAGAAAACGACTTTGTTTGCTCGATGCATTTCATAATCGCCAAAAAACGGATAGCGGTGAAAAATGTACTATAATGTCAACTAGTTTTCTGGTACAAACCCTTCATCAGTCACAGCTCATTGTCACAGGGTCAGAGCTTAAAACGGTACACTTCCTAAACCTGCATGCAAATTCAAATTCAGTAGATTAGTTTTGCTCTATGGCTTTATGCAATTTATCAAGACAGTGTCGAATAGAGTCTGAGTCACACTACAGGCATGGAGACCATTCTGCCCCCCTGAATGATATACACCGATGATACATTCCTCTTCTTCCTCCCTCTCCTTCTCCTTGTCCTCCTCCCCTTCTTGCTTTCCTCCCTGTGTCCCCTCCTCGTCACTTCCTCGGCATCATCCCTTTCGACCTCTTGTCGTCCCCCCTCTTCCCATAGATATCCCCTCGTCGTCCCCCTCCTATTCCTCTCTTCCCTTAACTCATCGTCCTCTTCCTCTCCCCACCTTTCTTGACCCTTTCTCACCATCTTCATCTCCTCGTCCTCTTGTCCACCTTCTTTTGTCCCCTCCTCCTCTTCCTCCCTTTCCACCTTCTCCTTTTCCTTCCCATCTCTCTCTCTCTCTCTCTCTCTCTCTCTCTCTCTCTCTCTCTCTCTCTCTCTCAATAGTATTATCCACATTCACGAGCCTCTCGTTTCTAGGCCATCAGTGTATACCTGGCGTTAAGCTTCACGGGAGAAAACGAGATAATGCGATAATAAATGGATAATGTTATTAGAATTATAATCACCATCTGGTTGTTTGGGATGAGGGTTTTAAAGGGAACAGTCAAACAGGTAAACAAACAAGTTTGTACTTTTTTGTTTGAAATGATAAAATTTCTTGACGGTTGACCACAGTATGTAAATATGAATTGATTATTGATCTTTGATTTCAAGTTCGGATTTATTCATATCCAACAGAAAGAAAAATAATGGCTTCATTTATTTATTGAAATGTTTTTATACATGATAAAACATGATCAGCAAATGCTTTTTTCATCGTGGTCCTGTTGAGGACATAAAAACCTCAAAAGCATCATAAATACGATAGAAAAAAATATGAATATTCATAAAAACGTTAATCTCAGAATCAGTACAAAATTCATTTATAAACGGTGCTAGAAGGTCGAAGGGAGAAGAGAAGATAAGAAAAGACAGGGTTGTAAAGGTCCAAGAGAAGACAGGAGATGAGAAAGAGGGTGAAAAGATCGAGGAGAGAAGGGGAAATAGAAGGGGAGAGAGGGGGAGAAGACATACAAGTGAAATATGAATATTAATGAGCAAAGAACAGAAATGAAAAAAAGAGAAGAAGAAAGGTGTAATAGAAGATAAAAGAGACATAACTGCAAAATGTAATATTGAAAGCTACTTGCAAGAGGCATAATTACGAAATACAAAAATAGCAGCACTATGAATAATTATATCAGTCTAAAGTAAGTTGAAAATACATGCTCTTTTATGAGCGCTTGAGGATGTGAAAGATATATTTTAAAGATTAGTCGGTAAAGAGTTCCATGTCTTGATTGCAGAATATTATAGGATTGTGCAAATTATTCAATATTTAGCTAAGCTAAAACTGCGTCAAGTGAGTCGCCATGTCTTTTATGGAATCCAGTCCACGTCTATCTATAAATTATATAATTTCATTTCAGAGTCTGGCTCGGATTGCTTTCCATGACGAACTACCGATTGCCTTGATAACTTTGAATCCGGAGAAGTTCCTGTCCTGAAATCCCATTTTTCTGATTTAAATATCAACAGGTCATGATTAATATGGTATAATTTCTTTATGTCTAAGAAACACGCTCCTATACCACCGAACGATTATAAGGATATAATACCAGTCGTCAACAACACGATAGAGGCAAGTAACCATGGTAACTGTGGAATGATGTTTTCTGTATAAGAGATGCTGGCATCCTGAGCCATTTAATATGAAAATCAAACAAATATATATATTTTTTCTCCACAAGTAAATACACCTACCAAGAGCCTAGATCTTTAAAAGACAAGTCTTGAATTCCGTGGAAATGGTTGGATCCCCTGAAAAAGCAATGATTTTAATTTGTGGAACCGTCACAAAAAAAAAAAAAAAAAAAAAAAAATGATGAAAAAGTTGATAAACATTGATGCTAATCAATTACTTTGAAAAGTATCAACGTGCAACATTATTATGTGGCATTTTGTTGGAGATGTAAAAATAAAACAACCCAATGAAAACCCATTTTCATGAGTCATGACGTTGGTTGTGTAAGAAATGATTTATTTCTAGTTGAACGATATAACAATATACCAAGAGCAGTTTCTGTTCTCGCGCCATATTGAATGAAAAGGGTCAACGCTTTCGGTTTGCATCTTTGCACGGGCTACACATTCAAAAGACATTTGTATAATAATTGTATACTTTTTGTTGGCCGCTTGCTTTACTTCGAAACTTTGCAGCATGATTGATTAGATTTAGAAATAATAGAACGCGAGAGTTTTAACACTCGCATCTGTTAGTAATCGAGAATAACGCCAAAAGCTACATTGTACGCGAATAAAAAAATTCCATCACGATATCATCTCTGTAAACAATGGGAGAAATTATGAAGGCATGTAACGTGGTTTCGCATGGAAGGAATTGATCCTGATTGAAACAACTGGTTTTGATGACAAATCCTGATGAGAGTAGGACGTTTTATGTCTGAATGCTTGCCTTTTTCATTTGGGAATATGATTATAAATTTGTTCTGGGACCAATTAAGTTTATTAAAGCAAGGGACCGAAAAATCTGCCTCTATTTCGTTAGCCTGTTATTAGGGTACATGTAGGATCGGCCCCTCTGAGTGAGGGTCTAGTTCCCTGGTCTAGTAGAACAAAATAATGAGGAGTTTGTAAAAGAATGAAAGATCTGGTCTAAAATGAGAATAATGACACGTTTTTAAGACTTCAACTATACTCCTGTTAGTGCTTCGGCTTCTGCTACTACTGCTGCTGCTGCAGCTGCTGCTATACAACTGCTATACTAATACTATACTACTATACCACTACCACTACCACAACCACGATACCACCACCACTTCCACTACTACTACTACTACTGCTACTTCTACAACAACAACAACAACAGCAACAACAAAAACAACTATACTGCATCTCCTCGATCCTCTGCCTCCTCCTCCCCCTACCATCATTTCACTATTATGGATGATACTACTCCCCACACAAATATCAGAACCCAGTTAAACTTCTCTGTGTGCAATATTGACTGAAATGAAACGAGGCTTGCTTCTGTTGGTTTTTGTTATTACATATCCCATGCTATCATGGCTATTGGTATTCCTTCTTGATTAGATTGGACACAGGGGAAATATAGAAATGTTGTATGGACATGAATTATGGACATGTGTTTGATCTGAGCTCTCTCAAATAATGGCTTGGCAACATCGCACGCACCAATGATTTTCATTCACCAAGTGCATCAGTTCACCGCCAGCTCAAAGATGACTATCACCCCAACCTCGTGTCGAAGAAAATCATATCCCCCGCAAGTTTTGTCCTCTTCATCAAGTGTCTTCATGCAGTGATAACGATTATAATTCCCGTGCTTCTCTGGAGATGTTTCTGGATCATTTGCCTCGCACAGAATCGACAATCCTACTTTTTTTTTTTTTTTTTTTTTTTTTTTTAAAATAGGATTCAGACTTGAGAGCGCTAAAAACTGAACAGTTGTTTCTTGTGCGCTGACATAAACGCCCGTGAACATAACAGTTATCTTGTCTTCATTCTGTCAAAGATATCGGGTAATGGTTCGGGCTGTAGAAGGATTTTAGGTTATGTTCAGTTTACATGTTGAGGATAAGGTACAGACTCTAGAGTGCGATCTTTCGTTGAAGTTTGAAAATCGGCTATAGTGTACGAAATTGTCACGGAGCTGTTGCGATGAAAACTTATTTTCCTTGAGTCAAGGAACCACAGCGCTTTTGATTTAAGTATCGCAACCTGGGACTTTTTATCCGTCGTGTGGATATAAACCTCCCAATATTACAGTAGATCCTTAATCTTCTACATGTAGCTAGGACGGGAATCCGGGGAACATTGCAGAATTTCAGTGGACATGCCAGCTCAGTGGCGTACATCGAAGCGTGTGTATTTTATTTGTACCTTGGCTGGAAGCAAAGCTCAGGTAATAGCAGGTGACACCATACAGTGTCACTGTCACCTTCTATTTGCATTTGCGAAAATGATTCCCTTGTGAAGATTGAAGGACCGCGCAACGAGAGATACACACCCATCCTATTAGCTCCAATGAGTTATCCGTGTTTGCTTTACGGGCGTACCCTTGTTTATCCTTAAAGGGGTGGGGTGGGGGGGGGGGCGATGCCGGTTGGTATAGTCAGTAGGGATGACCGTGTTGGTGCACGCGTGTATTAGTTCATGCTTTACATTTTTAAAACCAGCTATGAGATGTTGATATTTCTAAAGAATAGATAGGCCTAAGTACCATATACATTTTCACAGATTCATCTCATAAAAGTATTTGAAAAAAAAAAAGCGTTTGGTTGTCGAATCTCATTTCTCCCTATTTCCCAGTCAACAAAAATGATAGCCCACATTATAAATATCTTGTCCTTACAACACCCCACAAAATTACCAGATTCGGTTGTCAAATACTAAAACATAATAAGTCGCACCCCCCTTTAAGGAAGGTACCGTGAGACCCTCCGCTTTCTCCCCGGATCAGCATCAATATCATAATCGTCATCGTCATCGTTGTCGTGTACGTCACCCTTGTCGGCATCCACAATAAGGAATGTCTTGCTGATGTTTCTTTTGTAGATTGGCTCAAGCTTGACGACATGCATCTATTGACTCCAGATATTCTTACTCTTATTATTTTTTCCCCCGGAAGAGTAATTTATTATTTAAAATATCTCAATAATATTACATAGTTTACATAACTGATCAAATTCATGAAATATATACGATAATACATGTCTTCAAATTTTGTAAACTTGATCTTCTTCAAATTTTGTTAATCATGCATACTTTTCCTCTGAAAGTTTAAGTCGTTTTTTCTTTATGAGGTATTTCATATTTTCCAAAAGATCTCTTTTAAATTTAAGAAACATAACTACTGAATTGAACTGTTTAGATGTGAAGTTACTTAAAACATACACCTTGTAAATGATATATTGAGCGAACAGTAGGATAATATTAAGGAGAATCAAATTTTCATTATCAATGTCATATCCAATAACTAATAATTTTTCATCATTATCGATCTTTAAATTATAAACAGTATAGATAAGATATTTTACTTCACACCAGAACGCATTTACTGCAGGACGGTATAGTAAATCATGGAAAGTATTTTCATCTCTTTTGCAATGTTTGCAAGCAATTTCAGATGTACATCTTCCAAATATATAGATGATGTTTAAATGGTAAAATCTTATGAAGTAGCTTGAAGTTATATTGTTTTATTTTATTATTCATCAGTTTTCCAAACTTAAATTTTGGTACTGCTCTTATCATGCATGCTTATACTTCTCCAGCTTTTGATGTTGCTGCGATGCAACACAGAAGTATGGCGGATAAGGTAGAAAGCCTTTATCTTTAACAAACCATGGAGTTACTCAGGACGTAAACTTTCACTAGATTCTTAGATCATTGATGCAACTAGTATGAGGGAGAGAGAGAGAGAGAGAGAGAGAGAGAGAGAAATCATTTGAGTGAGTGAGTATTGCTAGTGAATTTGTCAAGATTTTTTCTATAGGATACCTCAGCAGGACACATTTAATTTATGATCAGGCATAATGAGGGTGATGATTAGACTTGAATATTTGCCTAGAAAGTAATACGACCTAACAACTTAAGACGTTCCTTTATAACCGCTATTCAAAATGACCGTGATAAGAAAAAACTTTTTTGGGTATGTTTTATTTGTCCTTTCAAGGTAATAAAGGTTAAAATTATATTAGCTGTAAAGTTGAAATGTGTTCTCTAAGAAAATGCCTTTCATGGCGTATGTACCATCGGGAACTGCTGAAAATTTCAATTGAAATAAGTTCGGTGCTTCGTTCATCAGGGCCCAGTGGTTTATTGATTTTGGAGCGCTTGCTATGCACCCTGCTATTCCCTCCTAGCCCCCATTGCTTGTCATTCTTTAGAATATTCAGATTTTTAACCAGAAGGGAGTGCACTTAAAATTTCTGAGCTTCCAAATTCTAGGCAAAATCATTAGGGATGATGCTGATGATTTGGATGTCGAGATGGGGAAGGCTTGAGACGGTGACGTTTACAGACTGGTGCTTAGAGAAGGGAGGGGTAAATTACCAAAGCTCATTCTCTCTAGCTCAGGAAGATGAGACAGGTTGGTAAAGGACGACATATTAGCCCCTCAAGTTGAAATGAAAATACATCTTCGTTTCTTTCCCTGTCGCCTGTTCCATGTCACTCGCAGTTTTAAAGATAAGCTTGAGTTCTGACAATGTTGAAAAATAAGTTTTAAGCTTTTTAATCCTTTTTTCAGTTTGGAAGAATAACGTAATAGAAATGTCCTTTCAAAGTGATTGCTTCTCAGATGCAATTATAATCTTCTAAAATGACAAGAAACAGCATGAATGTTTAGTCCAAATATTAAATGTAGTCCAATATTGACATTTCTGTGTGCAGTTCATGTGCTTATCAACAAGATCGAGTTGATTTCGGACTGTTTTGTTGATTCCAAAACCTCAGAGTTTACACTAGTTTTATGTAATGAATAATCTTCCCGGGGCTTTGAAGCAGAGTATTCTGATAAACAGAACTCAGTTTTATTTTAACTACCTTTGCTTTAATCTGTAAGCATTATATTCACCATGTTCACAACGATTCCAGTGATTATGACACGGTCCGAATGTTCGTCCAATATTGAGACATTGATAAGGATCTTTGCCAACCATCAAATCTGACATTTCTGCTAAAAAGTATTTCATATATTGACAATGAAAGGCTCTTGATGTTCGGGCTAGTAATAAAACGCGAAAGTCTACTTTCACGTTACATCTTTCATTTTCGGAAGTTATTTGATACGATTTTCTCTCTTGGCGAGACAGAAGCACGATAGATGCCCTTTCATCCCTTTGAGTAAATGCGTTTTTTCGAAGAAAAGAGGCAGCTCATCTTATAGGTTCACAAAAGGGAGCATACGGGCAAAACCCCTGTTCGTAAAGTTTTTAATGTCATATACAAAGTCGAATGAGCAGGCTATTGCGGCCCACCGTGTACCAAAAGTATTGAAAATTGTGATGACAAAGGTGCCTTCTGTCGACATAATTCATGTAACGAAAAAGGAACCGGTACAGCAGCGTTTCCAAAATATGTGTGAGAAATACTTGTGTAGATTCTGCTTGCCGCTTGGGAAGAAGTAGGAATATTTTCTCGTACGCAAGTCATATAGTTATGGCCACCATGGACCGTTTTAGTTGGGCCATGTTGCCAACTTTCCATCACATTCACTCTGTGAAATGAAGGAAAACAAACAGTCATCATGTACTCTCAAATATAGGTTTGAAATAACACCGTCATAAGAAAAAACATAGCCTGTCAGGAGATGTCAGAGTATATGTAATTGCAGACGGCAGCGGTGCATGCAGGCTACATCCCTCCATGTTTTGTGATATTGGCAGGGGGTAGCACAAATTTGAGCAGAAGTATTTTTTTTTATCGGACACCATATGTTTTAATAACCAAATTGTGGACCGAAATTATGATGGCTAGTAGTATTGGATGACATGCCTTTAGTAAGAAACTCGCTTCATGTCGCTCACGTCATGTGAAATATTCGAAGAAGGTTGCTCCTACTGTGGAAAACATACATGTACCTCAGGGTATATCATGTGCACAGTGGCGTCGCAAGAAGGATGACGGACGGTGGGGAATGACCCCATTACACCATTCTAGATTTTCCGTCACCAGATGTGGAATTTTCAAGCTTTGAGGTTACTCCCCGATATCTGTAGGCTTATTTCTTTTCTTTGCTTTGCCTTGGTTAGTTTGATTGGTGTCTTAAAAGTTTATTGCATACTTCGACATCTCTTCTAATAAAAAGCGTCTTGTAACGCCCCTGTATCAAGTTGTTGGTATTTGGCAACGCCTATCAAAATTTGTGGAGGGTCGTGGTGTAATGGTTCATTCACTTGACTGTCAGAGGGTTGAGTGTTCGAATTCCGACCTGCCACCATCGTCTTTTGACAAAACATTAACCCACGCTTGCCACTCTCCACCCTGGTGTTGGCTACCCGCTGTAGACGCCAACGTCAGTGTGTCTAGATTGGTAGCGTGTATCCGATTGTAAAAATGGCGCCTAGCTGGAATAATGTTCCCCAGGAAGTTCACAGTTCTGTTTCATTTCTAAAAGAATTAAAAACAAAATGAATATAAAAGTATAACCTTTTAGTATTTATTAAGCCTGTGTTGAAATATGTGAAATGAAAAAGGAGGAATTCAAAATTAATGGAGCCAATGATGGCCTTGTTGAAACAAGTCTCTTTGAACTAGTGTCTACGATTGGAGGCTATTTCTTCAGTGTTTATAGCAATTAGCAAAATATTAATCTAAGGGAAAGACAAGAGAAAAAAATTACAAACGATTTAAAACCACATAAAAATATCAACACTGGTGAATTTTAAGAGTAGTGAAAGAGCTGCTAATTGAGTGTATTTTGAAGTAAAGTATTGCTTCAGTTCTCTTTTAAAAAGGGAGAGACAGCTGCATGAACGAATATATTTAGGTATTGAGTTCCAGACTATTGGGAAACTAAAATGAACCGCCCGTTTAAAAAATGGGAAAAATGGGAAACACTGTAAGCTGCTGTTACGTGTATGAGATTATAAAAATGAATTACACTACTAATATCAAACCTTTTATGAAAATTTTTGGTAGGTGTTTTTTCTTTAGTAAGAAAACCTAATAATGCAATCTGATATTGATAGAGATGAAAAATATTCAAAGTATTCAGTTCACGAAAGATGGGAGCTGAGGGCGATGGGTTTGGGAGTGGAGATGGTGCACTATATGACCGGGGGTACAGTAATTAAATGTAAAGCGTTTAGAAACGTAATTTAAATGTGACCGTTGCATGAATTTTCGTTCTGCATTAGGCCATAAAGTTTTAGTAGTACCTGATGGTTGTAAACTAAGGTTGTAAAATATCTCTTTAGCCAGTGAGCCGTGGTTTGTGAAATTGTGTATGATGAGAAGATTGTAGGTATGATAGGGCTCGATGTGCTTGAATCATGTTAATAATGTGTCTCAACGAGCTTCCGGATGTATTTTTCCATCTTCTGTCACACGAGATCCCGAATGTATCCCCCCCCCCCCCCCCCATAATCTTCAGTGGGTTTTGTACCCCATCATATAGATCAACAACCTAATAAATGTCTAGGCCTGCCATTTATTTCACAAATCAAATCATGCTTTTTGTGAGCAAAATGAATTTCGAAAGACAATAAATTGAAATTGAATTGAATTGAATTGAAGTAATTATGATTTTGTCTCGCATAATTGAATATGAACAGTGCTATATCAAACAATATTAAAGATAAGGACAAAACAGAGATAGACCATCTTTCATAATGTTATTTTATGCCTCAGTCAACATCTCTGCAGTTTTGAACGAGATTAGAGTCGATATTAATTTTATTCCCAAAGTTTCCCCACATGACCATTCTGTCCACGCAAATGAAAGCCAAAAGAGGTTAAGTGAATTGCCATCCATTGCCATTCATACAGAAGAAAAAAAAATGTCCTTTTATGATATCACATGAGAACTTATGTTAATACGGTAAGATATTGCTGGGGAAAGTGGAGTTTCCCTTTTCAAAGGTATACGCATTGACTAATTCATTTTATTCTTGTTTCATCACTAATGTCATATTCCTTATAAAGAAAACAGCAACAACAAAAGCCAGTAAGCCACGCTCTCAAAAAGGTTTTTTTTTCTCTTCTGAGAAAGTGTTTTAAGAGACAAACATTAATTAGAGACCAGCTTAGACCAAATTTATCGCTCTGCCGATTATGAATTTGAAAGAGGAAATTTTTAATTAAAGGGATCGATTTGGTTGATGGAAAAGCAAACAATCAACCCTTCAGGGCAGATAGAATGAAAATTAAAATGCGAAGTAAAAGCCTTGTGATCGTTTCACCCTCTTTCCATAAAGCAAGCAAGCTAAGTGACGAGCTAATAATGGGCGGTGTGAAGCTACTGATCAAAAGATAAACTATGATATACCGGTATAGCGCATAGCCATGATAATTCTATTGTTTTGTGTAGACTAAATTGCAGACTGAGAATATGTTTTTTTTTTTTTTTAAATTTTCCTCGTTTTATTTTTCGCTTCGAAGAGTGTTCTGCCTTTTTCGTATCTTGAGTTTAATTGTAATACTAGAAAAGATGAAGAAGAAGGAGAAGAGGAAGAGAGAGACAGATATAGAGAGAGAAAGGAAATGAAGTGACGAGTGAGAGAGAGAGAGAGAGAGAGAGAAGGAGAAGGAGGCGTCTGATAGAAAATTCATCCTTAACAATTGCAACAAATGCAAAAAGTTGAAGGGAGAACATATGAGATTTTTAAAAAACATTGAATAGATAGTGTATATCGTGTATTGGTGTTTTTTAATTGAGAATAAATTTATTGAGAAAATGCACTTTTCTCCTGCAGTGATAAAATTTGAATCTTTGGGATTAAATACCCCCCCCCCCCCAAACGAGATTCCACTCTTTGAGCTACAGTCACGTGACTCTGTAGCTGCTGTTAAGTTTAGGGAAGTAAACCCTTGTTTTTAAGCTTGCAAATTCGATTTTAGAGAAACGGACCCCTGAAAGTTATGTTAGATTCGGTCAAGAATAAGTAGATTATTCTAAACTTTTTTAACCGATCAAAGAACAGTGTGATCTGCAAGTAGCTCACCATGGTTTCCTTAGAATGATCTGAAAAATAACCTCTTATCTTGACTATCGAAGAATCGATCTAAGTAATTTAAAGAGGTGTGTGTGTGTGTGTGTGTGTGTGTATGTGTGTACGTGTGTGTGTGTGTGCGCGCATCATGCGGTATGTGTACTTTGTATCAATTCATATTTTGAATGTCTTGGGACACAAGTAAGATGAAATTTTTGTATGGAGATCAATCTGGCTTCATGATCTTTATTTTGTTGAGAAAATAACAGCACAAAATAATGTTTTTCTTATAAGGGGAAGGTAATGAATTTCAGTGAGCGAACATCTTTTGAAAGTGGATCAAATAAATATCTTGGATGTATTTTTGTCATATTGGTATCCCAATATAGTGAAGAGGGTAAACAAGACGAGATGATGAAAGTATTTTTTTCGTGTGTGTGCGGGCGTGGGTGTGGGTGTGTGTGCGTGTGTGAAACATTGACCCGTGATAGCCGCTAATCAATTAGTCATCTCCTGCACATCCCTCGGGCAATAATTTCAGAAGTGACAGCCCCATAATGACAGGTGTTTTGAGTATTCCTGTCTCCATTTCGAGATAAAAGCACCTCTACACCATCTAATCATGTCTTTTGTACTCTTTAATTTGGAGAAAGAGGGAGAAGAGGAGGATGAGGGAGTATTTTGTGGCAGATGGAAAACGATCAGACTTACAATAATTCAGTTCATTTATTTCCACAACAATATAAAAACATACATAAAATACAAAAATATGAACAAAATGAAAATAGGACAAAAGAAGGAAAAAATCATTGTGTATCGTGCTGTCTTAGAGCGCCTTAACAATATAAGCTGATCAAAGCGCTTACAGTATAATCTGCTGTCACTGGATTCAGTGGTATCTTGCACATTACTCTATTCATTCTCCACGTTCTAGGGAGCAATATTACACAATACATCTGTCAACCTATCCAACACGATCGTTTAAATATCAAAATGGGAACATGTCATCCAATATACTTTTTTTTTCAAATCTAGATTAATTCAAAGTAGCAGAAAGGGGGAGGGAGGGGGATGAAGAGAAGTTGGAGATGGAAAATGATTATGGTATATGTATAGTAATCCAACTCTCTCGTTTCAGTCTTGTGATTGAAACATATACCTCTGGTTTTGTCCAAAAATGTATTACTTATATCCTTTCAGTTAGCAATGGTGAATAATGATACGAGAATAGCCGGATTATGTGACAAAAAACGTTCTGTTAGCTCTCGAAAATTCTACCTTACTTTCACCGAAATGAAAAAAGAAAAGGACAGAGATTCATACTTTTAAATTTTTTTTTATTAGTCTTTCGTCTGTAATCGAATTAGTAAAGTGATTGGGCACATGCGTGATTAAGTTTATTACACACACATCACATTTAGTTTTGAATGACGTTCTCCTTTTTTTTTTTGGGGGGGGGGGTGGAGTACGACTTTTATTGACTATTCTGTACAATACACTGAATAACGATTTAAATTGAAGATTAAGGAGCAATGATGTTTGGTAATGGTATGATTAAAACTTCATTTACTAAACAAAATGACCTTGTTCTCTCTTTCTCTCCCCCTGTATCTGTCTTATCGTCCCCTTTCTTTTTAGGTTAATTCCTCTTCCGACATAATTGTTTCCTCTTTTCTGTCCCTTTCTCTATCCTTTCATTTTTTTTTATTTCACTCTCTACATGCACATTTCTTTCTCTTTTCGCTTGTCTCTATTTTTTGTAAGCTTCTGTGATTATACGTATTTACTTCCAGCGTATTTACTTACAACGTGCATTTCTCATCTATTTTCGATCCGTTCAGGCCATTTTCTGTCATCCCGTCGGGAGTTCACAAGTGCTTACGAAATTCCATTTTCTGACTACTTTATGCTGTTGATAATCATTGACCTAGCCAAAAGCAGGTACCCTAACTCTTTGAAGAAAAAAAGTCTTATTTTTCTCCTGTTTTAAGCATTCTTTTTGCCCTGGGCAGATGCGTCATTCATTGAATTTCCATTAGCGTTTGAGGAATACACACTTGGTGCTTGGAAAGAGGTTACACATACGTGCACAAGCCAAAATACAGATAATGGCGTGTGTTCTATTCTTTAAAGGGTGAAACGACCTTTATAATGTTCCCGGGAGAATGTTGACGGGTGATTCTCTGTAAGAAATATTGGGCAATTATTAAGAACACTTACTGCCAAACCTTATGAATTTAATTCAGGTTTTGAAGCACTTACTACCATGCAGAGTGCCGATATTATCATCGATTTCATATTTCAAAACTTGAAAAATTAATACTCGGCATTGCCATCGGTAAACTTTGTTCATGGTATCGCCACAATGACCACAAGCTCATTTTTCCAGGCTTACTTGAAACACAGTAAGCAGTGAACCAACTTAATGCACCGTGTACCAGTTGACATGTCTCTATAATTAATGTGTACAGAGACATGTTGGTACACACAATCTTACAGAGACATGTTGGTAAACTTAAATCAAACTTTTTTTTTTCAACGATGGCAATTTTCATAAATTATCAAATATATTCCAATTTTCAACCCCCAAAAGTTAAAAAGTACGATATTCTAGGGATGAAGAAAGGGCACATTTTGCGGGAGAAGGGGGGAGGGATTTTGGGCGCTGTATTTTTTATTTATTTTCTTGTTTCTAATCATCTTTTTTTCTGTATTTTTGTTTTATTGAAAATAGAACTCAATATCATAACATATTTAAAATAACAACACAGGAGATGGAAATATACAAAACACGGTACAACAAAAGACAATACAACGCAAGACAACACAACACAAAGACAATGTCTCATTTCAGTCAGTAAAGGCTCACCCTGACTTGCAACAAAGTATAATGCGATTGTTTCTAATCATCTTTATTCGGGATATGGGGTTGGGGTAATTTGTTTAGTTATTAGTAAATCATACGATTCCCCTTCCCGTAACACCGCCTGTGCTGTAATACCACCGTTTTTAAATATGTCTATCATGTCTATGATTGTACGTGTCGACAGGATCATAATGATATCTGGTTAATTTCGTGACCGAGTGAAGCCAACTGTAGCTTAAATGCGTACATTGACAGACAACACGTGACTCGGTAATATTGCTCGCAGCTCACTCCCGCCATTTCCTTTCCCCTTTTATGCGGTTCGAGAATCCCAATTTTGCTCGCATTTTCTAATGATATTAACATTACCCATCACATAAGTGCATTAATATATTGGCCGTGCTTTTTATTACCCTTCATTATTTTAGTAAATGTATTTCGGCATGCGTATCCAAACGGTTAATGTATTTTGTGATCGGTGTCGTACGAAGTTTTGTATCATGGTCTAACTCTGTTTTCTCTTGTTAAGGCTACGCGTGATGATATTTTCGCTTTTGACAATATTTTCCTTGCAAATTATTGTTAATTCATCCCCGCTCTGTAAATACGCCCACCCTCTATCCCTACTCTTTCTGTCATGAGTACGAATTACGAAAATACCAAGACATTTCTTTTGATCTACGGTAGATGTTAACATACATATTATGATGTCCATGATTATTAACGTTTGCGTTCTCTTCTTTAATCTATCAATAAAAGCTATGTGGTTCTGTTTGTTCCTTTTCCATCAAGTCTTATTCAGAGCACAGTCCTTATAAAGGAAACTTGGATTTACAGTCATGACCACGAATCGGAGGATATGGAAAGGACCCCCCCCCCCCAACTCTTGAACTTTTTAAAAAGTCATTAGTTTTATGTGGTTTTGATCTGTTATCTTTGTTTATTTAT
>CM057152.1:37313912-37484005 GCA_029962745.1 Echinometra lucunter
TGGAATAAATAAGGCAATTATAACCTATAACTATAACTTTCAGATTTATTTATAGGCATCAATAGGAATTTTTTATAGCTGGTTTTGAAGGAGGCAAGAGATGGGCATCTTTTTATTTCATTGGGTATTTTGTTCCATAAAATAACTCCAGCATATTTAACAGAATTTCGAGAAGATTCATAATTTAACAAAGGTAAATATAAATCACTGGATGTCTTGTTGAATATGAATGGACATTTGCAGTCAATTTAAAGTATTTGTAAATATGGGAGGAAGCAACTGGTGCTCAAACATATACATAAAAGATGCTATTTGTAAATTATAAATATCAAAATCTTAAGTACTTTAAACTTATAGAACAAAGGTCCAGATGATGTTCTAGGGTTGGAGTTATTAATTGCTCGTAGGCTCTCTCTGTAAGACAAAGAACTCTTTTTAAATGTGTTTGAGCACAGCTACCCCATGTCATTGTGCGTAAGATAAATGTGGTAAAATTGTTGCATTATAAATGTAAAACAGAATTTGACGTGGTATGAAATGTCTTAATCTAAATATAACACCAATGGCACAAGATATTTTTTGTAAAATACATTTACATGAGGAGACCATGACAGGTTTTCATCTAGAGTGATTCCAAGAAAATTGATTGTAGAAACTGTAATATGCTTTATCGTTCATGTAGATATCACTGAGATTGTCAAGAAGCTTCTATTTTTTGTTTTGAATATCATATAATTTGTCTTAGAAGAGTTAATAACCAACTTATTTGCAAGGAACCCACTCTTCAATCCTAGGTATTTCTACATTCAGGATAGAATTTAAATCAATAATACTTTTACCTGACAAAAAAACAACCTTGTATCATCCGCAAAAATAATAGGGCACAGTTGATGACTAACATATGGACATCATTGATATATAATAAAAATATAAGGGGCCGAGGATTGAACTTGCGGCACGCCTGTGTTTATTTGCAGTAATTGTGAATTTATACCATTGATGGATACAAACTGTTGTCTGTTATTCAAATAACTCTTAAACCATTCTAAAAAGTACCTCTTATACCATAATGATGAAGTTTATATAACAGAATTTTGTGATTTATTGAGTCAAAAGCTTTTGACAAGTCCAGAAATATACCCCAACCCCATATTTTGTTTTCAAATGCTGTATTAGATTTTCAATAAATTCCAACAGGGCCATGCATGTAGAATGTCCAGATCGAAATCCAAAATTGTTTATTGTATAATATATTATGTTTTGTTTATGAAGGACATTAATTTGTTATAAACTAATTTTTCAAATACCTTTGAAAAAATAGATAAAAGTGAAACTGGACGGTAGTTTGTACACAAATGTTTATCTCCTTTTTTAAATAAAGGCAAGACTTTGGCTATTTTCAAAAGATTCTGGAAAGCATCCAGTTTCAATAGAAATATTGAATATATGTGACAGTACTGGAGCTATTACATGAATTGACTTTTTAAAACTCTGCTATCGATTTCATCATGCCCTGGGCTCTTGCCATCTTTTAATCCCAACACAGCCTTTATAACATCAGCTTCAGATATGGCTTACAAAAAAATGAATGAGGGTAAACAGTAGTAAAAAGTTTGATGGATTCTTGTTACAAGGAAGTATTGTATCAAGAATACTATCTCCAATAGAAACAAAATATTGATTAAAATGCAACAAAATATCACCAGGTTCTGTTAAACTGTATTATCAACCACCAGAGATGGAAATTCAGATTTCTTTTTGTTTTTCAAAACATTATTAATTACCTTCCAAGTTCCCTTTAATTGTTTTTTAACGGAACCAAACTTTCTCTCATAATAATCTCTTTTAGCTTTTCTAATAGCAGAATTTACAATATTCCGTTGCTTTTTATATACAGTTTCTCTGTATGATGTTGGATTTTTTAATAAACTTGTGGTAAAGGGAATTCTTTTTGCGACAAAGCATTTTCAATGATTATTATACCAGGGTTTCCTTTTATTTTGTTGTCTCTATATTCAAGCTTAGGAAATGTGTATTATACAAACTACTGAATACATTCATAAAATGCATCATACATATTGTTTACAATCAAAATTGTGAGAGGAATCAACAAGTAAAGTATTCCAGTTGATGTCCTGCAATGAAGAACAAAATGATAAAATATTTTCTTCATTAATAACTCTAATCCTTGGTGATGAGTGATATGACTTTTTCCCCGGTGAATCAATGTCAGACAATTAATGTATAACTAACTATTGGCATGTGATCACTTATCGGGTATGTTATAATTACCAGACAAAGAGATATTATTAAAATCATTTACAAAAATATTGTCTAACAAGGTAGAAGTTTTCGGTCGTGACTCTGGTGGGTTTATTAATTACAGGTGTAAATGCATATGAACTCATAATTGTAGAAGTTCAGATGACTGTACCGAATCGTGTAAAAAATGATCAATGTTAAAGTCTCCCATTATGTAACAGGATTTGTTTTCATTAACAATTTTAAAAAAGCATTGGTTCAATATATTCTTTAAAAGAAGGTACTGATTGAGATGGGTGGTCTATAAATAATACCCACAGTAACATTATGTCTATTGAACTTCAGTTCATAAATAATGTTTCAACTTCATTAACAAATAAATTTAGGGTCAGTACGTATTTTATAATTCAATGTATCTTTTATAAAAAAAACCAACACCACCACCGGTTCGATCCTTTCTTCCTTTGTTCACAAAATTATAACCATCTAAGCTGAACACTGGTAATAAATTTTCATTATCTTTCAACCATGTTTCGCTGAACCCTATAACAGAGAAATTAGTATTATATTTGTTACACATGAATGGAGTTTATCAATATTCTTCTTAAGACTTCTCATGTTACAATGCATAAAAGTGTGTGGTTTGATCTGTTATCTGTGTTTATTTATTTATTTTTTACTTTGGCATTCGCCTTGTGCCTTATTAAATCTTTAATTGCTCACATCTTTCTGTATATAATCTCTATACTCCTACGTCTACAGGAAACTGGAATATCCTTTCTCATAGAAATTAATTCAGGCATATAGAGGCAGATAACCGTCTGTTTACTTTGAATGTATATCTGTAGGAAAGCATCAATCAAATTCAGAGAGGTGCAATCTTCGCAGAATTAGGACGCGACAATACTAGCATGGAAAGTACATAGGATCATTCGGATGATGGAAAAATAGAGCGCAGGGAGGAAGAGTCTGGTGCATGGCATTGGGGACGCATTGTTTGAAGTCTGATGAAGGCAAGCTGAAATATTGAACCTAACGAGCTTCGGTAACTCATATTCTCCTTGCTTCAGTCTGGTCTGTGTGACAGTTTTTATTGTTGTCGTTGCCGTTTTTTAACAGTCAAGGAGTCGCTTCATTCCTTGAAAACTATGATCCTATATATTGTGGTACAAGACCATACCTCTATAGAGCTTCACTTTTAAGAGGATAATCCCAGACCCCAAAGGGAGTCATTTTTCATTTCCAACTTATTACTTGAAACTAAACAAAACGTTACTATAATTTGATTCGAATTCAAGTCAATTATGTATTACGTTTAGTTGGACTGTTAATCACACCAATGCATATTTACATAGATCTTGGTTGCGTTATGAATGTTAAGAAGGAAACTCGGTTGTGATTGGTCAGGAGGTGCTGGCATACTAAATATTCTGAAAAGAAATAAGAATGAGCGAAAAAAGGAGAGAGATAGAGATAATTGCAAAAGGATGAAGAGAAAGGGGGCTACATGTAATATGTCCAACTCTTTTTTTTTTTTGGGGGGGGGGGGTTACGACGCAAATCTCCTAAATTTCGCAGTATCACTTGTCATATTTACCCTTAAAAATTAGATTAAAATGGCCATGAGGGTAATTATGTGTCCAACCAACTTTGGGCATTTCTTTGGGCATTTCTTTTTTATCCAATTTGATGGAAATTTTGCCCATTCTTGCTTATTTTTACCCTAACAGAACAATGTGCTTCCCGCATTGGGTAAAAATATTTCCCAAAGTTGGTTTGACATAATATATAATTACCCTCATGCTGGTTAAAATTTTACCCAATATTTTTTACAGTGCCCCTAGGCTTACATAAATAAACCCTCACTTATTTTCAGAATCGTTCCGTGTAAAACTCCATATACACTCCCGTTCTATTTAACCCGTCTCCTGTGTATATTATAATGTGTGTTTGGGAGAAAGCAAAGCCAAGATTTACGGTGTGTTATGACGTTGACCTGTCATAAATCTTCGTATCTCTTCTAGTATAGTATAACTGCACAGCGGTGACGTCATTCGAAGACGTTTAAAATAAAATTGTATAGTAAATTAGTGATATAGTCATCTTGATTTCGAAACATGACATGTAAGTGATGATAGCAGAAAAAGTGGAATTGTAATTTTTCCCGCCACGATACAACATTACCTGCCCAGGGAATGAAAGAATTTGCAACTCTGCCTAAATACACTGGCCATTATGCACTCAATTAAATATCAACCAACGCTTTGTAGGAGATAGTTTTGTCTTCAGTAAAGTATCTTTGCACTGTTTGCGCTGCTCATTGTATTCCGATGTCAACTTTGGCAAGATTTTGACATTGTAAAGTGCGCACATTTAGGTTATGGTGGTGGTGATGATGATTAGAATACTGAAGAGAGAGAGAGAGAGAGAGAGAGAGAGAGAGAGAGAGAAGAAAAGTCGCATCATGTACAGAATATTTCAATGCACTTTACAATTTAATATTATTAGGAGGCCCCCCCCCCCCCCATCACTGGATTTCTATAGTCTGCACACGCCATCCCAACTCCTTATGGAGCATTCCTACCATAATAGTGTTTGGTTTCACAGTCACTGAGGAAAAGTTCGAACATTTGAAAGGTTGAATTAACCTATCCTTTTCTGTGCAGTTAATTGTGTTCATCTCAAAGATACAGTCTTTCATTTCGAAAAACATTAATTCTTGGAAGTTCAAACACAAAATATTACCAGCATTTCGAATTTTCTGAGTCATGTTAAACTTCTTGAAAAGGAAATTTTTATTTCTTAAAATTTAATGTGTCATGACTGTGGTAACAAGGGTTTCACTCTCACCTTTTCAGTGGAAATGCTATACACAAATCCATGAAATGCAAAAAATTCCACCAAAGAGTAAATTTATTGTGTTACCGTCAATAATTATGGGAAATGCCTGGAACTATTACGTCAGTGAATTTTAAAGTGCATGTGTATTTTATAGACCAAATATTCTGTTCCATATTTTAAAGAAGTATGCTATGAAGGCTGTAAGTTGTGTCCATGTAAGACATAATATGCACTTAGCCGTATTACATTCCTAATTCGAACGAAGTCATGTCCTCTTTTTGGTTTTCTTCAGTTCTTGTCCAGGATTCGAATTCCTCTGCACATGCGTGCATGGATCTTCCATCTGATATAAAGTGACAGTTTAAGTGAATTTCGTTTACCTCTTTTCTTGCTGTTTGCAAAGGAGTGACACCACGATTGCAGAAGAGGGGAGATTTGCATGAGCAGAATGGAATAGGGAGTTAGGAAAGTCACTCTCTATTTTCGAAAAAAGGAGTACTTTTTATATTGTTTTGTTTTTTGTTTGCTTTTTATGGGCTAATGAATCCGCGTATGATTGATCAAGGGTGTGCATGGTTACCAAAATGGCATGCATCAGCTCACCACGGCAATACTTGTGTTAAAGTTACAGGGCATAAAGCGTTCTCATGCTTGTGTACATTTTCTATAGTTTCTAATTCAATTTGTAGTACACTGTGGGGATATGTAGTTGTGTGCCCATGAAGCGTGAGTAGCAGTCACTCTGCATGTTTTTAGGCCCAGAAAATGAAACTTACTCGAGGTCTTGACCACTCGGTCGCCCCTTTGTTAGTTTTCTGGATACAGCACTGCACTGTGGCTTCGTGGTACTCCTGCAGTGATGGGTATGACAGAGAGAGAGAGAGAGAGAGAGAGAGAGAGGGTGGGGGGGGGGGGGGGGGGGGAGGGGGATTGAGAGAGAGAGGAAGAGATTGCAAGAAAAAAAAGGAAAGTGGGGTGTATGGTAAAAGATAGAAATATGATTGGAAAGGTATTTTGCAGTCTATTGCCATGAGGTATACGGTGAATCATAATTCCACCCCAACGAACTTCCTTTCACACCTCTACTCACACATCTTCACCTCACTACACGAAAAGTCTTTGTCATTACAATTTTTTTTAAAGTTGGTGAAATGTGCAACCAGATCCATCAGCAATACCACCTCTCAGCTTTCTCCCTCATATTTATCTGTTCTCTCTCTCTCTCTCTCTCTCTCTCTCAGTTTATTTCTCCTTCCTCTCTCTCTCTCATGACTTGCCAAGCAATGTTCATCTTATTGCACTCCCATCCAGGTCCCTGCATAGTTGAAGAACCTTGAACATGAAACCAGTGAAAGGATTCCTGCGGGTTAAATCGAAACCCGATACGAAATCCTGAAGAATTGACGCTTCTGAGCTAAATTACATTTATAGAGGTATATGCGTGATATCGCTTTGCTTATTTTGACGATTGTAGACTGCATGTACGAAGCCGCATTTTGACAGGAACATTGATATCAGGAGAAACAAAATGTTTAGAGAACCTGTTTGAAATTCAGAGAAATGGAAAAAAAAATTACATTTCCATTGGATTATTTAAAAGTATTGACTGTGGTCATATCTTTTAAATGCTCTTGAATGTGGATAGTGAACATTAAATAGTAAACTTCGCGAATGTCCATATTTCATGCACACTAAGAAAAATGGTTCAATTTTGCACCCTTCAAATGCAACACTGGGAGCTCCTTTATGGCTACAACTTTGCACCTGAAGAAGCATTTTGCACCCTTAACGGTGCAGAGTTGTACCCTTTAGAGAAGGTGCAAATTTGCACCCTTTTGAATGTAAAAATTTCTGCACCCTTAAAGGTGCAAAGTTGTGCCTTTAAGCTTTAAGGGTGCAGAGGGACATTTCCGGGTGCAAACAAGTACAAAATGGTGCATCTTCGCACCTTTTTCATGTAGGGTGCAAGATTGCACCCAAAAAGGTGCTGTTGCATTTAGGGTGCAAACTTGAACCCTTTTCTTATTGTGTGTCCGGGCATAATCTCAAAAACGAGAAAAGAAAATTCTAAAGTCAAATAGCACCAATGGACAGAGGAACTAATTACCGTAGGAAAGTATTCTCTTTTATTTTGGGGAAGAAATTTGTGAAAATATTGACAAAGATCGGCAGATTTTTGCTATATTTATATCCGTTCCGAGAAAATATGAATTTGCTGACAAGGGTCTAGATATATTCATTTTGAGAGAAGATATCATCTAAGTCTTAAGTAAAAAGTGATACCAAATGTTTCTGTGGTGTTTTGCCTGGTTAGTGATGCAATTACCTTACCTTTG
This sequence comes from Echinometra lucunter, assembly GCA_029962745.1. NCBI lineage: Eukaryota > Metazoa > Echinodermata > Echinoidea > Camarodonta > Echinometridae > Echinometra > Echinometra lucunter. Next base: position 37,321,352 of record CM057152.1, read on the forward strand.
ATGGATTATATTTTGGATTATTTGTAAACTAGCGTGCACGAAGTTTGGACTCTTTGTAAACCCTTTTTGTCTCGCCCACCGGAGGTGAAGGCGAGACTAAGGGATCCAAATGTCGTCCGTCCGTCGTCCGTCCGTCGTCCGTCCGTCGTCCGTCCGTCCGTCCGTCACAAACGTTATGAAAGATAACTTGGCAACCGTGACTCACTTTTCAACCAAACTTGGGTTGTAGATGCACTAAGGGGACCTGCATGTTATGGTCCAGTCAGAGGTCACATGGTAAGGTCAAAGGTCATTTCAGGTCAAACGTTAAAGTTTACGTGCAAGACTCTCTTATGACACAAAACTCTGCAACCGTGACTCACTTTTCAACCAAACTTGGGTTGTAGATGCCCTAAGCGGACCTGCATGTTATACTCTAGTCAGAGGTCACATGGTAAGGTCAAAGGTCATTTTAGGTCAAACGTTAAAATTTACGTGCAAGACTCTCTTATGACACAAAACTCTGCAACTGTGTGACACTGTTCAATCAAACTTGGGTTGTAGATGCACTAAGGGGACCTGCATCTTATTGTCCAGTCAGAGGTCACATGGTAAGGTCAAAGGTCATTTCAGGTCAAATGTTAAAGTTGACGTGCAAGACTCTCTTATCACACATAACTTTGCAACCGTGACTCACTTTTCAACCAAACTTGGGTTGTAGATGCACTGAGGGGACCTGCATGTTATGGTCCAGTCAGAGGTCACATGGTAAGGTCAAAGGTCATTTCAGGTCAAACGTTGAAATTTACGTGCAAGACTCTTATGACACAAAACTCTGCAACTGTGTGACACTGTTCAATCAAACTTGGGTTGTAGATGCACTGAGGGGACCTGCATGTTATGGTCCAGTCAGAGGTCACATGGTAAGGTCAAAGGTCATTTCAGGTCAAACGTTGAAATTTACGTGCAAGACTCTTATGACACAAAACTCTGCAACTGTGTGACACTGTTCAATCAAACTTGGGTTGTAGATGCACTAAGGGGACCTGCATCTTATTGTCCAGTCAGAGGTCACATGGTAAGGTCAAAGGTCATTTCAGGTCAAATGTTAAAGTTGACGTGCAAGACTCTCTTATCACACATAACTTTGCAACCGTGACTCACTTTTCAACCAAACTTGGGTTGTAGATGCACTGAGGGGACCTGCATGTTATGGTCCAGTCAGAGGTCACATGGTAAGGTCAAAGGTCATTTCAGGTCAAACGTTGAAGTTTACGTGCAAGACTCTCTTATGACTCAAAACTCTGCAACCGTGTGACACTTATCTATCAAACTTGGGTTGTCGATGCACTAAGGGGACCTGCATGTTATGGTCCAGTCATAGGTCACATGGTAAGGTCAAAGGTCATTTCAGGTCAAACGTTAAAGTTTACGTGCAAGACTCTCTTATGACACAAAACTCTGCAACCGTGTGACACTTATCTATCAAACTTGGGTTGTAGATGCACTAAGGGGACCTGCATGTTATGGTCCAGTCAGAGGTCACATGGTCAGGTCAAAGGTCATTACAGGTCAAACGTTGAACGGTTAAAGTTTACGTGCAAGACTCTCTTATGACACAAAACTTTGCAACCGTGTCACACTTTTCAGTCAAACTTGGGTTGCAGATCACTAAGGGGAAGTGCATGTTATCATTCTGTTGGACTTCACATGATAAGGTGAAAGGTCATTGGAGGTCATATGTTACAGATGTTTTCAAATTCTTGAATTTGCTTTTCCTCTGTCATTTCTTGTCCAGTGTTGAATCTGATTGCTCAACTGATAATCATAGGTGACGCTTCTGAACTTGTACACAGATATTGTGTAAACATTCGTAATGTAGAATTATGTAAAAATTACTCATGCAGATTTCTGCTAGTAAATACTACTTCTCTATTTTGCAGCTGATTTTGATGCTGTTTGTTTAGAGTGCTTATTTGTTGGTCTCAGTTTTTTACAGGCTTCACAGGCAGGCACTACCTCTTAGGCAACAAAGGAGCCCATTTATTTTATGGCAACATGGCATATACATGTAACCCTGACAGGTTATCCGCGTCTATCTTGCGGGTGCCAGGCAACATTTTGCACTTGAAAGAATATTAAAACTATACATAAATACTCAGTGCAAAGTGGCTGAGGGATCAGTTTTCTGTTCTCTTCAATTTTATGCATGCTTTTTTTTTTCCTGTGGCAGTATTCAATATACCATAAAAGATTTTACTCACTAACCCTTCTTCTTAACAAAACATAACTGTTCTCGTATTTCTTTTCTCTAAATTATAAGCTCATTATCACACTACATCATCTGCAGCCCTCAGCTACACTACAACCACAAACACTTTTCAACTCCACACATGTAAAATATCAATCATACAATGTTACTCATATCAGAGGGATGAGAGTAGAAGCAGGGAAAGTACATGCACGTGAAAATGCAGTACCATTTCATAAAAAACCCTTCTCATATTTTATCAAATGTTATTCCATCCCAGTTATTTCACAATGAGCTTTCGATACAGTTCTGTTGTGTGCCATCACAGATCGCGATATTTCTAGTTATTTTCACAAGTGGGCGAGACACAACATCGCAAACGCCTTGTTTCAGTTGTAGCGCGTTGTGATACGACTTCAGATATTTTGCGATCACGATAGCTTTGCTATTCTTTGTCAATGATGTTTCTTCTTGCACATTATTTAGTAAAAAATGAAAAACTTTATGGACATGATCGTGATGATTGTCATGTAGACATGATTCATGATCTTTTATTTGCTTGAAATAGCATTAGAATTTCAAATTCTTAATGTTTATCCCAAAGGGTCGATGTACTTTTTCAGCGCGTTACCAAAGTGATTTCAATAAATTTAATTTGCTGGGAGTTGATGTACGTGTTTGCCAAAAGAGAGAAAGCATGGGTGATTTAAAAATTATCACCAGACGTAATTTTCAAAAGTAGACCCTTCGTGCAGGTCCCTACTACCTTCCTTTCGGTCTGGGCGTGCAGCTATGGTATAAATGACTAATAATATTGCTTTTATCATATTTGTTTGATTTTTTTCTTTCAGCAGTAACATCAAGGGTTGTCATATTTTACCGCTGCATGCATTAGTGCATGGATCAGAGACCATTCAATACCTGACCGTTTCTCTAATTTGGCAATATACAAATGCACTAAAACTAACGTTGTGATGGCGAGGGGCCAGTATAGATCGCTAGGAAATGGGTGCTTGGAAAAGGAATCCTTTAGGGGAATTAATATAATTTTGATATGATTGATTATACGTTTATTCCATCAAGCGATGATGATTGCTTGTATATCTGCGCTGTTTTGATCTTGAGTAATTACCATGGACGTGGTGAAGTACAGCGACAAGTCCTCAAGGGATATTCTAATCAAACTATTTTACTGCTGTTCCAAAATGTTGGAATTCATGCACTTATTCTACTCTGATCTTCTTTTTGGTAAATTCGGTCACAGATGTGTTATGATTGTGCTCTGTATAGATCTGGATGTGTAAAGTAGTATTTTTTGTATTTCATTGAAAGAAATAAAGAAAGATAGTCGTTATACTACATTCTGCAGTAGAACCTGACCTGTTTATACAATACGTTTCTTCCAGTTCTCATGAGGTTAACGTTTTCGGATTCATTGTCACATGCTATTTTTTTTTTTTTTTTTTTAGGTCAAAGAGCGAGTTATCGATATCTATTCTCGTACTTCTCGTACTCGTTTTCTGGCAGTGTTGTGAACATGCATATGAAGACGATCTTTTAATCTTGTATCTTGTCGTTTACATTCACTCATAAGGGGTCCGGGAAATTGCCTCTATATACGTTGCAATGAACATTATGAAAGCGTTTTATGCAAGCGCTCGGTCAATATTGGATTAAGCTTTTACTACACACTTACGAGTACTGTATGCCCATTAAGTCGTGGTGATTGAAGCCAGCAAATTTTGTATCGGATACATTGGATATTACTTTACTGCAGGCATGAAAGCAGTAGAGCTTGTACAACAACAATTAGGCTAATCTCTACAGCAATTAGAGTGATCTCTTAATGTATGAAAATTATTTTTGGTCTCTCTCTCTCTCCCATGTATGTTTCTAACTTTAGATTGGTAGGATTCAGTGGTATGACGAGGCAGGTTGTAGGAGAAAGACAGAAAGAGATGAATCGATGGATAGAAGAGAGATGGAGAGGGGGATGCAGAGAGAGAGAGAGAGAGAGATATGTAGAGAGAGGGAGAGAGAGGGACACAGTGAGACAGACAACTCTAAATTTCTTAGATTTCTTAGATTTCTTAGATTTCTTAGATTAGATTTGCATCAGGGACAAAATAATAATAAAAAAATCGATTAAAAATCATAGTGGATACGTCACCGGACTGTGGATCTCATGGTCCGAGTTCGAGTCCCGCAGCGGCACTAATGTCTTTTGGCAAGATATAAATCTACGTTTGCCACTCTCCACCCAGGTGTTCTGTGAAGCGCTTGTAGAGACATCGGAGTTGTATTAGGCGCTATATAAACCCAGAATATTATTTAGAAATCAATCTTATTGATTATAATAATTTCTTTGAATAATTTTCGATTTGTCCCTAATCACAATCTCTTAGATTAATTTCTATTCTAAGAAATTTAGAGTGTAGGTAAGAAGAGAATAAGAAAACAAAACAAAACGAAAAAATGCCAAACCCATGTAGCAGAAATAAAAGAAGGAAATAGATGGAAATACTGCAATGTTCAACAAAAGGAATTATAAGACTCGAAATAATAGAATCAGCATGCGCAATTTAGTTCAGTTATTGAAATGCAGACTTCGTACGCATTATTATAACTAACATGCATCATTTGTAAAAGAAATGTTCCATTATGATGCTATACGCATAGTTTTTCGTTAAAACTTTGATTACTTTGCAGAATGAATTGCCTTAATCTGTGCACATTATGATAATTGTGTTTGCTTATGAGGCCGCAATCCGTGTAGCCTATTCATCATTAATAATAACTCACGTCAAAATCCAGTAGACATCGTAATTACCCTCCCTTCTTATTCCCAGGATTAATCTTCCTCTCAGTTCATCTTGAAACGCTGAATTTCTCCCGTCATGTTTCCTTTTTTCCTTATTCCTGCAAAAGGGAAAGAGAGAGAGAGAGAGAGAGAGAACTTGAAATAAAAATGATCATGCATGAACTTATACTTTCAGATTTTTAGAGAAAACTTGTTGGAAGTATTTATCAACCTCCACCAAAGGCCTTACGAATTAGGACACTACTTGAAATAAGTAGCGCAGAAGAAGAAGAAGAAGAAAATAAACAGCAATATTTCTAAATCACTTGAGCAGAGAATTTGATTTCTCGTCACCTTCACTGACGTCACATAACCTCTATGACGTTACATTTTGTAATCAGAAACGCAGAAAATATTTGAGAAATGTAGTTAAATATGTTATGATTTTTCATTTAATCCTTGCCCCCTTTTTCTTTAATGTCAAAGTCCTTTCCATCGCCTTTTTGTCATGTCTTTGAAATATGCTCAGGGGCAAGCAAATATGCCGTTTCTGAAAGCATACAGCACTTGCCAAATTATTATATAGGATAATTATCTTACTAATATGATAGGAAGATCTTTCCTCGGTCACGGATGCTGAATCCTCATACAGGGGAGGATATTTGATTCATCAATAGTGCACAAAGTATGCCCACGGGTTTTTTTTTTCAGTTAATGATACGGTACTCAGTTATTATGATAACGTCATGAAATTCTGAATACTAGTCAACATTCAATTCATTTGTGTCTCAAAACTTAATTACAAAGGCAACACTTTAGGGTTATTTTTCAAATTGTTTTTTTCTTCTCTCAAGCTCTCTATTGATTCAAAGATCGAAATATAACATGCTTTTGTTGTCAGAATTGATGTAAGCTTCATCATATGAACCAAATCGTTTAAGGTAGTATCTGTGTGCAATACATCAGTGTCGTTGGATGAGTTTTATTGTAGGCTTAGCTTGATGAATGAGACACCCCCTCCCCCCTAATACAAAGAAAGCTTTCGGTTGAATTTGCATTCCAACCCCAGTCCGAGTCGTTGCCCAGTGTCCTGCTCATATTCGTTTGAATGTACGGTATCACACATTCTCTATTCACACAACGCTTTTTATTCCATTGCAAAGAGAGACAAAACAAAAAGTGAACGGTGCTAGAGAAGGATTTTTTTATATTGATATCCATTGTTTTCTTGCCACAATTTATTAAAAGAACCACACCCAACCCAACTTTACAGTGGCCTATCCACCATGAGGTACATATAGGGTACGCCCCTCCAACTTTACCCCCCCCCCCCAAAAAAAAAAAAACACCAATGCAACTTCCGTACAACATGTACATAATAATGGTCTATGCACACAGCAATATGGGCCTACAGCATGTACAGAGCTGAGTCTAGAGCGTTCCACCTCTTGAAGCTCATTTACATGTACAGTTTTGGTAGCAAAAAGAAAATTGGCATGGAACTAATTTAATGCAATCTCACATTGTCCACCTTTCATGAAAAGATACGTGTGTGAGATGATAATATTTGAGTGTAACGTAATAGGCCTACAACACAAAAACCAATTCTGGATCTGTCGTTGCATTCACGATGAATACGATTGTTTCGCTGTGGTACCAATAGCCCGATGCAAACCGCTGGTCATGACTATTCACGCACAGAGAAATGAGAAAAGCAAACATGAAATCGAAACTGTCTTCATGTGAAAGGTTAAATTTGATGGGACCAGATTTGCGTGATTCAAAAGACAAATGAAAATGTTCGTTTAAAGTGTGTTCATATCTCGTAAATAATGATTTTTTCTCATGACATAACGTATTTTCTTTCCATATTTTTATGTGTGAATTAAGTATAAAGTAACTGCCAAATAACGAAGCAGAAGTTGGTCTAGTGGTATTGTCCGCAGTCTGCTCTTTGTCTTCGCCTGCAAACTGACTCTTATCGGACCCAGGTTCGAGTCTGCGTCACGTCTTTCGGATGGTGTCGGTCTCAGACGTATAATCATATCTGATTGAGACACGTCTGCAGAAGCCCAATTACACACACACACTGAATTATTTTTCTTAAAGCCTTTTCTTTCTTTCTTTTTTTTTGGGGGGGGGGGGGGGAGGCGAGGGTTGTAACGATTCAGTTAAGGTCTTGGAGTTTGTCACTTAACCCCATTGGTTACTGGATTCGGCTTGGCGCTCATCGTAGTTAGTTCTCTGAGATTGAAAGAATTCTTTAGTCAACGGATTATTGTTGTTCATCTATTTCCTGCAGTTACATTATAGTCTTCTTAGAAATACATGTTGTATATTTTCCTTGTAAGATCAAACAACGCTTTCTTCACACACTCTCAGAACACTTGGTTAAATATCATTAGGTTGGTTGAAATATGAACCGCCCAACTGTTGGTTGACAAATTTCATGTATATGGGGATAGCTGTTCTGAGAGTGCATGCACGCCAATCTAAATAGGCCTACCCTTCAAAACATGTTGAATGAATATGATACTTTTGTATTAGTAACTGAATATTTAAAAGCAAAGAATGATATAGCACTCTTTAGTTCTTGGAATTGTCACTGCGTGATGGCTCCCATGTTTGCGAAATCATTATTCCGGCGTTTGGTTAATTACTGGTAATGGCCTCCGCCTTATGATCTTCATGAATGAAATCAAATGGGTCGAAATATCTCTCACACTAAGCTCATCAGACTGCTAGCTATATCAGTTTGTTCTGCTGGAATACATTTTATATAGCACTTGGTCAAGAAACGTCTTCAGAAACTACGACAGTTAGCACTCTACCGCTTAAAGATAACATTGAGTTCTGGTTATGCGATTGTGTACAATATGAAAGGAATGGTTTCAGAGCAATTGAGAAAAAGTTGATTGAGTGTATCGTGTGTCTACCCTGAGGTTTCGAAATCATCACAGAGACAAGAAATCAACAGCTCTTAAAAAGCTCATGCACGCACACAGAAATTGTTATTGGAATCATACACGCGAGTGTTCAGGCACCGGTGTAAATCCGTTTTGAGGACGGGGGGGGGGGGGGTGATCACCTTTTTCGCCGATTTTTTTTTCCGTGAACTCACAATTAAGTATACACACACACACACACACACACACACACCCTCATTCACCCGGACAGATCCCTCCACACACATATAATATTACTTTGCGAGCGAGCGAAAAATAACCACTTTTATGGTTTTAAGAGCATTTCAAATAAAAAATCCACGAAATGACCGCCCTTTATGACATTTTCATGAAAAATTCACCAACTGATTATTAACAATATTATGTTTCCTTAAAATGAGGGGGGAGGATATTTGTACAAACCATCCCCCCTCTCGAAAAAGTTGGGGGGGGGGGGAGGGATATATCCCCCATCCCCCCGGGATTTACGCCAATGTGTTCAGGCGAACACTCCAACTGTTCCCTGCATTGTTTAGAATATGAGGGCATTTGAAGAGTAATCCTTGTCAGGGCTCATTTCTTCTAAGATATTCCTAACTGATATCAAAAGACCTAGAAAGCTCACATATCATCTTTCACCCCCCCCCCCCCTCCCGCACAATACTCAAGCTGCTCTTTAAAACCCTTTTCTTTAAACAATGTAAACACGTAAGGCGGTCGTACGACAAGCCATATAACGGCCTATTTGGGCAGCTAAGTACATGTACATGAAAGCAAAATTGTAAATTGATGGTAAGGCACTCACGGGACCGCCGAAAACAAACAGGGAAATTTAATCAAACACGGTATCCATTGTTGCATGGCTGGGAGATATTACTCACCCATCCTCATACGAAGATTCTCCATGCCCTGTTAACAGCAACAGCAAGAGTTGAAGTACACGGCGACGTACTCTGACGGTCGCAAAGGGGTTTTGTTATTGCGTATTGTGACGAGGTTGTAAATTTTAAAGCGGGCCGAAGAGGGAAAGAAATGATTATTCTGGGTTCAGTATCTGCAAGTTGGAGGCATCTCGCTTTGCTCTCTCTCTCTCTCTCTCTCTCTCTCTCTCTCTCTCTCTCTTTCTCTCTCTCTCTCTCTGAAATGTTGTTTTAACACTCGTATAAGAAAATCCTAATGATGCAAATGTGAAAATGTCATGATATTAAAACATTTGTTAAAGATTGATACATTTAAATTACTGTGCATTTAACAGGGAATTATTTTGATACTGCCTGACGTTATTTAATCTAGAATTGTTTTAAACTCTACCAAAGTAGTCTACGCTGCCTTTAAAGCCTTTAAATCATGCAGTCCCCACTGTTCACATTTTGTACCTTTAATTCCGCGACGCTCAAAAAGGTGTTTGAATGATTTTTTTTTGATCAGTTGCCAGAAGCATGTTTAGATAGATAATGCTTATTAATTGTATTGTCGACGTGAAATTAGATAAAAATTGAAAACGAAAAGTTGAATACGCTGCGAAAAGAAAGAATGTTTGCGAACTGTAGAGAAAGAAACAGTCTTGAGGGGCCAACTTTCTTGCCGAGGTTTATCGAATTTTCTATTACCATTCAAATTGGAAGAAACAGTGAGTGTATGATTTGATTAATGAGCTGTCATGGTTTAAAAAAAAAAGAAAAAAGCCTTGCGGAATAGTTTGGCATGTTCTCGAAATAATATGATTATGCGAAGTAGCTTGACTGTGAAAAAATGGAATGTTCAGGGCTCTTGTTTATACTATAGGGGTAGGAGTCTGCGGCTGTCTGGGGAATGTAAGAAAATATGCACAATTCCTTACATGCAGTAGCATAATGAGAACTGATCAGCAAAGCGTGACGAAATTGGTTGTGTTGTAAATTTTATAGAACACTTCAGGCATAAATATGACTGTGATAATGGACTCGAATAGAGGGGTCGATCATATTAAAGAATCTTATATTTGACAGGTTAGTTTATGACGTTCATGTCTTCCCACGGATTATTTTCAAGATGATCCAGGATTGTCTCCATATTCTAGATCAATCTAGAGTTGGCTCAGTCGGTAAAGCGTCTGCCTGTCGAATCAAAGATCGGGGTTCGAGTCGAACCCAGGTAGATGACTGAAGCCTACGTTGTGTGTTATCGAGCCCCTCCCCGTTTCATAGACGCAGGCTATGCTACAGTGAAAACACTCCGTACCTCGGATAGGACGTTAAATGGAGGTCCCGTGTAAAGGAGAGTCACCACCTTTGCACGTTAAAGATCTCACTGCACTGTTCGTATAAGAGTAGGAGGAAACCCCGGTGTATGTGGTCCACCTGCATACCCCAATCAGTATTATCGGGAGGAGAGACCTGAGGGTTACAGTGATTCAATTCGCTTTTCGCCACCCAGGCACAGGTGACGCCAAACCAAATAAATAAATAAATAAATAAATAAGAAAAATCTGGTGACTGACTGAAAATGAGTGCAGTGTATTACACGCGCAAGACCTGAGACCTATGCCTGAGACCATACTGTGCGGCTGCCAGCTTTTGAGAGAAAACAATATAGTTCTGCGAAATCTGTTTATGTGTTTACTATAGAATCTTATTGATAGATACTCTCTGTCGCTTTGTTCTTTCATTCTTTTATCTTCTGTTAAATACAATTTTCTCCCTGTTAATTGCATGGTAAGAAAACTCGCCAATTTAATGTGAGCGTTCATTCTCACGATCTTTGTCAGAACGTCCAAGGACATTCATTTCATCCTCGAATCCCACAGCAATATCAAGTTGCAATAAGACTGATATACGAGTCACGAAATTGAACAACACATTTGGGAAGCTCGTTCCAAAATTCATCACGCAATGATTTATGAAATTCATCTTTTCTGAAACATCGTAAAATGCGCAGATCTGTTCATTCGCACTCTCCCTTTCTCCCTCTCTTTCTTTCTCTCTTCCTGCCTTTCCATCCTTCCCCTTTTCCTCTCTTCTCTCTTCTCACTTCTCTCCTTTTTTTCTCTGTATTCATGGTATTTCTGTGTATATCTCCATCCTTCTCTATCTCCTAAATCTATCGCGATTATGAAGTCATCCTCTTTGTTACGCAGATCTGCGTACTCTCTCTCTCTCTTCTCTTTTTTCATTCTGTGTCTCTCGGTTTCTCTGTCTCCATTCGTCGCAGTATCCTCTCCAAAATTCATCACGAAATTATAGATGAAACTAATCTTCTGTGTTACGTAGATCTGCATGTGTTCTTTCTCTTATCCCAATATATACTGGGTTATAGACATGATAGATGTCACTGCAGGTCCGCGTCATTTATCTCTCCTCTCCTCCTCCCCCACACTCTGTATGAATTTCATATCTGTAAATCTTTTCTCTCCCATTCTCTTTATCCTTCTGTCTTTACTTTTTAACCTCCTTCTTACTCTAAATCTTTACTTCATTCTCTCTTCCATTCTGATTTACTTTTACCGCTCCCTCAATTTTCCTTTTCAAAAAAGTAAGTCTTCCATTTTAAGACCTGTGCTAAATATTAAGAGGCCCTTTTCTTTTCCCATCTCTCCCACTGTCACTATGTATATCATTGTCTTTGGGACCGTCTCCTTTTTTACACACACACTCACACACGCGCACACACACACTCACACACACACACACACACACCTTCACACCACACCCCCTTCTCCCACAAGTGCCTCGTGCTCAATAATAATACACCTGAACATTAACCTCATGCTCAAACTTTTTCATTATCTTTGCATCGTGTTTAATTCACATGATTATGTTTGAATGTTCAATGAAAATCTTAAATCTACCATCTTGCCTTCAGCTCACCACTCCTCGTTAATTCGTCGTTCTCCCTCCTTAGTAATAATTTGGTTATTTTTCTATCGGCCATGTTGTTTAATTATGACTCATTATGAAGATCCTCCAATTGTTTGACATGGAGGCATTTTGAACAAGAATCAGTCTCATTTTATTGTGTCGAATCATGAATTCTGGAGCTAGTTTATGAGTGATAAAAAGTGAAGTAAGAAAATGAGAGCGAGACTGGGATTGAGATTGGGAATTAGAGAGAGAGAGAGAGAGAGAGGGGTGGGGAGAGGGGGGGGGGGAGACTTATTGGAGATGCAAGTGTGAATGGGAAAGAGAAGGGTATAAAAACCCTGCTTAGATAAAGATTTTTCTTTGTCATTGTTGCGTTTCATGCCTTTAATTGAAAAAAAAAAAGAAAGAAAAACTTGTGATGCGGAGCTGTGGGAGTGAGAACTCCCCAGAGCCATTATCAGGGATCACTGACTTCGTTTGGAGGGGAATCCAGGCTGAAAAAATGGTGGACATCACTCTCACAGGAGCAATTCAACCATCATTACCTTTGAGCGGAGTCCTTCTTTGAGTGGATTGAACTCCGAAAATGTGATCTTTGATATGATTTCTACAAGGGGTGGATGTTCACTCCTCTGCATCAAGTATGTTAAGAGAGTATGCATTATGAAAACCAAATTACACAGTTATTAAACATGCCATATAGGTATGCAGACAGATACCCTGGTAAGTGCTCGTGGGTATTGTTGTATCATACCTTCCCAATTCTAAGAAAGTGTCTCCTTTGAGTTTGACTGCCTGTACTTTGTCTGGGCTATCGGACCATCGTATACCTTGCCTCACGCCTCTCCTGGCCAAGCCTCATGAATTTATGCCGGATGGCCTCAAGTCATGATCGATACCTCTTTCTGTAATGAGAGCTAGTTTTCATCATCGAGTGGCTTCTAAAAACGAAGAGGTGGCGGATTCCCTCGCTGGCCATTGCGCGTCAATTTCGATGATGACCTCATACCCAAGACGGGTTCACTGGCCTTTGAAATGTGAGTTCCCACGTTGCACTATGCGCTGATGCAATTTAGAGAGGCAAAATTAATATTGAGATTGCTTGTTGACGTTCAACGTTAGGAGGCGTTCATGGGTCGATGCTTCGTTAACATGTTGTCTCAATGCGTGATATATGGAAATAGAGAGCAAGGGGGGGGGGGAGGACATTAGAGTCTAACATGAGCGATAATAATCCGTTGGACAAATTGAAGAGGATGGAGAGAGGTAAAAAGGGGGGAAGAGATGAAAAGGGAAAGAGAAAGAGAGAGAAAGAGCCGATCGGGAGCTAGAAAAACGGAGCAAGGAGATGAGAGTCATATAAATCTTTGTGTTACAGGGACAAACATACAGAAGGGAGAACAGAGGGCCATTCAACGAGAGGAAGACTTGATTGTCATATTCAAGTCTAATTCACCCCTTTTGTTACTACACTGTCTTAATCATCACATTTTTCCATGCAATGGAATCGGTCGTAAATTCTTTGAAGTGACAGTAGAAATATTGATTAAACCCATGAAACCACAATGAATTAGGACTGATTTGTCGACTTTCGTAATTAAGTTATCAGCCCGTCCGGTCCCAATGCACGATAGACCTGGGAAGCGTTTCATGAAGAGTTTTGTCACTGACAACTGTTAAAAGCTACTGAAAATCCTTGCATCTGATTGGACGAGAGCAAATTTGTCAGTGAAAATCACTGACAAGACTCTTCATGAAACGCTCCCCTGTTGTGTGACGCCAAAACGCCTAATCTATACAGACAAGGGTTAAATGATTTTGATTACGATGTTAACGAGTCTCTTGAACGTGGTTCTGGTTAGTATAATATGGTCGCCAGACTTGATTTTTGGTTTTCAAGGAAAGGTCGATGGTCGCAAGTTGATGCGGAAGCAGCGGAACGCAGAAATCGTTTCACATTTGGCCCGTTTTTTAAACCTTCCCAAATCGTCAGTGACAACATGAAGCACAGTCAGTGTTGCTTGTTTTATAATTTTGAAGAAGTAAAATTCAAAGCACGTGCAAATTCAAATTGGATTGTGCATCTTGCTCGACCGTAGATCTACAAGACAGTTGAGAAATTGGTAGGACGAGATCGATAGATTGAGTTGAAGTTTTCTCCCACGCCTTCTGAAATGTCATTCTGTAGATTTTTTTTTTTTTATAGACATTTTTTTTTCAAACAACACATGCATACATTGGTATAAATATGCATACAGAATTATAGCACATCACTTTATATTTTGATAGCCGATAAAACAGCAATGTAGATAAACTGCCATGCTCAAAGGCATAAGTGCCGTGCCGGGGATTGAACCCGAACCTTCGCTTCTCCCGTCAGGCGCCTTAAACCACTCGACTACGGCACTAGATTTTCCATCACGACGATACTGCATGAGCATTTCATCGTATCGCTGTTATTGCATTATGTCAACTGGTAATGGTTATGGTTGTGGCAATATTCCCATTTATCTGTAGCAATTTTCAAAAATAAAACGTTGTCCTGGTCATGAAGCGTAGTCTTCCCATGCTGTGAAAGCTCAATTCAATGTGATAACATTCTGGTGAAAAGAACTCTGTGTTTTTGTGATTTTGTCATAATTTATCATCAGAACATGAACAACCTCCACTGCACACTAAGAATAAAAGGTTCAATTTTGCACCCTTCAAATGCAATACTGGAAACTCCTTTATGGGTACTGTGTTGCACCCAAAGATAGCATTATGCACCATGAAGCATTATGCACCATTAAGCATGGAGCTATAGCTCCATGTATTATGGATGCAGTGAGTGCAAATTCGCGCCCTTTCAATGCCAAAAATTTCTGCACCCTTAAAGGTGGCATTTCCGGGTGCAAACAAGTACAAAAGGGTGCATCTTTGCACCTTTGTCATGTAGGGTGCAAGATTGTACCCCAAAGGTGCTGCAAGTGTTGCATTTAGGGTGCAAAATTGAACCTTTCATTCCAAGTGTGCGTGTAGCTTAACCATGCTTACACACAATGTTTATATATACATACCACACCCACCCAAACCATGTCTTGCTTTCATTGTCACATTTTCAACACACGGAATTTTTTCACCACGGTCAATAATTGATCGGTGGATATGGATCAGATGTAACAAAAAGAACCGGAAGTTATGCTTTTGTGTATCAAATCTCATCTGTCATACCTCTGGGTTTATGAAATCAATATCAAAACGTTCCCATATCCGCCGACAGCTGCTGCCATGCAAACCACTATTACTGTCAATTGATCGTGCAATACTACTGACCCAGTTATCAATTCGAATTCCTATATGTATAAGGTTTAGTGGCGACTGTTCTTCACGTGATCACGTCCAAGTATATTGGAATCAGTTCTAGTTGGATTATTCAAAGATATATAAACTTGGGGGTCGCTTGAAATGAACATGAATTTTTTCCCCCCAGTTTATTAGTCTATTCAGTGAGAAATCCTGTGTTATAGTGAATGAAAGATTTGGTTTTGAGAGAAATTAGATTTTGAAAAAAGGGGACCATTTTAACAATTGCGGTAAAGTAGTTGTTTTGACTTTAGTAAGTGTGAATATAATATCAAGAGAATGTGAAACGTTGAGGAGAATCGCATACGCTGTAAAACGCTCACACTGACAATAATGTTAGAGTTAATACTCTGCAAAAAACTAAGCTTAATGTTTTTCTTTTGATCGTTGCTCATTTTTGTTCTTCACTTTTTCTGCCCTGAATTGATTAAGTAGTCCCGTACATACTGTCAAATGTGTAACTTCGTCTGTACAAGCGTTAGTTTGAAGATTTCCAGGTTGTATATATTGAACACTTGAAGGAACGATTAAAATGTGCTTCCTTTGCTGTCATCATGGTTACTGAAAGTCCATAATATTGTTGTCCTAATTATGATTTTTGGATATTGGCTGCCATATTGAGGACTTGTATGGACTATGCAATGATAGCATTAACATGATTAAAACTTGTCATGCGGTAGGTTAAAACGGTATGACATATCAAACAGAATAAACTGCTAGTGAAATTAATTTAAAGGAAATTTAAGGATATTTTAATTTCTAATTCTTAAAGCTGTCTCTCGCTGTGCACGTGTTACAGACAATAATCAAACATTTTGATTTGCCACTCCTTTGGTTTCTAGGAAAGAAAATCACCGAGCTTTTACACATTGTCGATATTTAGTGAGATAGTCAAGCATTTGCTTTGCATAGTTACAGACAGTCATGTCCAAAACTATATGTCTTTTAGTTTTACTCTTCCCCAGTACGTCACTTTACAACATGACCAGGTCATGAGTCCATTTCCAGTTATCAGTTTTTTGTCTAGAATATACATGCATTTTCATATTAGACAATGTTTTGTATTTATTTAGTGTCATCAATTTTTTTCCTGGCAACATTATTGTCCCCAAATAATATCGAAAGCATTGAAAGCGATCAATTGAAATATGGAGTTTCCTCATTTTCAAGGAGGACATTTTGATTTTCACCGAGTATAAAGATGATGCTCTTTAATCAGATTAATCTGAATAGCCAGTGTTCATCAGTTCTCAGTAAAATTTATCTGACAAAGATGATTCATGGGCGGAACCCCACAATTCTATTCCATACACCCATCTGTTTCGGAGCTCCTGACCTATAAATGACATGAATGAAAACCTTTGCAACACCGTCACATTCTTCTTCAATGATTGATTAATGTTGATAACCGTTGGGCTTTCAGCGCACATCATACATTAGTTGCCATAGCAATCGGGGGATTTCTGAAGGCTCATTACTCCGCCCTGTCGTCTTATGTCAAAGTTTGGCTTCGGGAATTGCTCTAAATTGGACTTATTTGTATGGCCTGCGCGCCGCCTGTGCTCCCATTTACGTGACACAATACGTGTTTCGACTGCCTAAATAACAATTCACTATCATCTCCTCTCGGCACAACCCACCAGCTTTCCTGCTGCAGTAAGACATTTGTCTCGTTAAAAAGCAGTTAGCAGTATTACTTTTAGCAGGATGTTGCGTTATTACCTGCTGGCTTTTAATCGAACAGTAATTGCTCTGAATTACCATTTAAAACCCAAGTGCATTTGCCGCCTGCGACGTCATAAAGATAAATTAATTTCTCATTAACAGGATTCTGAATGCCTTCTTGTTTTGGCGTGATATTTGAGAGCTCTGTGGTCATGATGGTATAGTGGTGAAGGCTCTCCACTGTCATACGAGAAGTCCTGGGTTCGATTCTTGCTGGGTGCTGATATCCCTGGCTAAGATATTTTACCCACATTTTGTCCCCCTTGATCGACCTACACTCTAAGGAAAAAAGTTGTAATTTTGCACCCCAAATGCAACAATAGCAGCACCTTTTGGGGTGCAATCTTTCACCCTACATGAAAAAGGTGCAAGGATGCACCCTTTTGTGCATGTTTTCACCCGGAAATGCCCATTATGGTCCCTTTAAACCACTTTTTTGAGTAGACTGCCCCTTTAAGGGGCAATTGTGCACCTTCTTAAAGGGTGCAGAAATCTTTGCATCCAAAAAGGGTGCGAATTTGCACCTTCCCTAAAGGGTAAACTCTGCACCCTCAAGGATGCAGTATGTAGTTCGCTGCACCCTTAATGGTGCATAGTGCTTTTTAAAGTGTCATGTTACACCTATAAGGGAGCTCCTGGTGTTATATTTTGAAGGGTGCAAAATTGAAACTATTTTTTAAGTGTGTAGTGGCAAATGGGGACCTGCTGGCGATTGCTAGGGTAATAATCTTCACAGGGCCCTAAGGAATCCGGGAAAGACATCACTGATGCTGTTCTGAGTAAATTGAACTATATTATAAGGCGTGTCGGAGTATGGTTATAGGGCGTGCCCCCGGGAGGGCACTCTGTATATAATTCTTGGTGGGTATGTGCCGCGGAGAAGACCCCCATTTTTACAGAGACTTTAGATAAAGCGAGACAGATATTTTTTAAAAATGTAAAGAGAAAATGAAAAATATTAGAAGGGGGGATGGAGAGAAAGAGAGAGAGAGAGAGAAAGAGATTGTTCAAATTGCGAGACGTTTTGAGTGTCAACAGTGCTACTCTTAATATATCAACAGAGTAAAGTCGAACAAGTACGCTCTCATTTCAAGTGCGTTGCTAGGATATCTAGCCGAATGAAAAATATAAGAATTCCAGAAGTTGTACTCCTATGATTCAGCCTTATTTCTCCAAGAAATACAAATATTGAACATTGAACATCGCGGTTGAAGTTATGACAACATAGCCGTTCCAGTGAGCATATGCAGACTGATTTCATTATTGCATGAACACGCCTATGTGTGCCTTGCTCAGAGCAAATCGTGCCATTCGTAACTCTCGCAAAATCCAAATCAATCTTAATTTTATCCATCCCCGTTTATTCTCACTGTTTTGTTTGCGCTTCTGTCTGACTTTTAAGATTTAGCCATGAGTGCAGATTGTGCTTTTATGCTTGCATACATGTTAAAGCCTCAGATGGTATACTTTATATATATATATGTGTGTGTGTGTGTGTGTGTGTGTGTTTTATTGCTGTGTTTGTTATTGTAATTACTGTCATCATCATAACTATTAGTAATACTAGTTGGTTATAATTAATACTACTACTTCTACTGCTACTGCTACTCCTGCTACTACTACTACTACTACTACTACTACTACTACTACTACTACTATTATTATTATTATTATTATTATTATTATTATTATTATTATTATTATTATTATTATTATTATTATCAACATTTTTATTATGAGTAATATTTTGCAATCTCTCTGTTATATAAACTGCATTTATGCAGTACTGTTTCTAAGTTTAATATTTTTTTGTCACAGGGACATGATGGAAAACAGTTATTAATCTGGTCTTTGATCTTGTGATTTCCTGTATAAATATTTTGAAGATAAAAACCAACAACAACAAACGAATGAATTTTTTCTTTGGTATGAGTATTTATTCATAAAGGAAGAGTCATGGATATTTTGATGTCATTATTTGTAAAGTGCACTGTACGGAAAGTATTATTTCAATGCTGTATACACAGTTGCAGATATCATAGAAATCATCATCGGCATGGCACACATGCACGGTCACAGGAAAGGATCGCATAGACATAGGACGAAGCTTAGTTGTTTATCTCTCTGTATGTTATCGTACAAGTTAAAGATACGACAATATTATTTTCCAGACGTCTTTGAAAGACGAAATGAGAATGAAGAAATATATTTTTATGTACTTAGTATTGAAATGCATCACACTGTTAAATGCCATAATTTGAAGTGGCTTTTTCTTAATTTAGCATTTTCAGAAACTAGTTAAGTCGTCAGATAAACATTCTTGTCGATGTTGATTTATTCACCAATATCAATGCAGAATGAATTTCAGGCCGAAATAATACCTGTGGAAAATGAATCACATATTTCAAGAAAATTGCATACAATCCACAACCCATCCCTTTTCCTTTCTTTTAAACCTTACATCATGAAAGCAAAGTGTTGGAATGCATGCTAAGATAGAATATTTAAGTAACCATATGCCCTTATCAGCAAAATAATTTTCCCCTCATCTTCCCCGTTGCCGTGGCAACAGCAGTAGGTGTTGATTGCGACCTCGTTTTTTTGTGAGCGGCTTTTGTGATGCGCATTAATGGTCCCAATGCTCATCACAATGTATCTTAGCGGTGCGGACGAAGTGCATGATGATTTTGTAAACGAGTCTCGGCGATCGTGTGTCGTCGGAGCAATATCTCTGTCTCTCTTGGCCCGTCTTTTGCTCGTCTCTCTGACCTGGATTCTCAAGATTCCTCATACTCAAACCGTGCTCCACTCCCTTCTGTCTCGTAAAATATTCTAAAAGCATCTGTCTTTGTATGTATGAAGAGAGGGTTCAACGAAATATCTTAGGACGGAGATAGAGTGGGACATGTGGAAAGGAAGAGGCCACAAGAGATAAGACAAAAATAGTTTGGTCAGTCGCATTACTCGCCTGCCTCCCATCAGTACCATGTCATAACGTCGTGCCATAAAAATTTCAACAAAATAATGATCTGCGCTGCATGACGCAACCATATACCTGCATAACAGACTTTGTGTGAATCCCAAAGTACGTAGCACATCCACACACTTTGATAGAGCCTTGGAGATATGTCATAAATATAGAAATCTTTTTTAGGTGTGATCTATTTCATATACCTGTATTAAGCTCGACTTTTTTTTTCTTCAAGCAATTTTTTTTTTATAATTGTTATTAGCAGTTAGGTGGGCAATGAATTTCTATTTCTGCAAGACTCTTTCACTGCATTATAATAATTCATTAGGTGGCCTCCAGTAATATGCACGTGATAGTCATTAGAGCAAAGTCGCAAATGAAATATTGATAACTAATGATGATGATAATGATAATAGTAGTAATAATAATAATTATGATTAATCATTGTCATCGTGATAACTATAGTAATGATGACGGTAATGATAATGATAATTATAATGTTAATTATAAGAATAAAGTAATGGTAATCTTAATAATGATAATAGTAATAAAGTAATAATGATAATGATTATTATTTATTTATATTATTATTATTATTATTATTAGTAGTAGTAGTAGTAGTAGTAGTAGTAGTAGTAGTAGTATTGTTGTGTTGTTATTATTATAATAAGAATAACAACAATAAAAATATCATGCTATATAATAATGATGGTGATTATGATAATGATGATAGCGATGATAATAAAGATAATGATAATAATGATAATGATTATAACAGTGATTAACTTAGGAGAAATGAACTGGTGGTAATGGAAATTGCTCTTTGTGCTGGTGAAGCAGAAGGAATCAATTTCATCCTCTTGCCCCATCCGAGGGTGAATTGAATCACAGTGTTTGCATGTTTTAAAATGTTCAGTACCATTGTATTCAAAATTTTCAGCTGGTATTCTGTTGTGTATTCAGCGTCTCTATGCACTGTACTGATTAGTGAAATAATGTAAAGAAATATTTATTGCCACGTTTTAAATTTTTTCATGGGATATTTCCCGAGTTTGGATAAGGACACGCAAAAATTGCTGGTACTACATTATGCGTGTGAAATGGTAACTCGATCATTGCGAGGGACATATTTCGGTTTTTACTTCGAACATAAACTCTGTTGGCATTTCATGGAATCAAGCTAGTTCAAATAGTTTAGAATGAGCAACAAAGGATATTGATTTGCAGTTTGAGTGCTTTTATTTATTTCTTGACGCAATGCTCTTTTGAATTTTGATTAAACAATTCAAGCATATTTTCCGAGAAGTCCTATACCATGTATACGCTCTTTGTGATATGTGCACAGCATGTTTGGGCTGATGATATTACCGATATGTTTTCCATTGAATATTTTTCTATTCCTTTTATTAAATCGGATGTACCTTTTCCTTGAAGTTTTACTCCAGGGAAAAGACAATTACCGGACGACTTATCCCCGACCATTCTGTATGAAGGAGAAGAGGGAGAGGGGTTGGGAGATATAAGATCGTTTGGGGCTAGTTGTTGCTTTTCCAAGGATGACTGTAATCTGAGGTTAACATTCATCCGGATGCACGCTGTAGAAACATTTTGATTAAGATAAATATTAGAAAATATTTGTACTGACATAATTCACTTAAGTTTTAAGTTTGTCGCTGTCTTTGTCTACCTACGACCGACAGTATGTCATCGATGCATCATGGTATATTTCCCGGGCATTCTATTTTGAGGTCTGCTTGAGATTCCTTGTCTCCCACTCCTCTCATCAAAACATCGGACAGCTTTGTTTTTCTTGTTTTTGTGTTCTCTGTTGCCAAACTGCCAGCTTGGTAATATCATCTTGTTTTTCTCACCTTTTGAAAATAAATGATTGTCTTCTAGTACCTCGCCGCTCTCTTAGTATATTCATCTTTGCTTGGTTAGATTTTGTTTCATTTCCTCGATTTTTCCCTTTTAATCTCGCGGGATTTCAGGTTTGACACGATATTATGTTTAGTATGTTATATGTATATAATGCTTTCATTTTTTAATTTGTTTTATTTATTTATGTTTATTTTAAAATTTATTTATTCATTCATATTTGTAAAAAAAAATTATATATATTTTTTTGGGGGGGGGGGGGGTGTAACCTTTATATTTTCTTTCTGAGTATATATTTTTTCTTATACAGTATTTTGAAAACATTTTCTCACCGTTCCCTTCTTTCGGTTTCTATTCCCGTTGGCATAGATTTGTACATCTCCCTTTCTTTCTCACCATTCTCTATGTCCCTTTTCCCTTGTCTCTTGAGTTATGGACCCCGGAATTCCCCTTCCCATCTCATCACCCATGTGTCATAAAAAAAAAGCTTTCCTCTAAGATCACCCCTTAGAGGGATTTAAGACGCTTCAAGTATTGTCCGTAGAGAACTATGAGAGGATTATAGAGAATGGGTTAATATTCTGAAGTGGTTTCCTGGTGCTATTTGAACTTTCAGCGGGCTTTTGCGTGACCTTTTCTTTTCTTTTGCTCATTTGAGTTGTGACTCGAGGGGTCGCCTCTTGACTTATTCACTTCCACCAATATTTATATAAAATTTTCCGGTTAAAAGTACTTCTCCCACGGTAAGATGGAGATCACCAGCTAGAAGCTAAAAAGACATCCTAAATTACCTTTCTGCCCCAAAAGAAGAACGCATTCCTCCCGGAGGTCACATTGAACGGTCACGTGAACGCGAGAAGATCACTTTGTGTCATAGTGCTTGCTGTCTCAGGGTTGATAGTTTACTATCTACTGTAGATAAAGCTTTTTTCCCTGGTGACTTTATTCTATATCCAGAGTTTTATTTTACTGTACAGGTTGGTATGATGCTTTCGGGACGATACTTCTTCTTGGTTGTGTGTTTTATTCGGGGTGTGTCTGATATTTCTGTTCAGGTATTCAGAGCATTTAATAGTAAAGTAATCATGATCCTTAGACCCGTATAGGGTGTGTTCGCTGGATTCCAAACTCAAGAAACCCTTCAAGAACGGTCATGTGCGATGTCTGACAAGTACTATGAGGATATATTATGTTATCATGGATGAATTTTGCTTTTGTTTGTTCGTTTGTTCGTTAGTAGATTTGTATGGAAGAGACTGATGATCCCCTGTCGTTTGCCTTGACAGGGAAAATATTCAGAGCGATCTCTTATCGCAGTTAGAGGGGTCACTGGTCAGTCACTGAAAAATTAGCCGAAGCTCCAATAGCTCCCTTGGGCGTAATTTCATGTTTCGTTTCGAGACGCAGCGCTGTTACTGTGAGTGCAATTAGAAATGTGCATTGTGGGCTATCGTGGGATGATATCATACAGTGAAAATCAGAATTACATCATAAATAATTGACAACCTTAATATCATCTTGTTTGCTGAGGAGGCCTGATGGGTCACTGGTAGAGCAGTGGTCTCGTATCTCGGAGTACCCGGGCTTGAAATCAAGTAGATGAAGTAGTGCCCTGTAGTAAGGTATTAATCCGCAACTCCAAGTCCCACGGAGATGACTTTGAGCCGTCGGTCCTCTGATTGCTTATTTGCAAGTATGAACATGCTTTCTTAGCAGTCGAGTAAAATAACCAACCGGCTGTTTCACTGCTTTTTTTGTGATTGGACTTTTATATTGTCATATACATGAAGTCATTACCATTGCTTTTAGAATGTGATGGAATAGAACCAGAAATCATTTGATTGGATTCCGTCCTGAAACCAAATTGGCAACGCCAGTTGAAGTTGTTTGCTCAACATCACCGACATTGCCTTGTGGTGATGCTCTCAATTTCACTTGGATGGGTGTTTCTAATTATTTATATCCACAAAAAGGAAAAGACAGTGTAATGATTTCTATTTTTTGTCTGAGCCTGAAGGAGTAGACTGTGCTATTTAAGAGGAGGGTCATATAACTAGGCATCTGCAGAGTATGTGCACCTGGGGGGTATTCATAAAGCTGTGCGTAAAGTTACAAATGACTTTACGAACGACTGTCATATGAAGGGCCAAATGGGATGCCTATAGTTTTTCCTGACGTTTTAACAAAGTGTGACTGCGTATCCAATAATCCCTATTAAATTGTGGCAAAAATATTCTTCACATTAATTTTTTTTGTAAACAACAGTAATGCCAATCTACGTCTGCATATTTTACTGTTAGCTGACGCAGTTCGTATTGATTGAGCATCCTATTTGGCTTGCCATGTTCAAGTCGTTCGTAAAGTCATGCGTAGCTTTAAGAGCAGCTTTATGATACACCCCAGGAGGGGCGAAACATCCCAGCTTGTGGTGTTCCACGGCAAAGAAACAACTTTTTAAGGCAGTTTATTTGTAAAGAATGAGTAGTATTTCTTATATAAATTATCTAAGAGGAATATTATAATTATTGACATTAAACGTATTTAACCTGAAACTGCAAAAGCACTATTTTCTAGCTCTAAAATTCACGAGGAGGGGTAAACTGCCCCTAGCCCTTACATCAGATAAGCTAGTTCGAGGAATGTAGACGACCTCTTCTCTCTAGGACAGGACAGGGTGGAGAGGAATGTGACAGTATTCTGGCAGGAATACCCTACGGATCTGAGGAGAAACAGTAATGCTAGGATTTCATCATGCTGACAGCTCGGAATAATGTTTCCAAAATGTGGTGCACATTTTCGGAAGGAAATTTTCTCCAGTGGCCAAGGGTATGCCTGAAAACTTTGACCGATTCTAGGTTGAAAGTGAAACAAAATACTGAGTAACTTCTGAGTGAAGCCTTCATGAAGCAAGTACATTGAAAAGTAACTTTCAGTGTACTAAAAGTACACATAGGTCAGAGCGGGTTGATAATTTTCCTGGTAAGGATGTATCTACATAAAGCTAAAATTTACCCTACATGGGAACTCGTATAGATGGCGTACATTCACGTACAGTAGCACATTCCTCGGGCTCAGTAGTGTGAGGTCTACCGACTTTAAAATAAGCATGATAAGAGTCATACTGATAACATTTTGCATTTTTTGTTTTTATTAAATTGAATATTTTGAATACGAAGCTGGCCGTTATTACTTGTATAAACGCAGCTGCTTTTTCATGCGTTCTGATTTTGTCTGCTTGGTTCAACCAAAGGCTTGTCAGGTGTCTGCTAACGATTTCCAAAATCGATCTCCCATGAGGGTGATCGGGCGATCGCCTTGTGCATAACCTTGGTGTTCGTCTAACATTTTACGATTCGTCACGCTGTCTTGATGGGCTTTGATACATGATCACTGGAGAAAGGCGAGAGAGAGAGAGAGAGAGAGAGAGAAAGGGAGAAGAGAGAGAGAGAGAGAAAGGGAGAAGAGAGAGAGAGAGAGAAAGAGAATGAGGGAGAGAAGGAGATAGAAAGAGCAACAGATAGACTGATAAACTCAAAGAACGAGAGACGAAACTAGAGGGGGTATATCACTTTGCCAATTCAATAATAGTGATTTTAAAAAGATATTAACTTTCTCACTGGCTATTGGTATCGTTCAAAGTTTCACAAATCTGTTTCTCTACCTGAAGAAACGTATAGGAGTGAAATACTGATAACTCTTTTTAGGAGTCGTATTAGGTATTGCACCTGTCTTAATTGAAAATTCCCGCTCAAAACTGTGGAATGCACTCTTAACTGCTCAAATTAGCATTATGAACTAGATTCTGAAATTATGAAATAGATTCCAATCCCAGAAGAAATGATTCCTGATAAAGGACTGGAAGACTGGATAACGGAAAAAAAAGATTGGATTTTCACTCCTCTTGATGTAGAGCGTGACCGTGATATTGAAATAAAGTTCAGTGATCAGTTGGAATCACAAGTTTAGATTTCCTTCTTCCAGGAGCTATGCGAGAAGTAAATAGCTGGAATTTTTCATGTTCTTTTATCGAACCATGTGTTTTGTAATTGTAAAGTACCTGGTGCTGAATAGGAAGATCTATTTTGATGTCATGGAGTCTTTTGACAGAACAACCGTTTGATGAATTTCCATTCCACCTCCTGTCCCCCGTGGCTTAGGCTGATAATCCATACGGGATAAAACATAAATCTGACTGTTTAGAGGAATGGAGCTTATTCGAATGATCTCTGTGATGGGTTGTGTTTTGATATACAATAGAGTTCTTGAGAGAAAAAGTTAACAAAAGTTAACAAAAGTTAAAGTAGACATTCATTGATTTCAAAACTGACTCAATTTTCATAATTGCGTAGGTGAAGCTTAGATTGAACAAGTTTGTCAAAACACATCGCTTAGAAATATTCGAAGTATTAATTATTATCAGTTAGCAGGTGCTAAAATACAGCCCCGACATAGCACCCGAAGAGCTCTCCAAACACCGCTGAGATGTGTGACGTCACGGGCGGGATGTTAATTACACAAGCAGACGATGTCCCATAACATCTCACACATTTTCAGTGCCTCTTTTGTCGTCCCTCTATTCAGTTATTTCTTTCACTTCATTAGCGTCTGACTAAATGTTTAATCTATTCTTTTCCCCAAACCCCGTGCTTGGTATCATTTAGATGGAAAATGAGGCGTTACAGTGATAAAGTAATCAACAAAATAGACGCAATTGCATTTTCAGCTGCACACACTGTTCGGCGTTTCAAGAGGGAGCGACTACCGTCCATGCAATCATTCGGCGGGCTTTTCAATTTGAAAGTGTGGTTTCTTTGATTGTGCATTAACTCTTATCCTGTATATTTACAAAAATGAGATTTCAGTTATTAGAAGTGGTTTCATTTCCCTTTTAGAATGGTGTAAAAATGAGCACGTTAAAATACGCTAAATTCTTTATTATTTGAGAAATAATTGCACTGCATTTATGTTCATTCTGTATGGGAAGTCGTCTGCTTGGACAGGGTTGAACCCGTTCGTGACGTCAGTAAAACATCATTATTTTTTTTGCGAATCGCTCCTATATCACAGATGCTGGGAGGTGGTTTTATTTGTATCATTTTTAAATTAACTGATACGTAGTTGACGTAAAACTGATATGATTGCTATCTGTTAGATTTCCAGTTTCTAGTGATACATCATTTGCCATAATTATTTGTGATTTTCTTTGAATGTGTACTTTAACAAATCTGCAGAAAAACATTACCGTATTTCAAAGATTAATCTGTGATGTTTAATAAAGATGATAATAGAAATGAGGATTATTGTAATTCCATTTTAACCCGTTGACGACTGAATTCTCTGTTTCGCATATAGGCTTCATACATGGGCCACCAAGTTTCAGTAGTCATTGGGTTATTGCACTTGCACTACTACTACTACTGCTACTACTACTACTACTACTAATGATAATAACTATGATGATAATGAATAGTATGATAATGATATTACTAATAATACTGCTACCAATAATGATAATAAAAACGATGATGATAATGATAATGATAATTATAATGATAAAAATGATAATGATAATACCCAATACACTAAAAATCGAATCATTTATCAATTCCGCAAGCCGTGAAATCGGTCAGTTTTTGTGTCTCTCAAAATAATTAGTGCAGGCATATACTACTAAATCAATCTGTCCATCAAACCCATTTTAGACTGGCCATGAAACTTGATTCTTCTCTGTAAACAAAATAAAAATGTGTTGAAGAGAACCTAAAACCATTTTTAAACCGACCGTGAAACATGAGTCTTGTCTATCAACAATAGTGATATCAACTTGACCCACGATGTAAAAACGATCGAGAAGGTGTTTATTGTCTGAGGACTTGGCGCCTGTGTTGTGAGCAGACGGTCAAACGTTGAGTCACGTGACACTTCTAGCTTGTGTTCTCCATTTTGATCATAATCTATGGCGTACCTATACCTTAACCAGTTGGGGGGGGGGGGCAAAACATTTTGTCGGTCTCCTCTGATTCGTACTGGACACACATTTTTTAGGCCCTTCAGTCTTCACGATCTTGTCACCCTCTTAAGGGTGAATTTAAGAAAATAGTGCATTTAGAGTGAATTAAGAGTGAATTAAGAGTAAAAATTGTGGTATTCACTCTTTTGGTGGTGACCTCAGTTATCACGCAAGGATTTTGAGTGATCACTGAGGTCACCCCTTAAAGAGTGAATGAAGAGTGAATATCACAATTTTTACTCTTAATTCACTCTTAATTCACTCCAAATCCACTCTTTTCTTAAATTCACCCTTAACAAGTGATGCGTTCACTCTTTTGTAAAGAAAGTAGATCGGAAATCTGTAAGGGAGGGGTAAGGGGAGATTATCCCATGCCTCTCCTTCAACATGCTAGCGATCGTAATGCATTATTTTCCTTCTCTTTGTACCGTTTTGGACACCCAGAGTCGTGCTTTTATTTGTGGATTGCTGAAGGGATGAGAGCGGAGAAGAGAGAGAGAGCCCGAACCGACACTTGAGTCTTGCTTTTCCCAACAACAACTCGATAATTTGAAAACCCAAGATGGCTGATGTAATCTCGAATGAAATTATGAGTCGGTCCTCCGGGGAGAGCTGGAATACTGTGACGGTCCTAATCACCTGATATCTATTCCGTAGAGAGCAAAGCCTGTCTAGTATTCTTCTAAACATTCCAAAGTGACACTTCTTATGCAGGACAAAAAAAAGACAAAACAACTCAGAAATTTATACTTGAGGTGTCCATTAACGCCGGCCATGATTTGATTTCAGGTCAGTTTGACGCGAGTTTGTTATTTCACCGTTTCCTTATGCAAGTATCGAAAAAGGCTCACTTATATATATCAACTTTTTATAAGGCGATTCGGCGATTTCATTTGTATCTGATTTTCATATTTTGTTCGGTGTGTATAGATTTGGAGAAGGTTTCCAGTTCCGGAATGAAAACAATTTATTCTGCCTTCACGATTTTAATCGATGTAAATACATTTTGCTGATTTTACGCGATAATATTGTTCGCATAGTATATAGGCTTAACATGCTTAAGAAATGTAACTAAGAAACTACCCATAGAAAAACGACCAGCAAATAGGCGATAGATTTGAAAAAAAAAAAAATCGAAGGAACTTCCATCATTCTGCCTCAGCTTTGATGACACTATCAGCCAAAAGAATATTTCATGCAGGTCATCGACTTAATCATTTCCGGTACCTGACAATAATAATCGTGCACAATGTCCGATTTTTACAAGAGGGGACAGTTTCACATCCTTCCCTGTGGACGTCACTGTCTGTTGTATTTTAAATATCTTTATGGAAAGACAATTTTGAATTCCATTCATAATTTGTGCTTTTTTCATCCTTGAAATTACAAGTACATGAAATTATGGTAAAGGCGAAGTATGGCGACGCCAGGTATAATTACATTAATTACTGAATCACTGAAGAGGAAAATTAACTGAGATTTTTCTTTCAGTATGGTAATTCAGAGATCCTTAGTTCCTTAGAAGAAAATTATATAGTGGCTGCGGAGCGCTTTTGCAAGTGTGTGTCTGAGGCCGCGGAACGGGTGAGGGGGGGGGGAGGCTGGGGCTACAGCCCCGCCCCATAATATCGGAAAAAATGAAAAAAAAAAGAGAAAAGGAAAAGAAAATATATTTCTCAAAAAGTTGTAAAACTTAATAGTTGAATTGCTCATAGGCTCACAATACCATAAAAGTCCAAGGGCTTCAGGCGGATCCGTCCCATGGGCCCCGTTGTATCAAAATTACCATAAATGATAATTCTGACACCAGTGGTAACTATCATGGTAACATTGCTCAACAGCCAATCAAATTCTATGGAAGTAACCATTGATGGCAAAGTTACCATAAATGGTAAATTTTATGCAACGTTGCCAAGGACATCGCCTGTTTTTGCGTCAGCCCCCCCCATTCAAAAAAAAAAAAATCATTTTTGCAATGGGGGGCTGTTCCGCGGCCCCGATGTGTGTTTGTGTGGGGAGGGGGCATAGGGGATAAGGTATATGTGTGTGTGTAGAGCATGAGAACGAGCGTTATGGTTATGATATTACGAGAAATGATTGTTTAGGGTTTAAGATAGGCCTTGTTAAAACAATTATAAACACAATCAACATGATCAAGAGGCTAATATATATATATATATATATATATATATATATATATTTATATATATATATATATATATATATATATATATATATATATATATATATTGTACTTACAGTATAAGGAGAGCGTTTCATTTCGCTGGGAGGGGGGGGGGGGGGAGGTGAGGTGGTCGATCTGTTACATATCGTCTATAATCCGTCACGGATACATACATTTCGTTTATAAAACGATTTTTTTGTTGAAAAGATAATTCTAGCTGTACTGCATGTCATCCTTTCCATTTTTATTTTCCATTCGATAGTATCTGAAGAGATAAGCACCTCTTTTGAACTGTGTCTTGTGCAATAAATGCTTGGCACTGCAGCATTAGCTGTTCTGCAACTGTGGCAACCATCAACGGTCAGCTCTTTTCCTGAGAATGATAAACGTCCATTTGACCCCTGGCGAAATGAATCATACGATTGGTCCGATAAGCACCACTCAAAATGCCTAATATAAAAGATGACTGTTCCATCCATACTTACCCGCATTATTCTACGTGCTGGCTATCTAAAGGGATCAGAATTATTACACTATTATGAATCTTTTAATGCATTGTATAGTTTCCGTGTAAACTCAACGAAAGATTTTCGGATTATTCTTTTATGATGACAAATAAGGACGGATCATGATGATAGATTACTGTAATTCTCCTTCTAGTTTAATGGAGTAAAAAGAATTTGGAAGCTGGAAACTGGAAATGATGTATGCTTGGCACCTGGCCTTGCTCTTGAGATCCATTTCCCCCTTGCTTCTGTATTCTGCGTCACTTTTTTAAAAGAAAAAATGTAAAATCTAGTGTAAAATCCTTTTTTTTATTGAAGTTGTTGATATATTACAGCTATGAACAAGGTATATATGCCTTCACGTTGACTTGATTCATATCTGCCTAAGGCATTGAAAGAGGTATTGGGAAAGACGTAAACACGCCGACTCCCGTGACAAATGCGGGATGCATGCAGAGAGAGAGAGAGAGAGAGAGAGGGGGGGGGGGGGGGGGGGGGGGTCACGCACCTGCGGAAGATGCCCACCATTGATATGGAGGGTGGATAGGCTTCTAATTATATAGGGCTTGGTATACACTGGGTGATTTCAAGTTCGATGTTGGTGCTGGTGTTGGTGTTGGTGTTGGTGTTGGTGTTGGTGTTAGAAGCACAATTTTGATTGCTTTCCATAGTTCCAACACCTAATCTGAGTTTACAGAAGTGGTTCAAATGACATTATTGACTGCTCAACTCCAAGTGACAGTTGTCCCAAGACCAGTTTTATTTTTAATTTGGAGCTGCGTTGATGTAGAAATCAGCCTAACACTAACACCAAAAGGTCAACACCAAACTTGAAATCACCCATGCACAGTACATCAACTTTGAGTGCTACGCGTTAGAGTGCACTGCCTTCGGGTAAACGGCCTTATCGGTCAGGTGCAGTGTTTCAGCGGAATGCTTGTGCTGCTGGGTTTAGCGCTTGTAACAGTGGAGTAAGGGGGGGGGGGGGGCTAGAAGAGGGGGCTGGGTTTTGAAATGAGGGAAAGACAGATACACATCGCTAATGAGTAGCGTGAAAGAGAAATCGTGCATTGTGGAAGATAAGAATAAGACGAGAACTAGAAGGGAATTTATGTTTGAATTTGAATGAGAGAAACTGAAGTGAACGAGAGAAATTCAAGGTTGGAGGGAGGAAGGGGCGTTTAAGGAGAAGTAATGTATTTGGTTGTTACGTTTGCTTGCATACAATCATGGGCTACATTGATGAATTACTGAGACAATATCGTAGAGAGGATTAAATATAGTTCCGAAAATGAAACTGTGATGGGAGAATATTGGATTATGTAAGATAAACAGCAATGGAATGGAAATGTAAATGAACATGACTATGAATGGAAAGTGAAAGGGAAGTTTATCTTCAAACCTTCAAACGAGCGATGTTACTAGGAGAGGAATGTACGTTGATTTAATTTACTTATTGGATACAGCAGAAAATTCATTATCTGATGAAGATGTGAAAGTATTACTTTTGACATTAATCTGGAAAGGATAAGGTTTTTATATATATGTCAGTGACCTCGGTCTGGCGCAGCTGAACCAGCCGAACTAGCCACATTTCATGGCATCCATACAATAGCGTAAGGGGGGGGGGGGGGGGGTTTAAGCGCCCCTTCTCATTCGACAGTCTCTGTCGCTGACGAAGGGATGATCATTTCATTAATTTTGATTTCGTAGCATGAATGATATTGTGCTGATGTAACCCCCTTTTTATAAGGGGGTGCAGGTGTTAATGATAGTGCATACTTCCGATCACTGAAACAATCCCCCAAACTGACGTAAAACCCAACAAACTAAGAAACAAACGGATAAACAAACATAATTATACAAACAAAAATAATGATAATAGTAATGATAAGTAAGTGAACGATGTGTGTATTCTTGTGTCAACCCATACTACCGCTGTGAATACGAATGTGTTGACAGATCAACATGCAAGTAAGCAGTACATGTCGCACATGATATAAAGATATGCCCCCCCCCCCGAAAACAAACAAACAAATATTTGTTAAAAAGTATGTGTATGCGTTTTTCTATGGATGACTTTCTATCGTATTCGTATATCGAAAACACGAAAACAGTAATTTCTTTGGATTAATTCGAGGAACTAAAACCTCTAATATATATACCATGAGCATGATGAGCTGTTTTGACCATAAGTAAAGTATATTAATAAAATTCCTGCAGATAGGGGCAAAATAAATGAAAAATATTAAACTATGTACGAGGAAACAAAACGTCATGAAAAATGAAATGCAGATAAGAATGTCTAAGTGTTGAGACCATGAAAATGTGTAAAAATATCTCATTCGTAGAATTGTCCTACAGTTTTCATCATTTTCCCGCGGTTTTTCTTTTTTTAATATTACATTTTTAAAATCTCTTTGGCGCCTTCGTGAAATATGAAGGATAGTATATTTTCATGTCCTCATACAGCAAAAAAAAAAAAAAAAAAAAAAAAAGACCCTGTCTATATAGTGAAAAGCCGAGTGGAAAATGGGAGAGCTGTCATACCGCCTTCATTGGCAATACTTGCACGCGAAATTAAGATTCAAGTTCACTTTGTCATTACAGCTTTCAAAAAATTCATAGCTTGCTTTGCTCAGTGGAATTCGTTTAGCCTATAATCTATATCAGTTTATATATATTTTTTACTTTTATTCAAAGCAACTTATTCTCAATGCTGGATTGCCCTTTCAGAATCAGAGCTAGGGAGATAAAGAGTGAGGCATTGATTATTAAATTTAAGGCTCCATCGATCTCTGAAATTTCTGGGGAATTTGCAAAACATGGTAACCTTGCCAACCTGAGGCAGTAATTGACATATTCCAAAAATATTTGCGTATCTTATATGCCATGTATGCAATTCCTTCGGTTTCTTACTAATGGATGATAAAGAAAAATGCTTTATTACTTTCTCTCTTAATGGTGATTGCTCTCTTTATTGGAGGCTTTCATTATCATTCATCTTTTTAAAAAAAATAGAAATCAGAGTATGAAGGCTATAGCTACAGACTCTTCTTGAAAGGGAATTGCTTCCCCCTTTTAAGGAAATCACTTCATTGGTGGAGTGATGGATTATCATGATCGTAGGGCCGTCAGCTGGAGGCCAGAAGGACTTTAACTTAGATACTTTAACATGGAGCTGACTCCTTCTACCTCTCAACACAACGTTCGTAAGTACGTAAAAGAAAGAAAGGACCTTGCCCAGAGGAAAAAGGATATCTCCACCCCTTGGAAGCCAGAAGGGTTTTAACTTAGATACTTTAACATGGAGCTGACTCCTACCTCTCAACACAACGTTGGTACGTACAAATAGAAATAAAGGGCCTTGCCCAGAGGAAAAAGGAAGTTATATCTCCACCCCTTGGAAGCCAGAAGGGCTTTAACTCAGAAACGTTAACATGGAGCTGACTACTTCTACCTCTCAACACAACGTCCGTACGTAAGAGAAAGAAAGGGCCTTGCCCAGAGGCAAAAGGAAGTTATATCTCACCTATGTGAATAAGGCTAATATGCATCGACATCCCCGAAGCTAAGAGCGAATGAAGAGACTTTATAAAATTATAACAGAAAGGGATTTCTCCCCTCATGGAAAGTAAGTGTGTTCTGTCGTCGCAAAAATGAAAGTACAGTTTCCGATCCAGAGGCATTAATAATGCAGTTCCATTCTTAATATTAGAAGAAAATAGAGGTATGATATAGATTAAGCGAAAGTGCTTTTAATGGATCAATATTGATTAGGGTAGGGTAGTATTATGCCGATGATCGTGTGATATAAAGAAATAGTACTGACTAGTACTAGGTACGTCGAGAGCAAATTGTATTATGAAAGAAGCATGAACATGACATGACACTGGATGCATTCTCACGAGCCCTAGCATATGCCTAGCGAGCGAAGTAATGGGCGATTTGGAATTACTGGTGGAAACGTTCCCATTGTCACCAAGCGCTGTGATTAGACTTGTGCATCTTCCATGCTTGGAAGAGCCAGCGCATTATTTTTTTTTTTGATGAGTGTTGGATTAAAAATTCATGCAATTTGTGCATTTCAGAATCGATATGTGTGGAATAAAACCGATAAAAATGGAAAAAGGCGCGAGCTCATGCCATGCCTCTCAATGACATGAAATCAATCATTGTGTCACCTCCTGAAATTGGTCTGATGATCGATCTCCTTGCATCTATTCTCACCTCGGCGTGGTTATTGCTTCTCAGTGTCATGCTTGGAAGCTGGATCCTCAGATATAACTGCATCCATTTCCCCCGTTACTCTTCCCTCCCCCCCCCCCCCCTCTCTCTCTCTCTCTCTCTCGGCTCGGTTCCCCTACAACCCCCCCCCTTCCTGCGGACATGGCGGATGCTTCATCATTGGGTTTGGGTTCTAAATTGCATGCTCCCTTTCTGTGGATAAGACAAAACTGACTTTCTTCTTACAATACAATACAATACAATATTGGCATTTATATAGCGCTCTCACAATGACTGAACATGTATCACAGCGCTTTACAAAACGATTAACAAAACAACAAAAACCAAAAAAAAAAAAAAATGAAATTACAAATGAAAACTACATAAATACATGCCAAGCAATTAACTGTTAAAAAGAAATGTCTTCAGGGACCGCTGAAAAACTCCCAAAGATGGTGATTCCCGGATACACCGGGGGAGTTGATTCCACAGGCGTGGTGCAGCAGCAGAGAAAGATCTGTCTCCTGAGCATGTAGCAGTCCTTGGAGTTGACAGCAGAGTGGCATCGTTGCCAGAGCGCAGTCCTCGCCTTTCGGTCAAATAAGGAGAAATCAGATTATTCAGATAGGACGGAGCACAATTATGGAGGCATTTGTAGGTAATGGTGAGAATTTTGTATGTGATTTGCTTATGGACAGGGAGCCAGTGCAATTGCCGTAGAAGGGGAGAGGCATGGTCACGCTTCTTTGCAAGAAATACCAACTTGGCCGCTCGGTTCTGAGCTCTTTGAAGACGCTGGACGTTAGCCGAAGAAGTGCCACATAGGAGAGAGACATCGCTTTCTCCATCCTCCTCTCATGCTCCTCTCATGTAATTCTTTCCCCAACTACTTCGTCCTTGTCTCCCCCTCTCTCTTCCTTTCTCTTCCTATCACTTCTCATCTTTCTATCGTTTTCACCCTTTATCCTTGTACCTCCCCTCCTCTCTTTTACTGTTTTACTTCAGGATTTCCAGCTTCCCTGCCTTCCCTATCATCCGTTGGTTAGTGATGTTACCCTTAGTCACTAGAAGTCTTGCTATAGTATTTCCCTCTTTTTCTTTTCCCCTCTCTTTCTCCCTCGCTCTCCTCTCTCTGTTTTATTCCAGGATTTCCAGCCTTCCCGTCTCATCTTGTCTCGGTTAGGGATCTCTGTCTCTGTCTCTGTCTCTGTCTCTCTCTCTGCCTCTGTCTCTGTCTCTGTAGCTGTCTCTGTCTCTGTCTCTGTCTCTGTCTCTGTCTCTGTCTCTCTCTGTCTCTCCCTCTGTTTGATTCTCCTCTCTCTCTCCCACTTTCTCTCTGTCTCTCTTTCTTTTCTATTTCTTGATATTTCTCTCTTTCTCTTTATAAGCCAGGATTCACTGTACCCCTGCCTCTTTAATCCTCCATCGCTTTACCCCCTTCTACCCGTCCTAATCCGTCATCTGAACCTCGTTTGTCCCCTTCATCTCGGGAGATTTCCACCAATCAACCATTCCATTTTGCTGTTTCTTTTTCTCCCCAACATCATCAAAATATCATCGTGAGAGGCCTGGGATTCTGTTCTTGTAATTCGGTTACAATCATGTCTGTTATACTTGGAGTGTCATGTTGGATGATAATTCTGTACACACGTCACGCTCCTCATCATAAGACTTTGATGTTCCGAGGAATCTGATTACATCTGTCTTCTTTTTGAAGGTTTTTTTTTTTCCTTCTTAGCTTGCTGGTGATTTTTTAAAGGATCAAATGAAATATAATCATGTTTCAATTGCTTTGAATTACAGCATCGGCTCTGAGAATAGGCAAACAGAGCGTCCATTAAGGAATGTAAATAGATTATGCTTTTCTATTGTTTGATAATGATTGAAGTTTTGAAGTTTATGTAATTATCCATTTGTAATCTCTCTTTTTTCTCTCTCCCCCTCTGTCTCACCTTCTCTCCTTTTGACATCTTTCCCTACATCATGTACATAGCTACGTGCAGGGGCGGCGTTACGGGGAGCGGGGGGGGGGGGGTAGGGCGCCCGCCCCGTGATTTTGCAAGTGAATAAAATGAGAAGAAGAAAAAGAAGAAGATATAAAGAAGAAGAAGAAAGTATGCGGGAAGAGAGGGCATGGTCATGCAGCTACATAATTGCCCTATTCCTTTATTTCCTTCTCTCTTTTCTCCCTTTGTCTCCACCTCTTTCTCTGTCATGCTGTCCATTATCTCTTTCTACATTGTTCTATGATTTGACGCATCTGTTTTATCTCCTCCCTGTTATCATGACCATTTTTTGTGAGTTTAATCTGCGTTATTAACCGCGAGTAGTGAGTATATTTGCCTTTTCGGCTATTTGCAATTTATCGCTAAATTGCACTGACTTCACCTTGAATATTCAGGAATGTCTGTAGACAGCTAGATAATGAAATTAAGGACATAATCTCTTTATTACACCATAAGAAGTATGTGCCATACTAAGTTTTAAATTTGCATCGTAGTTCTCGAGTGTACTTTGGATAATTCAATGCTGCGGGAAAAAGGGTTTTTTAAACGAAAGTACATTGAACGTTCACTGCCCAATAAGGTGAATTATGGGAGCAGTTTGCCTCGAAAATTCGGAATTTACGAGTTCATTGCCTTCACAGAATGATGGAACAGTGCGGTTAAAGCGGTTTAAATTCTTTTCTGCAAGAGAAAAATATATCTTAAAGATAATTCTGTTGTGAATATCAATGTTTCATTGCTTTTCTTTTTTTTTAGTCTGACTTATAAAAATTCCATACGCATAATCTCGTCGTTTTCCCGTTTTCTTTTATGAAATGAAATTTGGTTTGCACAGGGGGGCCCATTATGACCTGAATAGACTGTAGGCTTTGCATAGATCGAAGAAAAAGTTGGTATAGACAACAGCAAAGAAGTGATTGAATGATATTGCTATAAATACTTTTCGTCTTTACCAAATAATTGTATTTATCTCTTTTTATACCGTCATTCACAGGAACTCTTGTCGCAGCCTTTGCTTGTTTCTGCTGCGGCTATGCCGAAGTTCGTCCTGTGATGGCGTTTTTCTGGAATCTCCTCGCCGCCTTACTGCAGATGCTAACATTTGTGTTTATAGTTGGTTGGATATGGAGCATTATATGGGGCATGACCTTCATGTCGTTAGCTAGTAAGTATACAAGTATTAAAAAGTAAAAGTTTGGAGATGTTCTTGATATTTTTGTAATGAAATAGAGTATGACCTTTAAATGACTGGCTGGAAAATTAGGGTCAAAATATGGGACATACAGAGTGACTTGAATGATCTTCGGGTCAGGTGGATAGTAATAGGGCATGACCTCAATGTTATAACTTCTCATGGTGTGCCATTGTCAAAAGGTCAAGTGGAGGTCAAGGAGCATGATCTTTAGGTTTTGTAGGGTTGTAGCAGCACGATATTAAAATTGATTGTGAATATGAATACTATAATCACTCAAGTTCAGGTATGGATCATTGTATACTAAGGGATAACCTCCCGTCATTAGCTTTTAGTTTAGAGAGCAGACCAGTCTGTCAAGGTCAAGGGTCATGGGTTATGACCCTCATGTAGGTAGTAGCAAAGTATGTCGGTCTCTATCAGTCAGCCATGAGTCGTATGACCTTCATAAGGAGCTATTAATTTGTATAGCCAAGGTCAATTATGGGTCTTTAAGTTTATGTCATGGGTCATGACCTTCATGTTAATAATAAGTTAAGTATGATAGTCTGTAAGGTCAAGCATGGGTCCTGAAACATGATTTTCATGTCAACATGCAGTTGTAAGTTAAGTTCTGGGTCTATACCGATCAGTGAAAGTTAAGTATAGGACTCTATTGATGAATGAGTTTCAACATGAAAAGCATTAGTCCTTTGAGCGAATCGTTCCTGTGGACTGAGATGATGCTTTATTTTAGTTGAGTGATCCATGGTCATTCAGCATTGTGTAATGAAGCACCTTCCTGCAAAATCAGAGTGCCCTATCTTAATTATCTGTAATGAAAGTTGTTAAACAAACGAACTGAATTCATTCATGTGGAAGCGTCGTGGTCTGGTGGTTCTGACTCTCGTCTTTCAATCAGAGGGTCGTGGGTTCGAATCCCAGCCATGGCGTTAATTTCCTTCAGCAAGAAATTCATCCACATCGTGCTGCACTCAACCCAGGTGAGGTGAATGGGTACCTGGCAGGAATTTATTCCTTGAAATGCTTGCGCGCTGGCGGCTGCCGGGCTAAAGCCAGGGTAATAATATCCAAGTCCTTTGGAAGCGCATAGAGACGTTATATCATAATGTGATATGCGCTATACAAGAACTGTATATTATTATTATTATTATTATTCTAAAGGGCTTACAAAAATGAAGAGTTAAAATCGACATTGGGACGGAAAGAATATCGGAATTCTTGTTATTTTGGGTATCTTATATGCACTTGTTCTTGCATTATGTATAGGAGTACCTGGCAATGTACATGACACGGAACATGAGACTTTTTGAAGCCGTAATTACATTTCAAGTGAATTCGACGAAGCAGGCTTCCGAGAAGCAGCGATCGTCTTCTTTTAAGTCGCAAACCCATTAATCTTGATGTCGAGATGCAATTTTAACGAGGCTCCCTACATATCCGGGGATAGTGTAATTTTGGACTCCATGCATGTTGCTTAAATGTAATGTTTAAACGTGCTCTGTTTCGTTATAAGATTTGAGAAATTGATGGTAAACATCATAAAATGGATAACTTTAATTAGTGCTTGTCAAAAAAGTTGATTGATCATTATGAATTAAAGAATTTTCATCAGAATACCCCACCGACATTGATACGTTTATAGTGAGTCATTGATGATAAAAGGAGCACACGAGATACCTCTCTTATAAAACGTATCATATCCGTGTGCAAATAATGCTGCTGCATGGTTGTAATGGAAAGTCCTTGAAAATGATAAGATTTTTCACGTATTTTGATGGAAATTGGTTATTCCGAGTGAATCGTCGTTGTGAAACGGGTTTTTAACAGTTTGATATCAGGGTTGGCGGATTTAAATCACGTTGATTTAAATCATGATTTAAATTGCGATTTAAATCACCATGATTTAAAAAAAAAATCATTGATTTAAATCACTTCCATTGAAACATGTACAAATCATTGACAAATTGTTTGTTCATGGCAGTTTTAATTCTTCAGATCAACTGAAAAACTTTGAATTAACTTTATATCAATTGAAAAACTTTGAATTAACTTTATATCAAGAAAAAATCAACAAATCCTTCCTATTTACTTAAAACAAATTAAAATCACGTCAATAAAATCAACTGATTCCTTAAAAATTAGAGATTTGTGTCGTCAACAGTTACTCCATTTTTTTGTAAATGTCAAGTTTTTCTTCTGAAATTTTACATTCTTTGTCAGCTATTAATAGTGAAACAAATTTCTTATTTATTTCTTATCATTTATCACACAATCCAAGACTTTTCAGAGAGCAGTACTGTAAAAAATATATGTAAAAGTCAATGACAAAAGGTTTGTTCGCAGTTTTCCAGTTTTGAGCCTTCACAGTTATACTTCTATCATGTGAAATTTAAAAAAATCATCTAATTAACAGATTCCCCATGCTTATTATTTCTTCTTGTTACATTTATCATACAATTAACATAATGTAGTACAGTCACAATTTGAATGTTGAAAAAAAGCTTTCTCATATACCTTTTAAGTCACTAGCTCATTTTATGTTCAGTGCTATGGAAGTTTTGTATTTGCATGTAGCAATGGAAAGAGGATCTATAAAAACAATTTGCAAAACTCAAAATAAACTTTTAAAACTACATTTAAATCTTAAGATGTAGGTACTTACATGTAAGTTACAATCAATTACAGTTGTAAGTTGTGTCTGATTTAAAATACAATACTTCTTTTTGTAATACATATTTTGTAATATCAGCAGTTTTGCTGGTTTTATCCTTTAAGTCAAACTTACAGTTGTAAGGGTCAAAAGTTGTTTTTTTTCCTACTTCATGTATCAAACAGATTTATAGAGAACATGTGAATAACTGAGAATTGTAGATTAATGTAAAAATCACAGTAACATAATGTAGTGAAGTCACCCTTTCTTTGACTAAGCTGTCTCTTATATTGGTCTCCAACACTGACAGTTTTGCATCTCTATCTGTAGCAATGGATGAGCTTTAATACCAATTTGTAAAACTGTCACAAAGCTGTTGAGTGCACATTTAGATACAATTTTCACTGAGGAGTGTTTGAAGATTTTCCTCTGGGATTTTTTTTTTAAATACTGAGTGGAAATTCACAGAGGGGAATATTCTCTACTCACTGGGAATTCCCTATTTCCTTCATAGCCCTACATGTATGTATGTATGATAGAATTAAGTTCATATACATGATTCCTCAAATTGATTTTTATTTGCCCATTTTGACTAGATTAAATTACAAATCATTATGGTTAAGAAAAATATTAGGAGTGAAATGTATGATAATATTAAAATTGATGTCATTGCAGGGTGAGGTCTTTTGGTAATTAAACTTTTTTTCGAATGAACTTTTAAAAAAATAAAAAAAAAATAAACAAAATCCGATTTAAATAAAACAAATCTGATTTAAATAAAAAAAATCCGATTTTTTTGATTTTTTTAAAAAAATAAAAAAAATCGCCAACCCTGTTTGATATATAACATGAAAATTGCAATAATTTTGACCTCATGCGATGTCACCAATTTGACAATACGGAAGTTCACATCATGATTACCATTTTAGCAGCCACCACCGTTACATTATTGCTGAAGAGCCGCCAAGACTTTCAATTTCTCAAATTTTTCCCTTAAATTCACTATCGAGAGCGGAATAGAGTGAAAAGTGTAAAGGATCAAGGAAATGCAGTATGCGCATTTCTAATGCTAAAAATATAGTTGTGGCCTTAAGTTATGTAGGAAAGGGAAAAGGTTATTCATGAGCTTATGGAGGAATATTGTTTTTGATTCGTCTGAGAATAATAAAAAGGAATGGAAGACAATTCTGTAGAGTGCTAACGTTGATGGCAGAAATGGAAAAAAGAAAGGAAAGAAAGAAAAGACCTTGATACGCCATGCAGGCGATATAGACCAATTTCACAATGCAAGAGGGCAGCAGACTGTTCGACACAGAGGTTCGACACAGTTCGACATACTGGGGTGGGCGCTCCCACTTTTATAGACCAATTTCACAACGCAAGAGGGCAGCTGACTGTTCGACACAGTTCGACATACTGCGGTGGGCGCTCCAACTTTTATAGTACACAAGTCAATAGCGCGCTATGTACATTCGTCTGATTTTTTGTCTATTTTGACCAGTATATGCAGATTTATTTTAATATTTGCAATGAGAAATTATCAGGGAAGTTCAGGTCGCAGCTGTGCGGTGCTCAAATGCCACAAGAACTAGAGAAATTTTAAAAATTGGAAGCTAACTGAATGCGAAATTCACTCGCTTTTGACTCATGAAGTCTGTTTGTGTGAGAAGCCGTACTCCCTACACAGGTTTCCGTAAGCAAAGTGAAGGAATTCGTCGCCAGTGGGTAAAAACATCAACAGAAGGGACTTTTAAGTCAAGAAACATTATCATTATGTACTTTGGCGTAAAATTTAATGAGTGAAAACTTGACTTTGTAAACAGGGTAAGATTTAGGGCACCCGTTTACTACGGCTTCTATGCTGCAATCGAACTTTTACTGACAAAAATAAGTTGAAAAACCATCGAAATTACAAAAATACATCATACCTTCATCCGTCAGATATGACCATTGTCTTACCTCATCTACCCATGTATCCATGCTTTATTTTATTGATCTAGAATAAAGTAAATGGAACAATATCGGGGCATATCTCATATCTTACATTCATTTTTGTACACAGAGCCAATCGCGGTCAGCGCTTGCCCACAGCAGCAATGGCGTCGCCGATAGAGGGCCAAATACATAAACCGGCCGTGAAATTGGTCTATATTATAGCAGGGGTTCACATTTCGAAAATGAGATTATATAATCATTGACCTTGCACTAGAAATTTTATTGATTGCAAATTGTTGAAACTAAAAAATAGCTGATTCGATTATCGTTCTGTCTCTATTCATGATAATGAATAAGCCTCTGTTTAAAATGGGAGCAGTTTGTTCCCTATGTTGCTCGTGCATCCATAATATTGCTGTTGCGTTTCCTTGTGATATCGGGTAACATCCCTAGATCCTGCCCATGATGCCTTCAAGGCTGTTTCTCAGAGAGCCTCTGTATAATGCGTGATGAATAAAGAGAAAACGTGGTTCCGTTATCTTTTCGAATAAGAACGACCTAATGTGCACATCGAGGAAACACGTTTAAAGGTATTGGGTTGTGAAGGCTTAGGTGGAAATGTTTGTTTGATGTTTTTTTAAACCCGTCTTGTTCACCCACGGCAAGGGCCACTAGTTGTTTTTCTTTCTCCTAAAATCATGACAAACTAGGTCGGGATTTATGTTCGGTCGGATGATTTTCTGTAATATTTGGCCGTTGCAGTATAATGATAGGGCAAGTCAACTTGCTGAAATGGAATATTGCTGCAACTAAAACACCATGGATATTATATCATAGCAAAAATATCTGGATTTTGAGGCCGTGAACACTGACTCTTGAACCTTTCTTTATATATTTCTTTATCCTTTTCCCTTCCCAGCTGAGTATGCCTACGTGAGACAGATTCGATTGGGGAAACATCATGCAGCCGTATTGAGGAGTGATTCAGCGAGATCGGCGTGAAAACCAACCATCCAGTAAAACTGCTTCATGAACCACCAGAGAGCAAAATACCACTGGCCCCGTTTTCACAGACTACGGAACGGTTCCAAGTGCTGTACGCGGGAACAAGTGCTCTTTTGCATCTCCAAATCTGCTGTCTCACCGAGATGCATCATAAACGAAAATAAGAAATTTTAATAATTGATGAATGCCGTGGATGGATGTCGGCCTTGACTCCTGAAAACATCTGGCACCATCTTAAGGGGATAGAAATTGTTTTTCAAAGAATATCAAGGTGTAATATCATAATATTATGATGAGCAGAACCCGACTGCCTTGAATTTAATGAGAGATGGAGATTGGTTGGCATGACAAGACGAATGACATTGTCTCGGATGAGCTGAATTTCTTAACGTTTTGTCACGAAGCGAGCAAATAAAGGGCCTCACTTGACGAATAACACAACGTGTCCTTGCCAGCGAGTTAATGTGCAGGCTATCATTCTGGCGGGTTCTTGAAGAAAACCACAGCGATGCAAAACTGATGTTAGATGAGTACGATAAGAGCGATAATTGACGTTTTAGAATCTCGATCCGACGGAGAAACTAAAAGATGGCTTATAGTTTATGGAGAGTTTAGCAAAGATGGTGTTGTATCACATTGCTAGACTTAAAAGATTTGAGCGTCCTCGAATGTTTGCAAATCTGCTGCAATTCTCCCTTTTTCAGTCAACCAAAATCCCGTCTCCCTTTCTCCATAAGTTTCCGGGAGGATTTTCGATTCTCCGAAGCGATTTGTAATCGATCGGAGAAAAAAGCTTACACTTGGGGCCAAGAGGAAAAGAAAATTCAATGTGTTTTCAATGGAAATTGGTTTTATGCACCTCCCGGCAAAGAAATGTTGTAATATTATAATGACGAGCCTCTATCGGGTTACCAAAACGAAGGTTTATAATGGGAGGAAATCATCCATTTCCTTACTTGATTTCATCTGAAGACTT
The DNA here is from genome assembly GCA_029962745.1 of Echinometra lucunter. NCBI lineage: Eukaryota > Metazoa > Echinodermata > Echinoidea > Camarodonta > Echinometridae > Echinometra > Echinometra lucunter. The sequence goes on from CM057152.1 coordinate 37,365,780, forward strand.
CAGTACAAATCGTGTAACAAAATGGAAACAAGCAGGTTTGCGAAAAATATGCGTTTTCATCATGAGCTTGTTTTGTGTAGTTGTCATGTGCATACATTAAACTTATGTTAACGAAATTTTGCTTTCAATTTTATGGTTTTAGTGGGACTGCAAGGGAGGAAACATCATGAACGTTTTGCTTTCAACTTGACGCTTTTAGTGGTAATTTGATACTTTCAGAAAAGATTTTGATCTCTAATGAATTTCGATATGTTTTCAATGTGTGAATTCTTTTGAGCAATGTTTGAATAATTATGCGGTCGCATAATGTGTCATGAACTTTGTTTGTAGCTTTTCGTTATACTTCTCTTTAATGTTAGATATTTTATTCACCACATTAACCATTGTGATTTGATTCATGAAAATACATGAATTATTAAACGGCATTTTTCTTTTCTAAGATGTAATAACTTTTATGTGAATGTCGCTAAACTGATCTTATCGACAGAACGATTGTGATGTTATTGTGAATCTTTTAATGCCATTTTGAATGGAGTTTTGTTCGTAACTCGTGGAACTTGGATGACAGTATTATGATCTTCACATCATGAGTGTACATTTTTGTGTAATGGTTGAGAATCTGACTTTTTTTTATTGTAAACATCGCTTGATTGCAGTGGCAGTTGTAATCCAGTGATCATCGCCATATTAACTGCACGGAGTCAAATGTCGGAATGTAGTAAACAGTGTCATATGCAAATTAACCTACAACTTGAATTGATTTTAAGTCTTTAGAAAGTAAGAAAAAATGGATGGGCAAAGCTGATTGTACATCGGAAGGTGAAATGGCGACCTTCTCTATGATGCCTGCGCGAGTTTTGATCATTATTCATGATGATTACAAACATTCTGTGCCGCTGCTGAACACTATCATCATCCTTCAGAGCATAAGAGAAAATGATTACACCTTCAGGTTAATGGGGTGTTGCAAGAAAGTTGCAATCGATTGCAAGTTGCAACTGATTGTCACTTGCCAATCAAAATCATTGTTGCATGCATGTCTTCTTAAAAGGGCAGACCCTGAGCCAATCAGAATGGTTGTTTCAAAATTAGCAATTATTTGCAATTGATTGCAACTTTCTTGCGACACCTCTTAAGACCGACAATTTCCTTAACTTTAATTTTTCAATATGGAACAATGTTATCAAACAAATTATTAGCTTGAACATTATACTGGTTATTGGGACTGGTAAACCTTGATGTGCACTATCTCCCTTCTAGGGTATTTACGATCTCCTTGATAATGAGCCATGCTCACTGAAAGGAATCTGCCATCGTCATAATGGATACTCTCTTTTTGTCTCAAAGGATAGATAGCAGTAGTCTGTAGCTAGATGCCAAAACCTATGGCGGAAATCCCAATCGACAACCTCTCAATTTCACCATATGATAAGATGAAAAGAGACTATGGTTTCTCGATTTGGAATATGGGAAAGGGTCAGGTTTGTCGCATTTAATGAAATCTTTAATTGATAAATCATACAGTATTCAGCAAAAGCTAGAGTGCTATTCTCACTTTAAATTTATCAAAGGATGCATTTTTTTTTCAAATGTGAAAAGCGAGAATATCAGTGTATTAGATTTCTGAGCTGTTGAATTCCAGATTCTGAAAATTCTATGAGAGTTGGTTGGGCTTTGTATTGAATATGGATCTTTGATATTCATTCTATCGAGGAAGTCTCGACCGCTATAAGATTCCTGTCGTCTTCCTAGGCAGCCCCTTCCTTTATACTTCTCCCATAATGGGTATTCCGCACTGTCTCTTATATTACTCTGCGCTTGGAATCGTATTATGCGATCTCGGGGCGAAATCGATAAAAGTATGATTTTATTATGATCCATGGTTATTTGATTGCACTTTGTATTGGAGGGGGTGGAGAGAGAAGAAAGTGGAGCAAATATTTGAAGTACCTTCTAATAGTATATTCAGCTGGTGTATTATTTTCTGCATTCGTAGCGCATGGCAATGTGCTGATGATAGACGTTTATTGAAACGTTGTATTTAGATTTCATTTTTTTAAAACCAATCATATAGAGATACGGGACATGGGGAATACAGTCATTTTCTTCTAGGTCGTCTACACCAAAACAACAAGAGCCAACACCACCAAAACAGAAACAATAAATACTGCTGCTGCTGCTGCTGCTACTACTACTACTACTACTACTACTACTACTACTACTACTAATACTACTACTGCTACACTACTACTGCTACTACTGTTACTACTACTACTATACTACTGTATACTATTGTTACTACTACTACTACTACTGCTGCTGCTACTACTACTACTACTACTACTACACTACTGTATACTACTGTTACTACTGCTGCAGCTGCTACTACTACTACTACTACTACACTACTGTATACTACTGTTACTACTGCTGCAGCTGCTACTACTACTACTACTACTGCTTCTCCTCCTTCTCCTCTTCTTCCTCCTACTATACAACAACTACTCCTATACTATTTCTACTATACTACCGATACTTCAACTATGACTACTACTACTACTACTACTACCACTACTACTACTACTACTTCTACTACCACCACGACTACTACTACTACTACTACTGCTACTACTACTACTACTACTGCTGCTGCTACTACTACTACTACTACTACTACTACTACTACTACCACCCCCCCCCCCCCCACACACACACATCGCAACTATAAGTAATGATTGTGAGGACTGCTACTATACATGTACTACTATTGCGTCATAATCCAAGGAATTTAGAAAATTGAGAAAATATCAATGTTCTTAGATGCGTATCAAACGAAATACAAAATCGCCTTGTTCATGAGATAAATGAGTATTACATCTATTAAAAAGGATATGTTTTTAAAACAATTATAAAGTGGAGCAGAATACCGCGTGTGTCATATAAATCTTCACGTGCTAATGGAGTGCCTATAATCATTCAAAAAAAAAAGAATGATGATCTGAATGAAATAATTTTACAAAATTTTAAGGAAAATTGATGCATATATATGGAAATTTTTCCTTGTCACTTTGATGACGAAGTATTTGTAGTGTAAGATTATCGTCTTCAAAGGGGAGAATAGTGAATTCGTCGTTCTTTTGTTTATGTATTTTTTAGATTGATGTAAACAATTATGATGTAAATGCATGTCTTCTCAATACGTCTTTGTCGTATATATTGATGTACCATTTTCCAGTATCCTTCTTATACACAGTTTGTTTCGCTGTGCTGTTGATATTTGCACAATCACGTACGCTTCGGAAAAAGAGAAACCACCATTATTTCCTTTATTTCATGCGTACCAGCGAAATCAATTACGAAGCTTTACATCTTGAGTATATGTATACATTTGTGTAAATATTACGGTTTGGGTTACACGGGATAACAGTCAACTTATTTCTTCCCCTTTCTTTTGCTATTATTTATACGTAGTATAGAAAAAGTTATTGAAAAATATGTAGTAAGAAGCAGCTTATGGTAATTATAAATGTTTCAGTAAAGGCAATGTCTTACCAGTTTACCATGTCTCACATGCGCTAGGTACATTTCTGTAATGATAAATATTGTGAATCCATTGTTATTATTATTGAGAACCTATTGTTATCTCTTATTTTTCTTTCAAATTTCCCGTGCATGCAGGCATTAATTTGAGATAAACTGAAATCTTCTTACGCCGAATGATAGGAAAGCCCAACAGTCTTCAAGGTTAATTTAATTCTGAAAGACAAATTTTATGTTTTAAAAAATATCTTTGGAAATGGCAAACAATAATGATTGTGAATGATAAAATCAAATTGTGTCGTGTGACGTGTAGTGTGAATCTCAACAGGCAGAAAAAAAAAAAAAGATCCGAAATGACTAAAATTGGGGAGAGTTGTCTAACTTCTCATTTATACTGCTCCTATTAGGGCCCGACCTGGGTTTCTTTCTTCGACAGCATGAGTTACAGAGGAGTGTCATGCATCTTTTTTTTTTTTTTTCCTTTTCAGGTTCTTTAAAAACGACTTCAATCAAAAGAATTTACATATCCAACAGTAATCATTAAAAAATGATTGTGGTCTGATAAAAGTTGCGAGGTTCGACATAGTGTTAACGGATGCGTTTAGAAGTTTCTCATTTCTCTGTTGCTTGTAGATACAAATTCATATTTATAACATTTTCGTTTATTGTCATCGGTTAATATTCTATTTATTTGTTGCATATAATTTTATCTTTCTCATTGAAAAAGTTTCCCCTCGTTTGTTCATTTTCTCACATCCCCCCTCGACCTTGCTCTCGCCCCCCCCCCTCTCTCTCTGGCACTTTTTGTATATGTAGGCATTCATGATAATTACAATAATTGTTTGATTATTCGCATAGTCGCGTGAATAGACTCAATTGCGATACTTTAAAAATCTGTACCCACGAATGCACTATAAAATTTCTTTTCTTTTTTTGAAGAGTCATCTAAACAGCGCGCTCATCTTCTTTGATAATAAAGAAGCACTTTGGTTCAATGATGACGATTATGTTGTTGTTGTTGAATTGACTTTTTACAGACGTGTATCAATCATATATGATTATCAGATTATTTACGTCTGGGACCGACCTTTATACGTCACCATCCGAAAGACATGACTCAGACTCGAACCTGGGTCCGCTGAATCACTTTATAACTTCCACTGTTAGCTGGATTACAGGCGCACGCTACAACGCCAAGTTGTTTACCATTATTTACCATTTATCTGTAAAACGTAAAAATAATTCATACCAGTGTAGAATATGGCCATTACTTTTGTTAGCATGAATTTCATTTTTTTGTTATCATCATGTATTTCAATTTGTATACTACATCATTGCTGTTACTGTACCATACATTTAACACAGTTATAAATCGCCAGTATTTTTATTTAATATTAATTGTATGCTTCTTACATTATCACCCTGTCATCATTTTACAACTCCTTTTTGTAAAGTGTTGTGAGATAGCTGTCGTACAGTTTTTTTGTTCGCTTTTCGCAAAAAAAAAAACCAAGAAAAAGGGGGTTTGTGTATTTCACTTTTCATTTTTTATCGTTCGCTTTCTGTTTAAGGATGTTGTTTTAATCATGCTTTTACATTATTAAGGAATAGCATGAATTCTTTATATTTCTTTGAGTTTTTTTTTTCCATGGATTTTTAATTTTTTCATGCTTTTCCGTCCAACTTTAGGTAATGCACAGAAGAGGAACTATTGGCAAAAATTCTTTTCCCCCGTCGCAACAAAATTCAATGATCCGAAATATCAACGACAAAGTAAAGCCCAACCATACGTCAGAATGTTCTCGATGTCTGTTTTCATAATATTTTTCAAATATAACAATTCTGGCAAAATGTCTGTTCTAAATGTTAAAACGTATAGTTATACATTGTATAAAAGCAATGCGTATATAGAGAAAGATTTAAGATGCGTTAGCTCGCAATATGAACCATAGTTTTCATTTTTTAAAAAAATTCTACAAAGTACGTATCAACGAATATTCATATTTCGCAGACCTTTGATGTTGTGGAGATCGAAGTGAATAATACAGATTTACATGATACCCAGCGAAATAACCTGAAGATTTATAGTAATTACGTTTTGGAATGAAATACATGTTTCTGTATTTGAAATTCAGGAAATTTGTATATTAGATGTTTCAATGTAAAGAATATGGTTTTTCCCTTTTTATCAACCCATTATTATGTTTAGATAATAGAGAATAATGTATAATTAGTGATTTTCAACATTCGACATTCATCCAAAATTTGATTTTATCATAATCTGGTGAGAAATGAGTACTCTCATATAAGTTGTTTCTATGTTAAATCTATGAATTCTTCCCTTTAATATCAGAAGTGAACTTTTTCTGATTTGATCAGAATTAACAAATTTGTTTTTGCAGCCCACAGAACATTTTATATACTTTTTCGTTTTCGTATTAACGATTTAGAGGACTTGTCTATAATATACTCATGATTGCCTTTAAAAGGTTAGAGTAGGCCCATATCGATACATATGTTAAAAAGGAATAGATTTGTCTGAGAAATGTATTACTTAATACTTCCAGACATAATTTATGCATGAAAACATGTGCAGTGCCATTGTCTAGTTTTTGAATGGATTATCGAGATACAATTGTGTCAGACTGTGAGCGCTTTCATAAGCTGAATGGTGCTTTTTCTATTGTGGAAAATATTACAGATACTGTATGTCTACTATGTGTAGAAACTGAAAACCCCATGTGTTATCTTTCGGTCGTACAGTATCCAACAAAAGTGAGTACATCCTTGAGGGTGTGCTTAACTTTTGTCGCCCCAAATTTAAACAAAATCCTTCAGCTATTACATTATTGTTATGGAAGAGATAATTCCTATCAATACATCAGTTACGGAAATGCGTTCTTCTCTATCATAGTTGTAATACATTTATGTAAGAATTTACATTTGAATTTTTAACATTTTGTAAAGGGTGTACTCACTTCTGTTGGATACTGTATTATGATGTAATATTCGTTGCTGTATTGGAGGGTTCTTAACTCGGTTTGGGGGGGGGGGAAAAGAGGTCTAAAATTGTATAACATTACACACTGTTTTGTTTGTCTGTTATTACATGTAGTGCTTTGATTGCTCTTCGTAAGCCAACTCTCTTATTGTCTACAGCTCATGTTGTCATTATTATAATAAAAGTTATGGCAATCATATTAAGAAATTTATTGTCTTATGCAGTAGTGTGTAGTATTGCAGTAATGAAGTTTGAAAAAAAAGGGAAAATGTAAAAAACACACACGCACACCTCCACACCCACTCACACACACAACAAAGAATCCAAGCTAACAACAAAAAGGATTTTTTGTTCCACTTTTCAGAGCCATTTCTTTCCTAAAATTGCCTTTTCCTATAAAGATAGGGGCGCAATACCCCCGCCCCGGATCTATTTTACTTCTCACTCACGCACCGTCTTCTTCAGATTCTTACTATCACCATTTTAAAGTGCATTGTTTTTTCCCCCCTTATGTTTATCTTGGAAAAGTTTTTGCAGATTTATCTTTTATGTTGGGGTTATTGGCCGGTATTCTCGAAAGCTTACTAACTTTAGTAGCCCTACTAAGTCGATATTTAGTAAGGGTTGCTATTCTCGAAGGGTAACTAACTTCAAAATGACGTCATCAGCTCACTAACTTTAGTCACAGCTCACTAACTTTAGTCACCCCTCACTAAGTTAATCACCCCTCACTAAGTTAATCCCCTTCTCCATAGAACTGTGTACTAAAGTAATTTTAGTTTGCTATTCACGAAGGGTGACTAAAGTTAGTGAGCTGTCACTAACTACGTCATCAAGGGCAGATTAGGCCCAAAAGTTAGTCAGCTCAGGGGGCATGTTTAACTCTTCGAGCGCTTCGCTAGACGGCGACCAACCAAAATTTCGTGCTGAAACGGAGTGGAATTGGGTCTACTTATGCTGCATTTTCACCTTTTCTGTAAGTATCATGTATCTGTTGGTTTGCTCATTTGTATTTTCATGATCAAGTCGTATTTACCACGCTATGATGACATAAGTTTATTTGCAATAAAATGAATTATAATCAGCCAAAGTCAATTTGACCGCGTTTGAAATCCGAATTATTGCAGCGCTCTGTCACCTCACAGTCCCATACGACCAGATTTACGTATGGCGCTGTGAACGACCTGGTGCATGTATGTAACTGTATGGAACGACCAAGTCCAAGTTAGGCCTACAATCTACTGACTTTTCTACGGAGATCCGAAACAAACAAATGCATAGGCCTTATGTCTTTTCGTGATCTCGTAAATAATTGCAAATTGCAGAAGGAAACTTTCCACAAAACTCCGAGCACTCGGTCTCAGGAGGGCCAAACTAACTGTTTTAGACTTAAAATTTTGTCTCAAAATTTCGCCGTTACTACCTCTTAAGTGGTAGGGTCGGCACTTCTCCTTTTAGTTTTAACAGTTAGGAGTGCCGACCCTACCAGTATAAGAGACTAATGAAATTTTGAGACCGAACTTTTGGTCTATCATGTCTACCGTCTAGGCCAGGACAAACGTAGGTCTACCTCGGACTGTGTGGTGAATGCCGAACATTCACTTGGAAGTTGGAGTTGCAGCACCAGCAGTCCAAAACAGACAACAAAATTGCCTTTTTAAAAGCAAGATTTATTTTTTTCAATTTACTAGAAATCTCAAATTTTGATTCAGGAACTTTTCAAGTTTAACTCTTGATATGTAGAGGTGTCGTGGTCTAGTGGATATGTCACCGGACTGTAGATCTCGTGGTCCGAGTTCAAATCCTGGCGCGGCACTAATGTCCTTTGGCAAGATATGAATCTACATTTGCCACTCTTCACCCAGGTGTTAAGTGGGTACCCGGTAGGATGCGAAAGTCATTGTGATTTGTTTAGCATTGTGAGCGCCTGCAAAAGGCGACTGGCTGGAATGCTCCCTAGGGAGTGGAGAAGGTGCATGCATTGTATGCGGGCAAGCCTGAATCCGATGACCGGGGTAATAATATTTCTGTAAAGCGCTTAGAGACTCTCTTGGAGATGTATTAGGCGCTATATAAATCCAGAATATTATTATTATTATTATTCCACAAATTTGTGGATTCAGAGTTGAAAATGGAAGTTAAACTGCCTTTCATGTGTGGCCAAGCCCCAAAGCCTGGGAATAAATACACACAAAAGGCTTTTCCACTGCAAAGACTAAAGTAGCTTGTACATGCTATTAAGTGGAATCCTAGCAGGCTAGCATCTTGCAGTTAATTCACTATGTTAGGCTTTATGAATGCGCAGTTCCGAAAGACCAAAGTCAAGACAAAGCCATGTTATGACATTGTGGGTCTAACAACTGTTACGATCTAACTTAGATCTAGACCTACTCACCTAGTCTGTCTCACAACCCAACTTTGTCTTACCAAAGTTGTTTCAATACAAAATGTTTTTTTTTTTTTTGGGGGGGGGGGAGAAATTCCCAAATGTAATAATTTTGGCATTATCGCTGGGACACCCGCATAGCCAAGGGAGATGGTGGGGGCGGTCACTCTCCCCCCCCCCCCCCCCAAATGCCAACAAAAAAGAAAGAAAGAAAAAGACGAAACATGTGAGCGAGAAAAGAAAAAGGTATAGGAATACATAAGAAAAGCAGGAGCAGACAAGGAACAATTCAAAGAAATGGAACTGCCTCTCTGCACCCCCCCCCCCCCCCCCCCCCGGAGCGGACTTCGCTTACTCTGTAAGTGGCTCACACGCTTTGCATGCTCATTACTGCCCCCTCCAAATGAAATCCTAGCTACGCCACTGTGCTGGGACCCTGGGCTGGGTTAGGCCCAGGTTACAAAAAAGAGGTAAAACAAAGAATGTTGAAGAAATCTCAAAACCAATATCAATACAAGCCAATAAGATGTCAGTTTTCATACAAAATTTTTTATGAACATCACATAGACCAAATAAGCTTCATTTCTAAAGTGTTTTGGAACAAAAAGTTTCAAGCTGAGAATATATTCTATTTTTGTAATCAATTGATGCATTTGGGAGAAAATAAAACCTGCCGATACAGTAAATACTAAATATGAATTGAAATTATTATTCCAATCATGGCAATACACAGCAGAGTGGGGGAGGGGCCCCCCCCCCAAAAAAAAAAAAAAAAATTGGAAAGTTATAGTTTTTACTGAAAATTTTTAGGAAATTCAACAAAAGTGTTCACCAAAGCCTTCTGTTTCACTTTAACAAAAGCAAAAGCACCCCATGACAAGTTTGTTCCCTCGCTTTTAAGTTTAAAAAAAAAATTGTATGCATCTTGCCCCCCCCCCCCCACTTGAAAAATTTATGCCTTTGGCCCTGATTCTGATGTGCAGTATGTTGGACAAGTTGTACTTACATGTGAGGTAGAAAATTATTGCCCTTACCAAATGCTTTATTGTATTTTTTCTTTTCCTAGGTTCAGAAGATTTCAAAAAGAAAATGCAATTTCGCTGAGATGTGAAATGGTGAGGCTAACTCTATGATCAAGGACACTAACTGCCCCCACACATAGGCCTACAACTTCTTACTGCACAAAGGTAAAGGAGACAAAAGAAGAAAAAGACTGGACTAAGATTTAATGCTTTTGGTAAGTTTGTGTTTTTATACGGAATGATGACAAAAAGACAGCCGCTGGTCTACCAGCAGCTGGTCTAATTATCTGATTGTCTAATACCACATAGGCTAAACCCATTTGGTCTACTATAAATTTGGTCTAATTGCCATTTGGTCTAATACATACTTGGTCTAACTCTCATTTGGTCTAATGACCACTTGGCCTAATTGCCAGTTCGTCTAATAACCAACTTGTCTAATTGCCTTTTCGTCTAATTCTCACATGCATGTTTGATTTATTACTGGTTTATTACAGGTAATAGACTAAGTGGTGTTAGACCAAGTGGACATTAGAAGAAATGGTCATAAGACAAAATGAGAATTATACACAAAGGTAAATAGGCGAAATGGCTACTAGACCAAAAGGTCATAAGACGAACTGGTAACTTGTAGACAAAGTGGAATTAGACCATGTGGGGCGAGACCAAACAGGCAGTAGACAAAGTGGGAATAGACTAAGTGGGAATTTACCAATTAAACAGCATATCACTGTGTGAAATGGCACGACAACTGCCAGTAATGTAAAAATTCATAACTGTGACAAATTTGTGGCATGTTAGGGGAAATGAGAGAGGGATGGTTGATTATTTACCATTTGCACTAGTAGTGCAGGGCAAACCATTTATTTAGAATACAAGTGTGTAGCATCTCACTTCTTGGCACTATGACTAAACAATAGTAAGATTAATTGAAAGGTTGGACTATACAAGTATAGTTTTAAGAAAAAAATAACTGGTAACCATGTCAAAGTGTAATTACTGAAACATATTTTGTTCAAATATCCAGAATGTATTAGATTTTTTGGGTTTATCCTTAGTGCTTATTATTATGAAAGCCCTTAGGCTGAATTACATTTTACAATAAAAAGTTGAAAATGGAACATAGTCTAAAACGAAATCTGATATATAGGTTATTTTGATAACTGTGAGCTGGTAAAACATACCATAAAGTAACTGTTGATTAAGACGAATTGTTTAGTAACATTGGGACATGTTACTCATATAAGTTATCCTACTCTTTTCTCATAATTTTTTTCTCGTTTATGCAGGAAGCTTTCAAATAATGCACAGGGTGAGGCTAACCTTTCCCAGTCAACCCTATCCAGAATGGTATCCCACTGCCTCGCTGCAAGAAGGAACCAATACATCAATTCCCTACTAGAAAGGAAGTTGATTGGGGAATCTGGCAGCAGTTTTCAAATATGGCAAGTCCCATGTGCAGCCCAAGATGACCCAGTGCTCTATAGAGAAAATAGATACTTGCCTGATATTCAGGTATATTTTATTCAATCTTACAACTACATGAAGGTGGAAAACAACAGAGTTTTTGACTAATGAAACCATCCAGATAATCCAAGTTGAAACAAATTGTGTACAAAACTGGTTACTTATGAGAAGATCATGATTTAGAAAATGGTTAAAATCTTCTGCCAATTTGGGCCGCAATAATACATACTGTTTAAGCATATTGATTTTGCTATTTAAATAGCACATGTATTACCTTGAATATGGAGCTTCTTTCTTGAATAATATGACACGGTTGTTTCTTTGATTAAAGTGAAATAACATGTGAGTACAAGAGTAAATGAAAACTGCATGTAAGGCAATTAGGTGGCCTTAAATATTTTTTTCAAAAGTAACAAACTTAGACTCCACTTAACTAATTTCTAAATTGCTTCTTCTTTTTCAGTTCATCTCATTGAATACCTGATGATTTCTCCCAAGTTTTCCGGATTTGCCAGTTTTCCCTGGGTTCAGGAGGCTGCAGATGGTATAGATCTAGCTGGGAGTGGAGTCAATGAACTGGCTCTTCTTGTTCCTTCTTGGAGCAATCCGAGGTCTCTCACTGACATTTTTTATTATTGGAGAAGAAATTGTCAAGATCACCTCAGTTTTGAACCAATGACCCGATCTGTATCCTAAGCCATTCTTTCCCGAAAATTTAGAAAGTTGTTGAACTAGACCTTTTAATGCAGTATTTCGTTTTATTTATCCTCTACTCGTGTATTTTATGTCTGAAATATTCTTTGGAATATAATTGGCCTGTATGCCATTAAATTGATAAGAAGGATAACTTGTATATACCTCACAGGGTATTTATATGATTCATGTCATTATCTAAATTCAATACCATCCATAATTGTAGTGTGGCATTGATTGATTGATCTAATCTATTGGAAGATCTTGTTGCTGTGATGTAATTATTGGAAGAAATCATTCATATGGACCATTAAGTCACTAGGATGTTGGAAGGGCATTGTAGCATTGCTATCTTAACCCCAAACAAACTTACAGTGTAGGTTTTTTATTTGATTGCAAATGATTGAATAACAAGCAATAACAAATGATGCTTCATGTAAGGGGTTAGGTTACCAGTTATTCTCTTAAGTAATTGATGATACTTAGTTGAATTATTTTTTATTCAAATTATCTCTTTCATTATTGCTTGAACCATTTCACAAGGCAGACGTGAGAATGAATAATATGTCAAATTTGTATTAGAAAATACAGATATCTCGCCATGACTTCTATACACACCTGGCCTCAGGGTGTTGAGACTTCCCCATCAGTGTTGCACTACAGTGTTGTAAGATGTCTGCATGATTTTCATGGAATATTAGAGTTCAAAGAAGAAATGCATGCACTCTTCGTATATTTAATGCCCCCTTACAGAGGGCAATTCCATAATGATGTCTGGTACCCTATATGTACAACTTTGCTGAAATGATTCGTATCAGCTTTGTACTTCATAATGTGAAAAAATGTAACATTCTCAAATTATCATGGCTTGAGTAGTTCACAAAGTTAAATGAAAATGGAGAATAGTAGGGGTGGGACGTACAGAAAGATCATTTTGTGGTACTGCCCCAGATTGATAATGACATTTTGAAACATTTTTTCTTTTTCTCCAGGGGGGGGGGGGATAAGGGGAGGTTTATTAATACAGATTAATAAAATCATCTGAAATGAAAGGTGCCCTGCTGCATATAATATTACGTCTGTGCTGATGGAATTCTTTATTTTGTATTACTGCATATTATACATATATTTGTTATTATACATGCAGTATAATGATTCTTATTTCCTTTAATTGCTAAAGATTTTTGTTAAATGTCTCACAGAAAATTTATGCTGGTGCTCATTGAATTGCTTAGTTTTGTATTACTTGAATATTTAGGATGATACAATCATGATTGGCTTTATTTTTGATCGTCATTCATCATCACGCAGTTTAACACTCTTCCCGACTCTTTCTCCAATTTAAATGTTTTCATATTTCTTGGTAGGTTTCTGAGTTGTATAGAGCTTGTTGATGGGAAGTGAAACACAGTACACAACAATATTGTCATGATTTCTTTTTAATGATTTTATACCCTTGTACTATTAGCACAAAACCAGAGTTTTTGTATTTTGCTTATTAGTAAGTGCAGCCTTTTCTCTCCCTGGTGTTCATTTATTGCATTTTGTATAATGCTGTAGTCCTTTTTACAAGCCTAAGAATTGTGAGTTTTTCCAAAAATAAAGGAAGAAAATTACATTGCTGTATTGTATAAAAGTGGATCTAAGAATGTATTTTTTTCCCGTTGTTCGCAGAGCATCAGTGTCATAGCTAGGATTTTATGGGGGGGGGGGGGGGGGATGGGGAAGGTAGTGACCACTCGAACATATGAATCACATGAGCTAACCTAGGCAAAGCTTGAAAGCTGTGACGTTTCTTCCTTGTCTATTTCCGCTCCTCATACGTTCTCTTGCATTTTCCCCCCTCTTTTCTCACTTTTTTTCTAAATTTCTTTTTCCCCTTCTTTTAGCCTTTCTCTTTTTTTCGGAGGGGGGGGGGGGGGGGGGGGGGGGGGACAAACACCCCACTGACCTCTGGCTAATCATGTGATATTTATTTGAATTTATACATGACTTTAAAAGGAATCAGGGATCACCAAAATCTCAAATAAGAACAAATTCTTCAAGCATATTAGGATTAGGTAAGCAATTGACCCCCCCCCAAAAAAAAAAAAAAAAAATAAATAAATAAATAAATAAATAAAATAAGAATGATATGATCAGTGACTCTCCCCTTCCCCTCCCCTATGATGGCAGATATATGGGGTAAAAAAACAGGACCAAAAAGCAATTCGGGGGTAAAAAAATAGAGCGGGGGGGGGGGGGACTGTCAATTCACAAAATGTGATGGTCCGACTACCTACTGGTGTTGGGCCTACCCATTCATATAAAATATAAATAAAAAAATCACTAACTCTCATACGTTCCCTCACATGGTGGGAGGGAGGGGGGATACTCCAGTTATGGAATTTACAAAGGGGCACCCCCTCCCATCGCCCCGCCTCATCTGAGGCAGCGGACAATATTTTTTGTTAGCCTTACATCCCATCCACCCCATCCAGCCCCCTTAAAATGAATATTTTTGTCGATTTCTCATACAAAAAGTGTACAGAAAGGGTCTGCCTACGAGGCTTGCAAACAAGGACTTGTATGGTGGTACGGGGATGTGCAGCTGCTCTAATGGGTCGCCGATTCCGAGTACCCCTCCCAGAGAGAGAGAGAGAGAGAGAGGGGGGGGGGAGAGGGAATCTAAACTTTGATTGATTGTGGAGGTCCCATGAATGAACGGTCAGACAGGGTGTAGAATGAGGGAATTATTTCGTCAAATTAGTCATTAACATGAGAACACACACTTTGAATTATTCCTTAGCCATTAATGCTTATGAATTCTTTTTTTTTAAAAAAAGGGGGGACGCAAATAAGAATGTCCCTTCTTTAAATAGTCTAGACAAATCCCCTATCAATTCGCGCAAAGATCCACAATCCACCCTAATTTTTATTCAATTGTGACGTCACTGGCCTCCAGCTGGGTGCTAGCAAGCGCACGCTGACAGTGATGCGTAATATGAACTGAGCATGCTCAGTGCGCGCTCCTAATCCCAGGATTAACTTAGTGAGCTCACTAACTTTAGTGAGGGGTCACTAACTAGTATGCTTTCGTGAATAGCTCACTAACTTAGTGAGCTCACTAAGTTAGTGAGCTCACTAATTAGTGAGGGTACTAAGTTAGTGAGGGTACTAAGTTAGTGACCTTTCGAGAATACCGGCCATTATCTTTATGCGCGTAATCATGGCAGCGAACATGTTGCTTATTTCAGTCCTTAGCTTGTAATGATTAGAAAGGAGGAATAAATTGGATATTTGGAGATCTCTGTATATCTTTGTGATTAATACTGTGCTTAAAATGTTGATTAACCTTCGGTCTTCATGTATCTGTGTATAATCTTGGATCTGAATTTGTGAACGAAATTGAAATAATGAACCTTACATATGGTGTTTGACAGAAAGATTGATTAATGCTGAGCTTTGAAAAAAAAAAAAAAAAACCTTTGCGAGGAGTATAGTGCGAAAAGGACGAATTATGGATCATGAATAAATATGAACTATTTAACGGTTTAATTGTGACTAGGCCTAATTGTGACTTTTGCAAAGGAACGAGAATCTAGAGAGTATATAAACCTGGATTTAAGCCGCTACTTTGGAAGCTTTTTCCATTGCAAAATATAGAAGAAAATGCTTGCATCTCAGGACCGGAAGAAATGATTAGAATTTCTGCCCACATTGAACCATCCATTTTCCACTCCTAATGCACCATTAAAATGCATACCGCTCGGATTTATCTATTTTTTGTTTCATCTTTAGGATGAATCTCGAAGTTTACATTAAAACATCCTGCATAATGGATGACTTTCAGGATGAAACAGAACACTACTGAAAAACCGAAACACATCCCAGGGCAGTTTCCTTTTCTTGCTGTTGCTGAAAACCTCTTTCTTTTGCGAGGTTTCAATATTGAGGATTGACGGTGATAAAAAGTAGCGATCTTGCCGAGGGGGTTTCGGATACGGACTTGAATCAACACTTGTCTAGTGGGGAATGACAAGATATATTATTGAATGAAATGAAGAAGAAATATTCCCCCACCTACTCGTTCCAGTTTTTGATTGTGTTTGAAAGTAAAAATGATACAATGCAACTGTAAACAAGGTTATTGCAAAACGTCCTTCACTCCTCATGTTTCTCGGAATATGAACCCCTTTTATCCTTGAGAAAGATGGAGGCGAAAGTAGGCCTGTAAGTTAAACCAAAGAAGACGAGCGATGGATTTTCTTTTTTCCCCTTCTTCCTCCCACTCTACTTCTCCTTTCGTTTTCTTGTACCCTGTAATTTAGACGAGGGATTTTGATATCAATTCATCATACCAACGAAAATGATTATTGCATCTATCACGGGTATATTTTATTTCTATTCTAGAAATTAATTTGTCAAATCATTAATTTTATCATCCTGATTGTGTAACATTGTTAAATTACTACCATCATCAAAATAATTATCATAATCTTCATCATCATCATCATCATCACCACCACCATTACAACCACCACTGTCCTCATCATCATTAGCAACATGATTTTTGTATTTTTCATACTCTTTAATTAAACTGATGTGTAAAGGAAATGAGAGGGAAAAGGGCAGCATACGTCAATCTCAATGAAAGGGGGGGGGAGACTGTGACTTTTTTCTCTTTTTTTTTTGGCAATGCATAAAATGGTTGATGGGTTGATTCACTTTTCATTACATAATATCACATGACGGGATATGATATTCAGAATGACGATATTCCAAATATAAAAAAAAGAATGCTCATGATTTCACTTAAAAATCTTTTATTTAAGTACACAAAGACAGCTGTTACAAATATTGCACCAGCTGGAGAACATCTTCTAAACTGAAAATAAATAAATGCGATATCAGATGAACCTTGATACAACTCATGACTTTCAAGATATCATTACATCACACATGAAGACAATGCTAAGAATCAACAGAGAAGTGTACATGTATGCAAGGGCGCTTTTACACACAATCCTTGCAAAATGTTCACATTTTTAGTGAACCTACGAAATGGAACAGGAAGCAATTCTTATAAAACACTCAAGGCAAAGTACCCCACGTCGCTTTAGTTGCCTGGATAAGGGCTTCATAAACGTGACCTTACATCAAAGGACAGTAAGACAGAGAAAGAGAGAAGAAAATAAAATAAAAGGATGGAATAAAGGGGGGGGGGGGCTTTTCCAAAAAGAAAAAGTCTCGAGATAGCAGTTGTGTATGTAAATGCTGATAAAGAATCTAGAACAAAAACAAAATTGAAAATAAAACAAGGGTATAAGCCAAAGTAATTAATACTAATGAATAATTATAATAATTTTCTAAGGAAATTTTATCCATACTCAATGCATCAACATCCGTAATATAAATGGTAAAAATTATTTTAAAAAAATAAAAAAAAAAAAAGAGAAAAATAAATCTATGAAACATTTTCAAAACCCTCCTAGTCTCATTACATGCAAAACAAGAGTTGCCTATTCACACATTGATTTCAGAAATAGTGGTTAAACCAAACCATTTATATTCAGCAAAATTACCCTGAACAAAATCACTTCATATTCGTTGCATGATAAATTGCAATGTTTATATTTCAGGACAGCATAAGAATAAGTATTCCTTTATTCATTTTTACTTTGGCAATAAATATAAAACATTACACTTCCATAGTGAAATCATTTTTTTTCACTTCAGTCAGTCTATAACATAGTATCATAAGACCCACTAGTCAACATTTTGAAGTGATAAACAAAGCATGAAAGAAATCACATGAACTTTAATGTTACATATAAAACTAATACAGTAATTGCAAGCTACAAGTTCAGGCAAAGGAGTGCCCTCGTTTAAAAGAATATATATATATATATATTTTCATAGCAATTGCACATTTTATACCTTGATCACTCATTTAACAGAATAGTACATTCTGTATATGTATTGCAGGCAGCATTAAAAATTGTACATAATTTGATAATCATATATTCATTCATATGTGGCCGACACACACACACACACACACGCACTCTCTCACACACACACACAAAACAACAACAACAAAAACAAAAACAAAAAAAGTAGAAATGATTTAAAAGCTTATGTTTAAACCTAGCAATGAAATGAGCTGTTTAAAAATAAAATGACAACATATTCCAGGAAAGATTGTATCTTAAAGATTCATTGATATCATGTATACCAACTTTACCTTTGGACTACACAGTGACAACTTAAAATCATGCAACAGCCACACTCCTTACACTAAACACAAATATTTGAATGCAATGCTGAATACTACGAGAACAAATTTACAAATTGCATTTTTTCTTACTACCTGATTACAATAGTAAACAAGTATACTTTGCCTTAAGAGTTTCTGGTTAAAACTATTGGCAAGAGTTGACTCTGAAATACTACTATTCACTGGGAGGGGGGGGGGGGGGGGGGGGGGGGGGGGGGGGGGGAGGGGAGGGTGCAGCCCCAAAGTGAATGGTACTATTGGAGGCACTGAGTTTCACTAGAAACTTGAAATTATGGCGGAGTATATTTGTTTCATATTTTGGATCAGAAACTTAAACAAAAGAAGGAAATAGTACAATGGCTTAAATTTCATCCCTTCTTGTGGTCTTGTGCTCATATTTTCATAATATCCAAATTAATACAAATTTATATCTAATTGAAAGCCACATGGTGCTTTATAGTATACCTACAGCCAAAGTGATCAGAAATGGAAAAACATAGTAGCTGTGACTCAGTGGGAGTTGCCCCTGGTAGGTATTCACGCTCCTGTACACCTGCTGAATACTAGTATTTTGGGGGGGAGGGTGATTGTTTCATCCCAAGTATATTTGTGATGTCACTGCACAAACAGTATACCATGTAGCCATGTATAGTGCAATACATGCCAACATTCTGAAATAGTTGAAAATATCATGTGAAGCTCTTTTAACCAATCACTAGAGGATTAATTCTTTATCCAAATAAAATACAAATTAATTTCACTAGACCTGTTTACTGATTTTATGTATACTTCTTGAACAAAATATAACCAAGAAGCTTGCCAGACCGTACGCTTCCTCGACATAGCAACAACTAATTTATGCAAACTGGATTCCATTTATTCAGATACCAACAATATACATAACAGGTGAACTGAATTATTGGTAACCAAGCATTCTGGAGAGAAAATATGAGTATATTGCAGGGCCCCGTTGCATAAAACTTACCATTAATGGTAACCTTACCATCAATTGTAACTTCCAAAGAAACCTTGGTTGTTGGGCAATGTTACCATGGTAGTTACCATTGATGGTAGAGTTACCATTGATGGTAGAGTTACCATTAATAGTAAATTTCATGCAACGAGCCACAGGTCTATTAAGGTCAAGTCAGAAAGTCTTTTATTTACAGCCCAAACCAAAGAAATTTTTCTTTTTCCCTCATGTGCAGATGTATCCTTCTTGAAGGTTCTACATTGTTTTTTTTTTTTTTTTTTTCTAACCCTATTCAGTTTCTGTAATACAACATTCCAATCATATTGCATAACTAGTCAAATATTTGCTAGATATACAGGCACATGTAGATGACTACGTAGTTCATCATTCTGGTGTTACAATACAAGGAAACATAACCTAAAATCTCTGGATGAAAAATCCCCCATTAGTGCATAGTTTGTTTTCCCTAGCTAGCACTAGCCAAAAAGTAATAAAAAGACAATACACAGATCATCAGCCTTAAAAGCAATGCCAAACACTTCAAAACTGAAACCTTTTATTAAAAACGTAAAACTATTCACCACCCAATTATCTGGATTAACTCCTAAGAACACTCAATGCTGCGAACTAATTTGGCATCACTTTTGTGAGAAATTGAAAAAATATTACTGTGCATCTCAAACAGGCAGGAGATAACTAACAGGGATGCCATTAACAACTGATCAGAGGGCCTGAAAATCACCTAGAATGAGCCATTTTCTACACAAAAAGGTCTTTTCTATGGCCTGAAAATAAACTGCCAGGGCCTGAATTCACGCTTTTGCCTGAAAAGTGGCACCCCTCTAAATAAGCTATACTTAACACATTTACACTCAAAGCTCACATGTAAAATATACTCGACAAAGTCCGTCTTGCACAAAATGAATAACTTTTGTGCAAGTATTTTTTTTCAATTCAAAACATGAACAGACCAAAAGATGACAAAAACATCCGTTTTTGCTTAAATAAATTCATTCCTGTACATGCAAACATTGCAGATTAATGAGCTCAAACTCTGCTCCATTTGAATCCATTCTCCTAGTATCCCTAAGGATCCACTTTATGTCATGCAAATATCTACGTGAGATCTTTGCAAAGCTCCATGCAGATTGTCTACCTTGTTCTCATTTTTCTAATCTTAGAAATCATTGCTGCTATCATGAGTGTCATATCCACTAACAGTTATCATTTTTGAAGCATGGCAATGTTTTTGCAAAACCACTTCCATTGTGATGGCAATTACTAAATTTATTTAACTCTTCCACAAACGCTGTCCCATCTCAGATAAAAACATGTACTAATAAATTATTTGTTTTTGTATAGTGCACATCACATTAATGATGCAACGTCTCTAAGCACTTCCAAGGACTTTAGATATCATTGCCTCAGCTTCAGCTTTAGCGACCAAAGCGCTTAGTGCATTTGAGGAATAAATCCTACCAGGCACCCACTTGCAATACCTGGAGCAGGTGCTATTCCCTTCAACAATACTCGAAATAAAATCTCTATAAACATCAACAGTTAAGTTTCTAAATCAACAAACCAAATGCCAATCAGCCTACATCCAGGACACAATGGTGTCCAACACTCAGCCTGATCATATCTCGTTCTCATCAGCCAGGTTACTAACATTCACCGCTGCTGTCCGATTGCCTTCACACCACCTACATGTTCGTGTACCTTTCAGCGCATGACCACCGTGATGGCTACATCCTGTGTTTTGATGTGTGTCCTCATCATCCCCATCATCAGTCATTAACCTGGTGGGGGTGGGGCGCATTCCATGTCACCGGTTGACACCGGACATTGTAATACGGAGAGCAGATCTGCTGGTAGAGGGGTACCCGATGAAAGATGCCGATGTTTGCAAACACCAGCTC
Source organism: Echinometra lucunter (assembly GCA_029962745.1). Classification (NCBI taxonomy): domain Eukaryota; kingdom Metazoa; phylum Echinodermata; class Echinoidea; order Camarodonta; family Echinometridae; genus Echinometra; species Echinometra lucunter. The sequence continues at coordinate 37,387,040 of CM057152.1, forward strand.
CGAGCTGTAGTACGTGAAGAAGGGGCCCTCACAACAGGAGCACTGCCGGACATTCTGCAACATTTCTGTTATAAATGGCAAGGAATGACTGATAGGTGAATGATGCAGTCAGATCACAGGTTGTATTTAGGCTTACTGATGGTGTCAGCATAGTGTGTAGTGTGTGACATATGTCATCCACTTCCTTTTGGTATGACACTGTGTTCATTTACACCTACTAGAATTCTTTCTAAATTTCCACTAAAGGCTTGTTATCATACGAAGCGTAAAACCCCTGTGGTAAACTTCCAAGTTCTTTATTTAATAAAAAACAACTTACAAATGAATGAGATATGACGTGATAAAAAAAAACCCACAGTGGTGAGGGAAGAGACATATTAAGTTTCACCTCCTGGTGGTAAAAAGGTGATGACCAATCAAATTCTTATAAAGTTAAATAACATGTATGTTTCATCGACCCCAGCCCAAGTTATCTTGGGTTCAGTGTTTTACTGGCTTACCTGATAAATTTGCTGGTAGATCACCCTCGTTCCAATTAACCCTATAGGTTGTGATACATCGTGCTGCCAGCTCCCGTAGGGGTGGTACGCTGGTCTCTGGACGGAATGTCAGCTTGGCCCTAACCTCCTGGTCCCACTCGTTCAAAAGCTTGTCCTGGTTTACTGTTTTAACAAAAGCAGCAGAAATCAAATGATTTTTCATCACCTTTTAGGCAAAATAATAAATTATGTAACAAACTTTTTGCAGTTATATCTTGCAACTTTACATTACGTTACATTTGTATTTTCACCATACAATGGGCCATGTTATTTTCTTTTATCTTTATCATTAACATCATGCAAATTTATACCGTGGCCATCATGCTCATACAACAGGTACTGTATGACATTGCAATTGAAATGACACTATGACATATGAGTTACGTCTTAGAAATCGCAAGCTGTTGAAATTATCTCAGAATAACAAAGTGAGTGATTTTCATAACTCTTACCACTTCATAACCATTTTTGGGGAGAGGGGGGAGGGGAGAGGTGGGGAAGCATTTCCTCCTGATTTCACCTACATTGTAGATGTACATTCTGTCTCATAGCTGCTGTCAATCTAACCAATCTCATGTAACATTTCTCCTAGAATTGGGAGAGACTAAACAAGAGCTGTCTTACCACTGAATGTGTAGAGCTGGAGATAGGAGAGGGAGGCAGGAAAGTACTTGAGAGGGTTGTTCCTAACATGGAGCTCCTTCAAACGATGAAGACGTCCTATCTGATCCGGTAGGGATGTCAATCTAGTGAAATTAAATACAGACATCCAAATTATGGATACAAGAGCATCATGGGTAATATAGCTAATTGGGTCATAATGAAGTGTTGGAATATCAGAGATAATAATAATAATAATATAGCAATTTATGAAGTGCAGAACCTATGAACATTCTTCTGCACTGCAAGAATTCCTGATGTTCACAATAGTGAAAAGTTAAATGAAGAGATGTGTTTTGAATAATTCCACAGTTGGGGATTCCCCCATTTCTAATGGTAAGTGATTCCACAGGTTATGGGCTGTGCAGATCTTTGATCCTAAGTTCAAAAGTAAATGATGTATTATTTTGGGCCAAACAAGAGCAAGACTCAGAGTTATCAGAGCTGAGGGGTTATGAAATTCTATTATGAAAAAGAGGCTGAAAATTGATAGGATGTTATGATCTTTAATGACCAAATTGTGTCATTTCATTTGAGTTTCATGCCTTAAAAATGAACTACTTCAGCACACATGAAAATAGTGGTTTTATTAGAAAATCCTTTGTTTTCAAATGTTATTTTAACAGAAATATGGCACATATAAATGTACTGAGAATCATCAAAATCAGTTCAGGTGTACATACATGTAATGTAAAACTAAGTACGTCATCTTTCATTGAATGCAATATGATATCAAAACAAGTAAACACCTAAGGGAGGTGTTTCACAAAGCTGTGCGCAAAGTGAAGCATGACTTTATGGACGACTTGGATACAGAAAGCCAAATGGCATTATCAATCATATGACATCACATAAGCCAAAGTTGAAATATCTATTTGTGTAGAGAAGGTAATTAAACTGTGTCAATCAGATAGCATAATACTGTCCACATACATACCTGTTATTTGACAGCCAGACTTTGTTGAGAGAGGTACACCTTGATAGAGATGCTGGGAGATGGGTTAGTTCACAAGACGATAGATCTAATTCTGTCAGACGCACCAGCCTTCCAAAGGCAGCGGGTAAGCTGTGTAAGCGATTCTCTCCTGTAGATAGTAAGAAAAAGAAGTTGGCATTATGAAAGGCAGATGATACTATGTTATCACTTAAAGTGATTACACAATGGTAAAAAATATTTTTGATATATGATCAAGAATGGAATTCTAAGAAGAATAACATTAAAAAATTGATGATTTTCAATCGAAATCAATGCATTTTGGCTAATTTTCTCATAAAAAGTCAAGAGTTGACCAAAAAATTTGAGTGAGAGGTATGACGTCAAAGTGGGTACCCAGCTTCGCGCACTGCAGTTGTGCTGCGCGCTAGACTGTACAATATGTATTATACCTTGCGCGCATTTTGCTAGAATTGCGCGACATGGTACCCACTTTGACGTCATTTTGACGTCAAAGTGGGTACCCAGTTGAAACTGGGTCACAGCTGAGGGGTCAAAAATATCCTGAAATCTTACCACATTTGGGGGTTTCCTTGGCAACACGACTTTAAAAAAAACTTTAGGCAGATGATTTTCTGCTAATAAAATCATGCTCTTTTAAATGAACTAACATTGTTTCAGCATTGGGTACCCCCTTTAACCAGTAACACATTTCTATGACAAATCTGCTCTCAGCCAATCAGATGCAAGGATTTCAGCAGCTTATTACAATTATTGCAACTTGTTATTGATAACAAGTTTTATGAAATGGGACCCATATATATCTAACATTAGGCTCTTCTAAATACAAAATATTACCATACTCAACATGTACACATCATATGGATATAATATAGTTCCCAATTAAGTAATTAATGCGTATAAGTACTTCCATACCTATTTGATCTAGTTTTGACATATTATTTACAACATATCATGAATTTATAAAATACCACCAGTTATAAAAAATAAAATTTATCAAACATAATAAATATCATTTTCAAATGAAGAGACCCTCTACAGGATGTTTCTTTGGTTACCTCATTGAAATAACCAGTTACTACCATGTACTTGTGATGGAAATGTTCAAAGAAATCCACTGAATGATGTAACTACATTCAATCCTTCAAATCAATAATAATATGAAAAATTTGTATTTATGGCATGCCCATATCTGAAACTTACGATCAAGGCGTGCCAATCATGAATATGCAGGTTACACGAAAAATAATTCAACAGAAACCCTACAGGTACTGACATTTAGATCTTTCAGTTGTGCTTTGAATTGTTCTTTGGACCCCTTTGTAACACTCTAACGCATAGAGGTACAGTGTCACCTTTAGGAGACGCTTTTGCAGTATCTGTTGGTCCAGAATGTTCGGCAGTACATATCATACATGAGCAGAAAGAGAAAAATGCACTTACAAATTTGAGCCCATTCCCATCGCTGTACGGTGTGGCAATCTCGAATTAGAGCAGTTTAAGTGTAACTAATCATTAAACTCTTTAAATTGGCAATGCAGTGAATAATATATAATCACTACTTCTGTGTTCAAATTGGCCATTTCTGATTCAATTTTACAATTATATTTAATTTTGGTTTATGTTATATTCATATTCATTTTTTTCAAGCTATGTAAACATTGAAAAATATAATTTGTATTGCCAATTTGAGGGTTGCAGATGATTAATTTAGACTTCAAGAAAGCTCTGTACTGCTATGGGTTTCCTAGCTATCACTCACCAACATACAAAGCAGTCAAGTTGACCAGGTTACAGAGCTCATCTGGTAAAGTGGTCAGCTGATTGGAATGGGCACACAGCTCTTCCAGGTGAGTCAACTGACCAATGCTAGAGGTCAGTTCAGTCAGTACATTGTTGGTCACATTCAGAATGACTAGGATGGACAATCTACCCAGGGTGGATGGCAGAGACTTGAGGTGGTTGTTCTTGCAATCCAGCTCTTGCAGCTTGCTGAAGTTGCCTATACATTTCTGACATACAAATAAACATATGGGGTGATTTTGAAATGATGAGAATGCTTTTCTCCATCGAATTGAAAATTTTGTCTCTGCTATTATGCTTGTATGAAATGAACATTACTTTACTGAAAACCGAATAATGGGTGATAATTGATCTGGCAATGGAATGTACACCAACCATTACCCCGTTGAGCATGATATGATTTCAGCATAAGATGCACTTCCAATAGACTACAGCCTGAGATATCTCTGATGTAGTGTTCAATAGTTTCAAGTAATAAATACTCACAACTGATAAAATTGGTTTCTTGGTACATGTATTGGCAAAACAAATGCAAGTACTGCTTCAAGATTTGAGTGAATGTACCATATATTTTCTTACTAATGAGCCATATTCTTGTTAGCCAATTATTAGCTTCTTGGAAAAGGATGTTCCTTTTCCAAAACACTGGCTAAACACTTTAATACTTACAGGCAGTTTCTCAAGGCAGTTGTACTGTAGAAAAAGTTGCTCTAATCCTCCAAGCAGACCTATCTCTTCCGGCAGTGAGACTAGGCGATTGTTGGAGAGATTTAGGACAGTCAGCTGGCGACCAACATAACCAACCAGTTGAGGGCAGCATTTCAGATTCATGTAACTGCAATATGCAAGGAGGACAAAAGGACACCTAACCCTTTAGCAGGTTCAGTCGACTAACGGCACAAGCACTGGACTGCCACAGTTGATTCTTGGCACACATACATGTACTGCATATATGTGTACCATACAAAACAAACAATGTGGCAGTACAAGGTTTTGATGCACAGCAAATAAAGAGTTTAGCACAGATGTAGTAAAACAGTAATGATTTGGTATCTATGGCACGTTTTTCAAATGAAACTTTATCTTTGATAGGATAAAAAGCACAAATGTCAAGCTGGTTATCACACATTTCACAATGTTTGATTTAGTGCTGAAAAGCCAGTACTACCATGACATCAAGTGTGTACAAGAAAGTTACATGAAAAAAAACTGGACTATACAGAAGCCACAGTTTGACTTAACAGGAACTGTGGTTTACTGCCCCCAGCAAATAAAAAACAAAAACTACAAAGATAGGAGAAACAATAGAAAATCAAAACAAGTACATCAGTCATCAGATAAGGGACTACCATAACATGTATACCATTTTCTTTTCTTATGATACTGCTTGCATAAATTTAAAATTCACAAATGACATAGCTAAATATACATGTGTCGATGGAAAAAAAAATTAGCTCATTTTCATATAACACATTTTCACATTCTCTAGTCACTGACTAGTATATGATTTGTAGCTCAACTGACCTGAGATCTAACTCCACCAGTTTCTCATCGCAAGCAGTCTCCACCATACCAAGGGCTGCAGCATCCCCTGTACCATGGGCTGAACAGACAGACTGCTTGTTAGCACGGCAGCATGCTCCACACTGCTGGTAACTGTAAGGAGATGGACAAAGGGGTAGAGAGAGAGAATACTTCTTTAAGATCTGATCATATGAATGGTACAGAGGATACAATGTGACAAGAATTATCACAGAGAACTTTGAGAGAAAAAAAAAAGGAAGGTGATGTCAAAAGGGAAGATGTCAGACATTATAGGTGTTAAAGAAGAAGACAAACAAAAAAATAGGAGGAAACCCATGAAGACTTGCAAATATCATCAATTTGTTCTCACCTATACAAAAAGAGCTGCACAGCCATGTCAAAGGAGAAGTAAATGATCATGCATGTAACAATATCACTGATCTTCCATTTGAATATCAATGTGTCTAACGATATCAGTTTGATACATGTCCTTTGTTCCTGCCTGAATCAAAAGTGTTTCCTTTTCCTCCACTGAGTTTTTCCCCATTCATATCAATGTATCTGCATGTACATGTAATTTGTAAACATACCTGATTTTCCTGTTCATTGCCCTTTTACGTTTTTGAAGTTCCTCCTCAATGTCTATACATTTCTTGCCTTACATAATATGAATTGTATCCAATACTTGCTAATGTCCATCTATTTCAATATGAATTATTTCCATAACTAATTTATAAAAAGTGTACACATACAATACATATCGAAGGTTTAGTGCAACAAAGGGCTATCTACATTTTTTCAGTCAAAGTGAGGTTTTGATATCAAATTGTCTAAGAGACCAGGATTCCATTGGTAATAATGGTTTCTACTGCAAACTTTGCTACAGCAAGGCATAGGCATCACCCAAAGCAGGTATGGTCATCTGCATTAAACCAGTGTTTACAACATGACTTCATTGCAAGTTTTCTCAAAATGGCCAAAATGGCCAGGTTGGGAACTCCTGCAGGACAGGGATTATGGGGTCTGCTGTGCCCATACCCCACCTCTCCTCAAGATACAGACCATGCTACTGTACTGTAGTGAATGGATCCATAACAGCTACACCAATGACCACACAATACCCTGTTTTCTCTCTCTCCCTCTCTCTCCCTCTCTCTCTCTCTCCTTGACGGTGATTCACTAATCACTACCCTGCACTGCATTTCCACTTGACTGGCAGGAGACTGCAGGTTCTACAGGAAAATAAGAAATGTTACCACAGTGCCCCCCTCCCCCCCCCCCCCCTATTCCCAAATGCCAGGGTAGCAAATTGCAGGGCCCATGCTACACCAATGATCTACAGGATGCTCTATTCTCTCCCTGATTTACTAACCTGCATTTCCTCTTGGCAGGCAGGAGACCGCAGCTCCTACAGGAAAAGGATGGTTGCGACCGGGGGATTTCCCTGCAAGAAATAATGACCTCACCCCCGGAACGAGGACTATCCCTCCTTATGTTGGATGAAACACGCTCATGTTTGCGATGCTGCAAGTAACATAGAACAATGTGAAAAGGAAAATTATAACCCTGTTGTAACATGGTATGGCATGATTATACATGTATACTGCAGGTTATATGGTTTGCAACTTTGCACTAAGGGTATATGTCTATAAAACAAACAAACAATAAAAAAACAGCTTAAAGAAAAGAAAGAGAGGGAAAATCTGTGATAGTGCAATGCATTAGGGATGGGTAAATTTTAGAATCGCCATATATAATACCCATCATCAGTACACAAATTTCTCCTAAAATATGTAAAATATGATTATCAATATAAGAAATTGCCGGTACATGTAGATACAGTGTGCAATATAAGTGCATTTTAATGAAAGTATCCAACTGGCATCTCTGTACTTCTAAGCAACACCTCATCCTCATTACATAGATGCTATTTTAAGAAAACATTTGAAAGAGCTATATTTAACACAGAACTATGTTTTAGATCTGAAAAGTGCCCATTTTGAGGCTGAACTTACTGTAATCCAGCGCTTGGTACTCCCATGTCCCGATGAAGACCCTGTGGCTGAAGAACCATAGAGTGCTTCATCCCCCTTGCTGGCATGACCACCACACCTCCTCCTAGCTCCGCCGTGCCTCTCTCCTCCCCTGTGGGATGGCCACCTCACCCCATTACGGAGAAGACCAAGGACCAGGTAGGCCACAGTGAAGGACAGAAGACCCAGGATGAAGATGGCTAGGATGAAGGACTGGACATCATTGGTGGTCAAGAGGAGGTCGGTCAGTCCAGACATGATGTAATGCCAGCTTGAAGGTATAATGCCTTGAATAGTATCAAGCCAACAAGGCTCCATGGCTGCATAGTGTTCGCATTGATTAGCATACCTGTGTAAGGGGTTGAAATGACATGGAACTAGGATATTTATTGGCAGGCCCATGAAAAACTGAGTAAGATTGGGAGGGTTCCAATAACTTAAAATACCATCTAGATGGTACATCTACTTAGCAATCAATACCAACATCTGGCAAAAATGTTCCTGTTGAACACTTCACAGGTATCCATTGATATAACATATTACATCATGGAGTTTTAGGCAATAGCTTAACTATAAAATATATAGTACACCTGCATGTACATGAAAGGTTAGTTGATTACCTTGACAAGATAGTTTTTTCAAGAGAGCTTTCTCAACCTCAATGGCACAAAATTTGTTCCGAAATTTTTTCTGTCAGCCTGCATTCTGACGTAATATAAAGACACTGCAAAAACACATATGGCAATCACCGCAGACTTGTAACTACATGTAGTATAAAAGCTACTAGGAGTAGTTAAATCACACTCAGTATCACAGAGAGTAAGATGTATAATACATTGTAAATGTAAAAGTACAAGGTGCATCTCAAAGTACAGTAAACACACTATAACTTCTCAGAAGCCTTTAAAGTTGTCTTCAGGTATCCCCCTGGGGCTAAACTTTTAGAGGGAGTGCAATCCCCTTCCTCTTTGATTCAGGTCAGCACAAATCTCTGATCCTTCAGTGATCTGGACCAACTAACGTCACCTGGGCCATATTTAGACCTGGGTCAGATTTCAGATTAAGGCTATAGTAGCTTGAATTACACCTTTGCCTTTGGATAGATATCCCCATGGGCATACATTCTGGACAGGTCATTCTCTTCATTCGATTTCTAAAGGGACATTGGCAATGTACATATGTGTATATGAAAAATTGTACATTCACTAGTCTTGAACTGTACTTACTCTATTTTTAAAAATTTTACATATGCAACAGGCCTGATTTGCAAACATTGTAGGCCTTGAATATGCACAATGATACACTGTAATAATGTCTGTACAATGATCAACAAAGAAAGGTAAATATAACATTACTTCTGACAGGTCTGCTGTGCATAGCTTATTAGTACTTATTTCAAATAAACTATATCAATGATATCCATATATTTGCTAATGTACAGACTACTTGTACAAAGTCAGGGTAACAGAGGTAAAGTGAAGCTGTGGTAGTAATGAGGAAACAGGATTGATATTCTAGATGCATTACACCTTGTTAGATATATACAACAAAGTGAAAGTGTAACAAATAAACAAATACTTTTACACCCTGTGCTCATTTTCTGATGACTTTGGGCACATAAATTGCATACAAGGCCTGTGGGAGTATTATGTCATGAGGCTTTGTGTGCCAAACAAACAGGTAAAGTTGAGTTTTTACACAAGTTTTTTCACAATCCCCAGTACACTGTACTGAAGCAAAATAATGTCCTCTACAAACAAGTGTACATGCATACTTTCTGAAATCCAAGAGACGTCAACGGAACAAAATAAAAAGAAATAAATTACGTTAAAAAACAAATTACAAAATATAAAGTAACAACAATATTCATTACCATACATACAACTTGAGCTATATGAAAAATTATGGGGGCAAAATAATTCACTTTTTGGTAAAGAATGATATGCTACAGCAATTTCATGCAGCTTTACCTATAATTTCAGAAGAAAAGCCAAGAGATCCAAATTATAAATAATCAAAGCAATCTCTTTAAAAACAAAATCAAATTTAAAAAAAATAAAATTACTGTTTTTATATCAGCAGCTTAAATTAACTTGTTAATATATCATTCTACTTACATAAGTTCTACTGATGATGGTTAAGCACTGGTGAAATATTCTCACAAAACTTCAATTTCAAAATATCCCACAGTCAAAAGATTTGCTGAAATGCCTCAAGGTAGTCTGAGGAACTTGGATTTAATTCTAAAGACTAAGAGCTTTTATACGTTCTCATCCATGGACTAGAACTTTCGAACACCAAAATAATTAAACTTGTTTGAAAATCTCTATTTAAGTACCTGGTAAACATTCCATTCCATTGAGATCTGAATATTACAACATTCAGACAAGGGGAATCCCCTTTCTCTACAGTATACGCAATAGTGTATTTTGTTTGTACTACTAGGGAGAGGTTATAGTACTCTTATTAGTCTCTTGCTTTTGTCTGGAAACATTTGGAATGTTTAGTAAGCATCCAATAAAGTTGACTTCTGAACATTGCAACATGAATAAAGGGGAATCTGCTATGCGACTATAAAAAGACATATCTGTAATATTTCTTCATAACACTCTTAGTCCCTTGAGCAATATATACATGTAATACATCAATCATGTTGCAAGCATTCACTTCCTATCTATTCCTTCAAGTCAAGGTTTATGAACTTCATATCTTCTAAGATTCTACCTGAATGTAGTGTAAATGAAGACTTAAAGGGGGGGGGGGGAACCTTGTTAGATATTTACACAAAATTTGTGATTCTCCACCAAATTTGACCAATAAGTTGAAAATTTTGCATTTTATATTTTTAAATGCCCTTGAAACCTTGAACTCTAAGCTTCTGAACCTTGTCAAGACCATGCAAACCCTTTGGAATTGCAATAGGCGCTTTCACACCTACCCGATCAGGAAAAATACCCGTAAATTACGAGAACTTGGTAAGGCCCCAAAATACCCGATAATTGTTCCGCGCTTTCACACCTACCCAAACCAGACTTTTTTGGGGTAAGTTCTCGAAGTTACGAGCATGCGCAGAAAATTTATTTTGCAGACGCGACGAGGCTCGCGCTTTTAAATTCGCTCAGCTAGCTCAGCCCTTGATAGCGCTAGCTAGTTAGCTCGATGCGATCATCGATACGTCTCTACATACTGATGTACACTTGCAGTCTGATAATCTCTATTTAGAACTTTCAGTTTATTTTTTATTTCGAGAGGTTATCCTCTAACCCGAGGCTGGCAAGTCTTGCAGCGAGCATTTCATAGATAGTCCTATTTCTTTGGCTGGAGGAGGGCACTGCCGTGTACACCTCCTCCTCCCTCCACATCGCTATCAGCGATGATCATAGGATGACACACTACCGTATCGATATATCAGCATAAATCATAAATAAAAAAAACACGAAAGGGGAACAGAACTTTACTAAAACAATGACGTAGCTAGAAATAGACAATACAAATCTCAAATCCAGAATTAAATGTGCGGGTACACAAACGATAACGACGTCCAATACATACATGGTACACACAGTACAGTACACGGTTCGTGTGCCAGTGCTTGATGGAATAGAAGTTCTCGTAATTTGCCTTCACATTACAAAAATCCCCGCGACCTTGGAGAAAGTACTCGTAATTTTGAGAAAGTACCTACTAATTTACGGGTATTTTCTTACGGGGATATTACGCGTAATTTGGTTTCACACTGGCAAAATACCTGGTATTTTCTGATCGGGATAGAATACCCGATCTGAAAATACCAGGTATTTTTCCTGATCGGGTAGGTGTGAAAGCGCCTTCTGAGAATAAGAGCCTGTCAGACATGCTTATCACCAGAACAACAGAGAAAACAGGATGTAAAGAGGAGTGATCATGATCAGGAGTGCCGTAGTGGTGTCCTATTGTCTGTCTCACTAAAGGTTGAATGAAAACTCCCTATTACTGACTATGAAGGGCTCATCAGATTAGGCTCAAACTTGGACCAGTCTCTTTAGATCTTGAAAGCCTGAGAGTGTATAACTTTTGAGTAATGCACACATTTTAATGTGAAGATTTTACCCAGCATGCTGGCATACTTTTACATGTACATGTATAATATATCTTAAAATTCCTCCAAAATGGTACTAGCAATTTAAATCAAAGAACAAAAACATTTCTACATTGGGGATGGCCCCAAAATTTGGTCAAATGGTAGGTCAATAAATGAACTACAGGGGTGTATCAATTTTTTTAACCCCAAGCTCTCTATTTTAGCAGTTTACTCTAAAACTCAAGCTCTCTATTTCAGCAGTTTACTCTAAAGCTCCTACTGTTCACATGTATGAAACAACATAAAAAAGATTAGTCTACATTCATGATCGTACAGATGTAAATTCTATGCATAGGTAAAATTGCATGTACATGCATATGAATATGGAATTCACCATTGATCTGAACAGAAATAATCCGTTAAATAGGTAATACAATTTGCAATTGTAAACTGTAAATATTCAACAAGAAAATTCTACACATTCATTTAAATACTATGAAAAAAACCCCTTTGATCTATAAGATCTCACTCATTTCACATATCAACCTAAACCCATGAACGTGGGGTGTAGAATGTACTAGTGGATTACACAGCATACAGATAATTTGCACTAGATTTTCACAAACATGTTCAAAGAACTTTTTTTGTTGTTTTAGTTTCGGGGGTTTTTTTCTCCACAATTCAGTGGTTTTGTTTTGTTTTGTTTTTTCTGAACACACATACATGACATGTACTGTATATCACTGTAGATTTGTTTCCTAAAACTACAATATGAGGAAACACAATTCATCCTTCTATACTTAGCAAGGTTAAACTGTCCTTTAATTTTTGTCAAGAACTTAATAAGAGATTCTGATCATTGTTTGTGCCTGTTTTCATTGATCATAATAATTAAAATTAGAAAATTAAAACAGCCTGTTTTTCTTCTGATGCACATTGTATGTGCATGCTTCACTGCTCACTGTGTACCCCTATACCTTATAATCAACAAAATTCTTGGGTAATAAGAAATGGGTTTGGGTTAGGGTTAGGGTTAGTGTTACTGTTAGGGATAGTACTACTGTTAGGGTTTTGAAATTTTATGAGGGTGCACATGCATGTATAACAGGAATTCTTTCCAATATAAGGTTATAAATTATCTCTAAGTTACACTTACACATGTATAATAATTGTCAGTTACATACTGTATCTGCAAGTAGTACCCCCCCCCCCCAAAAAAAAATGTTCACTGCATTTTAGCTCATTAATGATTCAGTATGTACAACAGTGAATATTAGGCAGTCTATTTCATTCTTCGTGGTTTTGGAATCCCTCACCTGACTTAGTATGGTGGTGTGTCCAACTTAGCAGATGTCCATATTTTGTGCACGGAGCATACGTATCTTATAAAACCTGAAAATACTTCTAAAATCAAGTAGCACCATAGCTCTAGGAACCTAAAATTACTTTAGGATGAAATTTCTTGGAAATTGATGAAGGAATAGTAGAAATACTGACAAAAGCTTGGCAGATTTTGCTATAACTGGCATCTGTTCTGCAAAAATATGAACTTCCCAACAAAGGTCTAGAAATCTTTATTTTGAGAGAAGATGTTATTAAACATACTGTAAGTAAAAAGCAACAATGATTTTATGGTATTTTGCCTTGCTAGTGATGCAATTACCTTCCTTTGATAGATCTCTATTTTGGATAAATTATTTTGTAATTTTTTTCTGCTGTAGTACACTGCGATAACAAAACAAATTCTGCTACTGCAATATCTCTGGAACATATGGGATTCTTTTATCAGTCATTTTTATTCTCGCATCCATTCGAAGTCTAAAATTTCGCTTTCTCTTTGGTATCTATCAATCTAAATATTTTTGGTAGAATTTGAGAAATGATGGATTAAATACTGTGTTCCTGAGAAAATTAGAATGTGCACGAAGTTTGCTCACACGCCATCTGATCTCTTATGTCCAAAACTAAAACAAAAGTGTAAATTGTTACCTTTGCAAATGTCAAAACTTCTCCAACAACCAGACAGGATTTTGTCTAAAGATCAACGTTACAGTTAACATTCAATTTATTTGATTACAAAGGATTAGATTTCACAAAATGACCAGTCTGCATGGTCCAAGGTAAAGTCCCCAGTTTTCTGCAATACTAAAAACAGAAAAATTTCACGGAATTCGAGAAGAACACGGAATTCACGGAATTTCACGGTAAACGCGATTTTCAGGCCCAAAAAGTTGAATTACGAAAAATACAGTGAAAAACATGAAGCAAAATCCAATAAAATAAAACCATGCATCAGCGGAAAATCTGTATCAAACCTGTTCGCAGTGTTTAGTGTGTGTTCGCCAAGCTTTATCTGTCTTTAGGGTAACTTACATTTTTTTCTAAGATTTTTACAGTTAACTTTAGATTTTATTCACAATTGAATTAGACCCCTATCACATGTTTTGTACATGTCACCGAAGAACACGGAATTTGAAATTTAGAACACCGAAGAACGCAGAATTTGCATTTTAGAAAGCGGTAAACCGGGGACTTTAAAGGGGATAGAAAATGAGAAATCATGGGGAAAGGCAGGGTGATCTCAGATGAGAGAGGGGGAATGCAGTCGGCCGCTCGAGTTTCAAGAAAAGGGATAATCCATCCTAAACAACTGTGATTTATTGCCGTACGTGTTTCAAATTTCGCGCAGTGAAAAAGCTAATAAACAGCTAGTCATATGGAAAAACAATTACATGGCCACCTCCCTGGGAAAGCCTAAGGGAATGAAGGGGTGTTTCGTAATCCGCGGCGATGACGTGTCAGGGAAAGGCAATGGAGTTTAATGGCTAGACTAACAAACCAGAAGTAAACTATATTTTGTATTTTGAAATGTTGGAGCATTGTACAAGACGTTTCTTCGAGTGAACACGATGAGACCCGTTAAGAGTCTAAACACTTGAGTTGTTGAGAAATGTGAGAACCCGAAGTGTATGACTACATGTAGGTTGAGTTCGGTAAACTTCGTGCTGTCCAAACTTTTATCGCATTAGTCCGACGGGCTCGCATAATGGACGGATTATAGTGTACAAGTAAACAAGCCTTTCGCAAATTTGTTTTCCCCATGATTTCACATTTGCTGGCCTCTTTAAACTAAGGCACCGTCGCTCATTCCAGCTTCCACTAGCATTCCTTTTGCCCAATACCAACGGTAACACTCATCTGCTCACAGACACAGCAGCAATGCCAATGGCAATGCAGCAGTGTGCAATGCAATACAATATTATAGCAGTACAGAGCTTTCTTGAGGTCTAAATTAATCATCTTCAATCCTCAAATTGGCAATACAAATCATTTCTTTCCACTTTTACATAGCTTGAAAAAAATAAATATGGTCTTAAACCAAAATGAAATATAATTGTAAAATTGAATCATAAATTGCCAATTTGAACACAGAAATAGTGATCAGACTCTATATATTAATATTATTCACTGCATTAACGCCACTGGCAATCCTAAAGGTGACAGTACCTCTAGAGATCTATGGGTTAATGATCACAGATTCACAGCGATTATCATAAATTAAAGCTGCCGAAGAATGATCAATTCAAACATTTCAAATTCTTATTCATATGAATGAAATGAATGAAATGAATAAATGAAATAAAAAAATATATTTGAAACATATATTTTACCCTTTTCTTTGGCTTTGCGTTGAGTTCAGCGTAGACCTGTACCTGTATGTCTTGACTCTTAAAGGCTTATTTGCAGGAGCTAGCTCAGTGCAGTACGCAGAGACTGTACCGGCATACACAGTCCGCCGCGCCCGAGCCCCTCGGCGGTGGAGGTTAATAGATTTTCGCTGGTACTATGGTGCATTTAACATCGGAAAACAAGTAGACAGATTACATGCAGTGAAAAGAAAACCAATTTGATGAGCACAACATAATAAAGATTTTGTTAACCTATGTGTACAATTTTACCAATTTAAATACATGTAATCTAATTTTATCTTTAAGATGATATATTATTAATTTAAATCGTTGTTTTATACAATTGCATATTTAATAAATAAGGGGAGATACAACCTTTGAAATTTTCAGTATTTTGATCATGCTAACAACAGTATAGCTCAACAGCTGATATCGATAGATATCGTCGGTTACTTCAGAATTCATTCGGGGGCGTGCGTGACCTTTGGATTTTGGATAACATTAACACGATTTGTTCATGGCTTTTCAGTGCAGTGACGATGGCGGCCTTCATGAGTTTTCCTGTGACCCGGACCCACGCCAAATTTTCAAGATTTAACTTTTCTGTCGATCATAACTGTCTGCATCTTGGGATATCCAAGAGCGCTTCCAGTCGCTTTCTTGGAGATAAGCTTGATAATTATGCAATTGTTTCTCTGATTACTGAACACGAGAGCTCAACTTCAGAAGACAGGGAACTGTTTGCATGCTTACAAATTTTGGATGATGCTATGGTGAAGAAATCAATCTCACTTTCTCAAGTGTCAGAGTGCCCTGAAACTGTGACCTTATATGCAACAGAAACATTTCACAAACACTACAAAATCTTAGACCACGAAGAAGTCTACATAAGACCTGTGAAAGCATTTCCGCTAACCAAAGTTGTATTTGGAGCAAGAACAAGTCGGTGCTATGAATGGTCAAAGAAGCGGCTCTTCAGTACAGGACTTCTTGTTTCGGCATGCCAACAGAAGGTGTTAGTGCGGGCAAATGACAGATTCCTTGCACCTGTGATTCCAGTGTTCAGTGGAGACGAGACGTACAGTTTAGCAAATTACATGGATCTGATTGCTCTAGAATGTGAACCCTTAACGCAGGGAATAATTTCAGTCAATACGTCAATCATAATCACAGATATATCGAGTGGTATTGGCTTCCCTGATGACAGGCATCTCAGCCCAAGACAATTTAACAGGAATGAAAGAAGAGATGGTTCTGAAGATGGAGCAGAATCGCCATGCTTTCTACTCCCAGAACCACGCATCATGTCAGACTTTGCTCAAGGTCTGCTGGAGTTTGGGGAACACTATGACTTACACAATCAACATTCTGATTCTGGCACAGCTGATGACATGTCTCACTCTTCTGGAGCAACATTTGATATCAACATGAACGATGACCATCAGAATGCTTTGAACCTCAATCTGAGACCAATACTGATGCCTACTTCTTCTGCACATGGCACTGTCTTTGGAAAAGGGAATATGAATAGATCCACTTGTAATTCATTTGTCAGTGACCAGTGTGAACTAGCGTATAAGATAGGAGTGACCAAAGACACACTTGATAGGCTCCATGCTTACAATGGCAGCTGGGTCAAAATATCATTGGCAAGACACCACTCCGAAGAAGAGGTTCATGATAAGGAAGCAGACTCAAACAATATTAACAGTGAAGAAATAGCTGTTGCTTCAGTACCTAGACCTGGTAGCCTTGACCTCATCCAAACGTCCACTCCTAAGAACCTGCCTGGAAGATCCTCAAAGCCACCATTACCAAAACCATTGCATGAAACAGCTGCTGACACAGAAGATGCTGCCAAAGGAAGCAAAGCTGAGCTGGAAGATGGCAAGCCAAATGACCAAGCTGAAAAGAAGACTGTTGACCAACCTCCTATTCCACCTAAAGAAGGTCACCAGGAACGAGCTCATCTTGCTCAGATCTTTGTTGTCAATCCCAGACTCCCCTCAAATGGGGATAAAAGGGGCAAGAGAAATGGAGCCCATGTCCCTTTCAGCTCAAATGAAGTTGAGTTCACAGTGGAAGACGATTCTGTAGCAATTTCCCCTCAGCTTTGGTTTAATATTCAGGATCATCCTTCTAGACTCATACAACCAGATGCTATGGTGTCTATTAAGGTACATATATGTAGTCACAGAATTAAATTTAGGAAATACTCAGTATGAGAATGAAGTACATGAGAATTAATGAACTTAATTTTAGGCAGCTTCTGTTTCCTTTATTTAGAGAGTCCGCAATTACAAATACTTTACATTAATTTTCCCAGATGATAATCAAATTTGTACCCCCCCCCCCTCCGGACTGTACAGTGTATAAAGCTTTATAATGGTAAACCCAGGAACAGGTCTTTATTTTAACCTGTTGACTACTGAATTTCCTCATTCCCATAGCCTTAATACAGGGTCACCCAGTTCCAGTAGCAAGGGGTTATGACACCTTCATTGGCTGGAAAGCTTTAAAGTCTGCAATTCTTTTTTTTTTTTTTCCTCTTTTTTTTGGGGGGGGGGGAATTCTCAGTGTTTCAAGAGGTTTTTGTATATAATGTTTTCTTCTTTTGCATGACCATTAATAGAGAATGTTTTGTGATTTCTCGTGAAGCTTGCCACTGAAGAACTCGAGGAATACTCTAGTATTCTCACCACATCGCAGAGCATCACAACGAGCTGCAAGCCACCCCTTGCCACTGCTGTGCATCTCTCCCTTGTCAAGTCACCACACTATCCCATGACCAGCCAGTTTGACGATGCAATCAAGAAATATTTTACTGCAACTAGGTAAGTTATGGCAGCATGGTCAGTAGAAGTGTCTGCCGAAAGCCAGAGAAGAATCGACTCAAGCATGTCAGTGTATATTGAGTTGGTGCCATCTCACTTACACAAATTCAAGGTTTAATTAGATAACCTTGCTTCATTATACATGTAGGTCTTTATTGGGGAAATTGCAGGTAATGTACATGGAGTGTTCCAGAACTCATGTGTGAACTTCAAAGGACCAAGATAGAGTGCAATCAAAAAAAAAAAAAAAATCTTAGAATTTCACTTGATCAAGATGACGGAGATCCCCTTGAAGGAATGGGATGGAAATAATATATTTCATCATCATCCTAGGGTACAAAAAGGGAATGCTCTCTTGTGTTTTATTAAAAAGTGAGCCAGAGAAGGCTTGGTTAAGCACTCGCTAGATGTGCCATTTTTTATTAGAACCACAAGGCAACCATACATGTATGTTGACCTCTAAATCACCATAATGATCAGCTAAATTCTACAAAAATACTTGCTCTTTGCAGTTGTAGGATGAGAAAATATCTTTTTCCATACCATTCCTTCATTTGGATCTGAAGCGAAATTTTCAGGTTTTTGTGGATCGGCAATCTTGCTCCTCTGAAGCTCACACATGACCTACTAATCAGCAGGTGCCCCCGTATAGACCTTCGTTAGTGTGAGCTTAGTATAACCTCGCATCCATGTGAGTGATATAGAACGTGACCATCTCCATTGTGGTACATGTATTATAGAATCACTCTTCCACAACGTGATGGATTTTTGTGTTTAAATGTATAGTGAATAAAGACTTATGTAGTGGAAGTGAGAATTGGTTCACTGTGTAAGCCACAAGTAAACATCTGTTCAGAGATTAACCCTGATTCTATATTTAAAGTATTTTCATAATTGATTTTACATGTTCTTACATTATGTAAGATTAAATTGCACAGTCTTAGATTTTATGCAGACGAGATCTGTATCTTGTATTCACTATTCAAGAAAAGAAATCACTCAAAAATTCATTCGAAATTTAACACAGGCTTCTTTCCAAAGGGGATGTTATAAGCCTAAGTACCAGGGCTTTTCCAGAATACACCCAGGAAGCTGGAGAAGGTGGAGGTCAGCGTTTGCCCAACATTCACTTCCTGGTCAGTAAGATTGTATCACCAATAGAGGGAGCTGTATCATATCTAGCCAATGTCCTGCATACAACAGTCTATCAGGTTGGTGTTTGTATATCAGGGATGACATAAAGTATTAGTCAAAATTAGACTTCATCAAATTGAAATGGTACCAAAGCCAAGGGAAAGAAATCATTTCGTAAAGTTAGACTGATAAAAGCTTTTTCGTAGTGGAGAAGGGGGAGGTCAGTGTTTGCCCCACTTTCACGTCCTGGTCAGTAAGACTGTATCACCAGTGGAGGGCTCGATCATATCTAACCAATGTCCTCCATAGTTAGACTGATAAGAAAGACTTTTCGTAGTAGTATAATGTACAGTATACGGTATAAATGAATTTCTGCAGTTCAGTTTTCATATATCCGTTGGAAGCGCATACAGCTTTTTGAAATACACGTTTGGAATATGTTGTGTTTGTGTTGATGTACAAATACTAGTATGCCAATCTTTACACTCCTTATTTCATTATTGGAATCATTGATTAGTCTGAAATCTATTGAAATGAACTATTTCTTCACATTGATAAAACAGTGTATTTCTGTCTTGTATATGTGTATGCTAACTTTAAAAAGAATGAAAATACTGGTATTTCTCAAGCAGTCTCTTTTCATTCTCTATCTTTCTGATTATCTATCTTTCAAATGTTTCATATTTGCTCTTGCTGTGAAGGAAGGGCCAAAGCCTAGCTTTATTCCAGTGACAGCAGACGTCTACCTGAGCAACAAGTTAGATCCTTTGTGGGCCTCTCCAGTCCCAGCAGGAATCAGTAGATATCCATTTCAGCTAGAGCAACTCATTCTTCCCTTTCTTTTGGGCAGGTACTTTGTAATTTTGTTGAATATTTTTATTCTTCACTTAAATTCAAACTTGAATGATATAATTTTTTCAAAGTAGTCATGATTTGAAATTATTTTATTTGATGAGATAGTTTTTTGTTGTTTTTTTCATTGTACTTGTGACATAACACTCTCACACAAATTAGGATAGAAAGGATAAACTGTTGCATTAAAAAGTACTGAATATTATTGTTTTGATCAAGGTCCTTTTGACAGGAATGAGAATGAAAATGTGCCTTCTTTACCTAAATTACATAGATTCCTATCCTGCTTGAATTTTTCTCATCAATTTATCTCAATCATTAGTGCAATAGAGTTTCTCTCTGTAAGAAGTGCCAGTATTTCTGTACATCTTGAAATATTTGTGCAGATTTATAGATGAAACTCTTTCTTGTACATGACATGATGAAATGAATTGTTGAAGAAGTTATGGATTTAATTATGAAACTGAAACTGATCAACCTGTCAGTAAATGCCATTCTTGTAATCAATCATAAATGGCCTTTATGGGCAGGTTGAGTGTATTTTATGTACACTCCATGATTATGGGGGTCCTGAAGTACGCTTGACAAAAGGTCATATGCGATGCGAATTTCACAGCCAACTTTGCGTCCCAGTCGTGAAATTTTTGCAGATTTATAGATGACCCGTGATGCGAACTTTGCGTCCCAGTTGTAAAATTCGTGACCCGGGATGGGAAATTCATGACCCAGGGTGCAAAATTCACGACTGGGACACAAAGTTGACTGCAAAATTCATGTCACACATGACCTATTGTCGAGCGTACTTCAGGGCCACCTTACATAATTGTGTGAGTCTGTTATTTTATTTAGGGCTCAGTGTGAAAGGTTACCTGCTTCCATTCTCTTAACCGGTCCTGCTGGGTGCGGTAAAGCAATCTCGCTGAAAGCTGTCTGCCGTCAGCTTAACCTACACTGTGTCAGTGTCAACTGCTATGACCTGCTTGCCGACACTTCTGCTGCAACAGAGGCCAAAATCAGAAACACATTCTTCAAGGGTATCTGTTTCAGGAGTATTTTGCTTCTCTTTACATTTTTATGCCTCCGCTCACCGTAGGTGGTTGCCGGAGGCATTATGTTTTCGGTTCGTCCGTCTATCCGTCCCATTTTTGTTCCCGCGATAACTTAAGAACCGTTTGACGGATCAACTTCAAACTGGGCTCATGTATGCATATGGGAGGGACAATGATCTAATTAGATTTTGGAGTCTCAAGGTCAATGGTCCAGGTCATAGAGGTAATAATACACATGAAAATGGCTTGTTCTCGCGATAACTTAAGAACCATTCGACAGATTGGCTTCAAACTTGGCTCATGTATGCACATGGAAGGGACAATGATCTGATTAGATTTTGGGGTCACAAGGTCAAAGGTCATAGAGGTCATTATGTACATAGAAATGGTTCGTTTTCACCATAACTCAACAACCATTTGATGGATCAACTTCAAACTTGATTCATGTATGCATATGGGAGGGACAATGATCTAATTAGATTTTGGGGTCTCAAGGTCAAAGGTCATAGAGGTCATTATGTACATAGAAATTGTCCGTTCTCGCGATAACAACCATTTGATGGAGCAGCTTCATACTTGGCACATGTATGCATATGGGAGGGACAATGATGTGATTAGATTTTTGGGTCTCAAGGTTAAAGGTCAAAGGTCATAGAGGTCATTATATACATGAAAACTGCTTGTTCTTGCGATAACTTAATAACTCTGTGATGGTTCATCTCCAAACTTGGCTCATATATGCATATGGAAGTCTCATAATAGTCTCATTAGATTTGAGGGTCACAAGGTCAAAGATGTCATTTTATACATGAAAATAAAAAAAATCAACATGAACGTGCCATATATTTCCGATCTAGCAGTGGCGGAGGCATAAATTTCGACCGCGCGCGGTCAAGGATTCAGCGAGTTTAATCTGTTGTTAGTGTGTTGATGAAAGATGGGTGTTTAAAGAAATGGGAGGCACATCCTGTAGCTATGTTACTTTGTAAAATCTCACAGCAGAGGGATGCATTATTAGCATATTTCATTTAGTATTGGTTTATAATTTATATGATGTTGAAATTTCAAATATTAAATGTGTAACCCACTGGAAATTTGTTCATTAAAGCATACTTTGTGCAGATTTTGTGATGGGTTAAAGAGAATATATCAGATTTCAAACAAAACATTTTTTCTTTTATTTTGAGTTACGAAATTAGTAATGGGTTGTCCTTGAGAACACCAGATGAATAATTGAGATTAGACTATACATGTATATATATATTTTTTGGATGTAGAGGTGTTTTGGTCTAGTGGATTTGTCTCCGGACTGTGAACCACAAGTACAGGGTTCGAATCCCTGCTGCAGCACTTTAATGTCCTTTGGCAAGACATTAATCTGCAATTGCAACATTCAGTAGTGAGTGGATAGGATTTATTCCTTGAATACACTGAGCACTTTGCTTACTGTGGTAAAGCTGGGGTAATGATATGATTGCAGGGCCCTCGGGGAGAACAGTAGATAGTACTGAAGAGATACATGTACCACGGGTAAACAAGACATTATTATTGTTAATATTATATACCAATACATAATGTGTTTTAGAATGTGAACATCTGTTGATACAACTATTGTACTTTATCTCTTTCAGCTGGCATGAGTGTTCCATGTATCATTCTCCTGAGGAACATACATGCTATTGGCAGAGACAGAGAAGGTTCAGGAGATGGTATGTAAACATGTATCTGATATAAATCATATTAAAGTTAAAGATTAACCCTTAGACAGCCAATGATGGGAATTACATTTTAATATGAATACTGTACCTTTCGGTTGCCTTGGTCAAAGTAAGAATAGCTTGCATTGTTTCTTTCCTAAGCAAGAGATTGATGCATGCATTGTGAAGGTTTCGCTCCCTTATGCCTTTGATATGAAAATAGTAATTTAAGGCTTTGTATTTTACCAGTGTGCATTGAATTTTATTCACTGTGGGAAAAAAAGTGTCCCTCCACCACAAAACGTCCTATAAGTCGGAAATCTGACATTTTTATATTTTAACATAGTTTGAAAGCTTGGACTCTAAGCTCTTGAATGATGTATGGCTTACTTTGTCAAGACCAAGCAAACTCTTTGAAGTTACAATGAGAATGAGAACTTGTCAGACAGCCTAATCACCAGTACCGGCCGCACAGAAACGCTGTTGTTAGCAGGTTTGTTAGCGCTAACAAGTCACTAACAAATCAGCCACTAACAGCACGGGTAAAATGACCGCACAGAAAGCGCTGTTAGAGCGCTGTTAGACACCCGCGCTGTTAGAGTGCTGTTAGTGGATTTGAGCCATAGAGTTAGGTAAAATCAACGAACGTAGAGGGCGTCAACATTGAAAAGTGTTGACGCCCTCTACGTTCGTTGGGTAAAATCTATGATTTGTGCGTAGTAATCTATATAGATTGATGAATCTTGTTGATACAGCACTACACAGTGCATTGTTGTCTTCGTGAGTGACGGATTAACGAACCTTCGGAATAGCGAACCTTCGGAATAACGAGCTGTAACCTACATAAAGTAGAGGATGGGAGGTGGGGGGGGGGTATTGTGATCATGCATTACAAGTCACCGACCCCCGTTATATCCTCTGGAAATTTAGAAAAATATTGTTGAATATGGAGACATTAAAATAATTATATTAGATTTAAAAAGTTAAATCAAAATAATTTGCATCTAAGAAAATATAGGCATGCTCTAGAATCTATTATGAAGTATGATACATTGTAGTCTGACCCCCCCCCCCCCGAAGTATAGTTCGTCACCCGTAATTAATCCCACTTGTGTCGGCCGAGGCCGCTTTGTGTAAGAGGGGTCGTAGAGAACATGCACCACGTCCCGCTGTCGCGGAGGTCCAACCCTCTCCGCCCCAGTTTTATGAATATATACAACGGAATATCATTTCATGAACAATATTCATATTACGTTGTAAGAAATGACATGGCATGCAAGTATGTCGGTATATTTTGTGCTAAATCCTATTACTTTTCATAGATTATAGGTCTAGTAATGATAAATTTCCTAATTTTCAACAATTTATCCAATAAGCATGAAGAAGAACAAGAAAATTATCATTATATTAAGATTAAGATACACAACACAATTTTGCAAGCTCACTTCTTCTCATTTTTTTTTTTAGTTGGAAAGGGCTCTTCCCCGGGCTCTTCACTCATGACAGAGTATTTGCCAATGATGATTTTCATCATCACTGGCCTTAATGCTTATTATGTAGCCTATTACACTATTAAGTTACATTGACTGTACTTAAAGGTACACGGTTACTAACATAGGCATCAGAAGCGGGGGGGGGGGGGGGGGGGGCAATTGCCTCCCATCATTCGAAAATTTTTGCCCTCAAAGGGCCCCCTCGGAAGAAAAAAGGAAAATAAAATGGGATCACAACCATGTAAAATGAGCATATTACTGGCATGATTAGTGCTCTAAAATGGAAACTTTCATTCAAAAATCAAAATTTTCTTACTTGGTTACTACGCAGCCTCGTATAGTAATTAGAAGCAACGTTTCTCAGTATTTAGAAATTCTTTCTATCATCTGTGAAAAAGGGGCAGATGCTTGCTTTATTCGGGGGATTATTCCCCCCCCCTTCCTCCTCAGTATCCTCATTATTGGCATAAGGGGGCCCGTATTTTTTTTTTCATATTTGGGCAATGCCGGAATATGAAATTTCTGTAAATTTTCACCACCACATTGTAAAAAATGTGCGCGCTCGTTTCGCTCGCGCGAAAGTTGTGAAACTGAATAGTTGATTTTTGGGCAGAGGGTGTCAGCCCCAACGCCAAAATTTAACAGTATACCATGCATAATCCTCCCATTGCCATGCCCGATCTCCTGAGTCTCTTACGCCATCCTAACATGCTAGAAGCGGTGAAAATAATCATGTTTCAAGTACGTATGATGAGAGAAAGCTGGGACCCTTCCGGCGCGCCTGGTTACTCACCGTAGTGTTCTTTCCAATGCAGGGCCTATACATGTCAAAAAGGTCTTCAAACACTGCTTTGGAAAACCGATATTTCCTGAAAATGTCATTTTCATTTCTTCTTGAAAGCATCATATTCAAGCTGTGAAGTGCTCTAAATTACCATTTTTCGCTCTTCAAAACTTGAAAATTTTCTCACTCAGTCGCTGTTGGCTTCCTAGCACACTATTAGTTTGTAATGTAAATGTTCACTTCATGATCTAGTTTTAATCAATATCTTTGCTCCATTAAGCATTACCTGATTTTACAAAGATTTCTCTCTATATCAAGTGTAACAGAAAAATGTATTGGGGCCACTAAAAGCATTGGCGTAAATCCCGGGGGGGGGGGGGGGATATATCCCCCACTTTTTGGAGAGGGTGGATATATGGCATTTACAAATATCCCCCCTCACTTTTTAAGGAGGAAAATATATTTTGATTTATCAGTTAGTAAAAATTTGAATATCTATCATAAACGACCATCATATTTTAGAATTTCTCTTTGAAAATGCGATTGAAAACCAGAAAAAGTGGTTATTTTTGGCTCGCTCACTTCGCTCGCTCATCATATTTTATAATTTCTTTTCTAAAATGAAAACAAAAAAGTGGCCATTTTTGGCTGGCTCGCTTCGCTCGCTCGTCATATTTCAGAATATTTATTCGAAAATGCAATTAAAACCAAATAAGCGGTTATTTTTTGTTCGCTAGCTCGCAACATTGACATTAAAATGTGTGTAAGAGGGAAAAAAATCGTCCAAAAATTCAATTACACCCCCCCCCCCCCACTCCTCAAACTCAAAGTGGATTTACGCCGGCGACTAAAACTCGAGCTTCACACTCGATTTTTCCATACACGCAAAAAAAAATTGACTGCCCCTGCCCCCAACATTTTCTTTTGCCCTCCATTCCCCCCCCCCCACTTTATAGTGGTGCCGCCACTGCTCCTCGTGGCTTTATCAGCTAAATCTATGTCGTCCCCTATACCCACCACATTCTTAATTAGGTCTAGGTCTATTTTGAACCATTTTGAAGTACTTCGTACAAAAAGTGGGAGACAAGTTATAGTGCACGACAAGAAATTATTCACTAACATTGCCACTATAGGCACCCCTAGCACTGTTAGTGAGTTGTTAAAACATTACCACTACTGTTAGCTTCTGTGCGGCCTTGAAATGTTAGGCTAACAGCGCTGTTAGTGAATTCGACTAACATTACGCTTCTGTGCGGCCAAACCATCGCTATCGGTACTGTTAGTGCGCTGTTAGCGCTAACAACGTTTCTGTGCGGCCAGTACAGAATAATAGAGAAACAGGATGTAAAGAGGAGTCACCATTCAGGAGTGCCATACTGGTGTCCTATTGTTTGTCTCACTAAGGTTGAGTAAAAAGGATATGAAGGGGTTATCAGATTAGGCTCTAACTTCAAATAGTTTCAAAGGAGATATACTACTCTCCTTTTATAGATTTTCACAGCTACGGAGTTAATAACTTCCGAGTTATGTGAGCATGTTAATGTGAAGCTTTTACCCAGCATACTGGCATACTTTTATTTAAACCCCCCCCCCTCCCAATTTTATTTTAGATCAAAGAAAAAACACATTTCTACTTTGCAGATGGCTCCCAAATTCGGTCAGATGCCAGATCAATAAATGAACTATCAGAAAAATTTGTAAAACCCCTAAAATCAACTTTTCAACCCCAAGCTCTCTTTTTTAGTCATTTACTCTGAAACTCCCATTGCGACTTATTGGTCTTTTTGTGGTGGAGGGTCACATATGGTTTCATGTTACTCCTTCCTTTTTATACATTTAAGCCCCAATTCACAATAGAAATTTAAACCATGGTGGTTTAAACACCCTCCAGTGTTTTTATGTTTGTACAGAATCCTGTCGAATAACATGATTTCTTTATGTGCACATATGGGCAATGTGCGCTTATTAGCAATTGTTTTAGTACCCTTTAAACCTTTCCCTTGGTTTAAACCTCATTAGTGAGTTTGGGCATTTATGTGTAGATTTCAGGAGGATTCCCACAAGGATAAGGGTGTTAGCATGTAGTGGTATGTAAGTCTCAGACCCAGTTATCAAATCACTGATACTGTTTTGCTGTACTGTACCTTCTGAGCAATGCATTGCTATCTGAAAATTCATGGTTGGATGTCTTGTTCACGTCATCTTTCAGACATGCGAGTAGCAGCTTACTTGAAGGAGACCATCAACAGTCTTCATTCCACATATCCTGACTGGCCGATGGTAGTTGTAGCTACAGCGCCCTCAGCAAAGCGTGTGACAGTTGGAATCCAGAACTGCTTCTTACATCATTTGCAGATGGAGGTATGTTTTTTGTTTTGTGGGCAGAGAAAAATCTTTTGGACAGCTTAGTTGATTCACCTTCATGGTCTAGTCATGAAAGCTATTTTTTTTTTTTGGGGGGGGGGGTATTGCAAAAGTTGTTCATTTTTTAAATTTAAGTTTTAGGTAGCTGGGAATCAAAGAAATATGCTCTTGCTTTATAATTCATTATTACAGTTTTATGCAAGCTATATTGCTTATCTTGTCCTTCATTCTCCTTTTCTTTGATTTTCTCTCTCCTTTACCCTGTCTGTCGCTTTCATAAGTTTCTATCAATTCAACAATTCTTCCTCTGTCTCTGCCTCTGTCTCTCTCTCTTTCTCTCTCCTCTCTCTCTTTCTCATCTTTGTTTAAAGATTATGCTAAACTGTTTTACTACCTTCCATTTTGTCTGATATTCTTTATACTATTATTTTCTCTCGTCCATATCCTATCTCCTTCCACTGGCGTACTGATGGGGGGGGGGGGGGGCTTTGGGGAGCAGTTGTCCTCCCCCTCCCAATAAAATTCAAACTTTGTTTATTTCTAATTCGATTTACAAATGTTGCTGAAATGACATGATTTTTTTTTGGGGGGGGGGGGGGTTCTCACTTTTTTAACTTATACTTTTCTGCCCCCCCCTTTTTTTTTTTTTGCTCATTACACCACTGTTTCCTTCCCCTTGTTTTCATCCACCTTACCACACCTTGCCAGGTACCCAGTGAGAATGAGAGATGTGAGATACTACAAGCCCTGTGTGAAAGGTTATCCTTGGCGGCAGATGTGGAGATCCCTCACATAGCAAAGAGAACAGCTGTAAGTACATATATGTATGATATAATATTGGCCATTCATACTGGCTATCAAAGAAGGAGTCAAAGTCTGTGTCCTAAACCCCTTGAGCACGATTTGATTTCAGTATAACACTCATTCTCAAAGACCCCAGCCTGAGTTATCTCAGGTTTTGAGTCAAGGTAACGAGCGGCCAGTTTTCACAATAAAGTAATAATAAATTTTATTTATAATGCGCTTAATACAAATGTTTCTAAGCACAAGAAAGAAGAAGAAAATGATAAGAAAGAAAAATGTAATATCAGCTTGATACGGACAAACAGAAAAGTCAAATACAACACAGAAAAAGACTAAACGTATAAGAATTGAATGAAATCATCATGAACATTGGTAAATACTAAGCGTGCTAAGACTATAACATAAAATGAACTTTATTTTCAATTATTTATTACTGTGTCATAACTATATAATCCAACAAGTCATGTAAATTAAAACATCAAGACAGAAGCATTTCAGAATAATTTAATTAAAGCACATTCAGTAACTTAATTATCAATGACTGGGGAGGGGAGGGGAGGGTATGAGTTCACAGCTTTGGGAAGAGGTGGGTTTTCAAGAGGGACTTAAATGATTCCAATGATGTTGCTTCTCTAACATGTAAGGGTAGATTGTTCCATAGCTTTGGGGCAATAGCTGTGAATGCATGTTCTCCGTAGCGTGTTTTGGTGCGGGGTCCAGGCAAGAGTTGAAGATGGGCAGTGGTATGGGAGTGTAGACGTCGAGATGAGGAGGTGGTAGAAGAAGATCGGAGCGAGATAAGGTTCTGGAGATAAGAAGGGGCTTCTTATCTCTTATCTTATATAAGTTGGTGCCATGTGTATTTTCTGTATTCTCTCTTTAATCTCTGTATTTTTGTTATGTACAATTTATGTCGCCCTGCCTGAGGAGCTTATACTTTTATCTGTAACCCTTAGTCCTGGGCTTTCTATGTATCTTCTTTATTTGAATGGCGAATGTTTTTTAAAATAAAGATGAATGAATAAAAAAGGGTTAACATTCACTTTTAATTGATGTTGATAATTGGTGCTCTGACATACAGTATGCTCTGGCAACTATTGCCCTGATCTTCATATAAAGGAGATACTTGCCATAAATAATTTCCAACCATCCCTTTTCCTTAACCCCTTCTCTTTGTCCACCACCTCAGGGTATGGTTCTAGGTGATCTAGCAGCCCTCCATGCTCACACCATCAGGGCAGCTCTCTCAAGGATTGTAGCTTCCTGCTCTGTAGGAAGCAAGCTATCCATCCAGGAGGAAAAGGACATCTGTGCCGCCGGGGTACAGATCCATCAGAGTGACTTTGAGGTGGCTCTCAGCAAGCTTCAGTCTGCACATGCTGACAGCATTGGCGCTCCTAAGGTATAAGACCCTTGTCTTAACACAGACAAGGTGCTTTGTCTTTGCTTTTCCTCCTGAAGACCTGTGGGTTTTAGCCCTATCTTTAGAACTAGGTAATCAAGTTGGATTGCTTTACCTATGAATCACCAACCACAGTTGCTTAGAATGCTGCAAAGAATTCTGTAACTATTGTCCAGGTGATCGTTATCTTTAGGTCCTATCCCAAGGACTTGGTAGTTGATTTGAATGCCTTACTCATGGGAACTAGTGCAAGTGCTTTGATTATAACTGCATACACATCACTAGGATCTTTCATACTTACAGCTTCAGGTCCTCCCTCAATGCCAGCTAGATTATTTATTTGGAATGCCTTAACCAAAGAAACTACATTTAGTACAGATGTTTGGAATATTACCTTGCACATGGTTGTCACTCGGGTCCAAAGAACCTACAGCTTTAAGTCCTTTCCCAAGGGCCCAGGCACAAAAACTTGGCCTGTTACGGAGGACATGCATATCTTTAAAGTTCAAGGTGACCTACAGCCCAAGTTCATCCCTGGAACTAGGGGCTTTAGGAGAATGCCTTACTTAAAATCCACTAGAACTATCACTTAGTCTCATGCATAGGTTAAACCTTTCAGAGACAATTTCTTTTTCCACTGAGCTCTCTGGTTTAAATCATTAAGTCCAGTGACATGCCATTGGTAATAAATCATTCACTGGAGATGGAGTCTTGGAAAGGTTGTTGGTCTGAGCTTCACTTCCAGTCAGAGTCAGGTGTAGGGAATGCTTACCTGGAAAGAAGATACTATAAATTTGTGAACTTTACTTCAGGAGTACATTCTAAATCAAAATAAATCTTTACCAAATTTATTTAATAATATGATCTTAACAGTTTAAATTTTGTTGCTGTTGGGTTCTCAGATTCCTAATGTGAGTTGGGATGATGTAGGAGGTCTGTCAGATGTCAAGGCAGAGATCCTGGATACCATTCAGTTACCTCTACAACACCCTGAATTGTTTGCTGCTGGACTCCGAAGATCAGGTGAGTAGAGACGATTTTACCTCATCAGAACAGTATTGCCTTGAGGTTGTACTAAGTGGCAAGAATTACCGGTATATTTTTTGTATACATCGCTATGTTCTAATATAAAGTCATGTACCAAAAGAGAATAATCGTCTACAAATATACAATTTTGAAAGATTAAGTCAAGTATTAGTTTGTATGGTCAGACAGTGATTTGAGCTTTTCACCATATTGCCATTTTTAGATTTTTTTCCTTTTGTTCTTGGGGTCAAGCACCATGTTTGTTTCATTCACATTAAAGGTGTGTTGCTGTATGGCCCCCCTGGAACAGGGAAGACACTCCTAGCCAAAGCTGTTGCTACAGAATGTTCTCTCAATTTTTTAAGGTATGTAGACAGAAGAGGGAAATATATCAGTTTTACAACATCATTTAACCACCAATGCACCATGGTCAATGTTCTGCACTAACTGATATCATTTACTTCCACTTTGAACTAAATATTATTGACAAAACTATATTTGTATGACTGACCAAAGCGCTTACCACAGTATTAATTCCCAGGTCACTGGATCCCTAGCCCTAATCCTAACCGAAACCCAACTATTTTGCAAAAGATCGCCTGGAGCAAATGTCACCAAATCATATATGTCAGGACAGGGAGATATTGCATGTGTGCCATAATCTTTCTATCTGAGTTTTAATGATATTCTGAACTTTATCGGGCTTCTGTATAACCATTAATGCTCAAGAATTTTGATGAAAAAACACCTAATTGAGAGCAAGCCCAATTACTATATTCATTTCAACACTCATACTTCTTCCTCAGTAACCTTTCCAGCTAATCAGCATCTTCAAAGGTTATTCTAAAACGATATTTTCATATTTTATCATTGCATGTTTGTGTTTAAATGGAACTTTCTCACTGATAACTGGAAAGAAGTTAATGGAATGCATTGATGACATTTTAGGAGCTAAAGTCCTTGATAGGTTTCAGAAATGTAAAGTTGCATGCAAACTTTTCATCAGTATGCAACATGAGCAAAAAAAAAAAAAAAAAAAAATAGGTGTTCCCGTAACATTTGCTCTGGGCTCTATTTCTTGAGAGATACATTTTAGGATTGGGGTTTGAATGGGTTTTTAGTTTGGCCTAAGGTATGGTTAGTGCCTAGGTTAGATGCAGAATTATGCTACATATAGTGAAACAAAGCTTCCTACACAAATGACACTGACCATCTGATTTTGCCTCATGCAGGATATGTCATGTGACCTTAAAGTTGTTATTGTCTATATATTGTAGTGCTGAAAATACATTAAATTCAAAGGGGCAAAAAGTAGGCAAGATTTCAGTCAATTATCATGGTAGTCAGTCCATTCTTTATGTGACCATTTATATATGATTTGGGCAAGTATGTTGGTAAATGTGACTGTTTTACCATCAGTGGAATCAGTGGACAGCTATAAAGAATGTGCAGTGTCCAAACCTTGGATGAAGAAATGACTCCATGGTTTCCCTATGTATAAATCTATCTACTGTAAAGCTTAAAGGTAGGAAATCCCTTTTACAAAATCTTCGAAAATCCATACAACTTGGCAGGAGTTTAGGATATGCCCTTCTAATACTGTTTATTTAATCTTATAGTCATAGAAAAATGAAAATCTGGCTACCATCCTTGAATGAGCAAGACGGATCAGCTCACCGGCAGAAGCGAAGCCAGCTAGCTAGCTAGCTAGCTCAGCCGCGCAGTTCGCGGCCACCACACGTACCGCATAATAGCAGCGCTGTAACGTGAATCCTTTCATTGTGCGCTATCTCGAAAAAAATCCACTAAAATTTTTGGTCCGAAATAAATACAGAGTTATCAAAAATGTTAATTATTCAGTTAATTAGCCATGTAAAATCCATTTTTCTTTCACAGAAGTTTTTAATAATCATTCTCTTATAATTGAACACATATTCACACATCTTAATATTTTAGAGCTGCAAATGGGATCTCCTACCTTTAATGTCATGAATGTGTGCTTCTCTATGTACAAAGAGGCAGAGGGAACCTTACATGAAATCAAAATAAAAATATGAAGCCTACCCCCGGGGGGATGTGTCTCATTGAGACCTGTACATCATCTGCGTAAATCGCTTTCCGAAAAGCACCCTAAACGGGGATTAAAGTAGGATGGAAATAATGTATTACATCTCCGATTTTTAGACCCGTAACAGAGATTTTATGCCATGATTGCATAATTATTTCCTAATTACGTAACATTTTCCCAGATTTTCCTGATTTTGATACCCTTTTTTCTAAATTTTACCTGTTTTTTGATACCCTAAACTGGATCCCCGGGTTCCCTGCCCGGTGCTGAAAAACGACCCTTTTTCTACGTTTTTGTTTACGTGGATGATATGAGACATATCCCCCCGGGAGCCTACCCTACCCGTCTGAATAGAAGTTCAATAAGTTTACCAGTCATTATGTTGGGTCATCGCACTACTTTTCACCGATATGTAGCACATGTAAAAGCCACGTTGTCCCTCACTGCCTTAAAGTGTCAGGAGAGGCAGAAGCAATGAAACTTCTCTGTGATTTCAAGCATTGAGGTATCAAAGGATGGCCATGGAGGGGGATATCTTCCATCCTCTGATTGCCTGAGCTGCTTCGTTTGGCTGGCTATTGTCTCTTATCTGATAGCAATGCCAAAGAGTAGATAGAGGCAGTCTGTCTTGGTGGGTTTCATGCAACCGGTGATGCAGCGACTGCTTGTCTTCAGCACAGGGTCTATTTTCTTTGCATGAGCTGAAGGTCTGCACACTGCACAGGTATACCTTTATCCATTATATTTTTCTGAATTTGTTTTCATAGTGTGAAGGGGCCTGAACTGATCAACATGTATGTTGGGCAAAGTGAAGAGAATGTCAGAGAAGGTTAGTAATTATCATATCTTACATTTGTTTCGTATGTTTTGTTTTGCATTTTTTTTCTTTTCTGTTTGATGGTGAATTATCTCCTTTAAGTCTACATGAACAGCAGTACTAGATTTCTAGTCCTAATTTCATATGTTGCTGTGTTTACTAAGTTGTTGAAAAGAATTGCATAGTGCATTGCAATTGTTTTATGTACAAGGAATGAATATAACTAACTGTAATCATTTTTTGTGGAACACATTTATAAAATTGCCATCCTTAGTATTTGATATGCCCCTATAGCCAATTGCTCATCTGATCAACATGCTTCATTTGTCACTGTACATTAATAAAAAAAAATACCCAGTGCTTAACAAATTTTTCATGGATTCTAGTCTGTAGAAACATGTCTCCTGACATAAACTTTGAGACATGAGTTATATAATTTGAATTTTTATGCCTCCGCCCACCGAAGGTGTGCCAGAGGTATACAGGCGATGGTATGCCGGCGGTATTTTCGAACTCCACAAAAAATGCTGGGGTTTTCTGCTGGATATCAGAATGAGCCTTTAGTGTCATCATGCTCTAGAACTCTTTTAACACAGAGATATTATTAGCTAATGGACTCGGACATAATTGTTTGTTACACAGTGTTTGTACGAGCGAGAAGTGCATCACCATGCGTCATCTTCTTTGATGAGTTGGACTCGCTAGCACCCAACAGGGGGCGGAGTGGAGATTCAGGAGGAGTAATGGACAGGTAGGCATAATTCAGCTAGGAATAAATATCATTCATTTATGTGTTTAAGTTCATTTCATTTTGGTTTGAATGCAAAACAAATAAACATATATTTGTACACCAAAACAATAATTCATAGTAATTAATATCACCCACAATGTATAAATATGTTTCACATTTCATGAAATGAAACTTATGAGAAAAAAGGGGGGCCATGGTTGCTTTGTGAGTCAAAGTTTCCTTTAGACAAATTATGATGGAGCATATATACAGTGTAGATTTAACAAAAAACAAGATAGAAACAAACAATACAAAAGTAAACTGTAATGCTGAGTACATGTAATTTGATTGAAGCTCAAAGGGTGGGTGGACATTTCAATGGTTCTTAGAAGACAAATTTAGTTTCATTTTCATTTTCTGGAATGTATATGAATGTATAGAAATGTATCATTTACACATAGTTCAAATGTTATTATCCTCCTTTTGGTTACAGGGTAGTATCTCAACTGCTTGCTGAGTTAGATGGGCTTCACAAGTCAGCTGACGTCTTTGTGATTGGCGCCACCAACAGGCCTGACCTCCTTGACCCCGCTCTCCTTCGACCAGGAAGGTACTGCATACCAATTCATCTTGATGGACAAGAGAAATTTATATCCCTCTTGACAAGTCTTGGAGTGAATTATTGTGTAGATCATAGTATCAGATATCTTATTATATTGCATGTGAGGAGCATTGCCATGTTTGATCAGAGAAGTAATATTCTCATGGTTTAGATACAGTATTCTTGATTTGAAAAAGGAAGAAAAAATTTAAAAAGGTTAATTCTATTGTCATTTGTACTGTATATTGAACCCTGCATGGGCTGGAAAAGGGGGGGGGGGGGTGAAACCCTACCTGCAGGGCATTTTTTTGTTATTGCTGTTGTATAATCGTGGACATGTCTAATTTCATGTTGTGGTGAGCTCTCAATTTAGGCTAGCCCTGATTTGTGTGGTAAGCACTATATAGGTACCAATCCTGCAGACGCAAGCTGAAACCCTAACCCTAATCCTAACCCTAATCCTAACCATAACCCTAACCCTAACCCTAACCCTAACCCTAACCCTAATCCTAACCCTAATCCTAATCCTAATCCTAATCCTATGAATATTTAAGAATATTTATGAGCTTGCGTCTGCAGGATTGGTGCCTATATAGTGCTTACCGATTTGTGTTGTCCTTTTGTAGTTTTGTCAATTAATTTGAGAAAAATGATTGTCTAATAGGTATCCGTCCAACTAGGATTATTTCATTTTCAACAATTTCATGACCTTGCCACCACTGTTCTTTAGCTGTTATATCATTCAGTATAATTTTTTTTCTTTATATGCATCAGGTTTGATAAGCTTCTGTACCTGGGTGTGAGTGAGGATAGATCATCACAGTCCAGGATACTTCATGCTCTGACCAGAAAGTGAGTATCTTCAAACCTGTATAGAAAGACCAATCATTAAGTCTCTGTAATGCTGCGTTTACACTGGGCCACGATTTCCATGATCTCCACGGTTCAAAAAAAGTATAGAGCTTAAGGATTTATTTTGCTGGGGGCACCAAGTATGCTAATTGCTAATATTTCCGCTTTAGTTAGGGACGGCCATGCGCCAGTCTGATTACATAAGACATTGAATAATCTTTTTTCATGTTCTTGGAATGTCCACAATCTCCACGATTTAAGAGAATTGTGATGAGCGTGGGGGTTGTGGGGTCGAATGATGATCTTGAGGGAGTTTGGTGGAATCATGATGAGTGTGACAACATTTTTGACGGTTAAAAATTTTGCCACGATTATTCTGCTTTGATGCCAAATCTTGAGAGAGTGTAGTGCATGCCGCAGCACCTTTACAGAGTGTAATAGTCCTTATTGCGCCATCGTAGAGGATCTTGGTGAGCAAGGAAAGGTCATAAAATAAATTGTGGAGCACCATGCTTTGTTTTTTTAATTGTGGAGATCATGGGCATCGTACCCCAGTGTAAACCCGGCATAAAAATGAGGTCTTTACAAACAGACTCTCTTTATATGTGGTTCTATGAGAAAAGGTGCTCAAGTGAAACCAAAAAATGGGTCTCTGTCAACAAGTGGCCTTTTGTAGTTCAGGAAGTCCAAGGTATTTGGTAATTGATTAGAACATGAAATGACATATTTTAAAACCCATTCATGACAGGAATTATTTAAAGTCATATTTGATTCAGCCGTTCTTCTGTAAAGATAAACTGGAATACTGGGAGTTTGCAGAAAAATCCCCTAGTTTGTTTTTTCTTGGTTTGTCTTTCATGTGAAAGTTCATTTATTTAACTAATTGAATGAGCCTAATTCACCCCCCCCCCCTTCGCCATGTGCTTGTATATTTATAATTTAATTTGGAAAGTTTTTGACTTTTTGACCTCAAAAATTAACACACGTGTAGAACCAATGAGATTTCCGTTTATGCAACATGTATACGAAGCGCTGTGCACTGCTGTACGGGGAGCTGTTGGCGTGAGTGCCTGTAGCGTAGCGTAGGGAGTAATGGTTGATATGTGATCATGTGCATTATTTTACTAAGAAGTCACCGGAAATCATGAGTGGAATACGAGATGATCTCATGCATGCATCTTTTTATACAAGTCAGACAATATTTTTAATCAGTTTCATGCCAATTTTCTTTTTGCTACCACTACTGTTCATTACCTTTTAATTGGCAACACCAGTTTCTTTTTCTTTTATTGCTGGCATTTTGCTGCATTTTCTTGTTAAAAGTCATGTATCTGAAATATAGTATGAAGATATATTTTGACGAAAAGTATGCTGAAAAGTTAAAAAGTTGCTGATTTGCATGGAAAAACAGTGATTTCTTAGTTTCCACTGTATTGTCAACTTAAGGATTTAGGGCTTATCTTTCTTAAAAAGTTATCACCATTAAGTGACTAATACTGCGGCAACTAAAATGGGCACAGTATTTGCAGGATTTTTTGCTTTTCCTGCACATGAATTGGGAATGATTTTTAGAGTTCTGTATCCATAATCATTAGGCCAAACCACACAATATTGACCCTATACATGATGGGTTAAATGTGTCAATTGCCATCATTATACATCTGATCATCAACTCCATGCTGTGATCACTTGTATTTGAATCTGAGGTGTGCTTAGTATTAAACATATTGGGCAAAATAGGATGAACTAGCTTGCTAAAGTTTTAAGTGAATGTAGCTGTACACAGTAGAAGTCTGTCTTTTCTTATCTTCATCTTGATGATCTTGAAACAATTATTACATGATTTTAGAGATCTTCGGGCAGTAGCGAGGGCTAAAAGGGCTCTGAGTCGGGGATAATTAGTGTACTTGGTGACTTCCCTCTGATTTGAGGTTGATTAGATCTTTTCATAAGTTCTGTTTTTACAGCATTAATTCAAATATATTTAGAAAGATGTTGAGTACATGACCCTCCTGTTATGATTAAAAAGGCTTGATGAAACTCTTGGATGAAGTTATGGCATAAATGGAGCTTGCGTGTACATTTATCATAAAGAAAAATCAGTTACCAGCCCCTGAAATTTTGCAGTTGACTTTAAACAAAGATTTTTTTTTTAATAAATCTTTAATGATTTGAAACTTTTTGATGATGTTGGCATATAATACATTCATTATTCAGAAAACAACATACATGTTCCTTCCATATTTCTACAGAAGTCTTTAGTGTTTCTTGGATGAATCAATAATGCACTTTCACAGCATTCACAAAACCATTAGACATTACGCACATGTCCCTCTGAAAATTGTTTTAATTACTTGATAAAAATCCCATAGATGAACTTATGTAATGAAACAGCATGTAACAAGAGCAGAAAAACACAGTATAATTGAAGGAAATTAAGGTACATGTACCTTCTAAAATGCTGGAAAACAAATATATATGTATATTTTATCAAGCTTGAATGTAACAGGATGTAATTACCTACGCAAATGACGCATAGATGCAAGAAATCCCTAGATTTCCATGTGAAATCTTTCAGGCAAGGTTACTCTTAATGCAGTCAGTAACCCTGGGCAAATTATATCACAAATTTGGTTAAATGGGGATTTAAATATACTCTTCCCTTATATCTATCTGATTAATTTCTGTGGGCAGGTCCTCTTTTGTAGGAATATAGACAGGGACAATGCCTCCTGATAAAAACTAATTATTTGGTAGTATCCAGAAGAAGGATGTGTCATTGGTGCTTTTATTAATGCAATTTATCAACTTACTGGCTTAGAGTAATGATGAAGGGTCCTACGTGTATGTGCAGCTGCAAGCTTCTCTTATTTGGTAAAGCACAGTATTGCATGTGTTGCTTGATTTGATTTGCATTTACTTATCACCTACTAATCAATATGAATTGACATACAGTGGAACATTTAAAAAAGGGAGGCCCGCTCTTGTTATTTGCCCCAGTTGTAGGCATGAGGTTGGATAGAACTCAGGATATGTACTAAATATTTGAAAGAACTTCAAGTCAATTTATTAATTCTTTAGTTGAACTTGCAATTTTTTGATGTCAACTTGTTAAAAGTTTCAATGATTCCAAACCATCAGTTGTTTCCATGATTGCAGGAGTAGTACTTCAGGTACAATTACAAGACTGTGACCCCACCAGGGTCAAATTGTCTCAAGCATTACACATCATGGTTTGATATCAATTTCATATTTATTTTTACATCGCTTTCTGCACAAGAATCAAACCATTTGTTTCTATGGAGCTAGATGTAGCTTCCGACCAATGTACAAAAAAAAAAAAAGAAGAAGAAAAAAGTTTAATTCCAGAGCTATACGTTATGCTGAGTGACATACAACGTTTTAATAAATCGTACTTTCATGTTGCATCCTTAGATTCAACCTGAGTCCTTCATTGGAGCTTGACCTCATTGCTGAACGATGCCCTTTGACCTTGACTGGAGCAGACTTCTATGCTTTGTGCTCCGATGCTATGTTAGGGGCTATCAAGAGAAAGATTTCAAGTCTGGAAGCAGGTAACCCCTCGTCTTCTTTGTCATTGGAATCACACCACAAAATTATAACTGGTTTCTCTCACTAACATATGGGCATGCTTGCAATATCATAATCAAATAAAAGAATACTTGTGTACAAGCCTAATGTGTAGGACAAACCTTACAAAACTTTCAGTGTATGGACCCCAAATCATAGCTTGGTTCCGTACATGCCCTAATCTGGTGTGCATTTGTATGTGTACGCCGACTAGTTTATTCACTGGTCACTGTCATGAATGTTGAGAGTACACTAGTAACGCCTTTTTACAAGACTCATATTTTCACTATAGTATAGTGACATGGAACTCCTATCATACAGAGCAAAAATGTCTTTTGGTGAGTTGGTGATTAAGCACTGCTGGTTTGTAGCTTTTTGAAACCAGTGGCATATTATGAAACTGTACACCTGCTATTTTGCCCTTTTTCAGCCATAAGATACACAAAATAAATGAATGAACTTTTGAGGGATTGTGTTCTGTTAAGTGAAGCATGAGTTCACCTGCATTATCTTACACATTGTTCAGTGGTCAAAGGTCTCACCATCTAAACCTTGCTTTTTTAACCTGTTGGGTCATTGTGGGTACTAAAGCATGTGATAACTCTGGCTTGTTCAGTGGTCAAAGGTCAGACCGTTTAAACCTTGCTTTTTTAACCCGTTGGGTCATTGTGGGTACTGAAGCATGTGATAACTCGGGCTAGAGTCTATGGAAAATGTATGTTATACAATCATCAAATCGTGTCCAATAGCATTAACCAGTTGAGCACAATTTTATTTCAGTATAACATGCAATTTCCATCAACCCTAGCCTGAGTTATCTTGGGCTTAGTGTTCAACAGGTTCATAGTATTTCTATCCTACTTGTAGTTTTGAACTCTTGTAGCACAGTATGAAACAGTGCCTAATTTTGAATCTTTTTTAGAATTTGTCATGATAATAATGTGTAGTGCTCAGGTCTGTCACGCCTGACACTTGTGGCGCTTCATACCCGGCTTTAGCATGTTCAGTCAAATCATGTAAACTTTGAACTAAATCTAGAGGTCTTGGAGTAAGTTTCATTTCATTACCACGAGAAATTTGTATAATCAGGTAATCACTGTGTTTTGTAACTCTTGCAGGTGAAACTGTGGACCAAACTACCGTAGTGGTGGAGGAGAATGATTTCTTGGGAGCACTGGACCGCTTGGTTCCCTCTATCTCTGAGCTAGAGCTTAACCATTACAAACAGATTCAAAACAGAATTAGCAGAGGTTTGTAGTCAGGTTGATGATGACCTGCCATCTTGACATACATGTAGTTCATATTATATTTTGGATCAGAAATTAATCCTTAAGTGATTGGCTTAAAGACCTTCACATGATCATTTGTATTTTCAGCTATTTCAGAATGTTGGCATGAAGGTATACTATTTGGGAAATGACGTCACTTTTATGACGACATTTTCCAAATAGTATATACTATTTGTGAAATGACGTCACAATACACGAAATCTTTGCGCGAAATGAAATATTCAGTGGGCATACGAGAGCTCGAATGCTTACCATGGGTAACTCTCGCGGTGTCATGGCTACTTTGCAGTTTATCTGTACAACGTTTAGACTCATAAAGCTTTTGATAAGACAGATATGAATAAAAGAATATTAATTGATTTGATGTGATTTTACTGATTTACTTACACACAGTAAAAGCCCAGTTTACCTACTTGGCTGAATTACAGTGGGGCCATATATCAATTTTTTAAAAATGAAAATAGAATATGAATACATATCAAACAACAATTACATGCACAAATCATAAGAAAATAAAATACATGTACATATAAAAATACATATAGATCTTGATCCAAAATATAAAACAAATACCGGTATACTCTGCCATAATTTTGAGTTTCTGGTGAAAACTATGGGCCTCGGTGCCTCCAATAGTACCATTCGCTTCGGGGCTGTGCCCCTCAGTGAATAGTACTATTTCGGAGTCACCTCTTACCCATAGTTTTAACCAGAAACTCTAAAGGCAAAGTATATTTGTATATTATTTTTGAATTTCATTCGGATGTGACCAAACTATGTGTATCATGAGAGCACATGATTGCCTAGGGGCTCTTTGTAAAAGACCACCAACTGGTATCAATCAAGTTGGATCCAGGATTTTTGTAAAAGGAGAAAGTCTGATTTCCCAAGCAATATAACTGTGGAAAAAAAAAATCATGAGAAGGGTGTTGCAGTTCTCAAAGACAAAAAGAAGAAAAAAAAAAGTGGGACCCCTGGGACCCCTCTTCTTTAATCCTTACTTATCCTTCTGACTTGTCCAGCCTCTTTACCAGCATTTAAAGATAAGCATTGGTTCTTATCAGTACTTGTTATTACTGTGACATACATTTTGTTGTAATAGTATGAAATAAACCATCATGTCTCTTCTCTGGGAGACTTAAAGCAGGCAATGTTTTCTATTATCATTCAGCATTTCTTCTCTTTCTTTCTTCAAGATGACGTGCCAAATTTGAGTGAGTGATTATGCTATAGAGCTTGAGGTCAAACTTTTATTGTAATCACTGTGTTAAACTTTATTCTCAGAATGTAATTGTTGAAAAATGGATGTGGACCAGAATTTTCCTGTCACAGACTTAAGTCCACATTAGTTTTATTCTTCCATTATGTCCATTCACTGGTTATAACTAACTAACATGGCATCATTGCACTGACTAGTCTGTTTAGAATATACATGTATATCAATTTTGCAAATGAAATATATTTCCATTGAAAATGGAATGGTCTTTAATTGTACAGACATATATTTCTGTGTCTTACATGAATAAGGAAGCAAGGAAAGTGATGGAATAATAGATGCTGCTTAAAAAGCATGCACTATTTAAATTGGCATAGTACAAATGATTAATTTATTTTGTGAATGAAATAAATTACTGAAAAGAAAATATATGTACTCTCTGAATGTTTTGACTACTCTTTCTGTTTTCCGTGTTTTCCATTTAGAAGCAAGGACTATGAGAGAAAAATGGTTATGTTGTGAATGATTTTGTCTGTGTTGTCACTTGAAGAGATTACTGTACTTGCTGAAGCCATTCCATGTCTTTCATAAAATTGGACTTAAAAGAATGATTTTAATAAGAATGTTTTTTGCCTGTTTGTGCATTTATTTGTGTGAAGGGTGTGTGTGTGTGTGTTTTACCTATTGTCCACAACGAATGAATTGATATTTGTTCAGTTTTCAGCTAAATAAAGTGTGTGATTATGATGAGTATATTTCCCAGCACTGACATGTATTTGCATGCTATTGAATTCAGTGATATTGAATTGCTCTTTGTTTGCTGTTTATATGATCATTTGCCATTTGCAATTTGAAACCTTTTGTTCTTGCTTTCATTCCTACCTCATAGTAGTTTTATTTCCCTGCTGCATTGCCGGACATATTGCTGGAGGGGGGGGGGGGGGGGGCAGCTGGAGGTAGGCCAGCTGCCTCTTCCTAGAAACCCTAACTGTACTGGGCTATTTTGAGCACCTGGGGGGGGGGGGGGGAGCCTGGGAGGCCCCCCCCCCCATGATCTCTGCCATCGAACATCCGATGAACATGAAAATCTGAAATCAACTGACACAAATACTTGATATGTGCTAATAATTCTGCACCAATGGTGCATTCCATGATACCCAGGTGGAAGTATTCTTTTCAAAAGGAGAAATAAAAGCTATACATGAGACAGCTCTGTCACTTTGGGAGTCACTATCCTAAGTGCACAAAAATGGACCTCTCCATGTTTAATGAGGTCATTCGAGACATAAGCTAACCATGGACTTGTTTATTAACTCAAGTTAGTGCACTGGTTAAAAAAAAACAGATTCACGTGCAACTCTGATTATAGATGACACCAAGTAAAAAGTAAGTAAAATGTAACCAACTTATTGTTAGAAGCCTTTGA
Organism: Echinometra lucunter; assembly: GCA_029962745.1. Lineage (NCBI taxonomy): Eukaryota > Metazoa > Echinodermata > Echinoidea > Camarodonta > Echinometridae > Echinometra > Echinometra lucunter. Next base: position 37,430,332 of record CM057152.1, read on the forward strand.
TACTGGGAATGTTCTTATTGCCTTCAGTGGAAAATCTTTCAGAGAATGATATGCATATAATGACACCCCACCCTCAATAAAGTGAAATTGACCCAAGTGAGCACTAGTTACTTACAAAGCAGAAATTTTATGTAAGATTCTGAGTACAAATGACATCAATTAACAAGTGAGCAAAACTGAAATATCTAATCGTTAGATTCATTAGGGAGAGAGAGAGAAAGAGTTTCTTGTTTGATAATGAGTAAGATATAGCAGAGACAATCTAATTCGGATGATAATGTCTTGGTTGATTGGGAGTTTTACTAGGGTAACATTATTTTGTAGCTTTTAACGCTATTTTTCTATTAGTTTGCCCACTGTTACTTTGTAAATTCTGTTGAAACACATTAGGCTAATCAGATAATCATTTGTCTCAAAACTTTCCATTTTCGACAAGTATCCAAGAATAGAACTATATGCACAATTTAAAAAAATCTATCATTATTTGATGAAGAGAACGCATACATTTGATAGTGGGGTTCTCCCTTAAAAAAAAAAAAAGAACAGTATAAATCCCGGTTATTTCCCTTTAGACGATCAATCAAGTAAATCTTAGTTCTTTTTTCTCATTTTACATCATTACAGTAACAACTTTGTTGGTTATGAATTGAGGCAGAAATTAAAAATCCATAAATCAATGAGCTACTACAAAAGCACCAGCGAGATTGCTTGCACAAAATTTGCACACGGAGATGGGAAACGGGCCACCTGGCCATTGGCGACTGTATTATGAGTATGAGAACTTTCAGCTGCTGGCAGCTCGTGTATTAACTTACGACTGTTCAATGGTCGTTGTATTTATCGGACACGTCGTAACGTGAAAAGGAATTCGGTGTACAAAGTGGTTGGAATATACGACGCGGATGATTGTATTTTTGAGCAATTGAAAAAACAACGATGTTCTACATGTATGTGAGGCATCTCTGGCGGTTTAAAAAATACCTTCTTTTTCAGCACTGGGTTTTGATAAATATAGTAATTGTAAACCACACGATTTCATGTACTAGTATCTTATTTATAAACACAAGACAAAAAGTAAGTTCCCCTAAAAACCAAATCTGTGTATTTTTTTCAATCAGGAACTTTGATGAAATCTGAATACAGATTCATGTAGCTATACTTCCCAGGTACATTTCATTTAACATTCAGGGCAAACCCTTCAGTCACGCTCCGGTGAACATGACCTAAATGCAAAATAGTCATTTTAGAGTTCACAAGCCACATGCCATGACTTTGATTGAATGATATCAGAACAAACTTTAAGTTTTCAGCGTTTGAAGGCATAGAACATAACTTTATGCGCTCGCCAACATACCATATGACTTGTACGCCAGATTTCATGCTTGAGTGAGCAAGGGGTGAAAATGGCAAAAACTGTACCCTCATAAAATATTACCATGAATTTTTGTCTAGGTAAAACCATGGTTTTAAAATGGATTTGTGGCATGGTAATACCATGGTGGTAATTTAGAACTTACTATGGTTTTACCATGGTCTTGAAACCATGGTAAAACCATGGTAAATGCGTTCCAAATTACCACCTTATTACAATGGATCCATGGTAAATTTACTATGGTATTACCATGGCACAAATCCATTGTAAAACCATGACTTAATCCATAGGATTATTTGACGGTGATTTTACCATAGTAAAATAATGGCCAAAACCATGGTTTTACTGTGGTATTACCACACTAAAATCACCATCAAAACAATGGTAAAACCGTGGTAAGTGCGTTCCAAATTACCACCTTATTACAATGGATCCATGGTAAATTTACCATGGTATTACCATGGCACAAATCCATTCTCAAACCATGATTTAATCCATAGGATTATTTGACGGTGATTTTACCATAGTTAAATAATGGCCCAAACCATGGTTTTACTGTGGTATTACCACACTAAAATCATCATCAAAACAATGGTAAAACTGTGGTAAGTGCATTCCAAATTACCATATTATTACAATGGATCCATGGTAAATTTACCATGGTACTACCATGGCACAATCCATTGTAAAACCATGATTTAATCCATAGTTTCCTTTTCACGGTGATTTTACCATAGCAAAATAACGGCCAAAAACATGGTGAAACCAGGGTAAAATTATGGTTAAACCACAGTAAAATCTCGGCCAAAACCATGGTAAAACAATCATTTTACCATGGTTTTGAGCTGCATGGTTATGTTTATGACGATTATTAGATTATTACATAACATGATTAATTTGAATTTGAAACTTAAACTACTCATCACACAATCGCAAGTCATAATCATCACATAACATCATAACTAATCACAATGTTAGTCGCATGGCCGCGCCTTAGCCACTGGCTACCTATGGCTTTCAGTTTTATATACCGCCCTGAGAATTTGTGGCTTGTGGTAACGGTTAGTAAAAGAATTCGTAACAATTTCTGTTATTAATACAAAATATGGAATGTGAAATAATGAAATTCGCTCACGAAATATCTCACATCTAATTTCGTAATAGAAATTTATGAAAACAATAATATCACATTTGCACTTTTCTAAATATATCGAATTTTGTTAGAAATTTCAGAAATATGCAAATGAAAATATGCAAATTAAGTCAATGGATGTTTTGAAGACCATGGTAAAACCATGGTTGAAATATGGTTGCTTTACCATGGTTATTCAACCATTGTAATACACTGGATTCACCATAGTTTTATTACCATGGTTTTAGTGACCATGGATTCACCAGGTTTTATTAATAATATCGAGCCTTACTTGACATAATTTGCATTTAGCAGCATTTTGCAGGACAGTGATATCTCTTTCAATGGGACCACTATTGGCAAAGTTCACAAATCCGTTTTAATAATAATAATGATAATGAAAGGCATTTGTAAGGCACCATCTATCTAGGAAAATTCTACTCCGAGGCGCACAAGAAAAAATAAATAAATAAATAAGAGGTTTTGGATGAGTGTCAAAGTGTCAAGTACCGGTATTGTTAAAAAAGATTTTCAGCTTTTGTTTAAAGGTTTCTAAAGATGGAATGATTCTCAAAGCCATTGGTAGCTTGTTCCAAAGAGAGCGTGCTGCAACTGAGAAAGCCCGTACACCACAGGCTACTCGCGTCTTGGGGATCTTAAGAAGATACTGATGTGATGATCCTTTGCAGTACAGTCCTTTTGGCTGAAGTTGATGTGATAAGATGTATTTTTATAGCAGCCTGGCCAGTATTCTGAAATTTGTTTTATCTTTTATCTATTTTAGTTGCCATAGCAATCAGAAATGGCGTACGCCATTGGCTCACATCGTGCAATTTTGTCTTGTGTGCTGGTAATTTGCGCAGTCCAAACCAATCATAAGTACGCCTTGGTGAAACAATGGTTTTGACCATAGTTCGTTTAAAAATCATGGTTAATCGATTGTTAAACCATGGTTAAAAACAAATGTTATTTTACTATCGTAAATTGATGGTTTTTTGATGGTTTAATAACATGGTTTTTCAACCATTTCAAAACCATGGTTACAAACACTCTATTAACCATGGTTTTCAAACCACGGTATTAAAATAGTTTAACTATGGTTGAAAAACATATGTTGTCTTACCATGGTAAAAAGGTGGTATAACCATGGTTTCTTTACTATAATATTTTAACTGTGGTAAAACAATCGGTTTGACCATAGTTTTAACACCATGGTTTTTAAACCACGGTAATAAAATGGATTAACTGTGGTTGAAAAACGAAAGTTTTCTTACCATGGTAGAAAGCTGGTGTAAGCATGGTTTCTTTACTATAATATTTTCACCATGGTGAAACGATGGTTTTGACCATGGTTTTTATACCATGGTAGAACAATCGTTTTAATATGGTTTCCAATCCCATGGTTTTTAAACCATGGTAAAATGATAGTTTAACCATAATTTTATTACCATGGTTTTTTAACCATGGATTTTTAGTGTACAAAAATAAAGCAATTCATACTTCATTATTTTTTAAGATGTTGATATTTTGTTTGAATTATGTGTTCATTCAACCGAGAAGTAATAGGTATTGATTGCAATAGTCGTAAAAACCCTTTCAAAACGAGTTCCTTCACATTAGATCAAATTTAGCAAGCAAAAGATATCAAAACTGCAGTTTTTGCCATTTCCACCTCTTGCTCACTCAAGCATGAAATTTGGCGCCCAACTCATTTGGTATGTTGGGGAGTGAATAAAATTTATGTTCCATGCCTTCAAACGCTGAAAACTTAAAGTTTGTTCCGATATCATTCAATAAAAGTCTTGGCATGAGGCTTGTGAACTTTAGAAAATGACTATTTAAGTCATGTTCACTGAGGCGTGACTGAAGGGTTTGCCCTGAATTTTACAGGAAATGTAGCGGAGAAGTATAGCTACATGAATCTGTATTCAGATTAATTTCATCAAAGGTTCCTGATTGAAAAAAAATTACACAGATTTGTTTTAGGGGGAACTTACTTTTTGTTTTGTGTTTAGATATAGGCAGATTGTCACCACAACAACAATACATTAGCAATGATAAAGAGAGTAATTACACTTGTTAGGAGTTGGGGGGGGGGGGCAGGTTTATCCGCCTTGTCTGTTGCCCGTAATGCTGATTAATTTTCTTCTTTCTCTTTCTGCAATGTCGTTCATTTCGCTTATATGGCATAATCCACGAGCAATAATTTTAAATTCAACAATGATAATCATTCAACCATTTAGGGTTACCCATCCTCTAATAAAAGTTTCTCGGTTGAGTTGATATGTCTATTGTCTGAGTGATGATTCCACATTTTTGGGGGGAGGACAGCTCCAAATTCCACTTTATGAAGAAAAAAGTGGTAGTTGGAATGCATTGGTTTTCAAGCTTTAAAAGCACCTTTTGCTATTTGCGAGAGAGCGCGGCAATCGAGTATATTGAGGGGTTTTTCTGAGGTTTATCTTTCATATCTTTGAAAATTGGCTATAATTATGTACACATTGATTTGATTGTTGGACGATTTAGATTTTTGAAAAAATTGAAATCATTGTGAAATCTCGCAGCACCATCGCCCCTTGAAATAATCATCCTTGCTTTTCTGCATGCTTGGTATCAAATATGTTCGAGGATGCGCTGCAACCAGAAATTTTGAGCATAATAATTCCTCGTTATCGCGAAAATCCTAACAGTTGGTTTCGAAAATTACCTGAAAACCATTTTGCTTGATTTAGAATCTATCAGGAAGTACCTTTCTGTCTTTCCTTTAGAAATTCCGGGAGCACATAAAGTCAAACATGGTTTCGTGGAAGACCATCGTTATTGATTAAGAGAGGGCATCTTGTCTGAATATAAGTAATGAATGAAATTAATAAATAAAGCGAATTAGTGTGAATTTACATGTGCGTTTATGTGTTGTCAAAGAAATATGGAGGGGTGGCGAAGCAAAAATTTATTTTGTGTTTTTCGTAAAAGTTCATTTATTCGTGTTTTCTTGTCATCTTGTAATATTTAACATACATGATATGCATTGATTTGAATATTCAGAATGCCTTCATTTTCATGGTGAATGCTGAATTAACTGTAACCTGCCCTTGGATTATCTTGAACCAGTTCTCCATTATTTCATATGATAAAAATCTTCATTTCAGAGGGACATAAAGCTATTGTTGCTCAATTTCCGAGAGGTTTTAGGCATGAAAAATGAATTTTTTTACATGAAACTTTCTAAAGTTTCATGTAAAGCTTCATGTAAATTTCAGTCATATTCAAATCCACAAAACATGTCACTTAAAGAGCTTTTACTCTTCCATCTAAACTGCAGTATTGTTAATAATGACAAGGTTATAACTAAAAAAAACGAAACTTACTGTAGATAAATAAATCCCGCTACGTTTCATTGGAAAACATCCAGACTGTAGACGGAGTTTTAACCTTGTCATTATTGAACTAGGACCGGAAGATAATAGCTTTCATGAATTTATGCAGTATTTTTACTTTCTACCTTTTCGATGCTAGATGCTATATGGTTTTATGATGATTTTTGCAGTCAAGGTGATAGCTGAGCCGCAAGAAAATGGGTTCATGGAATTCCCAACTCTGATTAAATCAAGAGCTAGCTTCGTCGCGTCATAACCTTATAGCCTAACCTTGAAAAAATATTTTGATTGCGGAATGTGAAGATGGGTAATAAGGATAATGTGTTGATAGAAAAGACATATGAGTAATTGTCAGTGGCGATCAGGGATTCATGAAAATAATAAAAATTGAAATTATTTAACGCATCACAATCATAATGATTTTAATGTTTCCTCTTTCAATAAAGGCAAACAAATTTATCGAAACAGACCGAGAGAGCGCCCAGTATTTGTGCATGTAATTTCTCCTCTCTGTCCAGAAATGCCAAATTATTTTTACCGGGAGGGGAGGGGAGGGGAGGGGATGGGATGAGATGGGATGGGGTGGTCACGTCGTTCCTGTCTCCATGGATTCACTATTACATGTGTCCTCTAAAGTATGAAATATAATATAGGACAGTCGTGATTTACTGATGTAATTTCTAAGAAAGTAGCACAAATGTAGACGCCAGTTTCTCCTCTTGTACGGTATTCTGATGAAAATTCATCTTCCCTCCGCTCTCCACGCGGCACCTTGAACGGAACATGCGCAGTAGGGTTGCAAACTAGCGGTGGCTCCCGTATCCGTGTGGGAAATCTGCCAGGTGGCGGTATATGAAAACCAGCCTCTATCTTTCCCACATTTCTCCTCAGAACACCTGTTGAAACCCTGACAAATGTATGCCAAAACTGTTAAATTCGGCAAGATCTTGGTGCCGGTGAATTATTGAATTGAAACTAAAGCGTATCAAAATGCGAAATGACATCAACGAATGTTTCGTAAAAGAGTGGTTCGCTCCAAATATGTGTGTGATGCGCAGATGAAGTTTGTTTATGGCAATGATGCGATGCGAGTCGTTGTCGTCGCCGCAATCACTCTAATGCGATCCCATCAGGTGCGGGGTTTGTGGCGACTTGATTAATATTCATAAATTATGAAGCAATGCTCAGCCAGTCAGCGAGCTCGATAGGCTGCCTGGCAATTAACATGACAAGGTGTGGAGCCAGCTTGTCTTGTGTGTCTTTTCTCTCTTTTTCTCTCTCTCCCTTTACTCTCCTATACCAAGGGTTTCTTACTACAGTATACAGCGCTACGCGAAACCATGGTGATACAGAAGCCTAGCCGCCTATTGCATATGATGTTTTTCAACTACAAACTGAAATCTGTTGTCGGTGTGTACTCAAGATGGCCAACATTCCAAATCTAAGCAGGATGTTAGCGATTCACTATTCCCTTTTCAAGGCAAATCATGAGTGGAAGAGATAATGCCTTTTAAGATCGAATCTCTTTCGTACATCTTGGTATCACTTCATGGTAAAAGTTTGAGGAAACTGCAAAGAAATCGTCAAACAGGAGTCCAAAAACTGTTGTTGACGGCTCGTGTCGAAAGTGCGGCTAGTGCTCAACGAACAATTAGTGCGCAGTATGTATATACAAAATGTCCGTATAGCGGGAGATTTTATGCATCCACCACCCGCCATCTTGTTCTCGGTTATCATTGTGAATACAAGGATCTTTATTCATGTGGCTACCTGGTTTTTACTGGTTCATTGTTTTGGACGATGATACCTACCAACCATCAACAATTACTACCTTCTTGTGGAGAAAGATTAAAAGCGATTAATTCTTCTCACCATATCAGTATATTTGCTCATAAACGGTGAAAAAGCAAAGGCAGATACAGGTGGTCGGTAAAAATCCCGCACTAGTGAAACTGCATCATTTTTAGCATTGCTACAATAATTGCTTTGAATTGTTCTGTTGATAATCGATGAATAAGAGGCATTCTGATCAGAATTTTCAAATCGCTCATATGGTGTACCGCCATCCTATGCACGACAGGATTGCATGCATCTTTCCCAGGACCAACGCGACGGAGGAATATTTATACCATGGATAACCTATACACCAACGAGGAATAACTCATATTTAGGATGTAATCCTGTCCTATCATTATGCTGGTCTACAAATCAGTCTAAAGAAAGAATAGTATTAATTCGTTTCAGCCACCCATTTGGCAAAAAGAAAACTAGCCAGAAGGAGGCAGGAACAGTGTGGCATCGTGATGGCGCGGGGCACCACTTTCTGTGCCATACTTCATCTCAAAGAAGACAACGCTCGCTTCGTTCTTCTTGTACTTATTCTTCTTGCATACATGCTAATCGGGGCAGGGATTTTTCATGCCATCGAAGGGAAATTCGAGCTCGAGGAGAGAGAAGAATTCGATACATATTTTAAAAATTACATAAACAAACATAATACAACGAATTCCACTTTCAATGAAACGGAATTCATGGAGGTACTCAATCACTATGCCAGAGCGTCCGCAAAAGGACTACTCCCTGAGAAAAGACCCCGGTGGGACTTCCCGGGAGCATTCTATTTTGTCGCAACTGTTGTATCAACAATAGGTGAGGCAACAATTTCATATTTCTTCCTCTTAAGAATCACATCTCCATCTCTGTTAAATTTTATGTTGGACAGGGTTTTTTGTAGGAACCATCTTTAAACATATTACAAAATCAAATTCAATCTGGAATGCGCATAACTCATGCATAGGCCCTATACGATGTGCCCTCAAATCCCTAACGAATATGATCTTTCAAATCGTACAAACTACACTCAGAACATTAACAGTGAGTAAAATAATTAGGTTTGTTATTGTGAACTTACCAACATGACCAGCTGTTGGTTAACAAATTTAGTATGTAAACAGATGGGGATAAAAAAACAACAACAGCAACAACGTGTTGGTAGGCTCATATTTTAACCAGCCTAATGATTCTTAACTAACTATTCTGAGAGTGTATAGTAGTATATTATCACATAGAATTCGTTAACCTGAATGGAATATGACACAAATACCTTTAAAACCATGGCGATATCGAGGTAACAAGTTCGGCGTGCTTGTATAGGTACAAAACTTCCACGATTTGTGGCCTGCTCATTCCGTAGAACAGTGGAAAGCCATGGGGGTAATTATCCGCAACCGTCTAATCGGACAATGATTATTGCAATCTAATTGGAGGGCCTCGACCCGCGCATCTGGAGAAATGATTAAAGGAGCCACATTGCAGCGAATAACTTATCTTTGAAGCCATGTCAAAACGAAATTAAAAACCTAGCAGAAAGGTTTACAAGACATTGCTACAGGAGCTGAATTGCACATAGTGGAATGTATTATGATTGGGAGTGTATTGTGTGGGTGTGTGATTGGTGGGTGCTCTAATGGGCAGGGGGAGGGGGGCTAGATATGCATTCGGATGTGAGTATATTTTGATGTCAGTGTAGGCTTTTGTACATTACTCATGGAAATTCGTCTTGTCATTCTACAGCAAAATCATTCGTTTCTGGATGTGGCAAGCCCAGCTTATGGGGTCTATTCGTGCTGGATTTATTTATGGAAAGCTTGCCGTTATATCCTCTTCTTTTCATTGTCTGCTATCTTCCTAGCCGAAAAGATAGTCCAACTAGATATGAATTCCCAAAAAATATTGCTCACTAAACGGTGAAAATGCAGAAACATGATCTACTAAACTGACCATAGTAGCACATATTTGATTTTAAAATCGAGTCACAGTTCTATCTACGAAGACAGCTCTACTCTACAAGCAACTGTCGGTTTTGGCACGCGGTGTGATCAAACATACTAAGATTCCCCTTCCTGCCCCCACCCTCCTTCGACACTGCGTCGTTTTGTTGTCGTTCTTCCTTTAAAGGCGTTACCGAAGCAAGGTCCAATGCGTTTATATTCCAGAACAAAACTTTAAATTTCCTCGTGTTTTTAAATGCTGAAATGAATTACTTGAATTTTCCATTGTCGCTTTCTTTGCTGGAGTACTCTTTTTTAATTGCTGCCAAATAATGAATGCATCCGTATAGCGAATTCATTAGGCAATTGAATTTCTTTTCCCGACTGAAATGAAATTGCACCCTTTTTCAAAAATGCTCTTGATGCAGTGCTATATTTGTCAGTGTAGGTGAAGTTCCATATCCATGCTTATTTAGTACCTCCTAATAAAGGAAACGTTTGAAGAAATAATCATTTCTTTAAATCGACTCAAGATAAGGCATGTTTAGGATTTTTCTTCTGCACATTATTACAGACCTTCGTAATAAGCTGGGTGTTTTGAATGTTAATGTGGAAGTATAATTATATACAGATATGCCAACTGTTCCTTTTGGGGTTTCATGGAGAACCCCTTGTTTCCAAAATTGTATTACTACACGTGTCTGTTGCAGAAAAGGTGAAACTACTTTCTACTCAAAATACCCCTTTTAATTCCTCAAAATACTGTAATGCTTTTCACAAGGTTTGGCATCCCTGTATAGATTTGGTATGAAGGTTTTCATAGGAAATCAAAATCAAACTGATTGAAGTTGCACAGCGCTTACAGACTTGATATTGGTAACGCGTACAATATTATAATGATCTTTATAAAAAAAAATTGCCATATTAAAATCAGGAGCATGCAGTTTTAGTCTGACTTTTTGCTTTGAAACAGAGAAAAGGCTGAGTTACCTGCTATTTTCCTTTTATTCTTTTGTTCAAACTGAAAAGCAGATTTAGAGATGAAATTGAAAATTTGTAACGACTGCAGTTAACGAATTAAAACGTGTAAAAAGATTTTTCAATGTATTATTGGATTAAACAAAAATCTAATCTCGACATTAGAATTGAATTTATGAATTTAATTTATCTTGCTTTGAATTTATCTCTTGGATAAATTCAAAGCATTGATGAAGACAAATCTTCATACACACTTCACATTGATTTTTCCTCGAAATCCAAACGCTAATAGAAAATAAAATAAGAAGGAAAGAGGAATGATCTTGCCGAAGCAGCCTAAGCATTAAATTGCTTTTTCACAGTAAAGGAAGGAATGCAGATGTTTTGGGAAAATTCGCAGTAGAATGTGATGAGGATGGGGGACAAAAATATAAAGTCGTTTTTCTTGATTCAGTGAAGACACTATTGCTAAAAACTCTGAAATTCATTAAATCAGTGTTCATTTGTGGCTAAATTCATGTCGTATCCTGGAGCTATGAGACATTGTTAAAACAGAATGGCGAGATGGCCGTATCTTTCATATTCGTACCTAGCTTTTTCAGGGAATATAATGGGATAGACCTTTTACATAATACTGGGCATATGGGCACCCGGCTATATCGAGTGTTTTCCACTTTAATGATTGGGCAAGAATTGGAGTCAAAAAGCAATTAAAATCTGCTTTCATCAATTAAACCTAACCATCAAGAAGCGAAGAAAGCAAAGATGATAATTGGAAGTGGGTCCGAAAATTCCTTGTGTGTTTTTCCCTTCTCCGCTTTTGTGCAAACTCACTGGCTAGTCTTGATGAGCACGAAGTGAGCGCGGTCCGGACGCGATGCCAAGACAACGAATCCCTACGTCAGCAGTACATAGGCTTGTTTAGTTTTTTTGTGTAATTAAACCCCCACCTCTTAATGTAAGGAGAGCGATTAATGGAGAACGACGGCTAAAAACTACTATCGTACCCATGATGGTGATATTCGATCCGCCCGAGCAACGATGGGCCAAAATTAATTTATAATGGGGAGAAATTAACGCCATCGTTTTGGCTTGCACACAAGCCAGGTTACTAATAACAATGTCTATGGAAGGTTTGGGCCAAACTTTAACTTATGAAGTTCTTAAGAACAGTGTTCATTCTTGAGGTAACGAATATATATATTTTTTCATACTCAAGATTGATCATTAATGCATTTGATTCCTCAATGATTATATGTTATTGTGTATTAAAAAATGGCGTACTAGAAAACAAATTTCCAGGACCGAACCAATAAAATCTGATACGAATAAAGACAGCAACCTTCTTTTGGTTCAGTTTTAGAGATTTTTTTTTCCATGCTAGTGTGATTTTAAGGGACATGTTATATGAGGAAATATTCCATAAATACGTGTATACGTCAGAGGTAGATATGAAAACACGTTTGTTTACAATATCATGGTATGTTTTTGAGATTTAAAAAAAAAAGATCGAAAAAGGAAAAGCGTTAGGCTCTATTTTCGTTAATACTTGTATACCTGATTAGATAAGATGAATAATGGAACCAAAACACCATTTCACGTATGCTTTCTAAATTCATTTAAAGAAACGAAGCAAATAAATGTATAATGGGAAATCTGAAGTATAACCCTACATTAAACTTTCAAAGTATACACAGCTCCAAATATGGACTCATATCAGCAATACCCTTGCATGCGTGGCTGAACCTCTTACCAATATCATACATTTCACGCTTTAATGTTGTCGTTCCATGCATTCATAAATCAGTAAAAACAAGATGAAGCTCTTCCGCGACGCCATTGTTTTATCTTTGATATTAATGCCAAATCGCCGCATTCATCAATCGTGACCTGAATTCCGCTAGAGCAGGAATCGGCCCATCATTCCAATCCATTAGAAAACATGCCTACAGCTTACTTTTAGGTCGACATGCCACCATGAACATTGCATTCATATCAAGATGCGACACTGCACCACAAAATCTAAAATTCTTTTTTTTTTTTTTTTAAATGAAATAAGACACACACTTTTCACGAAGTTATCCCAACATTTACATATTATGTTTATAATATACAGATATCTTTGACATTAAGTAGGTCAGGATTAAATATGTAAAGGAGAGGGGACTATCTATAAACGATTTTTGGAAAACAGGATTTTCATTTTTTTTTCTTCAAATTAGTGCATATATTAAAATTCTGTAGAATATATCTTGCGTATATAAAAAGTATTAGCGAATATGAAAAAGGCGCCACTCGGCTCCAAGTAAATTCATGCAATCTAAATATTTTTTTCCGATGAAGTTTCAGGATTGATTTTTGTCTCTGCTATTAGGATTCACGTTTAGGATACAAATCTAATTGAACCGCTTTAGAATATAAGAACCTGCAATCTAGGTTTATTATGTAGAAATTCACCTATGTGTTAAAACTAACACCCGCTACTAAATAAAGGCGCCACGTGGAGGAGTTTAAGATCACGTGATACTCAGTGTTGTCCAATCCCTGTTCACGGTTAGTTTGGCCCCTCAGTGTGGTTCAAAATGAAACGCCTTAGTAAGATCTCAAGGTGTGAATGTTTGGCTGCTGGTTTTACCTTGCAAAATTTAGAAAAGAAAAGGGGAAATACCGTGAGGAATGATTATTCTGACGTAAATGTGACCAAAAAAACGGTGAAGATGAAATACGTTGCAGATAGTAATCGGATTAGAAAGGGGAATAAAACTGGGAAAGAGTTGAGATGTGCTTGAAGCATTACAACCACAGAATTGCAAACATTATTCTGTTGTTAAGTCCTTGTGATTGAATTTGGACAAGCTTGAGCTGAAACTAATGAGAGGAATAGCTTTATCAATGTAGCTGTTCGACTAAAAATATGCTTTTAATTCATATCGTTTATAGTTTCGCAATTACTTGAGGTACTCTGCATTTACAAGGCCTGAAAATTTTCAAATGAAACCTATTATGAAAATCTCGATACATACACATTCATAGACAGTCTCACTTTGTGAGAGGAGGCTATAGCTAAAAAAAAATGAATTTTAGAGGCAACCTTGAGTGCATCATTTTGACGTCATAGATTAGACGTGGAAATGCTTATTTTCCTAGCGACATTTACTCCATTGTTGACTTATTGCTTTCATATATGCATATTTCTCTTGTCAAATCTATTTTGACGAGTACCAGAGTCTGATACATAATTCTGTCTCTTCTCAGGGACATAGTGCTCAAGGAAATAAGAATATTTTTAGGGTCTTCTCTTTGCCGTTGAAATATTTCACTGAACATTAACCAGTGCACCATTTCATGATTGTATTATCATATTCTCATTCGCATTTTCCGCTTTAGCGCAATGATCCTGCAATCATTTTAGAATACCATTTCGAGTACTACACTAGATATAAGGGAAATTACAAGAAAATACAAAAATTTTTTACTTGGGAGTTATGATTATCTGTATGATGTCCCTTACCATATCATGCCAAATTGAAAGCTACAACTTGAATGACAGACAGACTAAACAATTAATATAACAGAGAGAGAGAGAGAGAGAGAGAGAGAGATTAACATGATGAATGATACACCTTAGACTGTTAATAGAAGAGTCTGTTTTCAGCTGTATATCACGTAACGGATAAGCAAAACTGGCGAAGGGGGGGGGGGGGGGGCTGCCTCCCCGCTTCCCCCCAAAAAAGGAGGAATGAAAAAGACTATACAAACTATACATTTTCATTTTGAAATGGTGATAATTTTTGCTCTCTCACCAGCAATTATTAGAAATTGGACAGTTAATAAAATTCGTGCAAGAGACGTCAGGACCCTCTTCATTATGCCACTGCGTGTTGTTTGTAAGCCTTTTAAAAATAATTCGTGCTATATTCTGTTATTCCAAAATCTGTTTGTAACATGATATTGGCTAATTACGCCTATAGAAATTATTTTTGCTGTTAGTGGAAGGGAGAGTGCGAGAAATAATTAACCCCATTTTTTGAGAAATAATTTACCTATACGGCAGCGTGAAAAATGATTTTGCTGTAGGAATTTACAATAAATGATACAGTATAATACTTAACATTTATATACTGCTGTTTACAGTTTTACCGTAGAATAAACAGTACAATAGTGTAAAAAATACACTGGCAATCCTGCTACCAGTTAATTACCGTAAATTCTTACAGCATTTTTGTTTACAGTTTATCTAACCGGTATCGTTGTAAATTAGTGTTTGTTTTCCTTTCCTTGTGCGAATCCCGTCAAATCTTTCTATTGCTGATTGTAAAGGCGCTTTAAGAAGTTGCCTACGTGATAAAGATAGTAAGAGGATGGACTCCAAATCTATACTGTCCTAAGTTTACATAGCATTTTCTTTAACTTTTAGGTTCAAATTATCCCTTTCCACCAAAAACGACCGCATTTTAAGATTCGGATGTCATGGATGAAGTGAATAAACATCCTGAAACCGTTCTCATGTATACTCCTTCATTGAATTTTAAATAATCGTAAAGGAGCTCTCCTAGCGACAAAGTAACCTTTCAAAAGATCAATGGCAATTAAAAGTTGGCCTTTTCAACTCTACATCGGAAATTATAAAATACACATTAACAGCCACCCTCCTTCGCACGGTTCTGTATAAATGAAGATGTAAATAAGCTCATGCTATGTCCGTATATGCTGTATTACTATTACGAGTTGTGAGAGCTTTGAATTAAGCTAATTGGATACGGTGTTGATTTCTTCTCTGCTCTAATGATTGTTCTGATGGTATAAGGCGGACGGGAAATCCATTAGGCTGATTAAATCGACGACTAACTGTGAAACATTCTTTAAGCAAAGGCATATAAGACGGATGAAAGGAAAAGAGAAAGAAACCAAAAAATGGTATAGAAAGAGAGGGAAAAAGCAGGAGACAAAAAAATAATAAAACAGGAGACAAAGACAACGAAGAAGAAAGAGAGAGAGAGAGAGATAGAGAGAGTGAGAGAATGTTTTGTGAGAGGATTCCGATGTGTTTGAGAGAGGGAGGGTTTTAAAGTTTCAATTTGACAACCGATGATAAATTTTAAATGGAGCAATGCTGGACATAATTGTTCTGCTGCGGCGTTTGTATCATTTTTTTTTTTTTTTGGGGGGGGGATAAAATTTATGCATGGTCAGCCAGCGCAAGAACGATCTAATCAGTATGTATTACGATTTACGAATGGTTTGATCACATACCTGGTATAACGCATTCGGCGCATAGCTCGAATACCCCGTGCAAAAAGTTTATTATAAATTTCAGTTTCGATTTCAATTTCGTTTTAGTTTCAAGGAGGAAATGCTTAACACATATTTAACAGTTGGGATGTGTACTTATCCCGGTTGTCCCAGAAAAAAGTGGAACGGTGGATTTTCAGTACTTTACCTTCAAAAAGTAAATAATCTTTTTACATCAGTGGGTAAAGCATCGTCTACTGCAGAAAATAATACCAAGATCATTGAATTTAATGAAGTAATTAGTATTCTATGCCGTTTCTTAAAATGCAGTCATTTTCAAATTTTTGGCGACTGATGAGAGTAGCTTTCTGTCGGGATGGCCTTTCATAATACGATGTTTGAGAGAAGTCCTCTGATGCATGTCAGCAACAAAACGTGTCATGCACATTATGAAAGGCCATTCCCGACACAATTTTGCTCTCCACTGTCGCGAAAAACATGCGAAATTCAAACCGGCATAGAATAAAAATCACTTCACCAAATTTAATGATGTTTGTATCATTCTCTTTGGTAGAAGATGCTTTACCTACTGAATTAAAAAGTTTATCTACTTTCTGAAGTTAAAGTACCGAAAATCCACCGTTTCCCTTTTCCTGGGACACCCGGGTATATGAGCCGCAACTCTTTTTGATAGCTTCCTGTTGTTTCATTCACTTTTATATTATTTTAGATATTTATTTGTTTATTCATTTATTTATTTTTATTTATCTATTCATTCATTTATTTGATTTTCACGCAGTAGATAAACGAATACAAACGAAGAAAAAATAGAAAGAAATAACTTCCTGTTAAGGGTTATCCTCATTAGTCAGTGATTTTCAAACCTAAAAAAACATAAAAGATGAAAATATCAGTTTCAATTTTTAATTTTCAACTCATGAGAATATGTTTTGCTCTAAAAAGGGACATGATTCTCAATAAAATATAAAGGATTAATGCATTTGAAGAGACACAATCATGGAAAATATAGAATAACTTAGAGTAAATACCATATTCTTTGAATTGTATGATAATATTATACTGACTGAGCAGACGAATTTAGGAACTGATTACTGAAAATGTATTTCAATTGAGAAAAAAAAGACCTCTCTCCAAGGTTGAACGTAATTGCAAAGTTTTTTTTTTCATGAGACTCTGTCGTGCCATCCCCAAATATAATAGACATTCTGCATTACACGGACGTGACCATGATAAAAATGAAATAAGTAGTTCGAGTTCACAATTGCAGCCCTTTTTTGCCCCAGGTTGGCATAGTCATGTAACTGTTATAGGAACCCTAATTGAAACAGTGGCTATAGTTGCCCTGGAAATCGTTTCCCGAATAAGAGAAATTAAATAATGACAATGCATTATGCTGGAAGACTTTTTTCATGTGTTTTAGGCATTAAACTTATGTGCTATATCTTCCTGAAAATGATTTTGGCCATAATTTATTCGAGAAATTGAAATTCATTTTTTCCCCCTTTTTTTTTTTTTTTTTTTTTTTTTGCCTGTTAGGATCAGAAAAGAATCACGAGCTTAAGTGTCTGCTAATAAATAATTAACTATTCATATAGACGCCGATGAAAACCTGTTTTGAAATCTTCGTTCTTACCATCTGGCATAGCCATTTATTGAAAGTAATCACAATCGAAGAACCCAATTTAATGGCCAACACACTATGCACTCAGACATAAGGGGATGTTGGGATGTATAAAGTTTTTGCACATTTCACTCATTTGCTTTTCATGCTTATATTTCTTTCCACTTGCGGAATGAATAATCACGGATTTCGTGCGGATTAAAAATAAAACTCTACACGCTAAGATAAAAATGCCATACTTAACGCTGTTCATAAGATGAAAAATGCGAAACCCGAAATACAGAAAGCAGTATTATTTTGATGAAAAGAAAAGAATAAAGAACATCAATAAAAACCGGTGTCATGGAGCGAGGGATAGTATGGTGTATTTCCCTTGGTAAATATTCATTTGAACCTCTTGAAAAAGGAGGCCACTTCGACGAAATTTTCGTAGGAGAAGAAATTGTATTGTGTTTCGTAAAACGCGATATGTCTGGAAGGTACAATGAAAAAATTTGAGAAGAAAAATATCATGATAAAATACTGAGTGGAAAGAGAGAGGGGAGAGACACATAGAGAGAAAGTTGGGGGAGCTAATTAGAGAAAGAAGAATGGAAAACAGATAATAATAATAATGATAATATTCCGTTCTTGTATAGCGCATATCACATTATTATCTAACGTCTCTGTGCGCTTCCAAATGACTTTGGATATTATACATAGATGAAAGATGATTATAGCAAAAAATTTCGCGCATTAATCATGTAGCAAGTATTTGATTATTTAGGCGAAGAAAGACATTGTACATTCTGGGATATAGTGAAAGTGGATGAAAAAATGAGACATGATGGAGAGAAAGAGTGAAGAGGAAGAAAAAAGGAGAGAAATTGAATACTTGTCTCCTTAACATGCCTGTCAACAATCCGTGATGGGGCTCTTGAATTTTGATGTGAGGGCAAGCGGAGCCGTCATTCGATCTGGATTGAACGGCTTATACAGGATGCAGAGCACGGTTCATAGCCCTTTTTGTGTAATATTCCTAGAACATTCTCACCGGAAATTAGCGATAGGTATACAGCCTCGATCTCAAACGAACAAGGAGATATCAATAAATAAATCAATCGTTGACGCATAATATCTGGATCTCTTGCCTTGTTGCTTGATTCGACTGCATGTTGTCTGAGCAACTGTGATATTCGAAAGTCAATGACTTGACACCCATGACTGATCGTGGCTATAAAAATATATTTTTTAATTTATTTATTTATTTATTTATTTATTTATTTATTTATTCATTCATTCATTTATTTATTTATCCATTTTATTTATACATGTTTATACAGGATATACAAGATCGGTAATATCACTGTTTTGTATCTTGGTCCTGGTAATTAAAATCCATAACATAAGTGGTTCAAAGTAGTTACAATTAATGCAGTAACAAAGTAAGATACAAGATTAATCAAAGTAAGACAAAGTACATGTATGGTAATATAACAATTTAAGACCCTAAACAAAAGATGATCCAAATATAAACATTAATTACATAATTATGGCAATATCAAGTACCATGATCAAACCGTTAAAGAGACCAAATTTAGGATGCCATAAGTATAAATATGAGAGTTACAGAATCACGGATTTAAACAGGAAAAGAACTGGATGGTATGGGGCGTAATTGACAGACTGAAGGATAGAGAGAGAGGGGGGATGGAGAAGAGAAATAGAAAAGGAAAGTTGAAAAAAGAGAGGAAGAGAGATGAAAGATAGATAGATATAGTCCAACAGATTAGAAATGTAAGGAACTGTGCACAGTGATTTTCATAAAGGTTATGAAATTTTGCATGGATAGGTAGAGTTTTTGATGCTGAAAAACTCTGGAGATGGGGCCTCCTTGAAATTTGGGATGGCTCTTTTTCACAAAATGGGCACTTGATAAATGGAAATTGACAAAGAAATCGTTATTACATTGACGTCATTCTGAATCAAAACAAAGATGGAAGAAGGAGAAACAGAAGAAGAAAGGAAAACAGAAGAAGAAAGGAAAACAGGATAAGAAGGAGAAGAAGATGAAGAAGAAGCAGGAGAAGAGGAAAGAAAGAAAGAAAGACTGTAATTTTTTTTTTCAATCCATTCGTGTCATGGCCTGTAAATGGAAGCCATACAGTCCAATTAATGATTACCTAATTTATAAAAAAATTATCTATAAGCGCTTGTTTTTCTCTCAGAATCGTGTATATGGGATTAAAAATGTAGCATTGAAATATCATCCTATATGTAGATCAATCCACACATCATATTTTCATACCAAGCCAATTAAACGGAGAAAACGGGCAATTGTATTTTACCACACCATTTCAATGTTTAAAATTCTGATGTTTTGATCATACTTGTGTAAATGGCGGGCCAAGTTTAGGTTTTCGATTAAATTTCACATGATAGTATTTTTCTTCTATGATAATAAAAGGGGGTATCATACGCGATATTTTTCACTTATATCAACCCCCTTTAGCACCCTTTAAGAAGAAGTAAAATATCCCTCGCAAGCAATATAAGGCCCTAGAAAAAAACAGGAGAAAGGTTTATATGGAGTATAGCTGTCCAAAATAGTCATCCATAATGCGCAATGTGATCTGTAGTTTATGCATGGGTCGGGACGCTCTCCCCGGCACCGCTTTTTACCAACAGCATGAAACGCGAGCTTTGCAGTGTTCAAAATTCAGAATACAAAGATGCATAGTGGAAAGTGCTCAATCACAGGCGAAAACAAAGACAAATGTTTTCGTTGGATTTCGTTTCCGATTAGAGCCTATTTTACCATCCCTATCTCCAGTCTCATTCAAAGAATTCCCCGAGGAGTGAGATGAGATGGAGATAGCTGCAGGAAGGACCACTTTTCATGATTAAGAATAAAAGAACACCGATGATGTAAGAATCTGTAAACGTCACCCTGTTCGTTGTAAAGTTCACCTACTTCTTTGTAGCAGTTCACCCTTTGCATTGACAAGTGTAGAAATGCTTAGGATTATAGGGTGCGCATATATCAGAGGAAGGAACATCACAGCTTAATCATGTTAATGCGCAAGGATCATGTGGACAGAGAAAAATCCTATCCGAACATTAGTTCTTTTCCTCTCTTCTGTCTCTGTCTTTGCCCCACTTCAAGTGAAAGGGTTGTCTGGAGGCGGGAGTCCCCAGATCATGTCCGCATGTTGACATTGACATATCGCCCGAGGTGGGAACACGCCAACTTTTGTTTTCCGAAACTCTCCAGTGTTATTTGAAGGAGACAACTGTCCCTGAACGTCGGAGCAACATCTCCAAGGCAAAAGCCCTTCCCGTTGCCATTCTCGTCATGTGCTTGTCCCATGTTGTGATCGAACGATCTTGTCATGTTGTTGCTCTCGCTCTTGGAGTACAAGATGACTTCTGGGTTAGATTTCTGTCTTCTGCTTATGTATCATAGTATCGAATCCCCTTCCTCTCTCAAATTTCTAAAATAGGCGCTGATATTTTGTCACTGCAATGCTTAGAAAAATGGATTAACATTAAATGTATTTTACACTTTTTAATGGCATATGTTTTAAATGAGTTATGAAGTCCGAGTTCTAAATTTGTCTTCTCCTTTTCTGTTTATTTCTGTTTTTCTGGTTTCTCTTCTGTTTTGTTCCCTGTAATCTCTTTCCTCGTCACCAACTCTTTTAAGTTATAAATATATATATTTTTACTTCCTTATTAACAAAGGGCAAAGTCTCGCTTTGTAGACTATTATGAAATGCACGAATGATCATCCAGGAAATATAGTTCATAGGTAAGAAAAAAAAAGGATGTCAGCAGTGTCAATACCTGGAAAAGAAAGTCATTTATTGATCATTAATGAACTCGGTAGAGAGAGAGAGAGAGAGAGAGAGAAATTATCATTATTTGAAGAAAAAAAAACATGTAAAGAGATTATGTATTCTTTTTTCACAATGTTCTTAATCGCCATTACCGTAACAAGCATCCAGGCTTAAGATGATGAATCCTTTTTTGATGAGGGGATTTTTGAAGCAGAAGGCAGAGGTATTAGAACACCGAAGAGAATTCTTATCGAATTCACAATGCCTACGCCCTTGATTTACTCATAATCAGAACTACAAATCTTCCATAGAGGGGGAAAAAACGAAGAAAATGAACTCTGCCAAGTCAGTAGGCTAAACTATAGCCAGAGACTGAGCAAAGAATGACAAGGGGTGAAAATAAGACAAAGAGGGAAAAAGACAGAAGAAGAGAAAAGTGATTTACGTGGGCGATGATGCCTGTTGAACTAGAGGGGTAAGATTTCGCTTTCTAGCTTCTGCGGAGTATGCATAGCATTTGCATATGACGGCGAGAAGACGGAGTTGCATGGCGCACGGATATACGATGTATTACAATCATGGATTCCGACAATGCATACAGCATACACAGTGTATGTATGCAGACGGCGAGATGCTGTGGGTGGGTGCTTACAATCTAAAGTAGATATGGAAACATCGTTAAAGCAAACATGGAGATACTTTTTTTAAAGTTATTGTCATGTCTTCTTCCACTAATTATGAGGACATAAAGAGCACATTTATTTTTTATTTTCAACTCTATGTGAAAATTGTCATTCTATGCCTGCGTCAATTACAGTTCAATACGTAAAACAGAGAAGTTATTCAAGTATATTATATCATCTAATAAGAATCTAAATTTCCAATTAAATGTAGTTAGTTTCGAATAATATGATTACTTAAATGTAACCTATAGTGGATACATTTTCCAGTACATTATTTTGTAGTGATGTGAAAAAAATGTGAAATAAAATGATATCACCGCTTCATATAGCTTACCGTTCAGTTGGACGGCTGTGGAGATTAATGTAAATTAGTACCGCAACCTATAGAATAAATAAAGTAATTTTATGAAAATCTCAGGCTTCATTTAGTTACTATGAAATCTAACCGTTTATCAAGAGTAAGATGGGAAATGATTATCAAATGCATCACACTTTATAAAAACAAAGGTTTCCCCATTATTGGCTAAAAAGTGAACGTGCATGTTTGTTGGATAAAATGATACCAAATACTGTGTAAATTTTACCCAATTCTGCGTTAAAGTAATATCCATTCTACCTAATAATATGGGACGAAATTTTACTCAACAAACATGCATGTTCCCTTTTTATCCAAATTATTGGATAAATTTTCACTCAACCTTTCTGAGAGAGCAGGAATTTTTTTTTTAAAGACGTTATGAGAGCTTTAAGCTAGGAACCGTGTATTTTACATTATTTTTTAAAAGGCAAAACATCTTTAATATCAAATGTATTTCCTTAGAAACCACTTATGATATGATAGCTTTTCGAAAAATAAATAAATGCACAAACGAAAATCACAAAATAGCTTCTACTATTTCCGCATTATATAAGTGAAAAAATAGTGATTGGCAAATAACGTTATAATACGCTATCTCTTCCTTAGTCTTCTATGCATATTAAACTATATCTTAACTCTTAAGTTTAAACGAGTATATTTCGATTGGTTCTCATTATTTCTCCAATGTTTTTAAATTATTGGTCTAGATTATGTCCTGTATAGTTGCCAAAGACCAATAAGAATGATATTAATCTACTAAATATATATTTAATTACATTTTGCAGAGCTCGTAGTGACTACCATTGCTTTTCAAGTTGCTCTGAAGGACTGCAACGACACTGTTTGAGGTTTCATTAAAACCAAGGAATATATTAACAATTTTCATAAGCACAATAGTGTATAATGATCGTAACATTTTTGAATATCCTAAAACCGCTAACATATTCGCACTCTAAAAGACCGAATTCCATGTTATTGACTGGCCCTGGCTTTATATTTTAGCAACAAAGCTTTTCCCGCCAGGTTCAGAGCGGAAACCTCAAGGACCGTCGCGGCTCTCTCCGCTGACTGTATTCACCCATGCACGCTCTCACTCGCGGTAGTAGCATCATAAGTCAACTGTAATACTTACAGCCCGCAGGCTCGTCTTGCAGAATAATGATTGTACACGTTTTGGTATATTTTAGTTAAATCGAGAAAGCTTAATCACGGTTTTCAGTTTTCACGGATTTCGCAGAATAGATTATTAGAGTATGTACAATTATTGCTCGAAGTGTTATTGCATTTTTGTTTCGAGTCATTTATGGTTGTAAAATTTAGACTGCACTTTGATATCGTTGGAAGTTATAGCTTTAAATAGACTGGTTTCTCAGAAAAAAAATTTGGGGGGAGACTGGCAAGATGTGTGCAATTTCCTGGCATTGTCTAATTCGAGTTCTTTTTTTATGCGTTAGAGAATAGAGATCAATTTTCTGGCTTCGCGCTACACCGGGATTCGCTTTAATATACATGTATATGCCAGAGCAACAAATTCTTCAGAAATTGTCCAATGGAAATTTCCATTTTGGGAAACACGGCGAAATTGCACGTTCGATGACCACGATGACATCAAGGCGAGGAATCCAGTTAAAAATCTGCACGATCAACTTGGAAACATTCGTCCTGTAATGATCTTCATAGCTTTTAATGATAAAAATAGTTATTACAATGTTTTTATGGAACCATTTAATCCGACTTGATCCCCACATGAGATGGATAATACTCTCCTGTTTTGCGATAATGTTAACAGAAATGTACGAAATAGCTCCGGATGAAGTCATAAAACGATCCCATAATAATATCTATTAACACAGATTATACTAATGATTTAAGTACCAAGATTCCTGTACAAAAGGGTGTTGCAAATCTGATCATCATCTCCTTTTTTCAAACCAATCATGCACCCAGGGGAGTTTCATTACCGAACGATGACAACAAATTGTCACATCTTTTTATGTCACATCGTCGCGGCATCTAGCGGGATAGTAAATGAAATGTCAACAATATTCCCACTGTTTACTCGTTGCGTTTTTGAGACAACTCAAAATATTGACACTTTGCCGCCGCGCCAACATTGGGAGTGTCATTCGATCACTCCCTGATCGATAGGAATTCTCGGCGGAGGGAAGGTGTTGTGTATTCCTGAATCGATCTCTGCTTGTTAGGAACGATTGGTTTCGGGCGGCAGTCACGCCTTCAAGAAGCAAGTAGTCTACACTCTCCTGACTCCCATTTTTTCGATTAGTGACGGCCTGACCTCATTCATTGGCCAGTGAAAACGATTTTGTTTGATAGATATCTGCATGTCTCTTGCCATAATTGTTTCGTCTGCTAAAAGCCAAAGGTCTTCAAGTTAAGTAAAGTGCATCACTTAAGTTCCTTCTTGCCTACATGCATGCAGACAAGTTATTCTGTACAAACAGGATTAGGCATATAGAGACTTGGACCTAGGATACACTTGATCGAAACTTAAAGTAGAAAAATAATCGAAGTATTGATCCAAAGCAGATGCTCTTACAACCGACGGCCGTGGTGATATAATTTGAGATCTCTGCCTTATGAAGGGCATTATGTCCACGGCTTTAGTTACATTGGGTTTACTAAAGTTTTCATTCTATAAAGTTCAGATTTAATTTAAAGCCGTAATATAACATCGTAAGGCCCAACATATATCATCAGTATGATAATATATATTTGCTAAACATATATCATCAGTATGATAACTTTGTTTAGCAAAATGGTCAGTTCTACCCGATACTGTGCGATTACAAGTCATAATGATTTTGAAATTTGAACCATGATTTGGGTCGGTATAGAGCGTAAGTAGTAAGAATGTTGCTAGCACTGACTCATGTCACGCATGTCATACATTATTGTGGGCCTGTGTAATGGCAAGACAATGATATCCATTAGTCACTCCCCACGTGATAGGAAGGGACTCCTTGAATACTTGAACATCGTATGGCAGATTAGCCTATCAAAGTAATCAAAATAAAAAAAATAAAAATAAATACTACTACTACTACGACGACGACGACGACTAAGACTTCTACTACTATTATTACTACTACTACTACTTCTTCTACTACTATACTACTACTACTACTATACTTCTACTTCTACTACTACGACTGCTGCTACTACTACTGCTACTTCTGCTACCGCTACTGCTACTACTACTACTACTACTACTACTACTACTACTACTGCTACTGCTACTGCTACTTCTACTACTACTACTACTACTGCTGCTACTACTACTGCTACTACTACTACTACTACTACTACTACTACTACTACTACTATACTTCTACTTCTACTACTATACTTCTACTTCTACTACTACGACTGCTGCTACTACTACTACTACTTCTACTACTGCTACTACTACTGCTACTACTACTACTACTACTACTACTACTACTACTACTACTACTACTGCTACTGCTACTTCTACTACTACGACTGCTACTACTACTACTACTACTACTACTACTACTACTACTACTACTGCTACTGCTACTTCTACTACTACGACTGCTACTACTACTACTACTACTACTACTGTGACTTCTACTACTACTACTACTACTACTACTACTACTACTACTACTACTACTACTACTACTACTACTACTACTTATACTTCTACTTCTACTATTACGACTGCTGCTACTATTCTGGTAGCTATAGGCTAAACATGCTAAAGGGGGTCACGCCATGATTAAAGACACTCAGGGATTGCAACACTTAAATGCTGATTAGGCTACAGTTAATTAACAAGACGTTTCATTACTATTGTCATTCGATTTAATAATTCAATATTTGAACGATCCTTTCAGTGATAACGAGTACAGCGCAGTGATGTAATCGTTCATGACTTGAAACGGGTTCGGCGAATCTAGGAAACCCAGGTAAACTCTAGCTCGGTCTTGCATTATTAATTCGCTCAAGAAAGGTACGTTCCGCCACCAAGAGAGCTAACCTTTCGAGACTATATCACTCGATATCCATTTGCGTTCGAGCAGTTTCCCCCCGACAGAAACTTGTTCCCTCTCTGCGTGTCGCGAAATGTGAGGAATTCCACACCGAACTCGGTGTTTTGGACTCCCCAGTGGCGATTCATTAATAACGCGCGTCGCTATCATCTTTTCCGATGACCTCTGTGGTGTTGTGCGCGCATAAAGGCTTGAAATAATTGTCTATGATTTCATTAGTGACCATAGATGCATAATGCGACTGTAATACCTCATAATCATAATCATGATAATTATGAACGGACTACAAACCTACTGAACCTGATTAAAATCTTAGCACCAGACGCGCACACCCACATAATTACCCCATCACACACACAAACGCACATACACTCATCTAGCTTATTATACAAAGGAAGAGGTACCACCGAATGCAGTTAACATGGTTACACTGATAGCATTTCACAATTCTCCTTTCTCGCACTCTCAACCACAAGCAACAATTTATCTAGCCTGATGTGAGCCCAGTTGTCTACGAAAACGTTTTCCATTGATTTTTATAACAAGTGATTGCCTCTTTAGGATAAGGTTAATGGATTCTGCGAAAACATGGGGGATGTATTTATGACAAAAGAGGTTAAAAGGCTTGTAGATAAACGGGAATGAAAGGGTGCATGGATTTTATGTAAAGGGGAAAAAAGGCAACTGTGCTCCTTACACATCTAAAAAAAACTAGCTACTATTAAAGAATGAATCTCATTATCATGATTATTAAACCTCGATGTTCGTAATTAATTAAGGCATGGAAGACATTCCTCAGTTTTATTTTCTTATACAATAACACGGATCGAAATATCCTACGCCTCAGCTATTACTACCTTGTCAATCATTTACCTGCGAATGATCTGTGATATGGAAGAAGTATGGTGCAGTTGTTAAACATACGAGCGGTGCTTCGCACAATAATGATAACTACAGAAAAAAATTGTTTTAAAAAAGGGGGGGGGGACAGCAAGCATTCTCTTTGTATGTGTGTTTTTCACAGTCATGTTTGGTAATAAAATGAAAAAATAATGAAACAGCCCAAATAAATATATTTTTCTTTTTCATTTTTACCAGTACATGCGTAACATTTTCACATCACAACTAGAATGTTCACTCTTAAAGACCCGGTCGATAATTTTAATGGGATATGATGTAATGCTAAAATTGGCAGTGTAGTCATAGATACTGACCAGTGATTCCTCGTTAGGGCTTCAATACAGCATCTCATGACAGCGTTTGGATCGACCTTCATCCATTAGATTTATACAAAAGTCCAAAACGGCGCAAGAGAAACGCATTTAGTAAATCAAAACCATGAAAAGGTGCCACATTTCAAAAGGCATTATTCCAAAAGCGTAGCGGGCAGTTAGTTTGAGAGGGAAAGGTCATGGAGCTAAAAATACGCAAATCGTATATCTGACTGCATGTAGCGACCTGGGCAATATCACAGATGGAAAGAGTATATGGATTTCTTTGTCATACTTTTGTGTGTTTCGATGTAGGGCATGATGATGATAAAGTGTACTTGCTGCGTGCTTGAAATTGAGATTAAGAGTGGATGAAAGAAGAGGAGAAATCTTGATGGATTATTTCAGTCATGTGAATAAGAATGTAAAGGTTAGGTGGAGTTTGATATTACACAGCCTACAGGGTACATCCGAATTCCTCATAAATGTATTTTGTACCATTTTCAGTTTCCGGCTGAGATGCAAAATGGGGAAATTGTTGATCAGTAGATGTTGACCATCTACCCACTCTTCCACATCATTGAAGTATTTTGTGATCAGCTATGTAGTGTTGCACTAACTGAAGAAAGAAAACTCTGTCAAAGCAGACACAAACGCACAACGCACACCCACACGCGCACCCACACGCGCACACAAAGGTTTCATGTCTCTTGCATAACAATGCCATACTAGCTTGCAGCTATTTTATCAACAGCATGCTCTGAAATAAAAAGCTCAGATAACAGACCACATTAGCGTTAGATAGATAGAACTAATTCATATCATTTATGTCAAGATTTCCATAATGCTATGTCGTAGTTTGAGTGAAAGAAGATTTCAAACAGAATGTTAGTGAGGTATATTGGACCACTGGAAATGTTATTTCAGGTACATTTCCTACGCATTTCAGGCTGGAGTGTCCTTTCCCTCTTCTCTTTCTTTCTTTTGTCTTTTTGTGTCATTTCAAGTTCTGCCCGGGTATAGTAGCCAGATATTCGAGGGTACCCCCCCCCCCTCAAATTTGAAGGGGTCAAGCTGCTGACAACCAATGAAGAATTACAGAATTAAAAAGGGTCCAATTCGCTGATATTCAAGAAAATTCTAAGTAATGACGGTGTTGAATAAATACAACGATTGAAAAAATAACCCTGTCGTGAAAACTTGACGTGAAAATTTTAGGGGTGCCCCTCCAAGTACGCCAGTGTTAAGGAGTCACCAGTCATGTTAAAATAAATGTCTTATGAATCAGTATGGTGGGGAAAGGGGTACTGAAGAGACTTTGATTGAATCTTGCACTTACCGGACATCATACGGCTTCCTTATAGTCTGGCATTAACCGATTTCTTAATCCTACGAGAGGAAGTTATGATAATATGGAACTAGATATTGATAAACATTAATTTTGTTCATGTATAAGTAGGTGTTCTAATCATTTTGACCAGTAAAAGGTTTAATTTTACACCCTTCAAATGGTACACCTGGAGCTCGTTTAAGGGTGCAACTTTGCACCCAAAGAAGCATTATGCACCATTAAGGGTGCAGTGAGCTACATTTTGCACCCTTAAGGGAGCAGAGTTGTACCCTTTAGGGAACAAGGTGCAAATTTGCACCCTTTTGGATGCAAAAAATTCTTTAAGGTGCAAAATTTATCTTTAAGGATGCAGATGGGCATTTTCGGGTGCAAACAGGTACAAAATTGCATGTGCATATTTGTCATGTAGGGTGCAAGATTGCACCCCCCCCCCCAAGGTGTTGCTATTATAACATTTGGGTGCAAAATAGCACCTTTTTTTCTTATAGTGTGCATATAACTTTTGTTGAATGATCTCAAGAAATATGTTTGCTACATCATAGCTCTAATGATACTGCTAAATATTAATCGGTATAATCTGTAAGTGTTATATTCAGCACTGAAATAAAGAAAAATTATTACCTAATCAGTATCTCAAACAACAACAAAAACAACAAAGTCGAAATAAGAGAGGGAAGAATTTTGACTAGGTCGCCAAGGAGCAGTGGTTGGAAATGAAAGCGTGCTTGGTGATTGTAATGTTGTAGGAGCCAAGCGACAGTTGATAGCAGTGAGACCATGGAGATGGGGAAGAGAGTTGAAATAGAAGAAAGGTTGGTGCAAATGATGCTGAGTGATTAGCTGGTCGTGAATAATAATGTGAGTGCACTTTTTCCTATCACCATCTCCCTCCCTCCGTCCCCCATTCCTCCTCGCCTGTCTCAGCTAGGGCTTTCCTGCTTTCCACGAAGTATAGGGTTTGCGAATGTATTAGAACCTTAGTAAAAGCATCGACCTTTAAACTCCTCTGATTTTCCAACGACCAACACACTGCTTGGTTTGGGATTTGCTTCGATGATGTCTAGGCTAGAGAGAGGAGGATTGTGTGCGTGAGAGGAGGAATGGGAGATGGTCATCGTGTGAAAAATCAAGGCATCCAACATCCTTCTATTTTGCCACTGGCACGAGTGCATACAGAATGCTTACAATCTTGCCGATCCGTAACAGAGCTAATTACTGCTACTGATGTTATAGTATTTCACTTTGAAATAAATTCAGAATTACTTTATTCATTTTTCATATGAATATAATTTTGTTATCTGAATTCAGAATAAAAAGTTACTGTACTCTTTTCTTAATAGAACAATAATTCTTTACGGAAGTTCATGAATTCTAATGATTTTTTTTTCAAACTATTCTGTATATCTATTCCTAAACATTTTCTGCTATATCTACATGTATCCATATTTTTTAGATCTAGAATGCAAAACTGTAGGAAACGTTTAAAGTATAATACCGATATAGCATGTGTGTAATGACTACGCTGGAATTATGTATTAAAAACTAATACAATTTCCAAGTGATTCCGGTTTAGTACAATGCTTATAAAAGAAGAAG
The DNA here is from genome assembly GCA_029962745.1 of Echinometra lucunter. NCBI lineage: Eukaryota > Metazoa > Echinodermata > Echinoidea > Camarodonta > Echinometridae > Echinometra > Echinometra lucunter. Next base: position 37,460,889 of record CM057152.1, read on the forward strand.
TAACCAGTCACATTTTTCATATTCAGTGATGAAAACCCCCAGTCAAAAATGCATTTGCTTAATAACACCTATTAAAAAAAAACTATTATAGGTGCTATATGATTTTTTTTTCATTGAATAAACTGCCGCTATTTAGACATATACAGTGCATGGCAAATTGTGTACCCATAATTAAAACGGAAATTGACGAGGCCTATGGCTGATTTATCACGTACTCAAGATTTGACAAAAAACTATAATGAACCACATAAATGTCAATATGTCGAAGTATAATGGAGGCAGTGAAGAGGGGGAGCGAATCTTAATGTGTTTTTCGTGTCGCCACCACTCAGTGGACGATGTTAAATTCATGATGGAAGCATGGCTCGTTCACGATCAACACTGGCAGGGCCATGAAAGAGTGGAATAGTTGCTCATCATCGTCATCGATGCCTCGTGTACTGGGGTTGCCCCGATGGGAAATCTAGGCATAGACGCGGCCACCTGCGCAGCGTATTTGTATTGGGACTTCGCATAATACCCAAGCACTTAAACCAGTATACTGTATACATCACAAAAGAGGCACGTTCACATTGCCAAGCGATGTCTTGCTGAAACCTCGTTAACACACCAGGACGCGATAAACCGCATAAATGTCGACGGAATAATTAAAAAATGGACAAGGGAGGCGAAACTTTCCAGAAGAAGCGAAGCACGTTGATCAAGTCATGATTGCATAAGTTCTTTACAAATTCGTCAACATTAACGATACCATTTGTAGTTTAATAAGCCCCCATTAAAATTATTAATATTAAGAATATATTAAAATCTCTTGAGTAATCTTCAGAAATTTCCCTTTTTTTTCTTTTTCATACTCACTTCTTCACATTTTGTCATCATCCACCTGCAATATTAGAAACACCGGATACGAAAATATAGATTTTTAATAATATATAAACTATAGATACCAGAGCCTATTTATCACCTCATATTTGCCTTGTTAAAGAAACAACTGTGAAACAATGATGCATTGGAAGATATATTGACTTACAAGACTCGAAAATTAGTAACAATAAAAACATCGGTGCAACTTAGACCATGAAGATCGATAAACATTATACTATCTAAATTTCATCATGAGCTAAATAACGAAGTTTGTATTGACGCCAGGAAGGGAACGAACATCTATGACCCGTCTTGAATCCACTTTTAGTATTGTTGACAAAATTGATGAAATGCATGCAGCAAGAATCTGGTGAAATTGAGATTTAAGGGAAGAGGCAGGAGAGTGTACCAAAATAATAGGAATGAAGAGATATTGAGATAGGGAGAATTAAGATTAAAATGGTGGGAAAGAATAGACGACTTGAACCAATTTAGCGAGATAATAGAACGGATCTTGGGTGTGCGTTATCGCTACATCAGCCTCGGGCATCAGATCACTAACACCTTATCCATAATGTGCGCGCATAATTCTATCTGAAATGCAGGCACAAGGGGCCTCTAACGTTTGCCCAGCTAAAGCCACTTTAAACCAACAAGCGGGAGTCGAACTCACAAAATCCGTAACACACTATAATCATCCCCCGTCTGATATGTAGAGCGGTAGAAGAAATGGAAGAAGAAGATGGAGAAGAAGAAGAAGAAGAGGAGGAGGAGGAGGAAGAAGAAGAAGAAGAAGAAAAAGAAGAAGAAGTAGAAGAAGAACACGAAGAAGAAGAAGAAGAAGAAGAACAAGAAGAAGAACAAGAAGAACAAGAAGAACAAGAAGAATAAGAAGAACAAGAAGGAGACGAAAGGAGGAGGAGAAGGAGCAGTAGAGGAAAATCAGTTTTTAAATTTTTTCTTCAAATGTTTGAGCCAATGAAAAACATTGTAAATACGCATTAAAAATAAAATTAAACCTAATTTAAAAAACAAAAAAACAAAACAAAACTTTCTGTTTGGGAAGTGTGTGAAATGCCGACGCACAATGTTGCCACGAAGCTGTAATTATTGGGCTTGTGGATGCTTGCTTGCTCCCCATCTAAATATAGTCGTAACAAATAATCGGGGTACGAATTAGAAGTCCTTTAATTTTCAATAAAAGTCACTTTCAAATGCACAACATTCGTTAGAATTTTATTGCTATCGCATTATACGTCCTAAGTCACTATGTTTTTGAATACGGAAATCCCTAATGGCATTTTCTTGGAAAGGAATTACTTTTGTTACCACAAATAGAATGTACAGAATACGTGCGATTTACATAGACTGTTCTCATGGTGACACATTATTGTGAGGCCTAGACAGGCTTTAGGAGATAAGACAGTGTGTTGCAACCTGCGCTCATCACTAGATCACTAAACTAATTCTAGCGGAATCGCCCATTGAAAGACGTTAGCCTGATAACATTCAACATCGAACTCTAAGCCATTACATTATTAAGTAAGATGTCTCTTAAAGGTGTATGAGGAAGGGATGGAAGAATCCCCCCCTCCCCATACCCCGGCTTACCCCTCTAGCTATGAATAGATATGCTTGCTCCATGGATGGTTGTAAGAAAGAGGAGATGCAAAGTATAAACAAGCTATTATGTGCAAGCTAAACATGAATTTGGATATTGAAATTGCATTTCAAGGGAGAAACTAGCTCAAAGTGACACTAAATATTATTCGTGAAATTGTTTATCGTTAAGTGCGTGTTTTGTTTAAACCAGGAAAATGTAAAGAAACAAATGGAAATTTTGACTGAAATGTCGAAATGTCATATTTACAAAAACCACAAATCTCACATTTTGATTGTCATACTGCGTACGCGATCGGGACAATTTGCTCAGTCTTTATTCTCTTCCCTTCTACTTAACTACTATTACTGTCATGCATTCTCTACCTAAATTGTTTTAAAGATATCATCCATTGTAGTCCTCGAAATTCAAGTTAATCTTTTTATTTCATCTTGTGACGTGACAAGATCATTTCTTTCATCTTCCGAACCAAAGATTACCTTTAACGCGATTGGAATACAACCTGCATGAATTTAAGATGATAATTATGACGGATATATTGTCGATGCCTCCTAGTTGATATCTGATACGTCCTCCAACCTGAGTCTTCTTCTCGGAGTTGTGCCGGCCAAACCACTCAGAAGACGGCGGGTAGGGTGAAAGGCGAAACCAGGGTAGGATGTGTTTAAATCACTCCGTATTTCCATTAAGGATTCCTGATTTGATCTTGATCAAGTGAAAAGAAGGGGTCGGGGCGCTGAGCTTGTTAGGCAATCTGGCGCGGGTTGAATCAGGCTGTCACCGAGTTGCCAAGACAGCACGTCTATTAGAGAGGCTCTGTACAGCCCACGCCATTAACATTATTCTCAACAGGCAACATGACTTCTTTCTCGATGGCTATGTTGGACCTATTTTCAAATCAAAGCTATTATCCCCCTTTTCCATTCAGCCCTAGATAATGACGCTTTATTCTTGTAATATGAGAGTCAAGGTGTGGGAGCAGCACAGAAATAAATTCAAATACGCATTAATCTAATTAATCCATTTGGAAACAAACATGTGAGGATTTCGTACGAACATTATAAAACCAATACTTCCGCATGTATTTATGGTTTAATTCTGCAATCAAAGATAAGAATATTAAAATACGTCGAATACCGGGTATTCATGCAATCTGTTAGGCGTTTGCTTAAGAGTATAATATTGCATTGACGTAGATGCACACATTTTTCCTCACAGCAAGAATCATTTTTTTCGTATGATATATATATTAAAGAAACAAACCCTTAGTGAAGACGCATTTTTGTGTGTGTATTTGTTGTTTGTTTGTTGTTGTTTTTTTTTTTTGTTGTTGTTCAAATCCAGGGACCTTTTGCATATAACGTCAAGTGGCTTTTTAGAACAGCTTTTTAGAACAGCTTTTTATAAAAGAAGTCCCTGGATAAAAGATTTATTTATCAGTCATTTTCTAATCAGCTAGGCTGCCGCTTTCGTTTTTTTTCCCCACCAGAATCAATCGCTTGAAATGATGGACTGATGGTAGGAGTTCATAGATTCATTTCATATGATTATTACCTTGATTTGGGCATGTATTCATGTTTGTATCGTTATAGTTTGGCGATGATCTGTGTATAGATTATAATCAAGGAAATTCTCCTAGGTAAAAAATAACCAGTGAGGATTTTTTTCTTCTTTATATACTTTAATGATGCATGATGTTCCCAAGACTAAAATCATTAATCTTCATAATTTCCAATGAAAATGTTCTATTTTGATACAGAAGTATTTTTAAAATCCATGCTAGGCGATGATGCAGGAGACAATTTCCTCATAAAAAGAGAAACCATATTCTTACCGAGGATGAAACTTCACCCTGAAAGTACTAGCTATAATAATCTCTCCTTTTACATCCATCGCAGATAGCATAAAGATCAGAAAATCAGACCATTTCCCCTCTCCCTCCCTCTTCCTCTTGCCAATACCATAACATTACTCCCGATGGGTGTAAAATTGAAACTGTTAGAAGTCTGTTCCTACACCACCCTCGAAATGAGTTGAATATTGCGTGCATGGCTAGATTTGCATGCAGCTATCAGGTTATATATGACGTGAAATAATGCATGCTTTATTTCGTTGCTATATTTTGATAATTAGATACAATCTTGGAAATCCTTTTGGAAATCCTATTTCTTTAATGACAACAAGTCATATGTTTTGTTTAAAAAGACAAAACATGAGCTAAATGAGTTTGAACTCATATCTTGTATGTGGGCCGTCTTAGCGATTCGTTAAAACCTAAATATATATGCAAAAATAGAATTATCATTTCTGATTCAACATAATGTTCAGTGCACGGCAGAAACAACTGCCACTTTGCAATTACCTGTCGTGATATATCCCCGCGCCGTCTAAATTTAATTTTCCACTGTGCCTATAGGTTGGATTTGCTTTCTTCGCACTGGTAATGTATCAACGTGTCTTTTTTTCATATATCTTCGCCAGGTAGTTTGTCCATAAAATTTCGATACATTCCTTAAAAAACACACCCAAACGGTGGTGTTTTTAGTCCTGAGAAGTGCATCATAAGGTGTCTTATCACTTGAAGTAAGATTGAACTTGAGAGCTTAAGCAGGGGGTGTTTCATAAAGAGTTAAGTTTCACTTAGAGTCGTGCTTAAGCGCCAATGCGCATCCTGTTTTAACGCGTAATCTCATTGATAGACTGCCAATAGTGCGCGTTCCCTGAGCATGATCTGACCAATGGGGTGATGCGTGATATAAAGCACGCAAGTGGGAATTTAAGTGCGACTTTAGTCAAACTTAAATCTTTGTGAAACACCCCCAGGATTTACACACGTAGCAACCATGGTGGTTGCAGAATGAATAAAGAATCCATCTTTAATTTTCAAGAAAATGAGTAGCTTTCAACTGCAGCGGCTGTCAGAAGTTGACGTTAGATCCCAATGTTGCTGTGGCATATGCTATGCAAACCTTTCCCGGTTAATGAAAGCTCAGATGAACAGAGAAAAAACAAAACAGAAAGCAGAAAATAGGGAAGGGAAGGGAATTAACAGAATATGTGAATGATGCAAAAGAAAATGAGGATAGAAAAGAAGGAGTGTAAAAAGAACTGCATGAAAGGATGTAAAAAGACAGTTGGGAATATAACTTTCTTCCATTTTTCTTAACTGCATGCAGATATTGCTCTCCGAATGTAGCAACTCGAATAATATTCAGCCATCTTAAAATCCCCTCAATGGAGCCTTTATCTATATAAGTAGTGTAATGGACTTGATGTTGGAGGCTCAGTGCTGGCGTTAGTCAAGTGTTAACCACCTTCGAATGTATTTATTTTGCCTGAATGAAATCCTTCTTTATCTATATAGGTTTGGTAGGAGCATTAATATGTATGAAAATACGAAGTCACTGAGCCTTTATACATTTTCAAACATGCGTGGTTTGATTTTGGATAAGCTTGAAATCAAATATACAGAGACTTACCCATGAACACCATTGCACTGTCGATAAAATTCGAGATAGGCCTCATCATTGAAGTAAGGGCTTGAATATAGGACTATCCAGTTACTTTTGGGTATAATTTTTTAAAAATCATTTATGGAGGTGTGATGTCTCTTCGGTAGAGTGGTGATCTCCTGACCGATATTGATTCCGGATTCGAATAAAGGCATTAGTCCCCTGGTCTCTCGGATAGGACTTTAAGGTATAGGTCTACCGATTGCTTATCTACAATCATAACTGGATTTATTAGAAGTCAGGTAAGATAAGCCATTATCACCATGATCAACACCGCCACCACCACCTCCACCATCACAAACACAACCACCACAACCACCATCGCTGTTATCATATTCACCTTCTTCAATCTCATCATCATCAATTTTTGTATAATTGCAGCAAAAGGAGAAACAATTGTAATAATTACAATTTACCATGTTACATGAGTAAAACTGCACAGGACTATTTTTTATACAATGTGCTAAGGAATATCGAGAATTATACAGCTATTTGAAAAAATCCTTCTTTCCTATGGTATACAGATGCAATGCCTTTTTAAAATGAAGTGCTGCCGTCATTTTGATTGCCATTTAGATAAATTTCATTGTAATACCTTCGGGAGAGCGTTGTTTCACCGAAGAAAGAACTAATACCTTGTTGAGATGAAACTGATATGAGTACGTCTGATTTCGTCTCATTGACTAATTTGATAAGCAATGCGTTAGGAAAGCTGTTGAGACGACAGGTTGTGTGTAAATTGAGCGTTGATAAAAGTACCGATTTGTTGATAGATGATTCTTTTCTTCTTTGTGAACAAAATAAATAAAAAGTCATGATATTTTCGACTAAACACACTCTTTATTCACTCAAAGCAATGATGATGATGAAATACCAGTAGCAAGCTCGTTTGATACTTAATTCACTTTCGACTTACTGTGTAATCTCATAAAGAGGGATTAAAAAATATATATTTGTCTTCTGAATGCTTACCCCAAACATTTTACACTATGTCTGAACTTTTGAATGGACCTTGCATTTCAGTTTTTGTTCACATAAATAAACAAAATATATTTTGGAAAAGGTACAATAATCTATAGGCATTACGCCAGATTGAGTTATTACAATGAAACCATCAGTGGACGCCCCGCTTTCTTGCGAGGCTAATTAACTTTGAATGTCAAATCGTAAATTTTGAAAATCAAAAAAAGAAGCATAATATGGCCTCTTTATTTGTCTATACGTTGGAAGGAAAACAATATTCAGGATAAACGAAACGAAATATTCATTTCCACGGGAGGTGGCTTTACCCCTTACCATGGTATTCGTCACAATATCTCTACCAGTGGGTGGGCGGGGGAAAAAACCAATTCTGCAAATGTCATTTTGACAAATCACGTGAAATTGCAGTCGTCTTCGTCGCCAAGGTCATGTATCAAAATAACTCTGCACGCTTTCTCTTTCACCTGCGTCTTACTGTGCCTTGGTTTGAAAACATAATGTAATTGCAGTTTTGAAGAATTTCTAGCCTAGCCTTGATCCACATCTAAGCATTTCACGTGCCAAAGCACGTTGTCTTGTCTCTAAGTATGGTATATTATCAAATAAGTGATTTATATATCGGCTTAATAGCTCTGGGGTGTTTCATAAAGCTGTTCGTAAAGTTACGCATGCCTTTACGAACGACTTGAACATGAAGTGCCAAATGGGATGCCCAAAGTTTTTCCTGATGTTTTGACAAGGTGTGACTACATTTCCCATAATCTCAATTAAATCGTGGCAAACAATATACTTTGCAATAAAAACACAGGTAATGTTAATGTAAGTCTACATATTTCAACTTTAACTGATGCGATTTATAATGATTGAGAATCCCGTTTGGCTTGCCATACTCAAGTCGTTCATAAAGTCATTCGTAACTTTACAAACAGCTTTATGAAACACCCCCTGGGCCAAGAAAGTAAGAGGATTTTCATCTTGAAATGGGACCTCTTTGTAGTAACTGTACGTTTTGTATAGCAGTCTGTGTTGATGAAACACCTACAACTGCCACTTTTTAATTTCTTGTTTTTATCCACCTTTTTATCCATCCCAAACTTTGAATTTGTGAAAATTCTTTATTTCCATCAGGAATGAATAAATATTTCCTGTGTTAAATGATGTCTAGGTTTATGCTGTTGGTGAAACCATATTCGGAAAAAATAGCACATGGTGAAGCTTCACAAAGATTTAAATTTATATGAAAACCATGCGTAAGTCTCCAAAATCATGCATAAGCACCAAATCATGCGTAAATTTTTACCCAAAGAGCGACTTCGTGAAACAAACTAAGCCAGCCAGTGTGAATCAGACTTACACTAAGCTGGACTTAGGGAAATTGTACCTAAGTTTGACTTTAAGCGCGGTCTTTTGAAAACACCCCCCCCCCCCCCCACCTTCCCGATAGTCATTTTGATTTCTCGTATATAACAACATGGATTAATGTTTGGTATAACTATATAACTGGCAGAGGAATGCAGTTTCAAGCGAACAGCAAGAAAACCGGTTTTGTCAGATTGTATCGATTGCCAGTGATCCTGCCTTGAAAAATGGCCGTCGTGTCTGTGATCAAGAAGAAGAGGAAGATAAAAAGAACTTTGATTGATCATTTTTCATCGATTTTGCATCATTGGCAATTGGCAGCGCGAGCTCCTATCTAGAGTTTGTTGACATAATGCTGAACAAGATTCCGTTACGGCAGGCTCCGTATACACTACAAAAATTATGATGAAACATCATTCAGCGCAAACGTGGCCTTTGAACGATCTACTGCACGGCGCTTGCTCTTTATTTTAATAAACTAGTCCATTGCACTCTTTATAATATGAATTTGTTTCTCTTTTTGACAATATGAGGATTAAAGACCCATTACTCACCTGTAGAGATCATGTGCAAATAGCTTATTTCCTAGTTATACACAGCACATTTTTTGTTGGATACCCGACATGAAAGAGGTGAGTTAAGAGAAACTGCTAGGAGATTTATAATGGCAGTCATTGTTGATATCGGACAAAGGATATGGCAAATCACGGGTAAAAACAAATAGACAAACAAACAAGAAAAACAAAACTAAAACAAAACAAGCAACCCAGAAAAATAAACAAACAAACGAAAACGAGTATTCTTCTCATGAAAGCAGTACATTGAGGTTGAACAAATACAAAACAAAACAACTCGAAAAACAAACAAAAACGAATATTTTTCTTTATGAAAGCAGTGCATTTAGATTGAAAGACTTGGTGGATGTGTATATTCTCCTCTGTATTGAGTCCAGGCTCGACAAAATAATGACAAGGGGTAACCTTTAAGAGCACAAAGATTAAATACTACATGGGAGGATATCTTTCATTTCGGTTTGAAGATGAAAAAAATAAACAAACAACAACAGCAACAACAAAAGAAAAAAACAGTCACTCAGGAAGCCACGTGACTCGAAAGATATCCTCACATCCGAACATGTAATCCACGTGGCGAGAACGGTGTTTATTATTCCATTTTGAAGTCTCAACATTAAGTTAAACCACATGGGTAAGACATATCTTTCGTGCTCTATATAAAGGACAAAGCTGTTAGTATTCCCACCCCCTAATTAGACACCAGCCAAGCGATGCCAGAGCGTCTGATCTGAAGCAAAGACCTGACGTTGATCAATGGAGGGCTTGATGAATCCTGCTTCGAGAGACTTGCGTCATTCTAACAACAATCTGTTATTCAATCGCCACAAAATTAAGCATCTTAATTTACCGCAGCCGAAGCTCGGACATTGAATGTTTTGTAAGTGTTACTTTTAAGTACTAGGAAGAGAGCAGTTTAAAGAAGAAACACTTATAGTTCGAGATGAGCAGGACTGGCTATTTCGAAAACGAAAGAGCGGCGGGGGGGGGGGGGGGTATGTCTCATTAAGGCCTGCACACATCCGCGTGCATCACTTTCTGAAAAGCACCCTAAAAGAGGATTGAATTAGGAATGGTTTTGATGCCCTTAACAGAGAAACCCGTCTTACACCTCCGATTTCTATACCCTCAAGAGGGATTTTATATATTGTATGGTATTTTACACACTATTCAAGGATTGCATCATCACCTTTTAATTTGATACATTTTTTTCTTAATTTTCGCTGTTTTAGATACCCTAAACGCGAAGCGCTTGTTATGGTGCAAAAAGAACCGTTTTCATGTACTCACAGATGGAAGTTGTACCCATGCTCGTGGCACAATCCTTGGTGTCAAAATCTACCCCTAAATGGCGTAAGTTTAAGTAAAATATATCCGTAAAACGGCGTAAATGGCGTAGAACAATGAAAATGTACCCCTTAATGGCGTAAATTGGTTGGCACAGTATAGACTTTACATGTATAAATGTAGTCTACCCCAGGATGGTGTAATTAAACAAAGATGCTGTACATCATTTACTTATATGGTACTTTAGAATGAAGAGAATGAAGAAACAGGACAATTCGTAAGCGCGGTGTTTGGTGCGTCGAAGGCCCGCAGGGTAGTGCAGCCAGGCGTCGAAACCAACGTCGAAGAACCGGCTAAATGATAACACTTTTTCTTAAAAACGTTTAACGTACGGCTGAAAAGACACCATTTTTCCAAAAAAAAACCAAACATCGTCGACGCTTAGGGTCGGAATTCTGACCCTTATTCGACGTTTTTTTTTTTTTTTTTTTTTGTGGACAAGCATGGGTACCGCTTCCATCTGTGAGTGACCCCCCGGGCCGGGAATTTTTTTTTCCTGAACCTTTGGGGCTACATAATATGAATATTTATGAGTTGCGGCTTGGGAATAAGACTGCGCCTGCGCGTGGACTTGGCCACAGCTCCTTCTCTAAATGTAAATGTGTACATGATTGAGGCTTGAGGAACTTTGGGTTTGTTTGTTTGTTTGTTTCTTTCTTTCTTTTACTTTTAGCTTTTCAGGGGTCCAACAATAAAACCTAATTAACTTTATTGTACCTTGGCCATAGCACAGGCTTACTTAGCTCCGTCTCGGAGAGCTGTAGAACCTAGTCGAATGAAAAGTTAGCATACACGTGTCCATGCACTCTCTCTCAGATCTCATGCACGTTCAGAATCAGTCATCGTTTGACACAAAGTCCACGCGCATGCGTACTCTTATTCCGAAGATGCAAGTCATGAATATTCATGTATGAAGCCCCAAAGGTTCAGGAGAAAAAATTTGCCCCCGGCCCCCCCCCCCTGGAAGTTTCAGAAGCACAGCCCATTTTGCTAAAAATTCACCCGCTCTCTTTGAGCCATTTACCTTGCTTGTGATAAAAAAAATATTCTGCATAATAGTTTTAAGCACTGTTGAAAAAAATCTTTATCGGTATCTTTTTTTCCATCATCATCTCCAGTGTTGAAGTTTGAAGTTATCGCGTCTTATGTCGAATCTCTTTGGATTATTGTGTTCATTATGATTTTCTTTACAGAAAACATTTTGATCGACTTTTCGTCCTGTACTTCCATCAATCAGTAGATCCTGGGGGAGTTTCACAAAGACTGCACTTAAATATTTTCAGACTTAACGAGCGATTTCGTTAAGTCGAAATCAGTGTATTAAAGTCTGATTCACGTTTCACGTTAGTCTGTTCATGAAGTCGCTCTTTGGATAAAATGTTACGCATGATTTTAAGTCAAACTTTTTTAAAGTCAAATCTTTGTGAAACATCCCAAGGCTAGAGTGTTTTGCTTCTCAGGCAGTTTGGTACCACTTGAGTGAATTAAATGCATTAAGAAATAAACAGCATTCTAGTATATTAACGTGTCTCTGCATCACTGTCAAAATAATAACAGAGGGAACAGTTGTTTCTTCTTCATCTAAACGTACTGTGCCAAACTGAGACACAACAATGTGTCGACACCGCCTGGAAGTATGCGTTCCATTTTTCTCTTCCAATAAGCGCTTTCCTCTTTCAAACCTGTGTTGAAGTTAGTGTTTAGAGAAACAGCCGGGGCATTATGAAGAACGTCAGCAGGCAATTCTCGAAGCACCGATTTTAGAAGCGCTTCAGTCAAATTTTTAATTCCTGGACTTTTTTTCTTACAAATGTCAATCGCATCTCTTAAATACGATAAAATCACGCTTCTGATGTAAGTGGATTTGCTGGACGTAGAGTGGTCAGCTTGTGGTAAGCTGACCAATGCGCTGCGCTGACCATGTATCCCAGACCGTCAGGGTATAGGTCTCCTAAAGCAAACAGCTAGAGTGACAGGACGCTTGCAATTTCCATCGCAAGAGGATTAGATGCAAGGAACTCTTACCAGGGATCGGTATATAGTAAGAGAAGAATGGGCCAAGTTTGAAATTAAATCTTACCCCCAGAGACAAGGAAAATGACCCGCAAAGGAAGCGTAAGTCGAGCGCGTAAGTGCGCTGACCTTTCTTTTTTTCCAGCATTTGACACGATTCTATGTTGTTTCCATTCCTTTTTTCCCCTTTTTTTTCTTTTCTCTCTCTCTCTCTGTCTCTCTCTTCTCTTTCTCTCTCTCTCTCTCTCTCTCGTTAGTGTGTGTAAATTTCCTAGCATCTTAACTGAACGCAGCTGCATCTCTCGGATTCTTCTTTTTTTTTCTGCAAATATGCTTCCTTCTTGACTGAAAATAACTTCTTTAAAGCTGCTGTCTTACCTATTATTATTTGTGGATACATTCTGTATTGCATATGCTTTCACTCATCTGATATTCAGTTTGTTCGAGAGGAAGTGACAGTGCACGAATCGTTCTTAAACTGCTGTAACAACACAACAGAAATTCAATTGAAATATATGACCGTCAAGTGAGCATATAAAGAAATTTAAATCTCAAGTTCTCTTTGAATCTTGCATCCCTTTGGCGATCTCACTCGCTAGTGACCATGCCGCAGGGAAAGAATCACTTTTCCTTTAAAGAAATTTGCATTTTGTTGTCAACTTGGCTGTTCATGACTCTGTGAATTGACTGTTTGCCAATCTATTCCAATATTGCGTAGCATCACTGACATGTTGAGGGTAAAAGAAACGTATTACATAATTAACAAAACGAACTGCAATATTTACTTTCATTTTCTACACGCGTATGTGAAGCAGGGAGAAATTAAATGCGTAATTCTGGATTCTCAGAGGAGAATCGATGATATGAGTGCTCGTGTTGGCATTTAACTTTTCATCAGGAAATTATGAAATTTAAATGGAAATCTCCACAAAAGAATCACTGCCTATAAACTGCCATATATTAAATGTAATCAATATGTAAAACATAACTCTAATTCAAGGTAGCGCACTACTCACTTACATTTGCAATAATTCAGACAAGGTTTAAAGTCTAATATAGGCTACAAAGTCAAAGAAAGGCATAGGGTGAGATGTTTCCCCAAAATGACATCTTTATTTTTTCTTATACAACAGTTCAATTTATTGACAGTTATTTTGTTTGGAACTTCTCGTCTATTTATTTATTTCTTTTTTTGGACTGAATTGCATTTTTCATTTTTTCAATACTTTCAATACTGTAAATTTTCCATTTAGTGCTAGGCAAAGCTTATGTGTACCTGTATTTAGCTCGATTCGATATCTTGCATTAATCATCTCTCTGATATAATACGTGCTTTCACGTTAAAGATGATACTGAGAGTAGTGCATATGAATTGAAATACATAAGTAGTGTACTTACGATGCAATATCAGTGTACAGACAATAGAGCTGGTCGTCGATATGCCTCTCTGTATATTTCCAACCCAGTCCCCCATCCCTTCCCCAAATCAGTCCTTTTTTTTAACCTTCACGTCCTAAAATTTGTTTAACGATTGTGATACGATGCCTTCTTTTATACATAATTTTCGTCTTTTTCCCCTTTTAAAGGAATTAACTAGGATTTTTGGTAAATAGAGGGATTCATCCGTAGAATAGTCGTTAGCGACAAGTAAAAAAAAAAATAAGAAAAAAAGACTACCACAGACGTCATCTTGGTATAGTAATGAACACATAATCCAATAATCAGTCATTAACTGTGATTGTAAATTTAATTAATTATATTAAAACAGAAATAAGTAAATCACTGCACTTCCGGTTCCATTAAAAAGAATTTGGAAATAATTCTTCCAGGTGGATTGAATATATAATTCAATAGGAAGTACTCGTAAATTCCATGCACATTAAGAAAGATAGCACACACTTTAAACATCAATTTGGTTTCACAAACCCCATATTAACGAATGTATTTTAAACCAGCCAGGATAAATTACTACATTTCTTATTTCATTATATACAGAAAATTACAGGTAATTTTTGTTTAATTAGGTGAACGAGTAAACTAAGTTAATTACATGTAATTGTTTCTTTTTATAAATACATGAACACGGTTTGAAGTTTCTGAAGCAATTGAAAGTAATTTCCTCAATAACGCTTGATCAAGCATTGTATCAAGCTAACAAAAATTAACATGGCCAATTTTTTTTTATTAGAAAACAGATGACAAGTAGGAATGCGGAGAGAAAAATAAACTAGATTCACTGTTAAAAAAAAAAGAACAAATAAAGAGTAATTCATGATACATTGCGTCAAGGCGGATATAGCCAAAAGAAAGGCAACAGAGTTTAACCCTATTGACTTCTGAAATCTTTCATTCCCAAAGAATTACTAAAGAACAACACTGTATCCGTAGGCTATGGGTTAACAGAAAGCTCATATTTCAAGGTTCAGCTCAATTTGATTGACATCCTTTGAGTCTTATAGATATGCGATGATTCGCCTCAGTGAATTACAAATCATGAGTCTGAATCCAACCAAGTAAAATTTTGAGCATGTTAAGAAAAACGGGAAATAGAGATTGGATTTAATTTGGGCAGTAATAACGGTACATGGAGAACGAGGTTTGAATCATTACATAAATGCACAGTTGACAACAAAATAAGTTTTTTTTTTTCCAATTCAATTTATAGGAGAGTGGCAACAGAAAAATACCTATTTGATATTAAACAAAGAGATAACCCTCTGTGTAATATTTGTAAAGTATCAAACCAAACTATCTCCCATCTATTCGTATTTTGTAAATATTCAACAGTACTTTGGAAAGCTATCTCACAGCACCTTATGACAAAAGGTTTATTGGTTGATCCTCCAGCAACAGAGAAAATATGTTTTGGTTATGCAAAAAAGAACCATTTTCATTTAATAAATACAGTAGTACTGACAGTTAAATATTTTATTTGTATAAAAAAATGCAACAATAGCAGACCAACATTCACTGTTTTTCTTAACTATATTCGGCACCAAGAAGAGTTAGAAAGACATATTGCTTTCAGTAAAAGAAAATTGTCCTTTCATGAAAAGAAATGGAAACCCTTTTTTGCTGCCAGCAACAGTTAAATGTGTGTGTATACACACATATATTCACCCCCATAATGTTTTATATATATATATATATACATTGCCTTGTTTTTTTCTGTGTTTGCTTATGAGCTATGAGATGTTTACCAAAAGACGGGTGATCTAATTATGTTATTTTATATGGAGAAATAAATGCATAAATACACACAAAAAAGCATTTTTATTTCTCGAATATGTTCACATCTAAGATAGATTACAAATAAAGAATGCTCTCATTAAGTACCATTTCGAGAGCGCCAGTTACTGAATTTTTAAGCCCAAGCCACCAAGATTGATGATCAGAATTAAAATGGTTGACGCATCATTGTGCGATAAACCAGAACGCAAACTCTTTCGAAAAAAAAATCGAGAATTTAGAAGTCAATGGGTTAAAACGAAAAATAAATCTGTCTTTAGAGATATGATTTACAAGCAGAGAACTATAATCTCATTTGTTGTAACTAAATGCTGTTTATTTTTGTGCTCTACGACATGGGACGTTTTGAGATGACCCTTGAACAACCCTTTCCGCCTTTTTTCTTTTTTCTTCCCCCCCCCCCCCCTTTCCCTCCCTCACGATTGGCGGTGTTCTTGTGCACTCTTTTCCGTTGTTATTATACGCGGCTTTCAGTCAAATGCAATGACCGCTCGTGCGTGCAACAGCCGTCACTGTGCCGCTTCTCTTTCGCAGCTCAAGAGCGTTCGCCCCGAACGGGCAACCATTTGGAGGCAAAATGGAAAGAAATATGTTCCACGCACCGCCAGTAAAGCGATAAAAATACACCTACCAATACAAGATCTGAGCTATAGTTCAGAGAATGTCTTAACAGAGGTGGATAATTTCATTGCTATATTCATGTACATGTATGTATACGTCATGCGCCACTTATTAACAAATTATGCGCAGCTAATCAGGCACATATTTATGTAATACTTGCGCATAAAAAACGTAACCTCGTACGGAATCCTCCCTTGCGCTCCTAATGTTTATTTATATTTTAGAGCCTTTATTCAGCTCGTAAAACTTTAATCTGCACGTCTGATATGGTTAGTTATGACAATAGAAAGTGATGGATTTTTTCAAATTATCATTACTTTCCTTGCTTCTGTGAAAATCATTTAGATCTGCATTGAAGCATTTGAAAGCGAATGGTTTGATAATGGTGTAAACATGTAAACGCTGAATTAAATTCTGCTCATGTATTGCGCGTCAGTGCCTCCATGTATTCTATTTCTCTACACTGGAAAATAAACGAAAAAAAATCATGTAAACTGGTGGATTTTACTGATAACCTGCATTTCATTCACCTTTTTTTAAAATTCCAGAATGAATGGTTTATACAAAACCCAAAGGTTCATCATGCTATAACACATAGCGAAGAACTATCTTTGTTATCGAATGTTGCCCAGGTCTATCGACAAGCTTGTCGGATTTTAACCTAGCCTTGCAATATCCTGCTTTCGCGAAAACCAGTGAATGGCATTGCATGTGCGTTTGTGTTTGAGCGTTTTGAAACAACCCTAGATAACCCAGATACAAAACAAATGCAATACACCTTCATTGCAGCACGAATAAACATGATAAAGAAGTATCTTTTATTTCATCAATCATACTGGCAATATCAAATCAGAGAGACACTCAATTGAAGAAATAAGTAGGGGAACGAGATGACATGCTTTGGTATATTTCATTGACTTCCTTCTACAAGAATCGAAAATACGCGTTTTGAATTCATGAATGAGATGGGATCCTCCTGCAGCGCATAACGGTCCAAAATAAATGAGTAAATCCACTTTCTTAGAGAGAAAAACGCTGTAGCTCAACGTCGGATGTTTTGTTGATAGACTGTAATGCCGACAGCTTACCCCTCTCCTTCTATCTGTCTGTCTTCTTTCCCTATTCTATGTACCACTCTTACAGTCTTTCCACCTCCTATCTCCCCCCCCCCCCACCCCTCTCTCTCCGTCTTTGTCTTATGCTGCTCACCCTGTGCATGGTATATGCCTACAATGTCTACAGTATTTCCCTTTTATTTCTTCTTCCCATTTGCATTTTTGCTTTTCCCTTCAGCTGATTCCCAGATTTACCGGTATCTGCGTGTATTACTTATGAATTTTATCCAACATATGTTTCTGCGTGCATGTGTATGTGTGTGTGGGTGTGTGTGTGTGTTTAATACCTCGACATCTTCAATGAAATTATGAATTCCATGAATTATGTTACTCATGATGAAGCAGAAACAAATTTTGCATGTGGTGACTTCGGGAGTTTTTAGATCCCCCCCCCCCCTGCTCTTTGCCACGTTTTTTTTCCCCTGGATCTATATATATAACCTCATAGAATATTTTCCTGATATGTCGAAATAATCCAGGCAGCCTGCGTCATAAATTTCTCCGAGCTATTGTAATCCTTTTGGACCTAAAACCCCCCAAATGTGCTTTGCAAATGCGGCGCTCTGTTCCCGGTGACTCAGTCCAAGTCATTCACAAAAAGAAGGGGAAAACGTTCAATCACGAATGTCTCGGTGACTCATTTAGCCCTTAAAATAGTCAGTTGAGGGATATAAATAAACGAACCAGACAGGGGAATACAGCGGCTGTCCTTTTGTGATGAATTGTGTCGTTAAATTTACCAATGTTGTAGGTTTATTTTTAGCATCAGAAGCTTTCAAGTTTACAGGGCAGATTCTTTGTTTTCTTGATGATTACAGAAAATTTCATTCACAATTTGATTTTTGTAAGCATTTTCTTTCATGAAGAATTCCAGTCATTTATATGCTTTCTTTTTTATTTTAAGGAACAAACTATCATGGTCTCTACTGATAACGAATAATTTTAAGTTTAATATTTTAACCTATTTTGCGTTAACCACAAGTGATGTTGTAACATGTTTTTATTTTGTTAGAGAACACTGTCCTAATTTTGTCGCCATGTCGAATCGTTATGCAAGCATGGTGTGTATATATAGCAACATAAACCATACATAGGAGGTTCTCATAATACAACATACCTCACTTGATTTTATTGTTTGGAAAAAAAAAATTACCGCTGCAATCATCTTAATGAGAGAGAGAGGAGAGAGAGAGAGAGAGAGAGAGAGAGAGAGAGAGAGAGGGAGGGAGAGAGAGAGAGAGAGAGAGAGAGAGAGAGAGAGAGAGGAGGGAAATGTGATGCAAAATAACTTTGGGGTAAAGATGTATGCAAGATGTATCTAAGTCTAACAGTCACTTTAGGAATGTTTGCGAGCTATTTAGTTTGCGTACGTACAGGAAAAAAAGTAGAAGAAAAAGAGGAATTAAAAATATATTCATTCAAGCCGGAAGACTGTAAATGGAATGAGAAATATAAAGGAAGGGAGAGAGAGATGGAGAGAGGGATGGAGCAAGTCTGTACATTTTTTATGCAGAATGATGCTTAGAAAGATAAAGATCAAGAGAAGAGAAAGTTTGTGTGCTGGAGTTATGCAATGGAGATAGATAAAGACACAGGTATATAACAACACAGAGAGAGAGGGCAATAACGTGAGTGGGAGAGGAAGAAAGAATGAAAGAGAAATAATGAGACAAGGTTAGAAGAAGAAGAGAGAGGGAGAGGGAGAGATAGAGAGAAGTTAGAGGTAAGAGGCTCAAAAGGGACGGATGCAATTAGTACACACATTCCCACTGGAAGAAAACGTTCGAGCGAGGATTTTTGTGCTTGATGAAGTGCGTACTAACGTACCTCATATCCACGCAATATTACGTCCGTCAATTCCATATCTCCATTGCGCAAACAAAATCTAATGGCAGTCCAAACAGCCCGTTGTGTTTGGTAAGCCAAAGAGAACAGAAAAAAAATTGAAGGCCTCCGTAAAAGGGCCTGCGTTTGATTAATCGCCAGCTGACGGTGGAATAATTTTTCAATTATAGGAGAAGTGATTAGGCTGTTTGCATACAAACACGGGGACTACACAGCCTCTGTGTGATTGACATGAAACAAAATGAACGCTGTTTGTTGAATCTCTACAGTCATTTTTCAAGTTCAGATTTAATTCAAGAGCGATGTCATTTGTGAGAAAACAAAGTTGATTGAAAAGGGCAAAAAAAGAAGAAATATAGCCTTTTTTCTCAAATGCACGTATTGATTCTGAAATAGACTACCGTCACAGATCTAACTTTCACAGCTTATTAGAGGGTAAAATTCAGTGATCACGTTTTTTAAAGCGTGGTCTAAATCTCGATCATATTACGCAACAGTAACCTTAAAGAACAAAAGTGCAGAAAAATCGGGAAAAGAAAAATTAGGGTGGATAAGAGATGGATAATGAGACAGAGAGAGAGGGTATGAGAGAGATTAAAAAAAAAACTCCAGCTGACTGATTTTTTCTAGGAGTTAACATTCTTTCCGACAACAAAAAAGATTACATTACGAAAGGGCATGAGTTATAATGGAGGATATTTTCCTATGTTGCTGCATCACGTCTTTTGATAACGATTGAAGAAAAGGGCGAAATACATATATATACATTATCAAAAAGAGAAGCAGAAAAAAATATATGGTTGCGCAGATATGAAGCAATAAAAGAATAGAATCGCAAGCTTCATGGGAGTCGATGAAAATAATCAGTCTGTTTTTTCTTGGTAATGCTTCTGTACGAAATAACACTAAAACTGCAGCTGACCGTTGCATAAACTGGGGACCGAGGTTGCATGTTTCGATCTCACTACAGGACCGACTCACTCCTCTTTTCTAATAAGGGCCTCCTGCCATGCAAGCTATACCCCAACCCACCCATCCCCTATTGACAGTTTATTTTCATTATGTAATACGATTCTAACAAACTTATAGACCAATTTCACGGCCGGTTTATGTATTTGGCCCTCTATCGGCGACGCCATTGCTGCTGTGGGCAAGCGCGCTGACCGCGATTGGCTCTGTGTACAAAATGAATGTAAGATATGAGATATGCCCCGATATTGTTCCATTTACTTTATTCTAGATCAATAAAACAAAGCATGGATACATGGGTAGATGAGGTAAGACAATGGTCATATCTGACGGATGAAGGTATGATGTATTTTTGTAATTTCGATGGTTTTTCAACTTAGTTTTGTCAGTAAAAGTTCGATTGCAGCATAGAAGCCGTAGTAAACGGGAGCCCTAAATCTTACCCTGTTTACAAAGTCAAGTTTTCACTCATTAAATTTTACGCCAAAGTACATAATGATAATGTTTCTTGACTTAAAAATCCCTTCTGTTGATGTTTTTACCCACTGGCGACGAATTCCTTCACATTGCTTACGGAAACCTGTGTAGGGAGTACGGCTTCTCACACAAACAGGCTTCATGAGTCCAAAGCGAGTGAATTTCGCACTCAGTTAGCTTCCATTTTTCAAACTTTCTCTAATCCTTGTGGCATTTGAGCACCGCACAGCTGCGACCTGAACTTCCCTAATAATTTCTCATTGCAAATATTAAAATAAATCTGCATATACTGGTCAAAATAGAAAAAAAATCGAACGAATGTACATAACGCGCTATTGACTTGTGTACTATAAAAGTTGGAGCGCCCACCCCAGTATGTCGAACTGTGTCGAATAGTCTGCTGCCCTCTTGCGTTGTGAAATTGGTCTATAGGCTCAGATCAAACGGGCTGTTATGACTCTATATCCCGTAAACATGAATGTGCGAAGTCGTCATCTACCGGAGATAGCACATAGTTTAAATACCAAATCTTACCTCTCTCCAAGGCCCTGCCCCGGAAAACATCTTATGACAACCAGACAAGCTTTAAGTGCTCTCAACAAGAGAAAAGATGCATTTATTTGCTGTTTTGAAAAAGCTATGAATTATGATTATGGAGATGACACTTAATGTTATAGGAGGCACAAGAACGGTTGTTGATCTCAGAAACTTAATATGTTAAAGAGGACGCTGAATTCTGATGAAAGGTGAAAAATTATGAGTGTTCAGAATTTTCATTCCTGAGTGGAAGAATACCATATCAAATGTCATATGAAATAAAATGTCTTGAGTCATCTTGCGTGGCATATAATATGACTGAAATTAAAGGAATTGAAAGTGACACAAATCAGTCAATAAACTTTCTGAAAAAAAAAAAAAAAAAAAAAACATCATAATCATAATAACTTTCCATCAATTTTAGGTAGAATGATCAGATTCATATCACAGGTATATCTCTTGAAGGCACAGGTCAAGTTCGAAAATGAGTTGAATCTGATGAAGGTCACAGGACAAGGGGTCAATGAACTTTCACTGAAAATCACTTTGCACGTGGTAACTTTTTGCTTTTTTGATCCCACATATTTGTGTAGTCCCATGTGTCAATATCTGTGTCCAGCTCTTTGCAGTGTTTGTGATTTTCAGCGAGATGGACTCATTTTTTATTTTTTATTTTTTTTTATTTTATTTTTTTTTGCGGAACGAGAATATGGGCGTCACTTTTCGAGCGTCGTCGGAGATGGCGTCGATGTCGTTGACAGTCGCGCTTTAATGATAATAAATCTATATAGATTTGAGGTAGAATCACCAACTTTATACCACAGGTACATCTTTTGAGTTTGAAAATAAACTAAATTTTACCAGAGTCAAAGATCAAAGGTCAAAAAGTAAATAAACTTTCTGCAAAAAAAACCCCCCCAAAACCACACATCATAATCACAATAACTTTCTATCAATTTTAGGTAGAATGATCAGATTCATATCACAGGTACATCTCTTGAAGGCACAGATCAAGTTCGAAAATGAGTTGAATCTGATGAAGGTCACAGGACAAGGGGTCAGTGAACTTTCACTGAAAATCACTTTGCACGTGGTAACTTTTTGCTCCTTTTAAGGTATGATCACCAACACAAAATCACAAGTATATCCCTTTAACGTGCATGTCATGTTTGTAAATGAGTCAGTATAACATGTTTTTGATAAAGGTCAATGAACTTTCAGTGAAAAGCATTTTCATGTATATTGTGATAAAGTGTTTAACCCTTGAGATATGATAACCACATTCATACGGCACTTCCATTTCTTGAAGGCACAGGTCAAGTCCGAAAAATACGTAACAGAATTGGTTTTCTCACTTGATATGTAAGAGTGAAGCTTGAGAGATAAAGAATGAAAAACATGAACAAACAGCAGTGTCTCATTTTCCAGGAACAAATTATGTAACATCATCATTTTTTGCTTTGTATAATAAAACTTCTAGACCAAAATTCACATTCTGATTCGCAATGTGAGATGCATTTGAGACAACACTTGGCGTTTGCCCTGTTTCTGATGGTCTTATCATTTCAATATCTTTCATTACACAATTGTTCCAATTTAGAACTTCATCAACTATACTACGAATGATTTCTGGACGGCACCTTTTACACTACGATCGTTTTGGAAGTTTTACTTATGATCGTAACACTCACTGGGTGATTTCAAGTTCGGTGTTGACCTTTTGGTGTTAGTGTTAGGCTGATTTTTACATCAACGCAGCTCCAAATTAAAAATAAAACTGGTCTTGGGACAACTGTCACTTGGAGTTGAGCAGTCAATAATGCCATTTGAACCACTTTTGTAAATTCAGATTAGGTGGTTGGAGCTATGGAAAGCAATCGAAATTGTGCTTCTAACACCAACCCGGCACCAACACCGACTTGAAATCACCCACTATCTTAGCCTTCGCTACAAAGGCTATAAATGCGTGCTGAAGTCTTGGTAACGAGCTTTATATGTGCAGGAAATTTTGACTTTCTATCATGCAAAGACAAAA
>CM057152.1:37484505-37504777 GCA_029962745.1 Echinometra lucunter
ACAAAAACGTCCCTCACCCTGTCAAAAAACGGCATTCATTTAAATTCATAGATTCACCAGTTTTTGTTCATTTCTAGATCACCATGATCACCACTTTACTCTTGAAGTAATTCAAGGCTTTGCTTATCCTCTGTACGTATTGAACCTGTGAAATATTACAGAAAGGTTCATTCGTATAGACATAATGCTATTATGTTAATAATTTGCAGAGTTCTGTGACGTAGATGTGAGGTGAGGTGGAAATAGGAAAGAAAATATGTGTCAAGTGGAGTCATATTTCTAAAGATTCGATTTCACTATTTATTGATTTTTAAGACGAAAGATATTTCCTTTTATAAAAAGAGGTAGAACTTATATACTTGAATGTTACTTTCAACCCAAAATGTAGATCATGATGCATGCATGTAAAAGTGTAATGATAGTTATGTATCATCTAAACTTACAAGTGTTTTTTTTTGTTGTTGATGTTTTTGTACTTTTTACGACGAAATATGATTTAACGTCATTCATTCGCTTTAGAGATACAGAAAATATTCCGAGATTCACCACCTCACCCAAATATTTCATCATTGTTAATTTTTAGCATTTTTGTCATTTTTTAAAATGTGGAAGTGACAATGGATTTTAATCCATGCAGTATCATCTCCATCATGTCCATTTTTTTTATTTAGCATGACTTCAGTCTGTATAAATGATTTCTAAAGCGGTTTATGGTGAAATATCATTGTGAAGTTTTCTGTTTTTCTCCTTTATCATGTTATGCTTTTCGTATCCATGTTACCCGAGATTCGGCTGCTCTCCGTGATATTCACTTAAAATGACTCCATTATCATGCTCAAAATAAATTATTTAGCACTTAATATTTTTACCTGCAATCTCATGGTTTTATTCAAAAAGTTGTTCAAAGCAAAACCACAGTGGTTGTTAAGTTAACTATGCTTGCCACAAATAATATGCACACACATTTACTTCTCACGCATTATTTCGTCTGTGTCGTTTACGACTCGATGGCTCACTACAACAGCTTTCCCCATATGAACTGACGTGTAAGATTCGATGCGATTCGAGATGGAAATATTCGCATAAACATAAACGAAAACATAAAAAGTAAAGGAAATGCCAATGCACGCATACGCATGGATAGCCTCATAAGGTAATCCAGTGTTTTCATCACGAGCAAGCGTTAGATCCAAACTGATTTTCCTCACCGATTTGTTGTCTACGTCTTAAGTTGCTAAGCAACCGCGCTACGGTCTCTTGTTTCTGATTCTTTTTCATTCGCGCTCTTTTTTCCATTTCCTCTCATACCTACTATTCTGAAACGCAATATCACATAGACGAGTGGATTATTACGACCCTGTCAGAAAGGAAGAGGGACGACGAAATACACTTGAAAAGAAATTGATTGATAGTGGACGATATTGCAAGTCACAAAAGGCATGGCCATGAATTTATGCATATACAGTTTTCGCAATATTTCTCTGTCAAATGCACTAAATTCGCTTACGATGATCGTTGATCCCATTTTAAATTCGAGTAGTTGTGTAATTTAGTCCGCCTGAATTATTAATATGAAAATGTAATACTATTTTACATAAGATCTATTAACAAAATGCGGCGTAGGCCAAGTCTGTCAAGGTAAATGTGTTATGTCTAATTTTGTTTTATAATTGATTGCTTATTACGACGTGAATATGAAGCTAAAGGAATGGCACATTATAGGAAAGGTAACTTTACATAACAAATCAGAAGAATCCCGGGATTAGAATTATACAATATACTACTACACACCTACTTATAAACCTTCAGCGTTATCAACTTGGTTCGTTTTATTATCGTGTCCTCTTTCACAGTAGAGGTGTGCCGTAGTCGAGTGGTTTAAAGCGCTTGACTGAAGACGCGAAGGTCCGGGGTTCGATCCCCGGCACGGCACTTATGCCCTTGAGCAAGGCATTTTATCTACACTGCTATTTTATCGTATTTCAAATAAAGTGATGTACTATATGCATATTGATACCAACGTGTACCTGTGTTGTTGTTAAAAAAAAAAATCACCCCTTGAACATGTTGAAGGTAGTAGCCCACATTTGCACAACATTGTTTCAGAATTTGAAGAGAAATAAGCCAATTTCAATTTCAAATGACAGATATTTATGTAAAACTATATCATTTTATCAAATTTACAACAATTTTGCAAAGAATAAGTGAAAATGAATGGTTTTACTCTTAAAGCGTCAGGAAGACGCCTTTACAAAACAAAGAAAATAAAAGAAAACTTGTGTTGAATATTATACATTCTCAATCCTAAACGGGAATGTACTGGGATCTAAAACTTTACGAGTGTTTTTCTTTGGCTTAAATCAGTCTAAAGTAAAAAATAAAAATAAAAATAAAAATAAAAAATATTTAAAAATGAGCAGATTGGATGCCACTTGCAAATGTGGGTTACTACCTTTAATTCCTACCAAACTATACATACAGTACATGTTTAGAATTTCTGAAACATAAGGTTTCTTCCCTGCATAAAATTTCATTCCTCTACTTCATATGACCGTATCAAAATTAACCCCCTCCCCTCCCCTCCTTTCCCAACAATAACAAAAGAGCTATTCTGTCATTTATGAAATATTCCTTCCTCTTTCGACCGGCTGAGAAATGAGTTTTCCCGGCCCGGGGCTGTGTATTCAGTGATGAGAGCAGTCACGGAGGGATAACATTTTCATTTTCTGGGCTGTGAAAGCCGGGGAAATATTACATTATTTGATAGATGTTTATTGGTTGCTGGCAGAAAATAACCGCCGAATGGTGACGGATGGTATGATCGCACCGTCCAATCTGATGAGCGACATACAGTCCTCTACTGCATGCGTGGAGATGATTTCGGTTGAATTTTGAAAATGGCGTTAGGCTGTATAGGCGCCAGGAATGCAAGGCAAATATTACGATATTCAACAAAGACTAATGTTCCACACGCGTGCATGCAGTGCTTTTGAAAAATGTGCACATGCATGTAATCATGCAGGAACTTTTCATATTGCTCTGATATGGTTGTAGTGTTATTTGATTTTATATCATTCATATTCTTCTTATGATTTTAAAAATGTCTACAACTGCAGTCTCAATTTCCTCTGCGTTTGAAAATTGTCTGTATTATTTATCATGTGACAGGGATCTTCAAAATGTATTGTCATGTTATGATTGACTATTTCTCCAACACAGAAAGCTATGAAGATTGTTAATGCAAGCTGTGAATTCAAATCCAGTCACAATTTTAAGAAGAAAGTTGTGATAGCATAAGTACCTCAGATCACACGTGTAAAATGATTTAAGTACATACTCAGATATCTTTAAAAAAGAAATAATTCCATTTTTTTTTCAAATTATTCATAGATACGGACCGAACACTCATCGGCTCAAAACAGAATAAATCTGCTTGTGTTTTCTCAGTTCAGACCCAAATAATGTAGCATTAATATTTCCCCTTCGACACTATTGGTGTTTTAGTTCACCGCTTTATTTGTCGGCTTTTATAGATTAATATCATACAAATTCTTTATTAAACAAACTGTATTTTTTGAAAATTTTAATAATCGAAAATGTTGTGATATAATGCTTTCATCTTATTGTTTTGTGCGGGTTTTTTTTTTACGGTTTTTCCCACATATTTTTATACACTCTAAGAAAATAAGGTTCAATTTCGTAACCTTCAAATGCAACACTGAGAGTTCCTTTATGGGTACAAATTTGCACCCTAAGAAGCATTTTACACCTTTAAGGGTGCAGAGTTTTACCCTTTAGGGAAGGTGCAAAAAAGGTGCTTTTGAATGCAAAATTTCTGCATCCTTAAAGGTGCAAAGTTGCAGTTTTAAGGGTGCAGACGGGCATTTCCGGGTGCAAACAAGTACAAAAGGGTGCATATTTGCACCTTTTTCATGTAGGGTTCAAGATTGCACTCCAAAAGGTGCTGCAGTGTTGCATTAAGGGTGCAAAATTGAACCTTTTTGTGTACTGTGTGATCAGTGTGTACTGATCAAAGGGAAAGGTATACAAAAATGAAAAAAGGGTCGTTTTTCATAACTAGTTAATAGTGAACAAAAATGTG
This sequence comes from Echinometra lucunter, assembly GCA_029962745.1. NCBI lineage: Eukaryota > Metazoa > Echinodermata > Echinoidea > Camarodonta > Echinometridae > Echinometra > Echinometra lucunter. The sequence continues at coordinate 37,488,608 of CM057152.1, forward strand.
GGTTGAATGTGCACTTGATAATTATGTGTGTCCATAAGAGAGAGAGAGAGACTTGCTGTCGAGTTGGGCACTAAGATCATGACATTTACTACTTGGTGAGAGAGAGTGTCAGTGTGTGTGGTGTGTTTGTCGTTTTTACGACGCTGCGGGGGACAATCCTGTTCGAGACATGCATGCCGTCTGAGATTAAGTAATTCAAGAGGTCATTTAAAATGACTCCTCGATCAGATGCAAGGGCTGAGCTACCACTGTCTTGGCGTCGAGCTTATATAATTATTCTTATTTGCTGTAATTGGATAGATAAGTTGTCATCGTATATGCATGCATGATTATGTCAACTGTACTGGGAATGTATTGTGAGGAATGAGCATGTGATGATTAATCTTCTGCAAAAGATTCTCCTTCTTTTGTCTACACCCCCCCCCCCCCCTCTCTCTCTCTCTTTGACTTTTATTGACTTTTCTTTACTCTCTATTCCTTTCTTTATTTCCATCATCTCTCTCGATATCATGTTTTTTTCACTCTGTATTTCTCTCTCTCTCTCTCTCTCTCTCTTTCAATCTCTTTCTTTTTTCCCCAGTCTCTCTTTTGGCGTGCATACAAAATATGTCACTAACTTTCTTTTCCCTCTCTAATAGCATGCGCCAGTTTTGAGCTTTGAGAACTGCTAAAGGGACCCCAGCATTTATGATCAACATCCATTATAATATATCCTACCGCCGTTCCCCTTCTTCCTCTTTTCCCGACAGTCCCGGGTGAGAGACCCCCAGTCTCCCTCCCCTCCGTAACCAGTATCGATCATGTTCGTTTCACTTACTTCATTCACATTTCTTCACCTGCGGCATCAAAAATTTAATACCATCTTTCGTCCCCGTCCCCTCCTTGCTCTGTCTCGCTGCCTCACTCAATCATGGTGAAGAAGTCTCCCCCCCCCCTCTCTCTCTCTCCCTCTTCCATCTCCCGAAAAAGATTATGGAACTCTTAAAATGTAACTCACATTCTCTTAGGAGATAAAGAGAGCGAGAGGGGAGAGGGGGGGGATTGGGAGAGGATAAATGAGAGTGCAGAAAAGAGACAGAGAGAGAAAAAAAAGAGAGAGACGCAAGCAGCTATAAAGAACAAGAGAAAGGAGGTGAAGGACTGAAAGAAAAAAAAAGAACCAAAGGAATCAGTACATTGAGACAGGCGTGACAGTCAGAGAGAAGGAAGGAGAAAACAAAAAGAGACGTGGAGTTAGAAAAGAAGAGAGAAGGGGTTATCTGACGGATTGATGTTTAAGGAATTCGAGATGCAGTCCAATATAGTATGGTTGCTACGAGCTATTTTCATCTCGGTTGGTTTTCATCTGATTTCCATTTGCGCTTACTCCCCTAATGCTTATAGATCCGGGGGATGTGAGCATTTTGCTAATTCATCATGTTCATTCTTATAATGCCATATCCATCGTATAAGCTAATAAAATATTCGGGGTAGCTTTAAACAGCCCGTTATTAAAAGGAAAAAATGGAAGGTGCGGATTTACGTTCCTATGCATGTAGTGGATTTTTTGTATATTTATTAATACAGTCTTGCCGCCTCATGAGATAAATTGGCTCTAGTTGCTCTAGTCAACATTTAAACTCTTTGTTAGCTTTTAGACATGGTTGTGAAAGTACTGTATTTACGTTTTAATTTTCCTCAAAGTAAAATAGGTGTTTTTAGCTCTACAAGTTTAGAAAAATGTCCAGCGTCTATATAGGAAAAGAAAAGAATCGGTGTTCTATTTGAATGAGAGTATTCCTCCCTAATAAATCAGGGGATAAATTCAGTATTCAGAATGCAGTTAACCCATTGATATTATTTCCCAGCATGTATTTCAAGAGTCCAGATTGCTTCTATATACATGATATAGATTTATATTGTGTAAATTATCAAGTAATCATTTTGGAAGCTAATGAATTTAGAGTAGTTTTTTTTAACGTTAGTCATTGCATTGTGCCTTATGTCATCAATGAAGAAATCTGAAATTGAACTGAATTAGATGAGTTCTCACCTCGGCCAATATTCTACCTCTGACATCATTCTCTCATTTAACAAAACAATTTTACCAATCATGATAAGGGGATGAATTTTACTTAAAAATTTCTCTAGACTACTTTCAATTCAGCGGATTTTATTCGGAAATGTATTTTTTAATTAAGCAAGATGCCAAATTTGTCGCTTTTTATTCCACAACCGGTATCACTCTATAGGATTATTGTCGTGAAATCTTGCTTAAATAACTTTTGTTTTAGCGCTACCGCTGAAATAACACTCCAATATTCTGATGTGATTTTCTTTGATAAAATGTTGACTCTGTTTTGCAAGGTAGGGGTGCGTGTGGTTATAGTTCAGTATATAGTCAGCTACACCGATATTCATTTCTTATATATAGACGGGTCCCTTTTATGAGATTTCTTTCTAAGGTGTTTTATTCTTAGCGCTACCCGAAGCGACAGATATTATTAGGTACTGAAACACTTTTGACAGGTAATAAGTGCTATTTACATTTCACGCTGAAAAGAATACAGCGGCGGGGTAATATCTGAGTCCTATATAAAACAGAGAAGTGCATGTGTATAAAAGTAAGATCGGCTGTACAAAGCTCTTGCATGCAGGCCTTGCCTTCACAAAGGGAAACCCGTTTAGTATAGAAGCGCTAAAAGGGCGCCATGAACAGATAACTTTTAAAGTATTGCAAGGATTAAACTATTTCTTCTGCAAATGGACTTGCCATAGTTATATTCTTGCACATTATTTCTGTCTTATTGTTTCCCGACAATGTCGCCATTCATCACATCATGAATAGATATGGTTCGCTTGATTCTGAGACTGTTAATGCTAATTCTTGTAAGCATATTAGAAAGTTTGAGAGTGAGAATACATGTTCAAGTGGATTTTCAAAAAATCAGTCAACCAGGCGCTATTCTCTGGGAGCATGACACGGAACAAGAAATGTATATATCATGCGTCAGCAACATGTTCAAATGCAGTGTCTAATTAATTCTGAACATGCAGCCAAGAGCCAAATTAACTTTTTCATTAGTAGACTAATTATTACTCCTTTTCTCTGGCTGTCTCTCTCTCTCTCTCTCTCTCTCTCTCTGTGCTTGATTTATGTTTTCGTTTATCTATGCAAAATCGCCATAAATCTGTTTCATGCTTATGTTTTGGAGTCTTTTTTATCAAGTATTTTCCTTTTCAATTTTTTCTTCTAATTCTTTCCGCAGAACCTTTAATTTCTTTTTGTATAACCTGTATATATACATCTGTATTTATATATAGATATAATCCTTTAACTAGTCTTATTTTACAAGTTTTTTCGCTTTTTTTATTCGATGCAAAATAACAAACGCCCGCCTCCAGTTAGTGATCTTCAATCATGTTTCAAGGAGCTTGTCCGACCTTTTTACCATTTCCCACTTCTTCTGTTTATATTCAGTCTCCCTCTCTTTTCCCAATGTGTAACTATGTACCACTTCAATCCGTCTCCTCAACATTCATGACATTCAATCATTTAACGCCCACACTTCTGAACGCTCATTCATTCTCTTTCCCCTCCCTCTGTGCATGGCAAGAGAAACTGTAACAATAACAGTGCCACCAAAACAGACCGTTTCCAAGTTAATCATCCCACGACCATACGGGTCAATTTAATTAAATCTAATATTTGTCAAACTTGCCTGCAGGAATTTTGAAAAGAAATGCAAACCTTCACCTTCTGTCCACCTGAGCACCACCATTCATTAAGAGCGCTCGCATACTCTTTTTTAATTTTTTTTTTTAGTCTAAACCATCGTCGATGCCAGCAGTGCAGTTTCAACAATAAACATTGAGGAACATTGATATGATAAAGTCAATATAGGGAGACAATCCCATTCTTACTGATGTCTGGCTATTGGAAAGAGACATGTTGATAAAACTGATAGCAAATTGATTTCATATTGTCAGGTTTTCATTTATGTTCGTAGTTTTGAAACCGCTTCTTCTTCTCCTGCTTTTTCTTCTTCTTCTTCTTCTTCTTCTTCTTCTTCTTCTTCTTCTTCTTCTTCTTCTTCTTCAATGTTCTTCCTCTTCTTCTTCTTCTTCTTCTTCAATGTTCTTCCTCTTCTTCTTCTTCTTCTTCTTCTTCTTCTTCTTCTTCTTCTTCTTCAAAGGTGAAATCAAATATTACTTGCGAAGGTTAAAGCGTGCCAATTACCAAAAGACATTTTGCTTTGTAAGTCCATGGTATGTCAGTGTTTCTATGTCACTTTACTACATTCAAAAATATGAGCTTCAAATTTCACTTTCATGAAATGATATTAAAAGTTTGATATATTCTCAATGAACAAGAAGAAGACTTGTGGATATACCGGATGTCCCAGAAAAAGCGGAACGGTGGATTTTCAACACTTTACCTTCAGAAAGTAGATAATCTTTTTTACTTTAATAGGTAAAGCATCTTCTACCAAAGAGAATAATGCCAAGATCATGAAAATTGGTGAAGTAATTTTGATTCTATGCCCGTTTCTTAAAATACAGTAATTTTCGAATTTCGCATGTTTTTCGCGACAGTGGAAAGCAGAATTGTGTCGGGAATGGCCTTTCATATCGCATGTGTATGTTGCTGACATGCATCAGCGGACTTCCCTCAAACATCGTATTATGAAAGGCCATCCCGACACATAGCTACTCTCAATAGTCGCCAAAAATTAAAAAATGACTGTATTTTAAGAAATGGGCATAGAATACAAATTTCTTCACCACATTCATTGATCTTGGTATCATTTTCTTCGGTAGATGATGTTTTACTCACTGATGTAAAAAGATTATCTACTTTTTGAAGGTAAAGTACTGAAAATCCACTAGCTATAGCCTAATAGACGTATGCGTACGCGTGCCCATAAACTGGGGCGTTTACGGAATCACTGGTCTTTCTATAATTCTTTATTTCTGTCAGACTCCTTTAATCGTTAACCCCGAGATTGTGATTAGGACACTTTAACACCCCACCGCATGCGATATGTTGATTTAGCTTCGTTTCACTTATGTAAACTTTAAATCTTTCCAAAATCGCTTTAGACATGTTAGAAAGATGATTTCTTCCTTTTTTTTCATATAAAGATGTCAATCCAGGCAGCACAAAGTCAATGTAATTTCGATACTATCCACGAATACACATGTTTTATCGTTTATTTGTTTTAGATTAGTGCTAAAGCATTAAGAAGAAACATAAAAAACAAACAAACAGTCAACTATCATTTGCATCTTTGATATTAAGAAATCAAATGTTCGTCAAGTGTGCTTTTGCTAAAATTCGTCTTTTTTTTAAAGGACAAAAAGCATATTTCGAATTTCAACTCATTTATTTATATATTCTAAAGAATTCAGAATAAGACAACTTTAAATGCTCTTTTCATCTGACTTAGAAGGAGAAGTTCAGATAAAGTGAAAGTAATCGTTTATCATGTTTATGATTATCAAAATTCGAAGGTATCGATTTCAGTGTGTATCATGAGGACCGAATTTAGATGCTTTCTCGCTCAATCAAAATTTGATATTCTATCTGTTATTGCGACCTAAAGAAAATTATTGAAAGTGAAAAGTACACCGATTCTACTTATATCGTTGACAGAGAGAGGGAGAGAGAGAGAGATACAGAGAGATAGAGAGAGATAGAGAGAGACAGAGAGAGTAGCTGCTGATGTGTTATACCCTATATGCTTCATTTTGTACCAAATACACTTTTTTCCTTTTAAACTGCAGTGCCTCTTGAAATCAATCCAGCGTGAAGGGTTATTGAACGATCTTTTTCTTAGAAATCAATCAATTCCATGTTTCCTTGAGAGTTGCGGAAGATATACTGTACGTTTTGTGTCTTTCTCCTCATCGCTTTTTCTCTCGCCTTTTTCCCGGTCCCTCTCTCTCACCAGCCCACCGTCTTCCTTTCTTTCTCTCTATCCATCCACATTATCTCTATCTTTCTCTCTCTCTCTCTCTCTCTCTCTCTCTCTCTCTCTTCCTCCCTCTATTTTTCCTTAAGCTTTTGTCCTTTTAACCGTCGCTTATGCACAATGCAACGAAAATAAAAGCGCCAGTTTTTCAGCCACTTAGCAAGTCTGCGAGGCGCAGAAATTACTTGCTATTCTCCACAGAGAACGCTTACCTATTTTCAAAAGCTCTTTCCGCACACAGATACCATGGTAACGGAAGCTTTTTCCTTCACGATGGCTGATTTCAAAAGTAAGGACATTGCACGAATCTCGACGTCTGCATGAATTGACATTTCGCTTTTTTACCCCCCCCCCCTTTCTCTCTTTTCCTCTCTTTCTCGTTTCTCTTTCAAAAATTAAAAAAAAATTGATCTCCCTTTCTCCTGCAGTATAGCACAATACTTCGCAGTATTCGCTGCGTACATAAGCTTTTCGCGTTTATCCAGTTTTACAAACAAGCCTTTAGTTTCACATAGAGTATTTATTTCAATCAGATATACATCATGTACATGCATGGTATGATTAAGATAGAAATTGCGGATAAACGCTGATTTATGCAATACTAATATACAGATATGAAATATGACGGTACCGTAATGTAATGATATATCACTTTTAGATGATAATAATAACAAAACAACAAAAACAACAATTAGAATAATAACACTGATAATAATACTGATAATAATAGTGACAATAACAATTATATTGATGATTATAATATTGATAATAATGACAATGATTAAATAAAACAACCCAAAATAATAACAACAACATTAGTCATGATATTGATAATGAAAATAATGGCATTTATAACAACAACAAGAATAATAATAATAATAATAAAATAATAATAAAATTTTAATAACAATGATAATAATAATGGCCGTCTTTGTAACTACTTGGTTTTGAGGTATGCTGGGTCAGCCGTCCGATATTTTATCTTGCTTATATTAACGTTGATATACTAGCAGCATATTAAGGGCTTTTTGAGAAGGTCGTTGTAGTAGATCCCCCCTCCCCCCCCCCCCCCCCCCAAAAAAAAAAACATTTCGAAGGAGTAATTGAATTAAAAAGTACCCACAGAAGTACGCTGACTTTGTTAATGATTTGTATAACTTTGTTAGTCTCTTCTAATACAGAACAATGACGTCACTATTACTCATAAACACTTATCTCAGTATTCACATGTCTGTACCAATTGCCATATGTGTTTCTAAAAAAATATTCGTTCTTTTCATATATACGAATTGATAAATGCTATCCATTAAAATTATATCCTTCACAGAGGTCATCCTCGCATGCTAACTAATGCAATTCATGTTTTAATAGCATTATATCAACTCTGATCAAATTGTATACTCTTCCGTGGGGGCGAAGAAGGATGGTATATACGCATCGCAGTGCATATGGTGCTCTCTGATGTGATTTCATGATGGCATGAGTTGACAGAGAGAAAAAGAAATATTCTCGGCATTGGAAAACAGTGATGAGGGATTGATGAATGCCCGATAGAGCGTTCGGTAGTTTGTTGTGATTTGTTGACATGGTGACCCAAACAACCATTGTTCAAATTCACGACCGGAGTTATGATGTGTACTAATAACAGATGTAAACAGTGACAAATACTTTTTTATGTAGAAATATAATGATTATGTTAAACCACAATAAACTTTGCTTATTTGATTTAGTTTTTGTTTCGTTGCTAACATTTTTGTAACTTATTTTTCTTTTTTTACACTAAATGTTATAGACTTTTGGAATATTTTTATTTTATAAAAAATATACTAAATTGCCATTTTCATTTAAAATAACATTTGTAAAAAAAATCATTCCCAATTCTTCGAGGGGGTTTCATTGGTACTAAATTATACAATTTTGAGTAATATTGGACAGAGTGTAACATGAATTAGCCTTATGTATAATGGATATTCTTACTCGAGGCAAGAGCACTGAAGCCGAACCTCCATGAATGGTTAATAAGATTGTGATGAATTAGGGTTTTATCCTCCCCAGAGTTATAATTGAAATGTCAGCCTCTTATTAATTACATTGCTTTCGTGTTCTATTATCGAGTCTACTCGCAATATATTTCTACCGTAACCATGTTATTGCTGATCTATTTTTGTTCTACAAGAAACGGTGTCTGTGAAAATGTTGAAAGGACTTGTGAAGATATATAACGTCATTAATGGTTTGCCACAAAAAGATGTAAAGGAAATAATTAGAAAGATTGACATTTTTTTAGCATCCAAAGAAGCTTTTGAGTTTGTTCCTATTCGTTTAAACAAGTACTAATATTTCATTTCTAAATTTCACACGTCTTGCATGGTTTATAGTTTATTATTATTATTATCATTATTATTATTATTATTATTATTATTATTATTATTATTATTATTATTATTATTATTATTATTACTATTATTATTATTATTATTTCTTCTTCCATGTCGTCGGAGTTATTTTCTTAATCTGGCATTTTGTGATGTGTGTTATTAATTTCATATTAAAGATGATATCTAACCGTGAGAGCTGGATAAGGTTTTATTGTCAAAAAATGACAATTACAATAAAAACCAGTTACAATAGATATATGACAGACATGCTCCATAAGAAAAGACTGTCTTCGGGTAAAAAGGCAAACGGAGACGTTCTTTTGAAAGCATCCACGGTGTTATATTTTAAGGATATCAGGAAGATGAGATGCTGGAAAGAATACGTTTGAAAGCATTGAGGTGGTGGGCGATAGTCACAAAAAGATAAAGCATGGCAGTGGCATGGTGTTTTCTCTAAAAAGTGGGGAGTAATTTGAGACAAGAATCTCCCTCCAAAAACTGGGCTACTGTCCTATCTCTTTCAGTTCGCCGACTCAGGCTCCTCGTCCAAGTCGATATGTCCAAATTATTTCTTGGAATATTATCAACTCATAGGATGACTGATGTTTATGAGAAATAATCTTTCAGAATGCTTTATGTAAAAAAATGAAAGAATGGACTAAATCTTTTCATAAGCAAAATTTGTATTATTTTGATCCTAACAATATATTTATATGATAACATCAATTCATATACAGTCAAGTTGAACGAAAATGGGAGCAAACCGCCTTTGTTCCAAGAACGCAAAACTCATATGATATTAGATGTATGTATATGAATTTAGGAATAGTTTCCCGCCTGTAGAATTCAAGCAACATTTCACTTAAAAGGTCTAAATACGTCTATATACGTTAAACCCTTTAAATAGAAATAACGACCAAACGCACTAATTTCCTGTGAGCCCATGTCAGTTTCAAATTGTGGTTATATTGCAAATACCTTGCGTCATATTTTCTTTATCTTCATTTTTTTTCATCCCCGCCCCCTCAATCCGCAACTGACTTTCTGCTGACAGATAGTACCCCCGTCGTCCCTTGTCACCCCTCTCATCGTAACCTCCTCACTGACAAAATTCTATCGATACATGGCTTGGAGCTCTGGCCGCTGTCACGGCGTCACGTGATCTTCCCCTCTCACTTCTGCTGACAAGAGACAGGAAAAGCTCGTTGAGAAAGCCCTCAGATAATCGAACGCTTCTTCCTTTGCAACAAAGAACAAAGGGAAAGAAAGACCCAACGGAAGATAAAAGCTCGGAAAATTGACTACTTTCGACATTTTACAACTCCACGATGGAATACTTATGCAATGACTGCAGGCTTTCTGCTACACGATACTGCGTGTGGATAAAGTCGATTTGTGAAAAGGAATATTCAAATGAATCAAGTGTTGTAGTCAGTGATGAGTGTTATTGACATTTTCTTCTCGTTTGTTTATCCTCTAACAATGCCTCTGCTTAATCCTCATGGTATTCATATTTATATGAAATGTTAGGTTGTATGAAATAAGAAATTCTGAATTGAACGACCTTAGTCTTAAAACATTGTGATTTCGCGCCTAAATGTCGGGCAGCCGGTCACGGGAAGCGGCACGCTCCTCTGGTAATATTTTGCAAGATGTGCTGGAGCTGATAAAAACACTCAATATACTTCCATGTCACTGATGAAAAAGGTCGCAAGCAAATTATATACTAGCCAGAGCCTCTTTCCTGTTCGTCTGCCATCTTTCTCTCTCTCTCTCTCTCTCTCTCTCTCTCTCTCTCTCTCTCTATCTCTCTCTCTCTCTCTCTTCGCTTTCCGTAGTACCCCTTATATTTCCGTCGGGCGAAAATGTAAGACGACGAACACCGAAGACGGATTCCCAGTCGACTTGACTGATCACATTTAATTTGGCTGCTAATTTAATGTGCGCTTAGTAATAATTGCTAATCGAATCGGGGGAAATCAACTGAGTGGCGGGTTTCTGGCGAGTCCGGCATCATACCCTATGTCTTGTTATTACAGCTAAATCACTAGTCCCACAAGCAAGCAATCCCGTTGGATTTACAGAAGGGAAAAAATATCGAGCTCGCGATCCCATCCCGCTTTTTTCATTTTCGGTCAACCCTTTCCAAGCTGATTTTCGCCTGAAATGTTTATTGAATGTCCCGACGGCGAAAGCATACGTTTCTCCATCTTCTTGAGTATTTGTTGATTGAAAGTCGGCAACGCAGTCATGCTGAACTGATCCGAGATCATCATATAGGCTTAGCCTAAATTAGAAAACAGAGAAAGCTTCAGATTTAATACATAATCGGTAGATGAACTACAGCCTCCTTCCCCGATCCAGTTTACCCTTCAGTGTTCCCCCAAATCAAGATCCGCATTTTAAAACATGATGCGCGAGATTGTTATAGCAAGGACAATCGTGAGTATATCCTCTGCAATCTCGCACCTTCAAATTTGATTATGCGTCGTTTGTTGGCTGCTTGTCATCGTTCCAGTGGTGAGCTACACGCTTTGTGCTTACAAATCCCACTTTTTCTACTTGTCAGTGGTCCATTTGGATGGAGAAATCGATAAATAGACGATAGAGCCCACGTGTGATGTAGCATCTTCTGACACTCTCCAAGGCGGTTCATTACTGATGCACGATGTGAATTCAAGATGAGCTTTAGCATCCCACACCGAAATACCATCGCTGCGTTTCAAGCGCATAGTTGAGGTTTGAATCACCACAACCAACTCTTGTGGCCCCTGCAGTTCTCAGCAATAGAAACCTTATTGAATTAATATATGAATACTAATAGACAACCCAAGCAAGATCCAAACCCCCAGACTCTGTGCAGACCAACGTCAGTGAAGCGACTGTGTAATTTGTCTAATTTTATGATGGCCAGCAACAAGCGTGACCTTAATTCATAATTCCCACTTATCATTGCTCATGTCTTCTGTACGTTGAGCAAAGAAATGACGTCACTTTTTTTTTTCTTGTTGATTTGGCGCTCTTTGACAGCCATGCAGTAATGTGAATTTACCACCATGGTGAACATTCAGTGCACGTGCAGCTACTTTGCCAGACGGTTCGCTTGATGAATGTGTAATCTCAGAGTGATTTGCCTTAATTCTTAAGAGGACCTTTTAGAAAGCCTGATCAAGTCTCCCCATAATCAGAATGCTGGCATTGAGAGGCATTTCATAGAATAGCAGCTATATTTGGACGCTGCAGGGGGTGTTCAGGCGCAGTGTTTTTGGCAATGTTCTGCCCTAAATTTGTCGCCCTGTTTCTAAATGAATGTTAAATATAAGTCAGTATTGTTTGGGGGTTAATCTCAGATCGTAGAAAACATATAGTTTAATATCCAACACCTGCAAGATTATGCTTCACCGCCTCTCATAGAAAAATTATCTCTTTTCGTTGAGTCTTCGTACTTAGTGACGATGCTCTCATGATAAGCAACGTCAAATCTCCCTTTTCTGACTTCGCTGACTTTTTAGTTTTGACAGTTTTAGTGGCAATCAAAATGCAAAGTGCGTTGAAAAGTAAAAACAGGGATGCCAACCTGGTAAAAAGCACATGTTATATTTAGAGGGATATAAAAGAGTATTTTAGGTGGAACAGTATTTTCACGTTTTCTCCAATAGACATGATTGTGTAGTAATGCAGTTTCAAGAAGAACGTATTTTCCATGAAATCTGAGTTGCAATCCATGTTTTGAACAGAGAGTCTATTATGTAAAAGCAGTGCATTACAGCCCATTCGAAGTTTGCACTGCTACAATTTTGCACTGTCTTTATGTTTTCAATCAACTGCAGTGCTTTTGCCTTCTCTACTCCCTTTTATTTTAAAGTTTTGTTTAACAGAGAACATGTTTGTAGATGTAAAGTAGAGCAAATGCACAGCCTCCTTGTATGCCACTCAGCATGCATTTCAAAGGTACCAAACTCTTGATACTTCAGGTAGTTCCTCCTGATCGTCTTGGTGCATGGTGGTGGCTGATCTGGGTATCGCCTTTGAAATGCACATTGAGCATGTTGAGTGGTAAGGAGGCTGTGCGTTTGCTCATACTTTAAAACAAGGAAAGCCCTTTGACGGGCAGTAAGCTGTTGACCAACCATATTGAAATCAGTCAAAAGTCAATATGACTAACTAAAAGCTGACCAAATCTTCCACCCAACTAAATTAACTATGAAAGAAAGACAAGACATGAAAGGAACACAAATCTGTTCATTTCATTCTTACTTTAATTTTCTGAATTTAAATTTCTAATTAAGCTGGACACCTGTTCTTTTCTTAAATTCTTGTTTCCTTCCTTAACACTGCTAAAGCTCTTACATAAATCTTAAAACCTTGTTTTGATTTATGTGGTAGCATTTTTATGTAAATTTCATAAGTTCTGAACTCGCAGAGCTCAAAACACCTGTTCATATTTCTTTTCTTTATTGTCTCAACAAATTATTATTATTATCATTATTATTATCACTATTATTATTATTTATTTGGCCATTTCAAAACAATAAGAAATACATGAAGATATACAACAGAGAAAGTCAATGATAAGAGACAAGAAACATACTCCCAGAGTGCAAAACTTGGCTGCCTGGGAAGGAGACAGCAAACTTTAACCTGGATGGTCCTCCTTCCCGACCAAGATTTTGCACTATGAGAGTTGGTAGATGTGCTTTACTCTTAGACACCATTGATGACGAAAGTCCAAACATCTACAAAATGTTCTCTGTTAAACAAAACTTTAAAATGAAAGGGAACTGAGAAGGCAAAAGCACTACAGTTGATTGAAAACATAAAGACAGTGCAGAAAATTGCAGCACTGCAAACTTGGAATGGGCTGAAATGCACTGCTGTTACATAATAGACTCTCTGTTCAAAACCAGTCATGCGAGACCAATGAAATTTTCTCATAAGTTACAGGATTAAATGGGCTTTCAAGATATCAAGAACAAATTGGGAATAATATTATATTTTAGAATTAATTTAGCGCTCAATCAGAGGGACATTTTTTTTTGGACGCGCTGTACAAATAATGCAAAAAAAGAACAACTGGCATCTCTGTGAAAACATTGTGTGAAATTCATTCACAGCCTACATGGGTATTATGGGTATTACTAATTATGGCGTTAAGCGTGATTTGAAATTATTTTCTATATACATGTATGTGGATGTCATTTCTTGTATACTCACAGATGGAATTAGCAAAGAAGTAAAACAAAATGAATATAACGCTATATAATAGGCATGATAGATCCCACAACTTCATTTTCTGGTGATCAGAGGGCGTATTTTCCTCTTTAAAAAAAAAAAACTTTTTACTTTAATTTTTTTTTTTTTTTTACTCTTTATTATTAACCATTAACCAGTATCAACAGGCATTCAATGCCAGTCAGCTAACACACCTTTAAAGTATTCTGTTGGACAGATTAATTAGACACTTTTTTTTAATATTGATGTAGACATGAGTTTAGAGTGAAGGAATTATAAATCTAACTTTTAAAAAACTATTGCGCAGTCGCGTTGCCTTCATTCAATGTGATATTTTTCACTGATGTTGTATGCAATCATGGTCACATTTTGAACATAAAAAATAATCAGTGCAGATAATTATGCGGTCGGAGAAATTAAAACCTTACATTACAGCTTAGAGCCCCAGTAGGTATGATTATTTCCAATCGCTTGAGGTATATACACAACTCTGACAACAGAGATTATATAAATACAGCATTATCTTCCATTTCATCTCATGTTATTCTATAGTGATTCTATAGTCCCACATATAATTCCATTTGCATTGATGCTTCATTAGCAGTACAATGCAAACTAACAGGGTTAACTTTACAATTGCATCTTGATGACATCGCAATCAACTGAATCATGAAAGCATTCATCATATTTTATTTTATTTTATTTATGACGAATGGAGTATCTTCCACAGTTCAACGACATGACCGACAAGACAGTATAGAACAGTATGCCCGTATTGTTACGAAGGATCCGATTTTCGAGTCACTCTCAGGTCTTGACCTTTGGTTTAATTTGATTAAATATGACGATTTTGTCTCTGCCCGAATGACAGTGTTATGATAAAGATTTCGGGCTATTCATAAATTGCGTTATTTCTGATCATGGCCAGCCTCTCATGACTTCTGTTCGCAAGACGCGACAAGTGCGTCCTAGCACACTGAACACTGATACACCTTCTTACCCGATGTAAAAAAGTACTGCAACTTTAATGTAATGTTATCATTTTGTCCGATCGGATGATCGAAATCTTGAACAGTCTCATGTCTAGGTTTTATTTTATTGAATTGCATACATTGAAATGATAAATAAGCTTTCAGAATAGGCTGAATGTGGGTGAATTCGTTACGTATTTAGGCCGTGACGAAGCATTTCTGTTCACAAACAACCGCTGTGTGATGAGAGCGTAACGTCATGACGACCCTTTATTGTCAACAACACTTTGCGTACAGTCATCCCAAGGGGCTGATTAATATACAGGTGAAGAGATCCTTGACGATAAATGAGAATATTAATTGATGAAGACGTGTCGCAAGAAGATAGGCCATTCTGTCTGCGCTTTATGCTACTGATAATGATGATGATGTTGATGATGGTGAAGATGATTATGTCGTACCGTTTTCCATCTTACTTCCAATCTTGTTCTTTTCTTCCTTGTCACCCCTAAGTGATACTAAATACGTTAATGATATGATGATAATGATGACTCTTGTATCGTTTCAATCTCTTTCCCCCGTAATTATTCCCTACTTAAATGTATATCTCTGTAATCTTCTTCTATTTGCGTGTCTCTCTCATTTCTCTCTCTCTCTCACTCTCTCTCTCTCTCTCTCTCTTACACACACTCATAAACATCATAAACACACGCACCAAACATCTTCGTCCACACACACCCTAAGCGTTCTTGAAAATGATAAAAATGACGCCACGCGATGGAGATAACAATATATGAGATAAGGCAAGCACGATCTTTCTTCATAATCCTTTTGAAAAAAATGTATGAAATAAAATGGGTCGGAAAGAAACCCAAACTGTGCGAGAAATGAAACCATTTGAAAAGAAAAAAAGCCGATGATATATTTTTCTTTGATGCATTCAAAGAAGCTGAAAGTTTACTGACAACTGAAAAGGGTCATGCTCATAGGTTCTACATAATGCACAGTGTCGTTAGCCGTCATGCAAAATTGTTGTGATATACATTTTGCATGAAGAAGATGAAAATAGCTGTTCCTAGCCCATTTGATACAACCGATTCTTACATAATAATTTCAGTATTATACCCTCGGTAAAGGGAATAAGTTGTATGTATGTGGGGGTTTGTGTGTGCATGTGGGTGTGGTTTTTTTTTTTTTTTTTGGGGGGGGGTTGAGGGTTTTTTTTGTTGTTGTCATGTATGAATGGTATGAAGAATAGTTACACATCCGGTTCTTAACGCGAACCTTGCTAGCTATACCAGCTTTAAGTGCCGTTGCCACAGATTTACAATTACATTATGTGGTAAGTGATAACAAAAGTAACAGTAGAATTGAGAATTTTGTTTACTGCTTACACGGTTAATGTGGTTTCCTTCGCGGAAGCAGTATATATTATAGGTAGGGTCCTCGTTCAACAAAATTAAAATTTCATGAAAGACTATAGTACTTCTGTCCTTCATGCCTTAACTAGTGGTGTTGATTATTCATATATTGCGCTTCGCAAACGATGTCCAGATGTCAACAAGTAGAGTTATTTCAGCAGATTAATTTACCCAAGCGGTTATGTAGATCTGTGGAATCCGGTAACTTTGTGGA
>CM057152.1:37505277-37572859 GCA_029962745.1 Echinometra lucunter
ACTTTGTGGAGGCTTGATTTAATAAATTGTTGAATTTTGAAGTCTGTGCTGTATAAGGTTGTACAGAAACATATATAAACATCCAGGAATATAAAGATTTATTATCAAGATATCTGTCACTGATTCCCGCCATTTGCAAAACCAACCTGTGTATGATTTTACCTAAGGCTGCAGTCTATGGGGTAAAAAAGGTCTGGCATTAACGTTCCCTTATATATTTCACTTTTGTGAAGCACATGATGATGCTTTTGAAGTGAATTTTATCAGGGCTTCATAAGTTTACCCAATATTACACCGGAGTAAATCCGTTTTTGAGGAGTTGGGGGGGGATGATCACCTTTGTTGCCGATTTTTCCGTGAACTCACACTTAAGTAACCACACACACCCATTCACCCGCGCAGACCCCCCCTCCTCTACATATAATATTATTACTTTGCGAGCGAAAATAACCACTTTTATGGTTTTTTTTTTAAGAGCGTTTCAATATAAATTCCACGATATGACCGTCATTTATGAATTTTTATAAAAAAATCACCAACTGATTAATTACAGTATCATATTTGTACACACCATCCCCCCCCCCCGAAAAAATGGGGGGGGATATATCACCCCCCCCCCCCCGGGATTTACGCCAATGTAATATTACATAATTATACACTTATAGGTAGGGCCACGCAGTTCAGATTTTCAAAAGTTACTCAGTGGCTTTAAAGCAGTTTGGTAGTTTCTTCATTATACTGTCAGTTTTCCACATGGGTACATAAAATGTGGCTTTACAAGAACACGTCATTGTCACAACCGAGACTAGAATTCGTGTCCCCTAACTTTATGTTGAAAAGGTGCACTTTCTCATTTACATGTGCTTCTGCTAATCTTCCAGAATTAATACAATTTTTAATGGAAATATGAAGCATTTGCCAAAAATCCGCGTCTAAATAGGACCCAGTATAATATGGATTAAAATTAATGTCGTTAAGGTAATAATTCTTGCATGTATACAGATCCTTGGCAGGTCACTCGGTAAACATCGAACAATATTTTCACCGACCCTATTCCCCCCTCCCCCGAATGGACGCAAACATTAGACTGAATATGAACACCTTTCATGATTTTTGATGACTGAATAAATGTAATGTTTTATCTCCCGTGTCCTTGTAACACCCATCTCTGGGTGATGGTAATCCTATATCTTTCCTCAATGCTATTCACGCTCGTAGAATGCAATAGTAATCTATTATGATAATATGGCGTGTAGTCGAGATGAATTATTTGCCGGTGGCCATCGGCACGCGCGCATTATATATATTTATATATATTTATTGTATGGGATATGGGGACGAACACCATTAGGAAAATGATTGAGTGGGTCGTGTAGGTTGATAATCACCCAGGCGAACTGGGCGAGTGAAGAACGAATCGATGGGGCTGCATCGGGCTAGGGGCGAAGTAATTTGAGAGTGATGATGAAACAACGGTAACATTAAACATATAGAATTCGCAAGGGAAGAACTCGGGATACAATCCAGCGTATATATGTATGCAATTCATCTCATGGTTTTACTTATTTGTAAACTCATATGGGAAGACACAGAAGATCATCCAGTGATGTCCGATCTTTCGTGGCGCCTGTTGAAGAAACGATAACGCAAATCAAACACGATCAAAGATTATTTTACAGACATGACAGAATTGTGCAGTCCAACGCAATGCAGTTGTATGAATTATATCGCAAAGTCATATGCATGATAAAAGAATCATAAAAGCGAAAAAGAAGGATCAGAGCTTTGGCACAGAGTATAAAATCATATTCTTTACCCGAAATAAATGAAGTAGGCTTAATCATGTTCTCAACTCCACTCTTCGCTCATACTCCACACCCTCGAATCATGCATGCAATGAAGAGTCAGGGAATGAGAAATGATAACAAAATGAAAGGAAAGTAACTCGGAGAGAGAGGGGCAGAGGGAGAGGTGTGGAGAAATAGAGAAAAAGAAAGAGATAGAGAGAGACGGAGATTGAGACAGAGACAGATATAAGCGCTAGTGTTTGTGAAATAAAGAGGTATCATTATGAAGAAAAAAGAGGTTATGTACCAAGAAACAAGTAGGCGAAATTTACAGTTACAACAACTTATTCATATGGAGGTTAACACATTATTTACACTGATCGAGGGGGCGTGTGAATCTTTTTATAGATCAAGAAAGGATATCGGGGATGTCGAGGACTATTGTAATTTATAAAGGTGCAAAGGCATATATCTAGATTTGAAGAGAGAGAGAGAGTGTGTGTGTGTGAGAGAGAGGAGAGAGAGAGAGAGAGAGAGAGAGAGAGGGAGGGAGAGTGAGAGAGAAGGGGAGAAAGAGGTAGAGAGAGACGTTGAGAGACAAAGGCTCCTGCAGCAGAGTCGGGCAGCCAAGAGCTCAAGTGGATGAGATGTGACGTCATCTGAGTAGATGGCTGCTCCGTAATAAACGCTGTGCATATTTACCGACCAAGATTTGTCTATATCTCGAGAGCGTGGATGTAAACTTTATGTCCCTTTTGATATCTCTTTTTTTCTATTACCATCACTTGCCGGCGCGGTCCGTCAGAGAGCAGAAATATTAGGGATATTAGAATCACGCCGACACCGGTGACGAGATCTTGTTCTTCCTACCCCCCCCCCCTTTCACGCCCCACCCCCGCCAGTCCTTAATATTGAGACTTATATCTAATTTAACCGCCTTTTTTTCATGCTTCTCTCTTCCTTGATTTGTGATCGCGCTATCTCTCTCTCTCTCTCTTTCGCTTTGTTTACACGTCTGGTCATATTCTGCAATTAATCCCCAACGCTCACTTCGGGTTCAGTATATCTTTTTCATGGCCGGTATCTGACAATGAATATTTTTGAAAACTTGATGGTGCCATTTTTATGAATCAGAAATAAACTTGATAGAGAGACGGTATAGGTAGGGTATGATTATAGCGCATCATCATGATCAACCACAGTCCAGGAATACAGGCCACTCAGTATTCAAATTAATTTGTTTGTCAAATGACACATACCCGTCTTCACCCTGTCTCTTCGTCCGCGATGGACATTCGTGATATTATGATGTGTGTTGAGATTATTGCCACTCACTCTTTTTTCGCCCCTATGTATTTTGCTGCTCGTCAAAGTCTGTCTGTTACATCAAGTAACAACTGAATATTTCATGGCATCTCATTTCGGATGCATGGTTAAACCAATATTAGTAGATGTTCAAATCCAATGCCAATACACAGTCACCCTCATCATTAAAGTTTAAAATGCCGTCATTATTTGACGAAATACTTATTGTTAATACTCCAGGGATAATAAGATCCAATCATCTACGAACGTGGCTGATTGTGAGAGCAGAATTATTTAAGTGAATGTTTGCTTCTCGAACCCTTTCCATTTTAATCCAGTAAGCGTTCGCTGTCATACAGGACACTATTTTTAATGATTATTTTATTGGGCAAATCAAAGACAGATATGCAGATTTGCAAAGAAGAAGTCATAATACGACACAAGAATTGGAAATAATATAACAGTATTTTAATTTTCAAACGATTGGTCAACAAAAGAGGGAGGGTATGGATTAAGATAGTGTAGTTAAATCGAGAAAGAAGCAGAGGAGGAGGGGGGAGAACTAAATGTCTGAAACTCGATACCTTGCCAGAAGATGAGGAAACTGCATCGATTCCATAAAACAATGAACATTGTTACTTCATCAGTTGACATGCTTGTGTTCCGTTGAAAACGTAGGCGGGGGGGGGGGGGGGGGGGGTCGTGTGTCCGGGCGCTTAACAAAAATGTAGCCCCCTCTTTTCGTTTGGAGTCAACAGAAACTATTCATTAAATAGCAGTAATCTTCACAAATATTTATTCTCTATAATATTGTCTGAAACAAGTGTTAGAAAAAATTAAGAAATATTGCTGGTAAACTTCTTTAAAGGACCGTTTTAAAATGACTGTCCGGATACACAACCTGTCCGGACACACAACATCTGGGTATACCAATTAAGATTTACATTTCTAAATATTACGCAAGTAGTAGCCTTTGTGAATAAATATTTTTCTGTCTCTGATACTAATTACGCTATTCTGCTTTTATTTTTGTTCACCAGGTTTTGGTATGACATCTCCGTCCACGAACTGGGGTCGAGCGATGTTGATCATTTATGGGTTACCCGGGTGTGCAGCCTGCATCCTCTTCTTCAACATATTCCTTGAGCGCCTTATCACGCTCCTGGCCTACGTCATGAAACAGTGCCACGAGCGGAGGATACGCAAGATGAAGGATCAGCTCCAGAATGGCCAGGCTAAAAATGGCGGACGGCGGCCCTCAGAGCAATCCGATGATGACCTGGAGAACTGGAAACCTTCTGTCTATTGGGTGTTGCTCTACTTAGGGATATCCGCCACTGTCTTAGCGTGCACTGCCTCTGCGGTTTACACCAAGGTGGAGAAAGACTGGACCTACCTTGACAGTTTCTATTTCTGTTTTGTCGCTTTCAGCACAATTGGTTTTGGGGGATTATGTTACTAGTCAGGACCATATGTATGATCATCAGTACCTGTATCGTTTTGGTAATTTCGTGTTTCTAACAGCGGGAGTGTGTTGTATCTATTCTCTCTATAACGTAGTGTCTATCGTGATTAAACAGTTCTTGAATTGGGCCATCAAGAAACTGGACTGTCGTTGTTGCGTCCGGAAGCGACCGCGGCCGAGACGGAACGCCATCACCCCAGGTCATCTTCAAAGACAAATGAACTCGGCGGGGAAACGACACAATGGCCGGGTAATGTGGAGGTCACTGATTATGACAGCGAGACAGACGGACGCAGGATGTCTGATGAGATGATTAGCATGAAGGACTTCTTGGCAGCAAATAAAGTGTCGTTAGCCGTCATGCAAAAGCAGCTTTACGAGACCTCCCAGCATCGACACCACTCTAGCAAGAATGGTGTTGGGCAAGGACTAAGCCAGGGTGTAGGGGGCCTAGCTATGCTTAATAATAAACTGCAAGAGACAGATAGGCGCGATTGACAATTACTGAGAAATGTCAATCGCCTTTAGAAAAAAAAAGAATAAATCGCAGCAAAGTCATTACCTAAATTAGTTGCCTTCATCAAGCGAGGATAAATACCGATGAGTGTCTAAAGTTCATTTCTACAAATGCCGCGTGGGATAAAGCGAATGGATGAAATAGAAACACAAATGATAAAATCAATCGTACAACACTGACAGAGAAATCACATTCACAATCATTTCGCTCCTATTAAACTATAGAAGCACAATTACATGGAAAGCAATCTGGAGATTGCATCATATAATACAAAGCATACCCTCCCATGGAAGGACGACCATAGTCCCGTATCCATGGCAACGGAAGCAATCGACTTAATGGCCTATGCAAATGTAATCGACATTACCAAAGGAAAAAAGTAAAAGCGTGTATTGAAGCTCGTTGTCATGACGTCTCCACAACCCAGCTTTGTGACTTTTGCTAAAAGCGCATGTATGGATGGTGGGTTTATTTACTAGAAATATAATCTGCAACATATGAAAGGGGAAAAATAAATTGTGATGGCGTAAATGGAGCTGATAAATTAAACAGGACACTAAAAAGTAAATTGATTGATCTCTCTGGTAATACGCTGTTTGTGAACAGCAGATCGGTTACAATTGTTGATTACAATCAAATAGACGTTAAAAGGTCACTCAGCAACGATGTTATTACATTCTAAACATTGGTTGATACATACAAGAAAAGCAAGTGAAGCAACGTGAAGAGAGGACAGCATGGCTGAATTTCATTTTCAACCAGACTGCGGCTGAGCTGGCAGAATCACCGCAATCTGCATGAACAATGGTGATCGAATGAGAGAATCGCATCCAGATGGAAGTTGGCAATGATCAGTCGGAACATTCAAGAGGATCACAGTAAAGATCAAACCATCCATCGAACAAACTATATGTCTATACTTGATCAAAAATCTAAAATCCAATCATTTCACTTCTGTTTTCTTCAACACCATCAAAGAAATCACCTCGTGCCATTAGTAAACATTATCGATCAAAGGTGTAAGAGGTATATATTTATGATTTACATCAAACCAATCTTGAGTTCTGGTTCTGAAAGTGTTTTTTTTTCAAGAAACTGGCTTAAATTGATTTCGAATTGTTTTATCGTATAATAGATGGATTTTTGGTACCACCAAAACATAAGCAGATTAGAGGTAATGTGCTTGAAATTGCATTACTGATTACAACCATGTTATCCTTTGCAAATAGAGACAACGTTTTACGCAAGCGGATCGGGAACATGAGTTTGATTTGCCCTTTTTTCTTTGCTTATCACTTTGGTATTAACAAAATATGAATTCATTTCTTTGTAGATTTTAAACTTTCGGTTTAAATTCCGATTTGCCCCAATGAGGGTTGATTTTTCCGTCAATACCAGAACTCAAGTCATCTTTTGTCTGTAATGCGTTGGTCTATGTTAAATTCAAGAGGTAGGAGAAGAAGCCATAAGAAGGCTGAATTTGAGTTAAATTAGGAATCGTAAATATCAGTACATAATTTATCTTCATCAGAGCGTCTTGATTGCATGATGGTTCTGAAGCTTCATTTTCTATGGAGCGCCCTTGAAGGTGATATTGTGAAATGTGAACAACATGGGGTAATTGCACCCACGATTTTGAACAAAATGCTTGCACTCAAGCGCTTTCGGCGTTTAATACATAATTATGCGCAGTTATAGCAGACAGTAGATATGCTAAGCCTATCAGCCTTTTAAAAGAGTATCTTAATCAAATTTACCATAGTATGCAAATATTATTAGGGAATTTAGAAGAACGGTTCACAAAGTGACCTTATATCGATTTTTCATGAACAAATATATACATTTTCATACATGTACATATAGTTACGGTTATTTAACATAATTACAGTGATGTTTCTCAAAGAGCAGTGCTGTCGGGTTTTTTTTTCACTGCGATCAATACGAAAATGTATGAATAATGTATGTAGTCAATGGGAAATGTGGTATTTTAGCCTTAAATGTTCAAAGATATTCATAAGTATTTATTTGAAGAAATATTTGATGTGTCTTGTGGAACCTACTTATAAGCCTTTCCTCTCAAAATCGGAAAGTTTATGTTCTATGTCCCGTATTCTAATCATTACCAACAGTGAGTTTAATGGTACCATTTACATTGAGACTTATTGATCTACAAAAAAGAAGAAACATTTATCAAATCGGCGTAGAATGTAGGAAAATATCGCCGAGTAAAAAGATATGAATACATTGAAAGGTTCAGTTGAATGATGAATGATAGGAATTGCATTAGTTCATGGATATGAATAGACACTTTTTATAACTTTCTTGGAAAAAATCAAGATCTGAGACAATGCAGACAATTATAGTAACGCACGTCGGAACACAAGTACCTCTTGCCCATTGCCATTGATTACATTACGTCTCTGTCGTCTCATGAAACAACACCCTAAATTACCCTGATTAGAAAAGCCGTTGTGGAGTGGCAGGTATGATACACAACTGGACTGATTGTGAATTGCTGCAAGTACTGATGATCTTGATTTATCAAATTAAAGTTTAAAATGTAAAAAGTTTCTTCCCACTCCCTCGTCGCTTAATTGTGTATTATAGATATTTTGTAAAACAGTCTTATACAGGGGCGTCTCTGTGTGTGCATTATTTGTTCTGTCTTTACTGTCGGCAAAAACTGTACTATATAAAGACCTTTTTATTCTTGTCGGCAAGGTTTATCCGACGATGCACCCTCATTGAAGTGTTACGAGAGTGACACCCCTGACTTACATTTATGTACAAAACAAATCAACAACTAGCAAAAAATGCATCTCTTTACTGTATGTATTGACCAATCGAGTACTTAATGGTTCCATTCCCCTGTGGGGGTTATTTTACGTCCCAGGTTCGGTGCAATCGAATTTCAAAATACGAATAAAATGATGGTATAGGGTTGGAATATTATGTGCAGTTGTGCCGGATATATAATGTTCTTAAACTATTCAGTTTGACCAAACTATACGGTATGACAAAGAAGTACTCGCACTGTGAGTCGATTCTTAATTATGTAACATGTTTTCATCGTAAAGGCAATGCCACAGGTTGGTGGACATGGACCTACAAGTTTAAATTGGGTATTTCAACAATGAATCCTATATTTGTGCTACATAATTGGCAGAAACTTATGCAAACACTGGGAAACTTGTCACAAGTGATTTACTAAGAAAAATAAATGAGCAAAATTTAGAATATGGAAAAAATTATCTATTTTCCTCATTTCTGTGAAATTTGCCTACAAATCATGCATTTTTAGATTGCTTCCCTGGAGGTAAGATATTAAAAAAAAAACAGGATTTACATCAGAATTAAATTTAAAAGGTCTATCGATTGTTTTTCAATAAGAAAATACTGAGAAAGACCTAACCCTTACAAGCTAGAATGAAATTCATGCTCCTACCTTTTCAGTGACAAAATGTAACGTGAGTAACCGTAACGTGAGTAACCATTATTCCTGTGAAATCTGCAAAATTGACATGATTGATGGGTCCAGTAATTTTCTACTCTCAACCAGTGAAGGTCTCCCTAGCATAGTGTTTTGAAAAGGGAAAAATAATTTTTCAAGAAAGCCTCATATTAAGACACTTTTCATTCAAGCCCTCCTTACAATTTATGCATGTCCGAATGTTGTAACGTGAGTAACCGACATATTTGTTGCGCTGGAAGTAAGTAAAGTTCCTTTTCTAAGGTTTTGATTCTTCATATCGGTACTCCAATTTATTTTCTTAGTAAGTCACTTGTGACAGGTTTCCCAATATTTGCATAAGTTTCTGCAAGTTATGTAGGACAAATAATGATACCAAATACCAAATTTGAACTTGTAGGTCCAAGTCCATCAACCTGTGGAATATATGTGCATTGTGGTAACTAAAATTCATTTAGCTGATATATGTAGTAAGAGAATAGGAGCTGAAGATGTAGCTCAATACCTCTTTAAAAAAGGATGTAACGTGAGTAACCGTGGAATTGCCCTTAAGACTCGGGCGATTCCCCTGTCAAACTCCAAGGATTAAGAGAATGTAGGAAACAGGGGATTAGGAAAAAAGATCAGGACGTCGTTAAATGGATGGGGGTGCACGCCTTTCTCATATATTATTACCACTAATTTTTGTTGGGAATCCGAATTTGTCGGTGATTGTATTGACTCTTTTCTAGTTTCTTACTGCCGAATTTCTAGGTACCTGCAATCGAATTGAGTCCAGACCCCCTTACTGCCCATCTCGTCCCATTTAAGATATTTTGGTGACGCCCCTGATCAAGATGTGATGTGAGTATATGAATTGAATGTATACACCGTTTTGTTTAAGAAACAACACGTGACTTAGACGTGTGTTATTCATAGCAATACAGCAATTATGAGAAAACACAAAGCAGAAAAAAAAATCAAGCATTCTGTAACTATTTTATATCACAGTATCTTAGATAAAATAACTTCATGCTAATATCATACGTTATTTGTGCTTTTTATTTTGTCTTCGTAATATTTTATAAATAATTTGTGATAAATGACAAAAGCATGTTGCCTGTTATGTTATTATATAGTAGAATGCGATACTAGTACTAGAAAGAAAGGATTTTTGACAAATAATGGAATGCTGAAACCGCTATAGAAACTTAAGGTACGACTGACTAAAAATAAAAGATTTCTGAAAGGTAGTTTGAAATCAGATATAAATATAGAGGTAAATGTTATTTTCTATTTTCAATTTAAATTCTATAATTGTATATATGATATATTTTCTTCCACGCTGAACTATATTGTTTTCTTATCTTTTATTTCGATAGTTTATACCAGACGATTATTTTGATGGATTCCATGATTTTTATAACCGAACAAATGTGATGATTATTGTAATGTAGATTATTATCTGTGGAACCTTTCCGGATTGACGTAAAAATAGGTTTCTGTGAAATTTGTCAGTCACCAACATTTTTGTATGAGAGTACTGATGATAATGGGTCGTGAATGAGAAATATCTTACTTAGTTTTTAATTTGATTAATCATTGATAAGTGTTAAAGAGGAAACAGCTCTTCGCAGCTGAATAATTATTTTGCACCAAAAAAAATCAAAGTAGGTTTATATTTCAGAGGAAACTTATGATCTTATACATACCGTTTCATATAATTTAATGAGATGGAATAATTTAAAACGGGAATCAACATGAAGAGCGAATTAAAACAAAGACGCTGAGTTTTTTAAAAAAATTCGTTAAAAGATCTAGAAAGTATTGTTTATAATTTTGTCACAAGTTTAAGGGGTTTTTTTTTTAATGGCTAATCAATAATGAAAGAGAAAGTTACTAAATGGGATAGTCATTTGAATGATTTTTCTTTATGAAAAACGGTATAATTGTCTGTAACAATGTAATGGATGCAGTACATGTCCAAGTGGAAAGAGACAAATACCCAAATGCCTCAGTTTTGTTTAAAGCGTCATGAACGAAATTAACAAAATTAACAAATATAAAGAAGCAGAAAATACTAATCTCCATGTAAACGAACAAACAACTAGGTTATAATAATGATCAAATCTTTGAAAAATTTACATATTCATATGTAGTAAGCTCCTATGGAGACCTAGGCTTCTACCTGCATTTCTTGTAGTTACATTTTCATAGTCATATAATGTCACATAATGCTTTCTTTGATATGAAATGATTTTTCTTTTAAAAGATGTGAACACAAAGACAGCAGCTAGTTCTCCGACCTTCAAAATGAAATATCGATTCAACATGGCACCGCATCATTGACTAATTGAAAGCAACGAACCACAGAATGGACCATACAAAATCTTTTTACAGTATCATTTATACTTTCTCTTCTTTTTCAAACAAGCATGTTTCAAACCCTCAGTCATGAAAGGCGTGGTTGCATAAATCATCTTCTATCATTAGCCAATGCGGATCTCTCCAGTTTGGTATATTTGCATTCAGTGCAAGAAATTTGCATAAAATATATTGGTTTGATTTCATCTCACTATAATTACACGTATTAAGTGTGTGTGTATGTATAGATAAGTATATCATTACGATATATATATTTAAAAATAACTTGAGAGCCTGTATACAATCTTATATTTCCATTCTCCGCTCGGTTTGACGAGTTAGAACTTGTTATTATGAATAAATTGCTCTGTCATTTTTCAATGAAATTGTTGTTTATATATTTGATCCTTTGAAGTGTCTTACGCTCGATCAATTCAAGAAATGTCTCACTTAAAATAAACCAATCAGACTAAGTTTCCTTAACTTTCATCATTGCCATTAGACGATCGCGACGGTATTTACGCAAAACGGCAGTGATTCAATGGATTTTTTAAAACATATGACAGAAAAAATGAAATAATAGCTTGAAACACGTCCATTATGAATAAAAAGCATTCATGAATTGTCTATCTGGATTATACAATCTCTCCTGGGGGGTGTTTCATAAAGCTGTTCGTAAAGCTACGAACGACCTTACGGATGACTGGAATATGATCAGCCAAATGGGATTCTCAATCATTATAAATTGCATCAGCGAAAAGTAAGATATGCAGACGTAAATTGACATTACCATTGTTTACAAACATTTTTATTGCGAATTATATTTTTTGCCACAATTTAATTGAGATAATGGGAAAGTCAGTCACACTTTGTTAAAATGTCAGGAAAAAACTTTGGGCATCCCATTTGGCACTTCATATTCAAGTCGGTCGTAAAGTCATACGTGACTTTATGAACAGCTTTATGAAACACCCCCAGGTCAAACATGTAAAGAAGATAAAGTTCGTAAAAAATGGGGGGGGGGGGCAAAAACTGCACTTAACACTGAAATAGAATCCAAGATGACAAACTCAGTGTAACACACTGCTAAGAAAATAAAAGCAAACTTTGTGACCTCTGGCACTTTCACCCTGTGAAGAAAGTAAACAAAAACTAATCATGATATCACTGCTTTTTTTCAGTGTAGGGCGAAATTCGTTTAAAAGCACTAAAGGGCAGTTCCAGCGTTACGGACATTACATTTCGGACGATTTCTGCAACTTAAAAAGGTCATGAAGATAAAACCACTTTGTTATGCGGGACTGATAAGACACAATCAAGCAAGCAAAAAAAAAAAAAAAAAAAAATCCTTAATCATTAGCAGTGAAAGTTTCAGTCCATTTCAGCACATTCTGTGGTAGTTACGGCATGCCATTTTTTCGTTACGGACATTACATTTGTTGGACAAGAAATGTAATGTCCGTAACGAAACATAGAGTTTTGTGCATGATTCCATCATACGAGTTCCGAATAAAAAGTGGTTTTATCTAATTACCTTTTGAAGTTGCAAAAGTGTAATGTCTGTAACGCATGGAACTGCCCTAATGATAATCACTTCCTTCGGAGCATTAAAAAATAGATTCAGAATTCAAATATAGATTCTCGACATATTTTTGACCTTTTAGAGAAGCCTTTCAGTTTTCTATATCAGTACGCTTTTCAAGGATCATGAAAAAATATTATAAACGAAATGATAATACGTCACGAATCACTACAAAAAGTCGCTTGTGCAAATAATAGAAATGTGAAGCTGGAATCATTTATTATCTGTTATTTGCTTCCGCAAAGTAGTAAGGGTGAGATAAACTTTAGTTTCGCTTCAAAAGAGCCTCTACCTGGTATACCATTTAACGGTTTAAGTGTATCAAACAATATTTTATCTTTTCAAATAGAAATGACGGCTGGCATGGTAATAATCATAAAACGTATCTTATAAAAAGGTATTTTGGCAGAGTTTTGACATCGATTATTCTTCATTTGTAGAGTAGTAAGGCACATCTTTTCAGTTTTTTATTGATATTTCAGACGGTTACATTCATTTTTCGTCTGTTTTGATAAGATTCACATCTTACCGGCCCATAAACTGTATGGCAAAGATGTTGACCCGAGGTGCGCAGTAGTGTTAGATGAACATGAAAATCCTGCCAGGCCCACTTACTACGTCTGGATCTAGTGTGGCAAATGTAGATTGATGTCTTGCCAACGGAGGTTAGTGCCGTGCCAGCTAGAGATTCGAATCCCGCAGTTGGGGTTAACAGTCCGGAGACTTATCCTACGAACCACACAACGCCTCTGCTGAAATTTAATTGAAGAATACTTTGGATGTTTTAATGAAATATTGGATCTATATAAAAATTTAGTGAATATTATGCATCATTGTCATCGTCATCATCATCATCATCATCATCATCATCATTATCATCATCATCATCATCCTAATGATATATCATGAGTTCATGAAACCCTGGCTTGTTGACCCGGCATTCGTAATTCGTTTTCCTTTTTCATGGAAAACAGATAATAAATAGTAATCACCATCATCATCATCAGCAGCAGCAGCAGCAGTATCTTTCATTATCACAGAAAAAAAAGACGTGTATTAGAAAGAGACCGTATAGAATAGACATACTGTATTAGACTGTGCATGCCTTGACACAGTTTCTGGGAAGATTATTCAAACTGTGCCTATATCTGAAGAAAGAAGCCCCTCCAACAATTTGCCTCTCTCTAATCCATCTTACCAAACCGCTGCTCTCGGCGCCGTAATTGCAAATTCAGTTTCTACCTTTTTCATCTTCCTAAAAAAAAAAAAAAAAAAAAACGGGCTTCGTTCACGTTAGGCACTTCAAGACGCCGCAAAACTCCAACGCAGGGAAAAGGAAAGTACATTTTACTGGGCGGAAAGCGTAGTTTGGTGCAACATCATGTCACGAAGCATCCCCTTTGTTTCTCTGTTATGAAATGCGAAAATGTGAAGCGATTAAAAAAAACCCATTAATTTTAACTCTGCTATGGCATTTTTCATAGGACGGTGATCTATATGTGAAAGAGGCTCAATTTTGTATGTCTCTACTCTCAGGCAAACTTGCTTATTAAAGGTGCCAGAGCACTGTTGTCATAACGTCAATACCTTATTAGCAAATGTGGCCATGGCGTTCTTTGTATTTATTTGCCATGCCGCGGCTGTGGCTCAGGTGGAGGTAGATTTGTTTTCCTTTGATTAAAACAGATTAGAAATATAGGCATCAGAAGAAGAAGGATTTTAACTTCAAAAAGCGATACGCATGCAATATTTTTGTAATTTAATACGAAACTTAAAGCAGATTAAACAAAATAATTCAAAGATTCGTAATGGTAGGAGATTTGAATTAATCATACAACACATTTTTCCTACTGTCATAAAGTCTCCCTGTTTTTGTACAATAAGTTGATAAATTAGAAAAAAAATGGGAGTAAATAAACAAGAATTTAATGCACTGAAGGGGAGGGTTATAGAATCAGCAAAGCTGATCATCTTTTATTATAATCCTTTTGCGTCCCTTTAGCAGAAATGACTGTGGAATCAGGTGGGGTGGGTTCGAAGAGAGAGCAAACGGTCACAACTTCCTAAATGCCAATTTGTCAAAAGTCAGGCTCAGGTGGAGCAAACTCTTCTATCCCATGCTCCAGTTATCATTCGAGTTGTTGTAATGGTGAGATAGGCGAGGATGTGTCATGCAAGGCAAGAAAATAAAGAAACAGGGAGCGATGGATAGGGAGAGAGAAATAGATATAGAAGGGGGTGCTAGAGAATGAGAGAGAGAGAGAGAGAAAGAGAGAGAGAGAGAGAGAGAGGGAGAGACAGAGAAACAAACCGAGAAAATTAGGGAGAAAACTAAAATACCATGAAAGGGCACTCCGCCCACGGAATTATTATTTTCAAACCTTTTTTTTATTGAAGTAAAGTCTTACTTATCTACACGTTTG
Source organism: Echinometra lucunter (assembly GCA_029962745.1). Lineage (NCBI taxonomy): Eukaryota > Metazoa > Echinodermata > Echinoidea > Camarodonta > Echinometridae > Echinometra > Echinometra lucunter. The sequence goes on from CM057152.1 coordinate 37,520,169, forward strand.
TGGCCAAAGAGCAAAAGTGTTAATGTGTTGGGTTTTTTTCAATTAACATCAGACTGAAAGAGTCAACAGGATCCGTAGAAATAAAGTTTAAAAAAATAAAGATTAGATAAATCTACAATGTTTCTCGAAAAGATCTATTGTCATCATGAATCCTGAAATCCTCAAATTTATTCTTCTGAATCCAGCAAGTAATACACCTTGGCATATTAACCAGTTAACAATTAATGTGGCGGTCACAACCGGCTATGCAAATCTACGTGTTTTCTACCACGGATTTCGCAGTAAAACTTTGCGTCGAATGTTTTTCGAGTCTCTGTTTCAGGTCTCCGTTTTTGTTTTCAGTTTTTTTTTTAGAAGCACAAAAGAGCACGAAGGCTAGCAAGGAAGCTGTTGGACATGTCCAGCAATCTCGGGTTGTGGCTACCTGTCTTGATGAAAGCAGGTGACGCCTGCAGCTAACGTATTTCTTGCACGGGCTTCTTGCGGAGGCCTCGCGAATCCCGTGGGGCCGTACACTGCCTTATACAGAGCCGTGGCATATCGTGCGTCAGTTGCACGGTCTTGGTGCAGGGGCTGTACGCTCGTCTCAAGATTTCGTGCAGGGAGAGGGGGTTATTCATGAGGAGGGTGCAAGATGCCTAAGATGAGATGCAGAAAGATACGCAACTGGTTGTGACCATAACGTACCTAGGACCTACAGATCGCAAGAGTTGGCCCTTGATCGACTGCAGACTGCGGACACACTTCTGCATCTTCTGTAAAAAAGACATATACGCCTGGATGTGACTATAGCATTAATAACAATTATTATTAATGAAATCGTGTCATTTCAGGATATTTCCTAAGGAAAATATTATCCCTATTGAGAGATGAACGATAAAAGCCAATGTAACTCGGCTTAATCCTGCGAAACGAATATGCTGAAGGTCGTCCGGCAGAATAATGCTAATGTTGATGCTGCTGCCAAGGGAAAACGAGACAGAATAATCATTATTCATTAATATTACTACTACTACTACTACTACTACTACTACTACTACTACTACTACTACTACTACTACTACTACTACTAGTACTACCATCACAACCACCACCACCGCCACAACCACTACTACTAATATCAATTCTACTGCCCAACTTAAAATTTTTAACTTGAGATATGAAAGAACACCTTTTCTAGGCCGGGTTCTAATTCTTGCATTCATCATGGCCAAAATATGTCCCTTTTAATGAAAATTCTCCCCCCCCTCTCCCTCCCCCCCCCCCTCTCTCTCTCTCTCTCACTCTCTCTCTCTCTCTCTGTCTCTTAGAAAATCTCTCTCTTTCTCTCTCCCTTTCTCTCTACTCCAACGTTTTCGATCTCTCCCCACCCCTCTCTATCTTTCTGTCTTTCTATCTTTCTTTGTGCATCTCCCTCAGCCTCCACGGTGTATACATCCCACAACTCCACAATAACCATGACATTCAGCTGGCGGCAAACGAGTCAGATTCATCATGTCAAACTCCAGCTCGGTTAAAATGCAAATCGTCATCTCTTTATGACGTCATACATGAAGATTGCCATGGCAACTGGGCGAATGTATACAGTTCATTGGCCATCATGAATACAATGATGAAGAGAAATGGGTAGAAAGTGAGAAGGGGACTGAGAAGGGAGAGGGATCGGGGGGGGGGGACATTGAGAAGAGAGCGATCGGGAGGGGGTAATTAGAGAAGGGTGTTGATTAGGACAGTTTGGAGTACCTCGCGACAGCATGATACATGTAAAGCAAACACAAGGCAAGGAAAATAAATATCACAGCTATATCATAAAGATAACTGAATCCCGAACATTGCCGAAAGAAAGTGTGTGTGAGAGAGAGAGAGAGAGAGAGAGAGAGAGAGAGAGAGAGAGAGAGAGAGAGATAGAAAAGGAGGGGAGGAGTGAGTAATAAATAGACCTAGTGAGAGTGACGGTTGAGATTGTTCAAATCAAATCAAAGAAATATTGTAAAGTCGAATTTTCCCCAAGCTTACGATATCAAATCAGATCGTTTCTGATAAAGATATAAAACGTGGGCACAGTGATTCTTGCACGATTTCTCTTCTTACTTATTAAAGAGTGCTCCCTCCCCAAGTCTTGCAAATGAATTTGATATCATGGCATTTACTGGAACATTTCTACCTATACAAACCCCTGATACACTATTTCTTTCCGTGCTCATCTAAATAAACCTAGTGAGAGTGAATTCTGAGATTAATCAAATCAAATCAAAGGAATTTTGTAAAGTCGAATTTTCCCTAAGCTTACGATCTCAAATCAAATCTTTTAATCAAGATATAAAAGTGGGCACCGTATTCTTGCACGATTTCTTTGTGCTCCCTCCGCAAGTCTTGCAAATAAATTGGATATCATGGCATTTACTGGAACATTTCTTCCTAAACCCCTGATACACCCTTTCTTTCGGTGCTCATCTTTGCCATGTTGGCTTTGGAAGAAATGGAACAAAGAACGATTTGATAGAAATAATTGAATCAGGTGCTTAATAGCCTGCGCAGCCGTCTTAAAAATGGCATCTATACGAAGCCCTGTGGCAATTATGACGCTCATTTGCTCGCGTCTCGAGAAAAATTCGCGGAATAATCAGATACAGGAAATTCTGTAGGTATCTGGATATTAACAAAGAGAACAACAAATAACAGTCAGAACAAATACATTAGCTAAAGTCTGTTTTCAAGACATAATGTTTGAATTAGTGTCAAGAATGCTCCTGTTGAATAGGACTTTTGTCGTAAAAGCGCGGAAGGTACAAAATATCAAGTTAAAGAATAAGGAGAAGAGGAAACTAAATGAAAGTACATGTATGAAGATTGTAGATAAAATGAATCCATGGGAAGTTATTTTGAATAACTGAGTAAAATTGAAAGCAAAGTGATAAAGGATCTACCAGGTATTTAACCTGACAATCGAATGCCCATACATTTACAAACACACGCACACACACACGCGCGCACACACGCGCGCGCACACATATCCACGCACATACACCCAAACAGATATAACGAATAATCCAGATTGTACGCACATGACGTTGTTTTATTATTACTCATGATGACACGTCCACGACCTTTTTCACAGCAGTCATCAAAATCTTGAAAAATGAAAAATGAAAAATGTTAGTGGCTGCGTCGCTTGTTCACTGTATTTGATGTATTTTTCCCCGAATCTATAACATTTTGTTATTGCCATTAGTTCGTCTCTGCCCCAACCCTCCCCCCCCCCCCGCTTCACTTTTTTGCTGTATGTCTGAAGCTTTTCTCTACTGCCCTTGAATCATATTCTACAGCTGTAGTACAAATGCCAGCCAGCTACCCACCCTTCCCTTTCTTCTCTTTTATTTTGTTTGTCTGTTTGTTGTTTGTTTGTTTGTTTTTCGTTTTCGTTCTGTTCTGTTTTGTTGTTGTTGTTGTTGTTGTTTTTGTTGTTTTTTGCTTATCTTATTTTCGCTATTCATTTTGCAGTGCGGGAAAAGGGTGTACGTAAAACGCACAGACCATTTAGTCTCATAATGAACCTTTAAAGTTATTTACATCTTAAGGTATACTTTCTACCTCTTCATGATATAACAGTAAAACTGTACACTGTGAAAACTATTGGGTAAAATTTTAACCAGCACGAGGTTGATTATGATTATGTCCAGCCAACTCTGGGCAATATTTTTACCCAATGAGGGAAGCATATTGTCCAGTTGGGGTAAAAATAAGGAGTAATTACTCTAGAATGGGCAAAATTTCCATCAAATTGGATAAAAAGAAATGCCCAAAGTTGGTTGGACACATAATCACCCTCATGGCACATTTTTTACCCAATATTTTTAAAGTGTAGATTGGTGATTACGTAAGAAAGGCATGTGCTTGCAGGGGTGGACATGTCATGGAGAGCTGTTGGGGTGGCTTAATTAATACCGGTCAATGTGGTCTGAGTGGTTGATATGGGAAAAGAGGGAAGATCTTATCAAATCCCTGCCCCACCCCCGGGCTCACCCCCTTAATCGGAATTTCAGCCCAAGTTCACTATAATGTGTGTATGTTATATTTCCGACATAATATTGTAGCTGTACTGCCTGCACAACAGTAATTGAGAAAACGAACACTGATTATCATCAGCGGAAGGCGTGATGAACATTAATTTTGCAGTATAAACATGTCGATAAAAGTACTTTCATAGCTTTTATTGGCTATTGCACTATTGTACGTTACATAATGTTAACGCCCTTTTCGCGTGCCAACTAACACCAAAGTTACAGCGATTTTTTCCCCTTGAAACGTACTCGTTTAAGGCTTATGCTTTTTCTGCTAGGGGATAAGAGCATATTCTTGTTTATTTATGGAGGTTTACTTTTCGTGATGAACTTTTCTAATCAATAATTATTCAGTGTTATGCAACAGCAGTCTGTCTGACATATACAAGGAAAATAAGCAATCAAATCTGCTAAAAGAAAATTTCCTGAAGTTGAATTTCATTAGAAAAAAAAATCATGAATATGAAGGTGGGTATACACACAGCTCAATTTCTTCATATTTATTTGCCTATATGACCAACCTTTTTTTTAATATACTCTATATAATTTATAACCAATATTCAGTAGTAATCTGGTACATTCAGTACATCTACTTGATTCTTTGAGAAACACTTTGTAGAGGGTGTCTTGGTCTGATGGATACATCGACGAACTCTAGATCACATGGTTCGCGGTTCGAGTCCCATCACCCTGACACTAGTGTCTTTTGGCAATACATTAATCTATTTTTGCCATCCTCAACCAAGGTGTAGTAAATTGGTACCCGGTAGGAAGAAATTTCTTGAAATGCTATACTGGTAGAGCGCCGTAATAGCAGCCATATTATGCTAAAGCAGGGTTAATGACAGTGGATTTCATGGAGTGTCGGTTTTACAGACATGAGCGCTATGCAAAATCCCATTATCATTTAGATAAATGTGCATAAGATTAGCTTTCTAGCAAAGTACCAGCACTCCCACACACCCATGCAAGATACAACTACCTTAAAAAAAAAAACGATTCCATTAGCTAATTAATGAATGACATAATAATATTGCAAGACACATATATTGGTGTTTCAGTGCGCATTGTTGCCTTGTGCAAAGCGTATTCTCCAACAAATTTTGTGAATGTAATGGGGACACAGGACATTTTCGGGGGTTTTTTTCCTTCAGGATTCTTTGAAAGTGATATAAATGACTGTATTTTGGTCTTCAATATGGAAATCATATTCATGTTTAGTCACAGTACTGAATATACAGTTCAAAGTTAAAAGTGTTTCCTTAATAAACCACTTCGAAAAGATATTTCAGTGTGGTGCAACCTCAATATGCTGAAAGATGATGCACCCCTAATTAGACACAGAATTTCCATATTTCCTTCTCCGTAAACAGAGGGTAGAACAGATAACATCCGCGGGCCTAACCTGATGCAAATGAAAGATTTTATCAAATGAATGCCCACGAGCCTAAAGGCCAGGCATAAATTGGTTTTTCCCCATCACAGTATCATAATTTTCGCTGCAAAAGGTCAATTCCCTTTAATTGACAGGATTGGCACGTGAAAGAGGAGAGCTAGGCTTGCAGTTATCCACAGGGAATGAAATAACATTAGATGTAAAATGAGCGCCGGAATTAGCCCACTTGTCGAATATGGAAAAGGAAAAATGCAGCAAAGGGCATTTTATTTGACGACAGAGTGTGGTGCGGCTTGGTAAGTGTACTGCGAAGAAGCTTTAAGATTATCACCTGTGTCAAGGCGCTGTCTATCATATTTATTTTGTCCCACGTGATTGTTTTCTCCGTTTTGGATTTTAAAGATGTATTCTTTCGTCTCATACCTTGCTTCGTAATACCTGCACCAAGACGTTCTTGAATATAAGTCAGAGCATTATAATGTAGTCATTTTCCAGGTAACTGATCACATCGATAAAATTTTCTTCCGTCTGCAACATTAAGAAAGGAAAAAAAAAAATCTGTTTTACTTGCGGCGTCAAAGGGGAGGGGGAGGGGAGTGGTGCATGTTCATATTTTCATGTGGGACGAATAAAGATTTTTTTTTGTCAGACACAGTAACGGCAAATCTGAAAATGTGAGAGCACTCCAAAGTTTGGAAAAATTCTAGGAAAAGCGGGTTGGAAGTATCCTCCCCCACAGTCATGACAGTAAATAGTTTAACAATGTCCATAGCAGTAAGACAAATTTCCCTTGAAAGTCAGACCTTGTTTGCCAACTCATGCTCTTCTTTTTCTTTCTTCCTTTCTTTCTTTCTTTCTTTTCTTCTTCTTCTTCTTCTTCTTCTTCTTCTTCTTCTTCTTCTTCTTCTTCTCCTTCTTCTTCTTCTTCTTCTTCTTCTTCTTCTTCTTCTTCTTCTTCTTCTTCTTCTTCTCCTTCCTCCTCCTCCTCCTCCTCCTCCACATTTTTTTAAATTCGCAATATTTACAAACTTTCGACACACTGATGTCATTTCAGCGTGGCATTTACGAGAAGTTTAAAGAAACAAAATGGCACTTGCATGTAAGGGGGGGGGGGCGAGAAGGACAAAGAGGAGCCGAACCATTTTCACCAAACCTCCAAACGGAGCTGCATGAAGAAATGTTTAAACTAAATAACCTATTTTCACTACTTCTACAATTATCCGCATGGTTTTAAATTTCCTTTCCTTCTGTAGTCTTTTTTTAATCAGATATAATGTTTTGTGCCAGTCTAAAGAGCTTAATTATTGTACCGTAGAAATTATGGAAAAGAAATGTGAATCTCACGATAAATGCATACCTTCAAAGCCATGCCACTGAAATACTGTCTTTTGTACCGTACCGATATAGTGTCTTTAATTTGCAACGTGAGCAAATGATCGCGTTGCACCGTTGTAGTATCTCTCGTTTGGGAGAAATGGTTTTTCTTTGCAAATGATGATGACGTCTGTGTATTCTTAATCTTGGTTTTTGCGGCATATTAGACGCAGTTTTTCCCCAGCAATATCGAGTTTGTTTTCAATATTCTATATAAAGGCCATTCATCTGCATTGCTTTCTTTGACGATTTTTTTTCTTTTCAACGATACATTTTGCTAATTATTTTCAAACAAAAAATTCACATGTCAAGCGAAAAGAAATTTTAAGGCTCTTTATTAAAGTAACAAAAAAAAAAGAATAATGTAACTTATAATTGTGTCTAGTGCATTTTATCGAGAAAATTTCATTTTTCGCTATATCCCCCCCCCCAAAAAAAAGCAGTAATCGTAATAGTAGTAGAAGTAGCAGCAGCAGCAACGGCAGCAGTGTATTCGTGTAGCAGTTATAGTAGATGAAGCGGAATAAGTTCTATTAAATTACAGTTGTGTCGTTAGTGGTGAAAATTTGCAAAGTAGTAAACGTAGAATCTTCAGAATGAAACCGAAGCCCAACGTGCTTACTTGTGACGATGATGGTAATGTTTGAACAGTTAATGGACCATTGAGTGAAATTCATGTTTCCTCTGAGCCAGAGACCGCGCGAATGAAATATGAGTGCAGAGGCGTAGCACTGGTTCTGTTGTGAAGTGACACTAATGTGTGTTGTGGGTGTGGGTGTGTGTGGGGGGGGGGGGTACTTGGGAAACTTGGATGAGAGGGAGCAAAGTGACCGAAGGGGGTGAAGGAGCTTTTATGGCGTTCTTCACTTCAATCTTGGACTAAATACCTAATCGTATCCCTGCTCCTAATCTAAACCCAGATGCCAAATGTAACCCTGGCTATAGCCGAAGCATATTTTGGAGCACCACCGATATTTTTCGATCAGTACAGCGACTCCATTAGTGCTTATACATGTATATAGCAGCCAGTAACCAAAATGCATTCAATGAGCATGCTGAAAGGAAAGCGGTAGCTGAAATTAATATCAATTAAGTCTAAATTTTCTTACTTTCTTCTTATGAATCGATTTCATATAATTTTGTCAATGTGTGTGTTTTTACATCACTACATGTCACAGGATAATCAAATATTTGGCAGACGGTACTATTATAATCAACTCCATCCCTTTAAATTTTGCATAATTTCGAATACAGCATATGATATTCGCGTAAACTAATCGGTATTTTACTTAACCCAATTAAATTCATGGTTGAAGGACGCTGTAGTGGAAATGACTGCCCTTGGAAAGTAAATGAAGTTTTTTTGTGTGTGTTTACCCTGTATTGTGGATAATTATATAAGACTAGAATGATTAATCGTGTGCTCTCTCTCTCTCTCTCTCTCTTCTCTCTTCTCTCTCTCACACACACACACACACACACACACACCCACTGTATATGCAATGAAATATGAATAACGTGTGCTTTTCTTTAGTAGATGCTTGACCATGTTAACTGGATAGATAGAAAACGAACACTATTTTGATCGTATAGACTGGTAACGTATACATTTAAATCCAAATTTAAAGCCAATCACACAGTATTACATTAATACATGTATCTGGAATGTACCAGTATTCTCCTAATATTCAAAGGATTAAATACCTTTCCTTTTCAACCTCTGCACACTTAGAATGAAAGATTCAATTTTGCAACCTAAATGCAACAATGGCAGCACCTTTTGGGGTGCAATTTTGCACCCTACATGCAAAAATGCACTCTTTTGTACTTGTTTGCACCCGTAAATGCCCGTCTGCCCCCTTAAAAGGTGCAACTACACCCTAAGGGTGCAGAAATTTTTACATTCAAAAGGGTGCAAATTTGCACCTTCCCTAAAGGATGCAACTCTGCACCCTTAAAGGTGCAAAAATGTGGCTAACTGAATTCTTAAAGGTGCATAATCCTTCTTTTGGTGCAAAGTTATATCTATAAAGGAGCTCGCAGTGTGGCATTTGAATCTCTAAAACGAAGCCCCGTGTCTCTTATCAGTGTTGGTAACTACTCTGCAAATCTGCTTCTAGTTATTAACCATTAAATCTGAAATCATAAACAGCAAATATGACTAACCTTTATAATTTCGTAATTAGCATGCAGTACACCGATATGCATACGTAACATCTTAAGCGCCATTTGAATTTCATTGTGTTTCGAGTTGTTTGCCTATACGTCAATTAAGCCTGGCAATTAAATGCCATACTTCTTGAGTATACCTTTATCACCCTTCATTACATGTAAGTTTTGTTTATAAATTCTTATTTAGACGAATGAAAGTAATTTCAACAGTTTTGGTTGAATCACGAGTTTCATCACTGGGAATTATGCAATCTATTGTTCTACCGCTAGAAGATCATCCTTAATTCCTTTAGGTTAATTCTAATAGTTCTAATATCTTAATGCTATTTAAAATCAGTATCGAGTCTCACTGATTGAGACAAAGTCACCTTGATATGGTTCCTAGAATAACTAAACAGTAGGACTGATGGCAAAGTACACAATAAAGAAAAAATCTTAAAATTTCATAAAAGTGCTAGTAACGAAAAAAAAAAAAGAAGGTGATTTCACTTGCATTTTGGTGATATTTCATCGACTATAACATGCCGGCTGAAAAAAGAATGCGAAATTTGACAACTAAGCCCCAAATGCAAGTTACAATACAATATATTACCTGTCAACAACAATGGAGGAGTCCCTAAATATTCACACGTTTCCACACTTAAATTCCCCAAAGTAATCTGAAGAAACAATTACATTGTGAAGCGATAAGTGCCTTCATTATAATGCCTCAATATTTACAATGAAAAATTATAGACATATCTAAACTTATCTTTAAGGACACTTGAGACCCTTTATAAATTTATATTCAGATATGTTGTGTTGGCTTCCATACGTTACGTAAATACTATGCTCCATAAAAATTATGATTTCAGACTAACAATGGACCTACGATTCAAAGGAGATCTAGTTCTTATTTGTTTGAATTCTGACACAGTTTTGTTCTTACTGTCTGATGTGTTACATTACACTGAGGTACACATAAGTGCGATGTAACACATCGAGAGAAATAAAATTGTATCAATAAGTAAAGGTAGTTACATGTGTGCTAAAATGTGGTCATTTTCTCTGTCTGTTCATGAAATTTTCTTCCACAGTAATTCTTCATCATTGCAATATTCGCACATGACAATGCAGCTGATCGTCTAAATGAATTCACACCACTCAGTACCGGTAAACGTGTAAAAGGAAACGCTCAGGGGCGCGCTCTGCCTCTCCCTCGGCGTAATATTTGCCAACCCACTTTTCACTTCTCCCCTTTCTGCGCCACTAGATTAAAACACTGAATAATGTAAGACGACGATGCATTCCTGTTAGCCGTGCGCTGGCATGATATTTTCAGCTGACAATAATTACAGCACCGGATTTTTGCAATCTCTTTCTCCCACCATTTTCCTTCCTCATTCTTCCCCTCTCCATCTCTATTATTTCTCTTTCACTCCTTTTTTTCTCTCTCGTTTGGGTTTCAAACTGCCCCACTTTTTTTTTTTTTACCTAAATCTAGTCTGCGGCTACATTACTTCGAAAGTGAATACGATGCTTTATGAATTAATGAAGGATCGATATCGACACACATCTCAGGCAGAAAGTCAGTCTGAATAATCATCTTGGAAAAAAGTAGCATTCATGTGATCTCATTAAAGAAATCAGAAAACCGCTGGAAATATGTCTTTGCTTTTTTTCTCATATGGTAGAAAGAAAATACCTTCACCGCTTAACAGCTTAAATGAATATAACTGAAGGCTGAAATAGCTGAAGTCAGGAAAAACTGCATGTGTTGGATAAAATATGGTAGTGGCTGAAAACAACGCAAACAAGATATTTGAATTAATCTTTTGCAAATACTTTAACCATATTATTCTACGCTAAAATAGAAAGTAAACCTATTAAATTATACATTTTAAAGGTCTTTTTTCTCCAACCGTGTAATGTTGATAACATTTCAGGGGGGCGTTTCACAAAGACTCAGATTGACTAAAATCGCCCTTAACTATGGCTGGCCATTCATGGCAATGTTTCCTTTCACCATGGTCTCAAAGGATTTGCAAATCATGGTCACAAATCTGCAGAACTGACAATTTTTAATAGTTCATTGATGAAAAAAAACCCCAAAAATGTAAATTACTTCAACTTTGTGACAATGATTTGCGCATCCCTTGAGAGACCGATGGTGAAAGCAAACAGTGGCATGAATGGCCTACCATAGTTAAGAGCGATTTGAGTCAATCTTAGTCTTTGTGAAGCACCCCCAGATGTCTTACTTTATGAAATGATTAGGATTTTTTATCTCCTGATTATATATGGTAATTTCAATTCGATACAGATGAGTGGATTGGCTACAAGGGTTAATTATTGCGTAGAAATTCTTAAAGATACAATATTGTAAATGAATAAGTTTGGAGGACTATCACCTCATTAGTACTTAAAGATAGTCGACAACATTTGCACAACATTGTTTCAAAATTTGAAGAGAAATGAGCCAATTTCAATTTTAAATGACAGATATTTGTAAAACTATCAATATTCCAAAGAATAAGTGAAAAAAGAATGGTTTTACTCTTAAAGCGTCAGGAAGACGCCTTTACAAAACAAAGAAAATTAAAGAAAATTTGTGTTGAATATTACCTTCTAAATCCTAAACGGGAATGTAATGGGATTTTAAAAAATACGAGTGTTTGTCTGTGGCTTAAAGCAATCTAAAGTAAAATTTTTGTGCAGATTGGGTGCCACTTGCAAATGTGGGCTACTATCTCTAAGAAGTTTTTCAAGTAACCCTGAAAATGATATTCGATGAATAGATTCATGTGAAAACTATCCTCTAAAAAAACCACCGGAATAACTCATACTAGACAACTTATGTCTCTGGAAAAAGTAGCCCTATAGGACAACTACCAACTACCCCCTGATAACTAACAGCATATCCGATAATGATCATTTTTCATACCTTTCAGAGTACCTATAGTTTTGCATATATTGGATAACTATCTGTGTAATCCATGCCTTGATTCCTATGATGTATGATGAAAATGGCTCCCTCTGTAGATCAGTCATTTGTTGCTTTCTTATACCTCTTCTCTATTTCTCTCTCTATCTCTCTCTCTCTCTCTCTCTCTCTCTCTCTGTTACTCTGTTACTCTTACCTTCTCTCTTTATACTTTTTTTTCTGGTCTTGCCTCACCTACTCTGTCTTGCCCTTCCTTTTTTCTCTCTGTTGCCATCTTCTTGTTAACTTGTGAGTCCAGAATATACATCCATGACTTTTTCACACCAGTGTTTTTCCTCTTGTGTCTTTACTTGTAAATTCAATATGCACAGTCTCATTCTAATTCCTACCCCCTTCTCTCTCTCTCTCTCTCTCTCTCTCTCCTCTTTCCCCCTTTCACCCCTCTCCTCAGCTACAATGTCCTTGTATTTCCATTTTGTTTAAATGTATCTTCATGTTTTGGGTTCTGCATTTTGTTTATAATGTTCTTTGTTATATTTATTTTGAGATATTCAATTGTAATGGAGTTATTGATATTAATGAAAAATGGTCTTTGTGAGATATTCAATTACTGTAATGCAATTATGTATATCAATGTATATTTTTCTTTGTTAATCATTTTGAGATATTTGATTGTAGTCCAATGTATATGTATATTTGATTGTAAATTGACCCCTTCAGCCTTGTGTTGCTGGTCAATATCTGATTCTATACCAATAAATAAATAAATAAATAAATAAATAAATAAATAAATAAGTAAAATAATAGTGATTTGTCCGGGGTAGTCGTTCGAGGGAATGTAAAGTTATATTGTCCAGCAAGCGACTATTCGGGCCCTTTTTAAAATGTGGGGTTAACCGTCCTGAAGGTGATGTTTAGCGTTGAGTAGTGGGGTTTTTTTTTTTGGGGGGGGGTTGTCTAATGGGATTTTTCTGGCAGTTTTCAGAACATGGATACGCTTTCCTCTTCTTCCTGGGACAAAAACAAACACAACACAACAAAACAAAAAAGTTTCAAAAAGGCAGAATGATCCTCATTTTAAGATTAATTGGTTTTAGGAACCGCAAACAATGATGGTGAAAAAGCATTATATTCAACCACTGAATTCATTACACAGAAGAATGAATATTTATACGAGAAGAAGCTCAGTGTTTTTTATACAATCAACTGAAAAGTACTTCAAATCTACAATTCACTTCATTGGATTATGCATACTCATATTCAGTTCTTTTCAAATTAGTCTAGAAATAAGTAATTTTCAAAATAACTTTCGTTAGCCAAATTCAAGCTGTCGATCAGGGCTCGGATAAGCGTGGGACGTTTCTGTTCGCAGAGAGCTAGGGCAGTATTTTTAATTAGTGCTATTGAGCACTCTTAAAAATTCCGGAAAAGAGCCCGTTGGGGACACACTCCTTTCCAAGTAAAAAAATAAGGTAAAAATAAGGTAAAAATGACCCGGAATAAGGTCATATGTGACCCAGAAACAAGTCTTCGTCGCCCTATTCCTGGTCATGTTTTTACCCGGAACGCAGTGTGGCCTCAACGGACTCATTTTGACCCGGAATGAAAGGTCAATCTGACCCAGAATTAAAGGTTCACGCAGCCATGGTGGTTACAGTTATTGATAATTGAGCATTTCTAAAAGCTCTGGATGGACGGGGACGCTTAGATAAAAAGATATAGATCGGATTACTCTAGGCACGGTGAAAATCATCGAGGTGCTTCCTCGCGGTTCATATCATAACTTTTTAGCCCATGAATGTATTGCTACATCGAATTTTAAATGTTCAAATATATGATAGAGGAGGGCTGAACGCATTGACTGTTTTTGTTGTTGTTTTTTAATATAGAGACAACTGAACTGTAGCCCTGACACTTCATTTATTTGTTTAGTTGTTTATCTATTTTCATGTATTTATTCTTTTATTGATTGATTTATTTTATCTATCTATTTATTCATTGAGTCATTATTACCAAGGGTCTTCATCAGTGGTTAAAACACTGTTTTTCACGAAGACCTTGCGCATTCATAGTAAAACAAGAAACAAACATAACAAACAAAAAATGAACGAAACACAAGATTGATCTCAAATGAATAGCAATAAACAAACCATAGATTACCAATTGTCAACTCGACAAGTCCAGATCAAAAGAAAATCATCAGATTTTGAAAAAAAACTAAACCTGAAATCAAACGTTATCTGTCTCAAAGGAAAATCATTAACTCTGATGTTAGACCACTTTCACTGATATGCAGTATAACATTAAAGTAGATTTAATGCTTACTATCTATTATGATTCTCGATTAAGGACGGTATTAACAGTTTTATGCATGCTCATATAATCAAACCTTTAACACCAAATTTGAAATTTTAGAGCGGGGGGGGGGGGGGGCGGATACAAAGAAAACAAATGCATTTGAAACATCATACAGCCAAGTGGCCAGTCATTTCGTATCGATATCTATTGTTATGAATTGAAGTAATCTCTGAGGCTATACCATTTCAAATAATGTTGGAAGGAGGCAAAATAGAAACTGTATGCTGCAAAGACTGAATCCTTACATAATTCGACTGACTCTCTAACTTATAAGTAATAACTTCTTTCACTTTATCTTTGGATGACAACGTAATCATGTTAATGGCAACTTCATCTTTTTTTTCTCTCTCTCTTTTATGTGTTGTGTTTTCTCCGCTTATATATCGCAAGTTTTTTTTTGGAGGGGGGATATAAAAATGGAAAATCTTTCTTACTGCCTCCCGTCAACACTGGTCGCAACCTCCCCAAAAAATTAAAAAGTAAACGGTTAGAAGAAGATGAAGAGAAGAGAGAAGATGAAAAAGGTCATTTGACTCATTCGTACCCTCGCCACGATATAAAACTTAACACCCCCTCCCCTCACTGCTTATAACATTTTAAACTCGGTCTGATAGTCGGTGTCAGTGTAGCATCGACGTTACATGCATGTATATCGTGTATTATCACTGATTATGAAGCCAAAACGTTTTGCGTTAATGGAGTTTCTTTTCCCATTAAACGAAAACTGGATGGTTGTCACGGCAACTAAGGTAAAGTTTACTCTTAAGCTCACGTTTTCCCGCTCATCATCTCATCGCAAAAGTGATATTTACCATCAAGCAAATCACATCCATGTTGTTGTGAAATGAAGCGAAAGGAGAAGAAAAAGAAGCAGTTGTCGTGTATTATGTTAAGTGCAATGGCGCAGAAATTGTAGGATATAGCACATGTTATTAATGCACATTGAAATCACATGTAAAGATTTTTTAAGAGAGGGGAGTGTGTGTGTGTGTGTGTGTGTGTGTGTGTGAGAGAGAGAGAGAGAGAGGGGGGGGGGTACCATAACTTAGATTTATCAATAGAATATGAACACTCAAAGAAAAATTATATGTTCTGTTAAGTATGACAATTCAATGTCAATATTCGGGCATACAACACTGTCTCCTGATCATGATCGCAAAAAAGGGAATTTTTATTGTCATTATACATGATTATAAGTATTATATCATATTATGATTATGATACCATGAATGGTTTGTGAAAATTCGGTACAGAAAAAAAGATATTTCTAACAATTATTCAAAATTGGATACCAAATATGTAACGGTGAAATATACTGAAAAGCGTGCGTTTTCATCTACACTCCACACTATTCCATCAATTATGTTTTGTATATCATTCCTTTCATCATGTTCATCGAGTTATTACAAGCTTTATCTTTCAGGTATTCTCTCTGAATGATGATAACACCATTCCAGCTGAAATTTTCTTGTAATTCAACTATGTGAGGCATCACTGTATGATACTGATTGGACATTATCAATTTGTTTCACAACAGTTACTGTCATAACCGTCCATGTTTTTAGCGGTTAACAGAAGACATTAACAAACTTTACCCTTTGGCATTTTCATTTTAGATAAGCTTTGCCTCCCTATGCCGCGATGCCAGAGATAGTCCATTTGGCTAATTCATTCCCCATCTTCTAATTTGAGTCGACTGATAATGTTTTATGCATGAAACATTGTCTCCAAACTAGAGGCTGGTATCCCCAGGCGTGCACGAGCTACACTGAGCAAGTGAGTGAGGGAGAGAGGGGTGTTAGATATAGAGGAGAGAGAGAGAGAAAGAGGGGGGAGGAAGAGGGGGAGGAGGGAAGGGTGGATAGGGAGGGGAGGGGATCAGGGAGGGTAGGGGGTGAAGGAGAAGAGAGATGTAGGGACCCGGGGGTAGGGAAGGAGAGAACGGTGATAGAAAGAGAATACGGATGACAATGAAAGAAAGTGGTGGAGGCAGAAGTAGGGATGTGGGTGAAGAGAGGGAGGGCGAGAGGGAGGATGGCAAGGAAAAAAAAACTTCCCTAAACTTTAAGAAAATAACACAGATAGAGAGACAGATCGATTGATAGGTTTATAGTCAGAAAAAAAAGGCAGAGAGAGAGGAAAAAAACTGGTATTAGACCGATTGCATAAAGTTGGGGGGGGGGCTTTATCGTATTCTACCCGTCATTTTAGAAAAGAATATAGGAGCAAGAAGGGGAGAAAGAGGGTGGAGAAGCAATGTGATGAAAGGAAGGAAAGGGAGAGGGGTGAAGGAAAGAGAGAAGAAGAAAGAGAGAGAGAGAGAGAGAGAGAGAGAGAGAACACACACTCACAGTTACGCCCACGAACACAGACACCACGGATACAAAATGACAGCTAGAGAGAGAACTGCAAACGAATGGACAATAAGACAGGCAGATATTCGACGAGAGAGAGAGAGAGAGATTCCAAATGGCAATCGTAGTGTTCATGGCGGTGGACGTGCTATAAAAGGGGGTATGGGGCTACGACATCAAGAAAACAAAGGTACAGACAGAAAGCTTAAGAAAAATAAGATTGCCAATGTTCCTAGATGAGTAGATCACCCTAACGAGACCAATATCTAAAATTAGTCAGGATGAGCAAACACATACATGAAGATAGGAAATAGACAATGTGGTACTGTAGTGCCTCGACTCCAAGCTAATGTAGACAGTTTGGAAATGTCAACGGGGTCAAAAAGTAGATTTCCTGAATCTTCTGTCTTTGGAGATACACCTACGAAAGTAGAATATAGCCTCGAAAAAGGTCTCATATTATATCTAGAATGTCTCCATTTTCTAGAAATCAAAATGCTTAGATTATGGAGACTTAATACCAGAATATGACAGCCTTTTTTGTCTTTACTGAATAAATAATCTTAAAATACCTTTCAAATGTGAAAAAATGGAAATAAAAGAAGAGTATATTAGGGAAAATTTTCTCTGTCTCGTCAGACTAATGAAGCAGCCTTTATATGTTGTCCTTTTCGGTCTTTGAAGTTGATTTAAGCACATGCAGTGAACCTGTCTTTAGTGGACACCCAAGGAAAACAACAAGTACATCTATGGCCTTTATAGACAGGTGGCTGCTATAGGTAGCTTCTTAAACATGTAATTTAATCTACATGGGAACCAGTTTTCGTGGCCACTATAGAGAAATGGAAGTGAAATTAAGCATTTTGCATAAATTATAATCAGTATTTTGTAATTGCCTTGCACATGTCATGCATGTTGTATCATTCATATGTTATTCTGAATGTCATGTCTGAGCCTTTATTTTGTCAGCAACGCAAATATCCATGTTGTATACGTTGGACCAATAAATAAATACTATATTATAGGTGGCTGCTGAAGAGAGGTGGCCATTAAGACAGGTTTCTTCCTTTTCTTCTCCTCTATAAGTACAGGACACCGTCTGGTGCACCCTCGTATACTGTTTGACTGTAACAGTAATTACGAAATTTGTACACCTTCTAGATTCATACAGCAGGGACAATTAAACAAGCAAGCAAACAAACAGAGCCTTTTCAAGAAATCTACGACCTTCAACAACACTGCTTGGTGATGCTCCGCTGAGGCGATATGTGATTTCGTAGGTCTTCATTTGATGTTGAATAAATTGAACTTGAATTAAGCTCAGCCAAAACACTGATAGAGATTCGAGTTGGATTTCTTGTCTGAGGTTTATCGCATTTAATCTTGATATTTAGAAGAGAAAGTCAACATGAGATTTACATGTTTCTGAATTGATAGTCTATTGCTATAATCCGTTGCTTCATGTCCCTCTGTCTATTGGCGTAATGAGCAAATATTTCATTTACCTGTTGAATTTATTTATTTGGGGGGGTCCAGCTGCTGACAAGCAAAAAAAAAAAAAAGGGAAAACAAAGAATAACAAATCAATAACCAATCGGCTATTGAAGAGATACGATGATTGAGAAAAACCCTTGGTCGTGAAAAGCCCCCATCAGTAGATATAATTTGTGAGCTTTTTAATTCTTCTTATGTCACTTGGGAAGAAAAACATCCCTTGACATGGAATTCTTCAGACATTTCAAATGTTCTCATAAGATTATTTGCCTCGATATTTAGTGTGTGGTCCCACATATGCCTATTTCTATGTGCAGTGCCTGTGCTTTTCGGCAAGACTGCGTTAATTTCTTATGCTGATTTCAAAACCTGAATGTACACTAGTTTTTTTATGTATTGCTTAATCAACATTTCCCAATTGCTTTTGAAACAGATTCATTCACATTTTGTAAACGCATGACCAGAACTCAAGTTCAATTCAATGGCCTTCCTCCATGTATTTCCAAAGTCTTTGATAATATCAGTGTAGGTATATTGCTTATAATCCATCGTATTTTAGCAGGTTGTAAATGTCAATTTGAATTTGAATTTGAATTTGAATTTGAATTTTGTAGTTTGCCCGTGTTATGACAGATGACATCTCTTACATCACTACTCCTCGTTAAAACTGACATTGTTATTCAATTGAAGATCATTATTATGAACATGGTGAATGAATGAATGATATCCCGAGTTATTTGTCGTTAAAATTTTTCATATTCTTTTTAAAGAGTTTACTCGGATTCTTTTCAATATTGTGATAATTGCAGATAAAGAATTAAATTTGTCAAGTTAACTCCCACTCAACTCCCCCGTCTCTCTCTCTCTCTCTCTCTCTCTCTCTCTCTCTCTCTCTCTCTCCTTCTTTATCCTTTCTTGGCCTGACTTATTCACCATCAGGGGCAATAAACTTTCTCAGAAGCCCACTTTTTTTTTTTTTTTTTCTTGTTTTTCAATCTTATCATCAGTTCATCGTCGTCCCCGTTAAAATTGTCACCAGATTACTACACGTTGGTGTGCAACACACGAATCCCTTATCAATTTTTCAGCGATTAATCCGCGTAATAAGAGACCCGGGTCGTGTAGGCAACTTCTACACGCCACGACCATGATAACACGCGTTGCCTAGCAACCCCTCCATACTTGATAGGAGTTTCTCCGCGTTTAGCACGAGCACAATAACTGCGCGATTCTTTATTGATGGTGGAAGCGGCGAAGGTGCAATGGAAACAACAAAACGGTGTCCATCGTACACACCTGTAAACATCAGGACGATGGGGAATGAAGACCACATCCCAGTGGAAGTTAAAAAAGGAGAATACGACACGAAATAATTATCGAAAAATTAGACAGCACTCACTTCCACACAATAGCTACTGTTTGTGAATATCTATAGACCTATTTGTGTGCATTGAATAACCTTTTCCACTCATTGCCACTTTCTAATTCAATATCATAAATTAGGATGGTCGTCCGGGCAACGGTTCTTTATGCATTTTTCCAAATTAGATTTTGATTATTGCCAGAGTAGCGCGGTGCAATTAGACTAATTTGATGAGAAAGATGACGCTCACTCGGTATGTACAACAGGCTTAAGGCTAGTAGATTAGCTCGAGTGCATTAGAGCAATTTTTGGGAGTCCCACCGAATCGGGGGCCATGCTTTCGTTTTTATCATATAAAAGCTCGGATTTGGCAATATAATTCTGGTGGCGCTAACTTTCATTAGGAATCAAACAAGGATTAGGTTTTTATTTTTGTCTATAAGTTACACGTTTGCAAATCTGACACTAGTTGGTAATCACACGCAAATAGGCGTGAGAAAGTTAAGACATTTAAGGGACTGGTTCAGATATAACTATATGAAGAAAAAAGATTGAAAAGCATTACATTATGCAACCAGATCCCAAAAAAGCCGTTACAATCAATCCGAGATGATAATAATTGAGACTCTATGCCTTCAACTTATGTTTCATTATCTTCTCTTTAAACATGATGTATAACTGTTAGAACAACAGAGTGCATCAGTGTTACATCATTCGTGTGATATATTGATACTCGTCTAGTCACTTTCTTTTCTATTTTCTTCATTGGAAAGACTATGACAGTCTTTAATGATATGTAATAAATATGATACATGACTTATTGTAAGTTGGCATTAATCATGAAATAACAAAATTTATATATTGAAAAGATAGACCGGATGCTTGCCTATTCTACTGTGATCTATTATTCTTTCATATGTTTTTTTTTTTATTTGATTTTTATTTTTCATGAGCGTTTGTCTTCCAAACTTGTTATAGTTTTCTTTATATGGTTTTGACTGTCTCTGTAAGTCTTCAAATTCATCACACGCTGGTCGGACTGTGAAAATTGAAGCACATCATTAATGGATTTATCACAAGACAGCAAGTTCCACTTATTTTCTCTTTTTCTTTTTGTAATGAGTTTGCACAAGGATTCCCTAATACTTTCTCTCTTTGTTCATTCTTATTCCCGCCATACATAACATTGAGTAAATATATAAACTATACCCCACAATCACAAATTTTGACAAATGATAACGAACTGGAAATTAACAATGAAAATCATTTGCATGTCAGAGGTAATTTAGAAATCAGTAATTACCCCCATATTTTATAAACCCGCTTGCGTGAATTTCTTTTTCAGAAATAAGTCACTTTACCGACAATTCGCTTGATTATGTGTTGTTAGTTTCTCATACATAGGCTTGAACAGAAGCCAAAGAAGCCATAGAAACTTAAAGATCTATGTATAGCTGTATTATAACTTTTTCATTGACAACAAGGAGGCTTGACTTTCTGCGACGAGAGAAAAAAAATTGCCATGGCAGTTATTAGGTGGACTCATAATCTACCTATTAGTGAATAACTCTAAAGTTTCCTTATTTCTTCAGAACTAGAGACTGACATAATGTATTAGAAAATCACATTTCCTGCCGTGTAAAACTTTAAGGCAACATGGAGTGAAGAGCGACATGCAAAAATCGTGGTGTAACTGATTTTGGTTTTACTTTCCCGTTTTTTATTGATAGATGGCGATATTGCACCAACGAGCCAAAACTTTCAAAATAATGACAAGCAACAGCATGCAGACACAAGCTGGGGTAGTTTTGAAATCAAAATATGGATGCATGAATAAAATTCATTTGTTTTAGATCTATTTATATTTCAATAAAGATGTATTTTTTTCACAAAAGATTGGATACCTTGGCCCTGAGTTACTATAAGCATACTCTTCATTTGGTTAAATTGTCGAAAATACTTTATGTTGACCTGCAGTTGAAGATGTGAATTGCGACAGACTATAAGATAACAATGAAAACGATGATGATGATGATGATGATGATGATGATGATGATGATGATGATGAAAATAGTAGTAAAATATCATAAGAACAACAAGAACTTTTCCAAGTATCCTCCATAGTGAGGGATGCGGCTTAATCAATATTTTTTTTTAAAACCTCGGAAAACAATAATAACGCGTCACTGCAACGTAACAGATTACAGTGATTGCGTTGTGCTTTGTCTTACTCTAATTCAATATTCATAAAGATGTGTCTCATAACTATATTTAGTAGCACATTCCATACATGTAATGTACATGTTATCTTATACAGACACATTTATGTTGTTCTTGTAAGTATCATGTTTGATAAGAAAGCTGTCACATGTACTAAATATTCTAAAGGCAAACAAACAGTGTGAAGTCCATTCATTGTAAAAGTTCTATTTGGCGTTCAAGTTTATTGCCCCCTCCCCCTTATTAATGGAACTGAGTATAGTTCCAGAATATCAGCTAATAATACTACAGAAACAAAAATAAAAATGGCTTGTTTGTTGTTCTTGTTAGTATCATGTTTTAAAACTGGCACATGTACTAATTATTATAAAGTGTGCAGTCCATTTATTGTTAACAGTTTTATTCGCCGGTTAGTTTTAATTGTCCGCCACAGGTTATAACCTGGTGTGGACATTAAAGGAGAATGAAACCCTGGGGAAAATCAGTTTTGATAAAAAGAGAGGATAGAGAAGCAATCTTTTTTTTAAATTCCATCAAAATCTGTTACGAAATGAGAAAGTAATGAAAGTTTGAAAAGTCTCAATTTACTTTCTATGGCGATCCTCAAACTGACAATGTTGCTTAAAAATGGCAGATTTGGAAGGACAATTCTCTCTACATTTGTACACAAAAATTCATATTTTCCCCATTATCTCCCAAAGTGCGGCTTGTCTCCTTCTTAGCTCAAGAGATATCATTGGAAAATGTATTTCACAAAACTGGAGTTCACAAAAAGGCAAGCAGTATCTTAAGAGATAATGGAGAAAATATGAAATTTTATGTAGGCCTGCAAAACATAATTATTGAGAGTTGTCCTAAACCTGCCATTTTGAAGCAACATTGCCAATTTGAGGATCGCCATAGAAAGTAAATCAAGACTTGTCAAACTTTCATAACTTTCTCATTTCGTAACCGATTTGATGGAACCTTTTTTAAAAATCGCTTCTCTCTATCCTCTCCTTTCCTTAAAATGCATTCGACAAATATATCACTTCTCTCTGTGATTGCTGTTTAACAATGGACTTTGAACTTGAATACGTGCGTTATTGTCAAGAGAGCCGGTAATTTACCACCTTTTTTATTTGATTTTCAACAATGGACTCTACATCACAATGATTCATTCCTAAAACCAGAGTTTTTCCCTGCTCTCAAAGAAACGCACATGCGTTTTTCATAATGATCAAATTTGACTACACAGTAAAAATGAATTTTATACAACCTGGTTTACTATATGAACTGATCAGGTATTGTTTAAAAGTTTAAACAAGTGTTTTAAAAAAGTTAAACAACAATGTTCACTTTTTGGAACAATGAATATTAAGAATTGAACATTGCTGTTTAAAACTGAACAGTAACTTGTTTAAATTTTTAAACAATATACCTGATCAGTTCATATAGTAAACCAGGTTGTATAAAGCGTTCTTACTGTGTAAAATTATGAAGTTTCAGTCATTTTTGACAAGTAGGTGTTAACCATATAGAATCTAAAATAATTGTCTACCCTAACGACGACACTTTACACTTACGACACAATCATGTTTTTTTCCTTTAATTTCAACCCTAATGTTTAGTTTGATGAAATGTGAAGTAATGTTCACTGTTTTTAATGTTGGGTTCCCACATTTAATTCAAGCTCTTATGCTTTTACGTGGGAATGCCGTCATTATCATTACATGTATGTTAAAGTTAAAACTTGTGTTAGGTACTTATGATTTTTTTGAATGAATGATGACGAATAAAAATTGAATTAAATTGAACCCTCCCTCACCATGCTCACAAACACGCCCCCCCCCCCCCTTTCACGTACATACATTTAAATCTGCCATGCATTGCAAGGCAAGAGTACAGTGTTCCATTTGTTTGAAAATAAAAAAAAATCTTCTGTTGGGGTTTTTCCATTTCTATACGTCTTTGGAGAATCTGGATTCTCGAATGAATTGTAAGGCAAAGGTATGTCCCACTTTTTAAAAAATCGAAACATTATCCTGTCGGGTTTTCCCATTTCTATACGTTTTCGGAGAATATTGGATTCTCGACTGAATATCCGCATTCCGATGACAGCCATAAATTTAACGAGGCCTGTTGTTGCATCTGTATTCCGTGAAGGTGTACACTTGAGGAGTTACCATGATTAGTACACTTGATATGGGACGAACTTTGGTCAATTCCTTATGTGAATTCTAAAACTTACACGTTCGTAAATATGTACATGAATTATTTTTTATTGAGGTTTTTTTGTATGTTAAGCCGGATGTTTTGTAGCCTTTTTATTGAATGCGGTATATAAAGGCCTCACAGCGTAAATAACCTTACCATGCATGCACACACTGAATGATCAACCCTGGATCATGGAAACAAGTTCTCAAAACGTCAAAATCACAACAATTTCGTTTCTTCTGTCCTGAATTAAAAGTGCACTTATGCATGCATGGGGGAATTTTGTCAGACCATGAGTACGGAATCAGCTCATGCATATTACGCCTTTAAAATATCACACCTCAGCTCCTTATACAGGCAGATCTCTATATACAGTTAGCTGGCTACGTACAGACATATACCAGTAAAACTGAATCGGCTGGTCAGTGGAGAACAGACGGAAATACAGTTTGGACGTGCCCTCTATACATATATAGAATCAGTTTGGAAAGTAATTCTATGCGTTCATGTGATTTCGTGATTCGACTGGCGACCATGCACTACTCAGTTACACGTAAGTCAACAATATACATGTAGTAAACGGTCGTGTAGGCCTCTGTTACATTGCCTCCAAAACTTGGGATTGATCTCTGTACGTGTTTTCAAGTTAATTTTCAGTAATTATGTATCACATCCGAGTTTGTCAGAGAACCTGGCTGTATCGTCATAAATATATATAGCACAAGGCAAATCCCAGGGGGCAAATCTGCACTAACTAGTTACAGCTTAAAGTTAAACACCATTTTTTCATTCCCGACAAAAAAGCATAATCCGGTGTGTAAACCGGAAAAGGCTCTTTTGTATGTGAGGAAAGGGTAGCCCCCTACACCCCCCCCCCCCCCATCCAACGGTGGCAACCTTCAAGTCACGATTTATTGATCTAGAAAAATTAGATATCAATTACCAGATCTTTGTGATCGAACTTTTAATGCCGATTTACTGTAAAAACTCTTGGATCATACTGGCAATCAATCGGAACTTGATCTACATACAAGTGTTATTCATGTATGACACTCCATGCACTCCAGCATGGTTTTTGTGGACTGTATTATTACGTTGTCTTGAGCTGCATGCCTTTCCGGAATCTACATTCCTTGTCTCTGTCCGTAAAAATGATTTGAATTGAACAACTCTATCATCATGGCTCAGGAAATAAGGAAGTCTTGTGTGACGTAATAGAGGTTTAGACTAGTTAACGGTCAGCCCTATGCTTAAACAAATTTAAAGTCGGATGTTTCATTTACTGTGTACCTATTTATCATTTTAGAAGGGATGTGGGGGGGGGGAGGGCGCACTCGCAGTTCATTATTTTGGTCAAATCCCAAAAACATTAAAACATGGCGCATGTATAGTTTCAAGGCATCGCCCAGGCGCAGTCTCCCCCACTTCGCCACATTCTCGTTTTCAAAATTCCTAAATTCATCCCTGCAGTACGTTTCCTATACCTTTACAATATCTTTAAAAAAAAAAAAACCCAC
Organism: Echinometra lucunter; assembly: GCA_029962745.1. NCBI lineage: Eukaryota > Metazoa > Echinodermata > Echinoidea > Camarodonta > Echinometridae > Echinometra > Echinometra lucunter. The sequence goes on from CM057152.1 coordinate 37,545,597, forward strand.
CAGTGCAAAAGCTGTCAGAGCCGTACAAAGCTAGAGATGTGACAGTCATAATCATGATAATAGCAACTGCTCATCTGTTGGCCGCAATTCATATCGTTCTTATCAAATCGATCTGTCAACAAAATTGTACTTTTGTATGTCTTTCATTTATTAGTGCTGATACTGAACTTAAAGATTAAATGCCGTGTTGATCAAGGACATACATTATTTTGTTGAATGTTATGTATTTTCTGCTGGTGCATCAGGGGCGTCAACCCGTTTTATATTGGGGGAGGTGAACTCTCAAAAAAAATTGGGGGACATAAAATTTAGGGGTCATACTCCCTTAAAAATTGCTCTCATTTACACAAGTAGAATGCAATCCTGAACGAATTTATCCGTCATAATTGGGTTAATTAGCTACAAATCTTATTCGCGAGTTCAAAATCTAAATTCTGTAAAACAATTTTGGGGTTGTTCCTTCTATCATTCCCCACCCTAAAGAAAAATCTGTCTTTTCTATTATTAAAACGCAGACAATTAAGAAAAATCTCGGTTTTGACCCAGTGCAGAGGAACGTTGGACTTGGACAATGGTGTCCTCCAAAACAAAAGGTGCACACCCGCCTTTATTGTCCAATATTTTATTATGGCCAGAGTTTTATCATTATTATCGATGAATCAAAGGGACACCGTTCTCCTGATTATAATATGATCTTGTCAATATTTCATGAATAATTTTTTGTTGTAATTAAACATTTTGTACCAATATTTGTCATTGGTATTCATTATAATGTCTTGTGGTCATTTTGCAGGTTATCCTCTCGCTTTTCATATTCAAATCAGAATGACATAATATTGTAGTTTAGGGCTATCATTTTTGACAAATTCATGCTTCCTTTCATCAACAGAAGATGTACTTGAATACATTATCATACGGGGATGAATTAATGACTAATTGCGGATTCCACCTTTAAAGCTTGCCCACGTCATGATATAGATCATGTACACAAAAAGGCGGCCAGTATAAAAGAAATAAAACGTCAATTTTGTGGTGGCACGAGCGGTATTGAACGGTATTCCACTGATCTAAATGACGAGCTCTTATCATGAATATAATGTTGGTTTCACGGAGGAAGTTAAGCAATTCTGTGATTTTGAACTCTATCGTAAAAAATATAACGAGATTGAGTATATATCAACACGACTGGCCATCGATGAAATTACTCGATAAGATTTTCGCTTCTATACGCTGGTATGAACATTTCATTCTTGCGTTTATGTTTTTTAGGAAGTTATATGGTTTTATGTGGTGCTATGATATGTTTGTGTATTTTCTCTTTTGTAAATTGGGATGTGTGAAATTTTCATTGAGATGTTATCTCGAAAATTATATGCAGTTCAATCTTACGAATGCTACGCTTGGAGATATGGATAGTCCTATGTTTAACCGATATATCAACAGGATTATTTAAGGGGAAAAATTGAATAGTTTCGTCCTGTGAACCCGCTTAAGATAACCTGTATATAATAAACATTTCATTGTTTTAGTATTGTGTCAACAACGGTAAGTACAAGTATGATTTTCATGTCGTATAAACAGGATGTTGTTTTATGTCGTATCTCCATCCGTTGTGAAGATAAGCTGACAGAAAAAACATTTTTCATTCCATTTGTGTCAATGTATCAGCGCAGATTTCAAAGTTATGTCATTTTGCAATATTCAAAAATCATGATTAACAAGGCGAGAATGGGGTATTCCTTCTTTTTAAGGGTTTCTGTTTCCGGCAGTCGTGACGATTCTCTAAGATAAAAAGAATATGCAATTCCCTGCATAAAAATCGATAATTGGATTATCACAAATACCGGTATGTTATATATAAAATGCATTATCATGATTATGCTCGTCTTGTGAGTAAGAATGAATGAAACACAGAAAATAGTTGTTCTCTCTCTCTCTCTCTCTCTCTCTCTCTCTCTCGATTTCTATCTTATCTCCTCCTCCCCCTCTCTTACTCTTTTCTTTCCTCCTCTCTCACTCTCTCTCTCTTATCTCCCCCTCTCTCGTCTCTCTCCCTCCTTCTCATCTATATCTCTGTAAATGTATAGACCCTATTTTGAATATAATAACGTATTCTCAAGTATTATCATCATGATCATAATCTCTTTCCGCTAGGAAAATTCCCTCGTTCTTTGGATTTATTCTAATCCTCCCGAGATAAATTTTCATTTCTCAATTTTATTTGCTCCATAAAAATTGAACAAAACGTTCTCTTCCTCTGATTACAGTATATTGCGTTATATTGTGTATTGTAAACAGAATAAGCTGAGTCTGCCACTCCAGTAATTCTCCTTCGTTACCATAGAAACGAGTCACTTATTATGCATACCTAAAGCAGAGACAATATACTCGATACGTGTTTATTATTATCATTATCAAAACTGAAGTGCGAATGCAATCACTGTCATCTCTTCTTTTCTGCTGGGACCTACTTTATCTTTGTGTAATACTGAAAATGATGAGTTAAAAACTATTGAAGAGTAGAATTTGTATTGATTGTGGAATGTGTAGAATATATTGAACCGCACAGACATGATAATGTTATCTGGTTTGTTTGATCTGTTTTTATTAAATTCATTGTCTTATTGAAAAAGGTGACTGATCAGTCTAATCGATATGTCTTCATGTTGTGGAGGAAACGGCACATCGGATAAAGCAGAACAGTACAAAGTAGGACCTCAAAATGGCCAATCAACGATACAGATGTAAGTAACTTTATAATCTCTTTTAAGTTTTCCCCCTTTGTGAAAATGCTGCAATTGATTTTGTAATTCTAAGTTGGGTTTTTCGTTGTCGTTTATTTGTTAATTTGTTTGTGTTTTTTTTTTCATTATTAATCACTATTGTACAAAATGTTATTTGATTTGGGCATGGAATCCCTGAAGGTTTTACTGAATATTTGTAAATCAGTCGAAGGTTAGACATGTTTTCACTCAATATCTTTTTATTATTTGTATAGTAGTTGCATAAGTAAACATAAATGCCCTCGTAATGGGTTTCCCCCACCGGCGTAAATCCACTTTGAGGAGTGGGGGGGGGGGGGGGATGGTCGACTTTTTAGCCGATTTTTTTTTTTCTGTCGAACTCACACTTAAGTATAAAACACGCCCTCACCAACCTGCACAGACCCCCCCCCCCTTACACACATTTTGATTTTTATCTTGCAAGCGATTGAAGCAAAAGAGCAAAAATTTACCACTTTTCTGGTTTTCAATCGCATTTTCAAATAGAAATTCTCAAATATGATGAGCGAGCGAAGCGAGCGAGCCAAAAATAACCACTTTTCTGGTTTTTAATCGCATTTTCAAATGAAAATTCAAAAATATGACGAGCGAGCGAAGCGAGCAAGCCAAAAATAACCGCTTTTCTGGTTTTCAATCGTATTTTCAAATAGAAATGTTAAAATATGATGGTTGTTTATGACAGATTATTAAAAATCATATTCAAAGATTTTGTACACGCCATCCCCCCTCTCAAAAAAGGTGCGGGGGGGATATATCCCCCATCCCCCCGGGATTCCCCCAATATTCTAGCAGTTTAGCAGTGCGGAATTATGTCAGCTAGAGTAGGTCCGTCATGTACCTCTACTGCAGCTATAACCTTCCTCTCATAACATTGACTCATCATACATGGCAGCTGACGTAGGCAGTTGACAGTTCACAAACTTTCATTACTCATCCTGAGTTGGCAGAACACTCCTTCCCCTTGCATGTGATCCAAAACACACGAGACCAGCATACGTGTACTGAAACCATAGCTATATAGGCCTGGTACCCAGACGATTTGATGTCGAAATGAAAGGATTCGACGTATAATCCTTCTCAAATGTGGTACATGGTCGTCATCTCTTGAAACCTTTTCTTGGCAGGAATCTGAGACAGTCATCCTCCCAGGAAACAGAGCAAATTGCCATGGAAACGGTTGTCAAGAGTTACACGCCGCAATATGATCCGTCAGCCGATTTCGAAACGAGCAAAATTTTGTATCGGAAAGAGTTAAAGAGCGGTCTGCGAACCGGAAAGAGATGGCTCAAAACTAAGGTAGGCCTAATAAGGACATTATTACCTAAATCCGGGGGGGGGGGGGGGGGGGAGGGTGATCGAAAAAGTTGGCAATATCGACATTCTCTCCATGTTTATTGGAATCGCAAATGTCGAAGTGCATGCTCCTTTGATCGATGCGGATGCGTTTCATTTGGGAGCAGAAAAAGACCAAGTATGTATGCTTAAAGGTGTTTAATGAACAATAAATGGAATACGTTCAAAACGGAACGTCGACATTTCTGATTCCCATAAATATAGAGAGACTGCCGAAACGAGCAAAATTTTGTATCGGACTTTGCTTTTAATACAGGTGACGTTTCTTTCAGGTCATCTTTCATTCATCATTTTCATTGTTTGTGATTTACTCCCGAATTATCGTTAATCTCCTCTTTCAAACGATGTAGAATTCACAGTTATGCTTTAATAATGTGTCACAACAGTAGACCTACGCCAAAGCTATTTTTCAACACTTTCCATTGCCGGTGTCATAGCGATTTGTTCCGGGCAGGCGATTGGATCCTTTGGAACCAATCGCCTGAATGTTCACCCGCCAATTGGATCCGCCTCGGTCCAGTCGATGCGATAGTCATTTCAACCTACTCAAAGTCTCTGCAAAGTACATGTACATGCTTACTTTGCATACCTAACAGTTAATTAACCCGTCTACGCGTCTTGTATGCCCCTACAATGAATTTGCAGCTAATCAAAATGAGTTTTCCTAAAGTTAAGGGGCCGTTAATCATATGCATAGTGTATGTACTGTAGAGTCAGCTGTGTGCACGATAATTTTCTCAAAAGAAACGATAATTTTGACTCTCTAGCACGATAATACAGCATTTTGAACCTGGCAGGCTGTTCCGGGAACGAATCGACTAGTCGTTTCGTTCCTCCTGAACTCAAACAAAGTATGACACCGGCTTACATAATTATGCCCGTTTTTTATGTTTTGACCCTATTCTTATAGCGATGCAGTAGAACAGAATACATTAAGTCTTTCAGAAATGGTCAGCTTTGACAAATGGACAAACTCTTTGTTTGTGTTCATGTTGTTTGTATTTATAATTTGGCAAGTCCAGGGTATTTCTTAATTTGGGTATCCGATTTCTGAACATCAATCCTGATATCATACATGTTGTTTAACTCCACATGTCGTCTGATCTATAGCAAGGCTATATATTTTGAATAGACCTAATTATATGGGCTAATACAGTAATTATCAAAAGTTTTCTGAAAACATATAAGAACGTTTGTAACCGTATTGCCATTCATATTTCAGCTCATATAATATTTAGCTGCTGATCGCCTTGGGGCCATATCCGGCCCAGTATATCGGTCAGGATGTCTTAAAATTTGTTATATTCTTGAAAAATGTGATGTGCGGTTTTCTCTCTGTTATGTTTATCTTTTTTCACTAGTGTTTGTTTTGTAGTCACGTAGTCGACTTAGCAACGGCTTTAGTATCATATCCGAGAAAAGGTTACATGTCTTTAAAATATCTGCTTCCTGCCATCTATTAAAGACCGTTAGCAACATTACTGGATGTTCATTCTAGCCTAAATATGAAGGAAGTGAATTAGTATAAGTGGTGACAGCAGTGTTGGGAGTAGTGGTGATAATAGTACTTGTAGTAGATAGCAACAGTAACAGCTGTAGAAGAAGTAGTTGTAGTAGTAGTAGTAGTAGTAGTAGTAGTAGTAGTAGTAGTAGTAGTAGTAGTAGTAGTAGAAGTAGTAGTAGTAGTAGTAGTAGTAGTAGTAGTAGTAGTAGTAGTAGTAGTAGTAGTAGTAGCAGTAGCAGCAGCAGCAGCAGCATTGATAGTCTGCTATACTATCATATTCCACACATGAAGCCCAGCAATTTTCAAAGAAGCATCAAGTTTCATAGGTGACAATTATGCCTTGAACTCTATCGTAAGAGTGTCTGAATTCAAAGTACCCGGATATCTGTAACACATGTATGAACAGTGTGAGTCAAAAGAATTGGCTGTCCAGTTTCAACCTGAATATCGTTGTTTATACCTGGTTAAAGATGCCGACAATATATAGCCTGTCATGCATTTTCTTTAATTCGATACCTTGATCTCTAAAAATCTGACCCTGCATGGAAAGCAAAACAGTAGCATCACAGTAAATGAAATTCATGGTCAACCCCAAGTTTGTGTGAATATCCCCATTCCAACTGAATGCGCTCTCATAAAAGAAACTCGTGGAAACTACTTATCCCAAACTTGGGCAAAGACGATTTTAGCTTCCCTTTTTCCCCCTCGAAATTGGCAAGTTCTCGGCAATCCATGATCCATTTTTGTAGCAAGATATAAAGAGAAGACACTATCAGTTATCATACCATTATGATATACTAGTGTTTCTGCAATATAAGGGGTTGAACATGGGATTCCTTTTTTATTGACTGCCACTACACCTCGGACACTTCCGAAAAGGTCAATTACTGAGATGAAACTAGTCAGTAACACCTTGACGTATTTCAAATGCCGTTCGGAAAGCTTTGCCTAGCTCCGACCCGAGCACCAAAATAGCTGTTGAGAATAACGAACAGTAATGGACATGATGGAATAATGAATGAAGTGAATGATCGTTTGAAAAAAAAAGATCTTTCAAATTATCAAAGAAACAAGAATACGACCCATTCAAATTTGCTGTGAAACGCTGTAGTTTGTAAGGAAATTAGTGTCGATTATTAATATTTTAAAAGATTTCCTGAAGCCGATAAGAGCATATTGATTGAAACGTCGAGAATCAGAGCAGTTCCAGAGCTCTTAGCGGAGCTTATCATCCCTTTTCTGGGCTGTTATGCCTTTGGAAGAAGATGGTGTAGGCCTGACCCTGAAAACTTTGTCTACAATGATGGATGGTGGCATAATGATATTTAGAAAAAAGGGTCAACATAAGCGCCGTTTGAGCTGACGCCCTAATAACAAATAAAATGACCATACAATAAATATGCATGTACATATGCAAACGTTGCTTAGTGAACAGCGTATAAGACCAACAAGTGGGAGAGAGAGAGAGAGAGGGAGGGGGGGGGGGTGAGTTGCATTCAGATAACATCAGATGGAGCTTATACGGTCTGCAAATATCAGTCACCTTGACTAAACTAACAGGTAAATGATCTTAGCAAGTTTTAATCTTACCTCTCCCGCGTTTTCTTTGTTTTATCTGTCGCTATCAGATGCATCAATCCATTTCCTAATTCCTCTATTCACTACACCACCACCATCACTTTTATCATTATGATCCCCATTACTACGAACACCATCATCATCATCATCGTCAACACCATCACAACCATCACCATTATTTTCACGACCACCGTGACAACCACTTCTGCCACCAACAGCACCATCATTATCATACCTACCACTATCACCACCACCATATCCACCACATGCACCACCATATCCACTGTCACAGCCACCACTGTCCATACCTCCACCACCAACACCGCCGCCGCCGTCACCATCATTATCATCCCCATCACCACCACCATCACCCTACCACATCCACCACCACTACCACCACATACCAAAGTCAACAGTATTTTCTTCTCCTTCACCTCCAAACAGTACGCCTTGATTCCCAGCAACGCCTACCCAAAAGATGTGGTCAATTTCTTGTTGGAAAAATGGCGCCTCCCGAAACCCAACCTTGTGATCTCTATCGTAGGGGGTACGAGTAAGTTTCACATGAACATCCAACGTCGGGAGGTGTTCCGGATTGGTATAGCCAAAGCGGCTGCTACCACAGGTGCGTCCAATAAAAGTTACGAAACTATTTAGCACCGGGCGGAATTGGTGTCTATAGACCATCCAAGAATAAGGGGTGGGTTGTGTTGGTGTTGGTGGGGTGGGGTGGGTTGGTAATTGTTGTTGACAACTTTGCCTAAGGAAAGACAACTTTGCTAAATATGCTGAAACCATGAAAGCTTCGAAAATCATACAACTTGAGGATAAGGTTTAAAAAAAAGCTATTCAGTTTATTTGATTTGGCAAAAAAGGGGGAAGAAGTAGACAGAAACTGCATCTCCCTCTTAATTTCTGCCCATAGAATGTTCATCATCAGCCTGGCCGCTGCCACTCTATCGTTCTAAAGATCCCCCTTCTCTTCTCTCTCTCTCTCTCTCTCTCTCTCTCTCTCTCTCTCTCTCTCTCTCACCATGTTCACACTCATAGTCCATCTATTTCATCCCTTTCATCTTAAAGGTGCTTGGATCATCACCAGTGGGCTCAACTGCGGTATTGTAAAGACGGTGGGCGAGGCGGTGAAGGACCACGCCGTGGCTGCTGGAGCTGGGCGCGGTCGTAAGAAGGTTGCGGCTATCGCCCTGACATCACTGAGCGAGATCGATGGTGCTCAGTCCCTCATCGACGGGGCAAAGGTAACATAATATGATACTAATTGGTTCATATTTACTCAGGATAGCCAAAATAGTAATGGGCTTTTTTACCCAAGCATTTTATGTGGAAGGGAGTGAATGTGGGCAAAACGCCTCGTCCATAGAATAGTGATGTGAACATCCATCAGTGATCAAACCTGAGACTTTGAGAGTCAAGACCTTTACCAGTTATATCATGAATATACGAGATGTGGGCCTACAATGCTTTGTATTTCTTTAAATTATCATTACTTTGTTATCGCGTGATTTGTATATGTAAAACTGAAGGATGAAATATTAAAAGATCATAATCCCAGTACATCATGGAAGCTTGACATTCACTTTATAGATGATAAAGTCAAAATTTTTGAGGAATCGATCTTAGATACGGTAAATAAACACATGCCAATTCGCCGGACGCGTGTTAAATGTAGATCTTCCCTTGGATGTGTTCTCAAATCATTGATTTGATTAAAGAGAGGGATAGACTAAAAAACAAGATTATACGAGTTGAAATTTGAATTGCTTAAAGAAAATGATGTAGTTTTAAGGAAATCAAAAGAAGAATTTTTTATGGAGTAGTTACAAAAAACATGAAAATAAAGTCACATCAGAAGGAAACGTAAAAAGGGCTTTTATACTGCGAAGTCATCTTCTGCAAATTCTTCCTCTGACGTATGGAATTTTCTTAAATTGGTCATGCCAAAAAGTAAATCTCTACAATCTGAATTTTCGGAAATATCCCAAGATATGGTTAAAGCAGATAAATTTGATACGCACTTTGCTAAAGTTGGTGAAGGCTTAGCAATAAATATTCCGTAATATGTTCGTCCTACTTCTCTTCGTGGAAATAAAAACATTATTCTCTCAGGCAAGTTTCTGAGAATGAAGTCTTACAAGTAGTACGTAGTATGAAAAATAAGAAATCTACCGGGATTGATGGCATCTCTATGTACGTATATTTTGAAATTTTCGGCACCAGTAATAATTCCTTCTCTGACTCACATTATAAATACATCATTGTCAAGTGGTGTGATGCCTTTAAGTTGGAAGTAGGCTAAAATTGTACCGATATCTGGTGACAAACAACATCCTTCCAATTATGGGCCAATGACGATCCTTTCATTCGCTTCTAAAATCATTGAAAAACTAGTTCAGATTCAACTTGCCAATCACCGAAAACGAACAATTTACTTTCGTCTGTACAGTCTGGCTTCAGAGAAAAGTATTCAACCGTTACTTCTCTTGTTAGAGTAACTGACGAATGGCTTCGCGCTACTGACAATGGTTTATACACTGGGATTGTATTCATAGATATGCGTAAGGTAATCGATACATTTGACCCACGTATTTTGTTTAAAAAAAACTTTTGGTGTGTCTGATAATAGTCTGATCTGGTTTCAGAGATATGTGAGCAACCGCAATATATTCTACAACCACGAATCTTGCTGTGTCGAACTTTCAAAATATCCATTACGGTGTGCCCCAGGGCTCAATTTAGGGCCATTGCTATTTATTGTTTATATAAATGATATTATCAATTGTGTTGACCGATGCACTGTCCATTTGTACGCTGATGATACAGTACTTTACTTTTCTCATAAAGATGTTGCAAGTATAGAAAGTACACTGAACACACAGTTAAAGCATATATCTACAAATGGATGTGTTCTAATAAGCTAAGTTTAAACTTTGACAAAACAGAAAGTCTATCGATTGGGTCTCGTAAAATGCTTAATAATCGCAATGCACCAAATTTACGTATACAGGGTAAGCGTATCCAATCACGAGAAAGTGTTAAATACCTAGGAGTTATCATAGATCACCAATTGAAATGGGATAGACATGTTCCTTAAAGACTAGCAAGCTCATTCGATTACTAGGCCGTTTTCATAATTATTTAAATGAGCCTAGCTTAAAATTGATTTATCAGTCCATTATTCTTCCTTTATTTGACTACGCTGATGTAGTGTACAATTCATGTAATAAAAGATATAGCAGTATATTGCAAAAGTTACAAAACAGACCAGGTAGAATTTTACTCGGGATAGGTTCATTCAAACACATATTTAATCGTAATATCCATAAGATGTTAAAATGGGAATCATTGGCCTGTCGGCGTTCAAAACATAAACAGTCCATGGTTTTTAAAATCATTCATGATCTTAGTGCCCCTTACTTAAGGGACTCCTTTCACCCTGTTTATCATCAGTATTCTTTACGTTCCATTGGAAATTTATCTTTGCCAAAACCACATACCGAATCATGTCGTAGAATGTTTTCATATCGTGGGGCATCGCACTTTAACGTCTTACCTACTACACTAAAATCTTCTTCAAATTATGACCAATTCATGGGGGCATTAAATGAACTCACGTTGAATAGTATCTCCCTTTGAAATTTGAAGAATTTAACATTGCAACTATAATAGGATGGGTGGGGTTCCTTGGGTTTTCTCTTGGGTGGGAGGGGGCATGTTACCAGGTTAACGATGTGTTTTTATGTTATACATTATGTTTAATTTATGATACATCATTTTCTCTCATTTGTTTTATCTTGTCAACTGGACCCCTCGGAAAAACAGCTATGCTGCAATGGCGATCCTTCCAATATTAGTTTTTTATGTTATCACTTATGTATTATTTATATGTTTGTTTTTATGTTTGGTAAATAAATCAAATTAAATAGTTTAAGACACATGTTTAAAGGAATTAAAAGAAAACGACACGATGTTATCAGGTCAACAATAATACAATAAGTAATCAATACTAATCAAAATCAAAGAGTGGTCGTACAAAGTTCCATTGTCTATGGTGAAATGAGAGTTTGATGTAAAACTTCAGCTCGACTTAATGGTGACAGTTCTATAAGAAATTTAAAAAAAAACAACTAAAGAGTTCATTTTTTCTTTCTTAATTAAACAACACATTTATCTCATTCTCTTTGTATGATTACGTTTAATTCAACCGAATGAAAAAGTCTCAAACGAGACATTTTGGTCTGGTAGTTATGATATTTGCGAGGGCGCCCATATCACACTTTAATTTACAGTCGATCTTAATTGTCAATAAGTCTTTGTGAAATAGGCTTCAGGTACATTGACCATAATAATCATTCAATATCAATGAATGTGCTTGAATTTGACTGAGTGCATCGTTCAAGGTGAATATTTTCATGAAATTACGCCGACCGTATTTTGTTAGGAATTAATGAATTTCATATGTATTTAGTTTTCCTTGCAAATAACCCATTCCCGATATGTCATTCATTTAGACCCAATGGTTGACGTTTAGAGCCTTTCCTTGTAAAAGTGCTATTAAAATGCGACTTATACGCACATGATTTTGGGCACTCAACCTGGGCAAATGATTTGAGAACGATTCCCCACAAAAAGGAAAGTAGAGCTCGACAATGTTTACCTAAACAAAGGCGCTTTTTCATTCTTCATCTAAATATAAACAATAAGAGAGTACATCTTAGTCCAACAACGACCTCTGGCGGACTGGTCATGACTGTCTGATAGTTTGACTTGAAGCCGCTTGCTTTTTTGCTCTCCGGGTCGGTTTTTAGAAGTTTGAGACCTAAAAATGCATTGAAAATTATTGCTTAGTTATTAAGGAAAACAACCGGGTCGATGACAATAATAAGAAAGAGCGTAAAAAAAATTCACGACATCTTTATCATGAAGTCACTGTACCGTATAGTCTTCAGCCAAAGGAAAAAAAAACACAACTACTCGCTCGCCTCACTAGCTCGCGACTGAGTAATCAAGAATGTCTTAACAACTGCAAAGTAGTTATCATGTAAAGATTGGTAAAAATATATATCGACAATAATCCTTAAATCTAACAAATTGCCAACTGAAATGTTCTATGGAAATGTAATGGTATTGGGAAAGTGAACTGAATTCAAACTTTGCAACGTGTAGCCCCAAGAAATTCTACTAGACAAGTGCCAAAAGTTTTTTTTTTTCAAGTTTTTATGCAATGCATTTTCAGTGATGGGAACCGAAACAGCAAAGGTAAAATTCAACAAAAGAATTCAAGCATGATTAAAACGAAGGTATTTTATGAAAGAAATCGTTTCGTCATGCCTAAGATGATTTCTTTATGTTTTTCCCTCAATCTACCAGTGTTTATCATGTTTTCATGACTCTGCAACAACATTTTAGAACATAAGAGCTAGAATGTCATCCGCACTGAAATCATTAAAGGAACCCGAATTTCCATTAAAATCATACATTTTTCCCCTCTCCTCTTCTTTCTTTTTTTTTTTTTCTCCTCTGTCCTATCCGCAGTTAATGATATTGTTTCAATGTCTCCTTTTGCATGCCTGGTTTTTAAACGAGGGAAAATAAATGAAATGAAATGTTTTCATCATTGCGACTTTGCGAGCACCAACTGTAGCCTCGTTAGAGTATGATTAATCATACAGCAGTGGTTGAAATAAAAAGGTAAATAGCTCTCACCAGGCAGTCGTTTTTTTTTGTTTTGTTTTGTTTTGTTTTTGTTTTTGTTTTGGTATCACACTGCAATTAATCTTCCATGAAAATAATTCTAGACGTCGTAGCTTCCATGTGAAGGTGTTTTTCTGAAATGAAATATCGGGTGTTCAAAGCAAAACGGGAACACTAACATTTTTATTTGAGAATTGCTGAAAACATGCTATTTTTTTATGCATTATGTTTTTTTTTTTTATTATTATCATCCTCATCCAATAGATTCAGCTAAACTCATGCACACAAGTTCACAAACCTAATTTTGAAATCCAACTTACAAGCTCTGAAAGACATTCCATTTTTACCAGCAGGACAAGCTATGATTAAGCATGAGTGTTCCTATCATGTATGATGCTGTGTGTGTGTGTGTGTGTGTGTGTTGTGGTTGGAAATAACATTATTTTGATCCTCCTAGTGAAAACAAAATCACGAAAACACCTAAGGATCCCACAAATCCAAATTCTTTCATATTTTCAGCTGATGTAAATTTCACACTGAACATCAATAAAATCTTGATTTCCCGTTTTAAAATGACTCCTTCTATTGCTGCGAGAAGAAAAAGCATAACGTGGAGATAAAAGAGGAAGTCTCTTTGAAATAATTCTGCCTTTCATGGCTTGTGGCTTTCGTCATGCGTACCTGAAAAAAATATGAAAAAAAAAAAACCACGATTCCAGACAAAAGGAGAGAAGAGCTCCCCAATGTTTACCAAAAAGGGGAGAATTGTGGCAGAAGGAAAATAACCACTCAGTTTTGGGCCATACCCAAGCTGAACTTTTTTCTTTTTTTATGAACAGAACACAGAACATTTTGTTAAATTAGGAGGCAGCTCTCAATCTAGAGAAGCCAGAAGTTAACACTTATACATTCCGTGTGCTTATTTTCTTCATACTTCATCTAAATACAAGCAAATAATATGGATTTGAGCATTGCTGTAAACACACTACAGTGTGATATTTTATCATATGTATAAGTGCAGCTAATCTAAATAGTCACAATTTCACAAAACTCAATCTTGAGATCAAACTTTAATTTTACCAGAATAAAAAAACAGGAATGAGTGTTTTTGTTTTTCTTCTTCTTCTTCTTCTTCTTCTTCTTCTTCTTCTTCTTCTTCTTCTTCTTCTTCTTCTTCTTCTTCTTCATGGTAAGCCCACCACCACCTAATTCGTCCCCAGTGACGAGTTCAAATGTCTCGTTTTTTTTTTTGTTTTTTTTAAACGACTAGAACGACCGTCCCGTTGTATATGGTCAAGGTTCTGAACGGATTGTACAGCAGGCCATGCTAGATCCCAACCACCCCTTCGCACTCCTCGTCACCGATCCGGAAACAGATCCATCCACATCGTCGTCGTCGTCCTCGTCATCATCGTCAAATCATCACAGGCAAGATGGCGACATAATGAGCAAACAAGGCTCGGAGATTAGGATAAGGAGTCTCATCGAACATGAGATTTCAACCCGAAATATCACACACAGTAGCAGTAAGTTTCTGTGAATACTGGTAGTAAGTTCATCTTAATATATGAACGAATAGTCAGGTGAAGAGAAGGGGGAGGGGGGGGGGGGTCTTGGAAGGGGCTCCCTCTCTCAGTAATAATGATGGCATATTTAAGTTATAGACTATTATCAAGCATGAGCAAATAAGCATGAGCGTTAATGCGTTATTTTCAGTAACATGAACGCTGATGCGAGGGCCCATGTTTTTGTTCTTACAGTTTACCCACGTTTGTCAATAATGAACTACTATAGAATACACTTTGTTACTCTTGGTTTTTAATCTATCATAAGCATCAAATATTTTAATATCTCCTTATCCTTCGTTTTATTCAAGCTAACGTACCAATCGTGTGTTTGCTGGTGAACGGTGGCCCTCAACATATCCGTGCAATTCACAATGCTATCGAGAACAAGACCCCGGTCCTAATCCTTGCAGGGTCCAAAGGATGTGCTGATGTTATTGCGAAAGCTTACAGGCAGACGTGAGTTTGATTTTCCAGTTTATTAAAAAACTTTTAAAACAAATCATTTACCTGCTTCAAAATAGTTGTCATATCCACACAACGATGTTGTCGTTTTGAAAGCGTTTTGTAAGAAGTGACTTTAATGCTTTAATTCCAAAATTATTATAGTAGTCTTCGATTCCAAGTTTCACAGTGAGTTTTCTCACTATTTTCCATGATAGGATTGGAACACATCCTATGATCAGGGTGATATCTATGAAAATCGAATTACAAACGAACAGGACACAAAACTATTTCCTGGAGCCTAGAATGCAGAAAGTTATTGGGTATAATCTGAAAAAAATTGTTTTACATTACCTTGTAAATTTATTTGTACCGTTTAGGCACTGAGAAAACCTGAGTAATTTTGAAAAAGAAAATCTGATAGTTACCTGATATGTATTTTGATAATCTTCCCGTAGCGATGAGGCTCCGCGCTCCCTTCAGAACATCATGCGTCAAGAGTTTGGTAACACCGTACCGTCTGGTGAAACCGTTGAGCTCTTGAGAAAACTGAAAGAGATCGGTAAGAGAAGGCATCTCATCACAATCTTCGAGCTCGACGGGGTCGAAGGTGCTCCTAGGATCGACATCGATGAGGCTTTCCTCAAAGCTCTACTCAAAGGTAGGGGGAATGATTGTATGTTCTATTCCTCATTCTGATTGATATCTAATATGATTTTTGAAAACAACAAAATATGACCCCCCCCCCCTCGTAATTGCTGTTTGATTAATTCTTTTGCTGCCGAATAATATTTGGACAGGTTAGTATATTGCCACTACTCTCCTCGATTTTCACGAGAGAGACAGTATTCGGAATAATATGCACCTTTAAAGCTCATTCATAAATATGTCACATTCTGAAATTGCAATGAATTTTAATCTTTTTAAATTTCACACATGTACTTCCGTCTGAAAAAAATAAAAATGTGTTTACTGTGGACATAAATCAGTAAATGCTGTATTTGTTACAAGACGGAGGCATACACCCGAAAAGCGGAGCTTGTGTTGGGTACACCGAAGGCGTGTCCATGACCATGAGGGGAAAAGGGGAAAGCTATTAGTCCATTATTGGCTAATACGTTAACAACTCACTGCATGAACGATTCGAAATGCAAAGTTCATCAAAATAGTTTTTAGAAGTAATATTCTTTCTCAAATAATACATAGTACGTTTGAGACAGTGGGGTTCTGTCAAAAATTTCTCGATGGAAGAAGAATATGACTGGTGTTAACGACACTTAAAACCATGATTTCCTAAAAATCTAAACACTAGTATCTTCTTTGTGATTTTGGTCTGTTCTATTTTTTTCCCCATCAGGTTCACAAGGATCGGCAAAGAAAGACCAGCTTCACATGGCTGTAGTATGGAGGCGAGTAACACTGGCACAAAGTAAGCTTTTACTGCAGTATAAATGGAAGGTAGGACAATGATTTATTGATTGATTTGATTGATCGATTATTTTCCATATACATAACAAATTATAACAGTCTTTCAACATGTATAATCACATAAAATCATATATAGAAAAAAAAAAAGGATCGTCATGAGCAAAGCTTGAATTGACATTCGGGATAATGTTTTAAGAAAATAGTTTCGGTAAAATTTTGAAATACGTATTACATACTAGTAATTAAATTAAATGTTAAGTCCACCGTGAAAACATAAAACACTAAGTTATTTGCGCAGAGAAGTGATTTCTGTCTCGCCCACCGGAGGTGAAGGCGAGACTAAGGGATCCAAATGGCGTCCGTCCGTCGTCCGTCCGTCGTCCGTCCGTCACAAATGTTGAAGTTTACCTGCAAGACTCTCTTCTGATGCATAACTTGGCAACTACTGGTCCAGTGGCAACCAAACTTGGGTGGCAGATGCTCTAGGGGTACCATCAGGTTGCGGTGCTGTCGAAGGTCACATGGTGAGGTCAAAGGTCTTTTGAGGTCACATTGTTATAGAGTACCTGCAAGACTCTTTTCATATACGTTAAAGTTTACCTGCAAGACTCTCTTATGACACATAACTTGGCAACTGTTGGCCCAATGGCAACCAAACTTGGATGATAGATTCACTAGGGGTAACATCATGTTGTGATGCTGTCGGAGGTCACATGGTAAGGTCAAAGGTTATTGAGGTCAAATGTTAGAGTTTACCTGCAAGACTCTATTATGACAAATAACTTTGCAACCGATGCTCCATTTGCAAGTAAACTTGGGTCATAGATGCACTTGGGAGACCTTCATGTTATAGTGGCATCGGATGTCACATGGTAAGGTCAAAGGTCATTTTATTTCAAACGTTAAAGTTTACCTGCAAGACTCTCTTATGACACATAACTTGAGAACTGTTGGTCCAATGGCAACCAAACTTGGGTCATAGATGTACTAGGGGTAACATCATGTTGTGGTGTTTTCGGAGGTCACATGGTAAGGTCATAGGTCATTTGAGGTCAAATGTTAGAGTTTACCTGCAAGACTCTCTTATGACACATAACTTTGCAACCGTTGCTCCCTTTTCAACGAAACTTTGGTAATAGATGCACTAGGGGTAACATCATGTTGCGATGCTGTCGGAGGTCACATGGTGAGGTCAAAGGTCATTTGAGGTAAAATGATAAAGTTTACCTGCAAGGCTCTCTTTTTTGAAAAAAAAAAGAAAACTTTGCAACCGTTGCTCCCTTTTCAACTAAACTTGGGTCATAGATGTACTTGGGAGACCTTCATGTTATAGTGGTATCGAAGGTCACATGGTAAGGTCAAAGATCATTTTATTTCAAACGTTAAAGTTTACCTGCAAGACTCTCTTATGACACATAACTTGACAACTGTTGGTCCAGTGACAACCAAACTTGGGTCATAAATGTTCTTGGGGGACCTTCATGTTATAGTGGTATCAGAGTTTACATGGTAAGGTCAAAGGTTATTTTATTTCAAACGTTAAAGTTTACCTGCAAGACTCTCTTATGACAAGTAACTTTGCAGCCGTTGCTCCATTTCCAACTAAACTTGGGTCATAGATGCACTTGGGGGACCTTCATGTTATAGTGGCATCGGATGTCCCATGGTAAGGTCAAAGGTCATTTTATTTCAAACGTTAAAATTTACCTGCAAGACATTCTTATGACACATAACTTGACAACTGTTGGTCCAATGGCAATCAAACTTGGGTCATAGATGCACTAGGGGTAACATCATGTTGCGATGCTGTCGGAGGTCACATGGTAAGGTCAAAGGTCATTTTATTTCAAACGTTAAAGTTTACCTGCAAGACTCTCTTATGACACATAACTTGACAACTGATGGTCAAATGGCAACCAAACTTTGGTCATAGATGCACTAGGGGGTAACATCATGTTGTGGTGCTGTCTGAGCTCACATGGTGAGGTCAAATGTCATTTGAGGTAAAACATTAAAGGTTTACCTGCAAGACTTTGTGACGTCAAACTTGGTTAGGGATGTACTTGGGGAAACCTTCGGGTTATTTAGTCACGGGTGGGCGAGACACAATGTTGCTATTGGCTTGTTTCAAGTATAGCACTAAAATTTTCGCCATTAAATGCAAAGTTTGAAGAAACATGGGCTGAGTTGAACGCTCTAACATTGGTCATGTTAGTTGCAGGTGAAGATATCAAGGTTTAATAAAAGAATAAGACGAGTGGGTCTACGGGAGTAAGTTGGTAGGAAGAGATTACGAAGAAAAGTGGTAAAGAAGATGGTGACAATGGAAAAAGTGTAAATTACAACGAAGTGGTGAATTAGAATTTAATGATTTGATGAAATGATAAGCAATTCGAAATTCTGCAGACCTTACGACGTGCGTAATTTGAAAGAATGTTAGGCCACTTTATTTGCAATTAACTTAAAAATTGGTTGCCGATGGAACGCATTTCATTTTATTTTGGTCTATTTTTGTGTTTTCAGGCATGTTAGGGGGACATTTTGTTATCACAAAGTTTCTTCATAAACATTGTCATCATGTTTTATAATCACAAATAGTCTGCTTTCTTTCCTCCATTTTCCACATTTCTTCCTCCTTGTAGTCCTCAGAACTCTTTGAAGCGCTTCGTATGGCCCTGGTCAATGATCAGACGGATTTTATCCGTCTCTTTCTCAATATCAATGTCAAGTTGGAAGACTACCTCCACGCCGGGGAACTCCGAAGGCTTTATAACGAGGTACGCAGGCCCAGTTGTCGGATTTGTCATATGTTTGCTTGTTTCATTGCTATTTTGGTGTTTTTGTTTTTGTTTTGTCTGACAATAAGAATGTGTGGAATAAATATAATAGGTCAGTGTCGATCCCGGATTTTATATATGCAGGGGGAGAGAAGGCATTTGGCAAAATATCAAAATAGTCCCTTTTAATGCCTATCGATCTTGAGCGTTTCTTACAATGAAATGATTTGCTCAAATGAAACATAAACATCTCTGTGATGATGTCATGCCTATTCTTCTGTTAAAAATGACACGATTATCATCAAAACAAACTATCATTAACAAGATTATGAGCTTAATTATTGGCGTTTTCAAGTCTTCTATTTCTTTCAAAATAAAATGCCACGGTGTCATTCATTGATATCTCTTTATGAACATCTGTTTTAACCCTTCATCTATTTTTTCTTACCCTACTTGTTCTCTGTGTTTAAAGTGATAGCTATTAGTATTCCTCTTTATTCATGTTACTCTCAACTTCATAGGTTCACGAGGACACTTTGCTGTACAAACTGCTCTTAAAGCAACGAGGTCGAGTAAGTAACGCTTTTCACTGACGAGAATACTTGAAGAGTGAATCTAAATAATTATACCATTAGAATAAATATTACAAAAAAGCATGTTATTAGCTTTATGAAATATAATCATTTATTATCCTAAATCAACAAAAGCATGCAAAAGCAATGAGAATGAATACAAGGCAAAGAAAGAATGATGACAACCAAAATACCTCTTTATTATCGCATTGTCCCAGTTGGCCCAAATCCACGTTTCTTTAATATCATACATATACACGTTTATCCTG
Organism: Echinometra lucunter; assembly: GCA_029962745.1. Taxonomy (NCBI): domain Eukaryota; kingdom Metazoa; phylum Echinodermata; class Echinoidea; order Camarodonta; family Echinometridae; genus Echinometra; species Echinometra lucunter. Next base: position 37,565,579 of record CM057152.1, read on the forward strand.
TTTTTTCCTATTTTTATTTATTTTTTCTAATTTCATCTCAGAACAATAAAACGCCTGTCGATCTTAAAGATGTTGGTGCTGTGATCAAGAGTCTAACAACACATTCCTACGAACCTCTGTACCTATCAGGTAACATATGATTTTGAAAACAAAACAACCTGAAAGCAGACTAATTTTATACATCGAATTCAAATGTTGATTTCGATAGTTTACTGACATCAATTTCTTCTATGAATACAAGAAATTTTGAAAAAAGGGCATGGAAAAAATGATAAACTCGAACTAAACATAGGCAAGTTATATCAGAGCAAAATTTTACATTACATATTATGCTTCTTGGTGACGAGTTAAAAGTTAGTGAGGAATGCATTCTTCTGTTCAGTAATAAAGGTATCGTTAATTCGGTGAACCATCCCTGTTCTTAAGAGAATTTGATTTTTTTCCGTTAAACACATATGAATGAGTGTGTAAGACAACCTGATGTAAGTATAGGCTGATCATAACAGTATACATTTAATCCTAAAGCACAGGAAGCGATCAGAAATTAAAAAAGGAGAAGCGGAGGAGGGGGCAGTATTGCATGTTATATTTTTAAAACTTTATGTCCACAAATCCCTGTCTAATCGTAGAAGGGTTTACGGTTCACATGTGGTAAGTCCTAAAAGGACTATAGGTAAAATGGAAAGAGATGGATGTGAAAATGAGAGGCGAGAAAGTGGGAGAGATAGAGGGTAGCGTATCTTCCTTGAAACTGGGTAAAGTCCTGAAAAGGACTGTAAACCAGAGGAAATGTGAAGGCTTGAGATAAGCGAAGAGATGAGGAAACTTGACTGGACTTGGATGTCCGTCTTCAGGAGTGAAGACGGACAGTCAAGCAGCCCGGAACGTCGAGACTTCTCTGCTTCTCCGCCTGCCTCAAGTCTTCTCAACCCTCCGCCGACCTCCAGCTAAGTTTCCTCATCTTTTCGCCTACCTCAAGCCTTCACACCTCTTACAGTCCTTTTCAGGACTTCACCCAGTTTCAAGGAAGATACTCTACCCTCTATCTCTCCTGCTTTCTCGCCTCTCATTTCCACCTCCATCTCCTTCCACTTCACCCATAGGTCACAGTCCTTTCAGGACTTACCACATGGTGAACCGTAAACCCTTCTACGATTATCTATACCACCAAGCAAACCTTCAAACATTATCAAATCCCTGTCTGTTGTCGAAAAAATAAAATATGAGGCTTCTCTAGCTTGCTGATATCTCCATCCAGATTGCTCTATACTGTGACGACCTGGGTAGTATACTGATTTGTATCAGAAAGGGTCATGGCAAATTGATTTGATATGTTGCAAATGATAATTTCTTTCTCCTCTTTCAGGTCCACAACCCATCTTAAACCCTTGTCGCGAGCTGTTCCTTTGGGCGGTGCTACAGGACCGTCAAGCTACGGCCCGGTTGTTCTGGGAGGAGGGCAAGGCTTGGATTGGGGGAGCCTTGGTGGCCAGTAGAATTATGAGAGCCATGCAACGGCGAGAGACAGAGCCACAGAGACTAGCAAATCTCGAAGAACACCAGAGGTAGATAATGAAAAATATATGGTTCATGGGTTCCATGACATATGCTCCGCCGACAATTGCTCCGGAAATTGCGACAAGCGCTCCGGGACAATATTGCTCCGCCGACATTTGCTCCGCCGACATTTGCTCCGCCGACAATTGCTCCGCGACATATGCTCCCCCGACAATTGCTCCGCCGAGATATGCTCCCCCGACAAGTGCTCCGCCGAGATATGCTCCGAAAATACGACATTTGCTCCGCCGACGTATGCTCCCCCGACAAATGCTCCGCCGACAATAATTGCCAAGTCGACAGATGTTCCAGGGATGCGAAATTTGCCAAGTGTCATCTACATTGTAATTTTTCCGATTTTTGCTATTGCTTTAGACATTTTCCTGCCTAAAAGTGCTTGTACCATGAAACCAAGGGCAATCGGAGGCAGGAAGGGCGGGGAAGGGGGGGGGGAGCGGTGCAAACATATGGGCCCTATCTTATCATTTGATCCTTCCTCCAATAATTTCAGTAGTGGTGTTTTTTTCTTTATTTGTCGTTGTTTTTCTTGATTGTCAGTCGAGCCGGGACCAAGTATGAAAACTTAATACCCCCACCCTGGTCGGGCAACATTCATGACATTTATGGGGAAAACATCTCCTAAAATGTGTCAGTGTGTGAATTCATGGTTAGCTGTAAATGTAAATTCTTAGTTATTAAAATCTCACAATTTTGAAGAATTTTGGCCCTCCTGAAATTAAACAATCAAAGATTTTAACTAAAATATTTCATATGAAGTAAATTCGCTGTACATAAGTGGAGAATTTATTTTAATGTTTAATAAACCTTTTTCTTTTCACTATAGATAAAATGTTTATATGCAAAAACAGATAAACACCATTTTTAAATTTTTAAAGTAAGGTCACCATCAATATAGTAAGAAAATACTTTTGAAATGATATTGGCAATTACCCGTTGTTGAAGTCATGGCCAAAATAAGCATTTAAATCTTCTTATCATTTTCTTTATTTTTGCTGATCTTTGATTGCAAATATCTCAAGTTGACAAAATGGATATACATGGAATTATCTGTTTTGACATCCAAAGTCATATGAAGTGCTGATGTAAACAGTTATTGCCCCGATTCTGTATAATTTCTTTCTGATTTGATCAATAAATTTCTTTTAAAAAAATGAAAAAGAATAGCTTCGTTTATCGACTTATAATTCCCTTTAGACTTGAAGTAGAAAGTCATGTTTACTTCTTATACAGTTATGATTTATCACATAATCACTAGATACCTAACAGACTCGTGTAATGATGATGATAGCCTTAATGCTTTGACAGGCGCGCCGGAAGGGTCCCAGCTTTGGGGGGGGGGGCAAACACTCTTGGGGGCCCACCCCAAATCTTTATGGGGGCCCACCTCAAATGCTTACTACCATCATACAACGTACCCCATATACACCTCCCCCCCCCGAACAAGCACCTCCCTGGCCCTTATACATATTTATTCATATATAAGATGTTTAGATTTTTTTAATTAAGACTGTTATTAAAAACTGATTCCCATCTTCTCTCATCATTAGTACTGAAACATGATTATTTGTTCACCGCTTCTACCATGCTAGGATGGCGTGAGAGACTCAGGAGACCTGGCATGGCAATGGGAAGGTTATGAATGGCACACTGGTAAATTTGGCGATGGGGCCGACACCCTCTGCCCGAAAATTAGCTATTCAGTTTCACAACTTCGTCCGCGCAAGCGAAGCGAGTGTGCAAATTTTTTACAATTTTTGTGGTGAAAATGTACAGAAATTTCATATTCCAGCATTTCCCAAATATGAAAAAATACGAGCGCTCTTATGCCAATATATGAGGATGTTGAGGAGGGGGGGGGGGGCAAAATAATCCCCCGAATAAAGCAAGCATCTGCCTTTTTAAAAGATGATAGACAGAATTTCTAAATACTGAGAAACGTTGCTTCTAATTACAACACGAGGGAGCGTAGCGACCGAGTAAGAAAATTTTGATTTTTGAATGCTTGAAGTTTTTTTAAGCACTTATCATGTCAATATGCTCATTTCACATGCTTGTATATGATCCAAAAAATTCTTTTTTTTTCTTCCAAGGGGGGGGGGGGGGCCCTGGGTGGGCAAAATCCGATTTTGTCCCCCTTTCGAATGATGGGGTAATTGCCCCCCTGCCCCAACTAACCGCTTCCAGCGCCCATGAAAATAATACCCCGAATGAAGCAGGCATCTGCCCATTTTTCATAGATGATAGACAGAATTTCTAAATCTTGAGAAACGTTGCTTCTAATTACAACACGAGGGAGCGTAGCGACTGAGTAAGAAAATTTTGATTTTTGAATGATGAAAGTTAGCATTTCACATGCTTGTATATGATTCAGGTTTTTCCTTCTTCCGAGGGGGGGGGGCCTTGGGGGAGGGCAAAAATCGATTTTGCCTACCCCCTTTCGAATGATGGGGGAGGGCAATTGCCCCCCCCCCCCCCCCTGCCCCCCGCTTCCGGCGCCTATGTGCTTTGAGCCATTGGATCCAAACATGGGTTTGCATTATTAAACGGAGTTATGGACGGTCATGGGGCATAAGCACTAGAAGTAGGGGGCAGAGGGTGGTCGCCCCCCCCCCCCCGTCCAAAAAGTGGGGACCGAAATGCGTTTTCGCCCCCGAAAAGTTTACAGATATTACATGTATTAGTTAACAGATTATGTCAGTTTCATTCAGCAGAAAAATCGTGTCACCTGTCAAAAATGTTAGCTCTAAGCTAGTGATGCTTGCAGTAGGAACTTTAATACACAGGAGTGGTAAGTTTGCAGCATAGCCGCCGGGAATGGGAGGGAACAGTTGCCCCAAAACGAAAAAGTGTGAGGGCAAAAACATTTTTGCCCCCATAGCCCCCTCCCTCCCCCCCAAAAAAAAAAAACCAAGACGAAAGAAAAAGAAAGTGGGGGTCGAATGGGCTGCGGGCTGCAGCTGAAGGGCCGGACTGCAGCAAATTGTGTTGTGGGCTGCAGCCCCTCACCCACAATATCGGTAAAAAAAACAAAAAAACAAGCCAAATCAAAATATTGTAAATGGCTCATTTCATATAGGCTTCCAAGACCATAAAACCTCGAGGACTTGCCTTCTGAACCCCTACCAGGGGCCTGCAGCCCCTGGAATTCCTCGTGTTTTGGTGTCATCCCCCCCCCCTCCCAAAATGTTCCGCAATCCCTGTTATGATCACAAAACTTAATTGGATGTAACTGGCTCTGCTGTAGAAACGGAATAGTGTGCTCTTCACTGCCTTTTTTTCTCGCTTGCTGCGCTCGTTCATAATTTGCAGGATGGTTTCTGATAGCAAAGGAATCATTTTGTTTGTAATTATTGTATTCACTTTATGTTATACACTGCAGTTATGAAGAAAACAGGCAATAAAATCTGATTTATCATTATTTTTCGGGGGGGGGGGAAAGAAAACCCGATTTGCCCCTCACTTTTTGGATGGGGGGATCACCCCTGCCCTGCCCCCTATTTTCGGGGCCTATACCCCCTTACCGTCCGTGTAATAATGCTATCCCATATACGGATCCAATGGCTCAAAGCAATTAAGGCTTATCATAATTATTATAAGTCTGTTAGGTATCTATAGTGATTGTGATGAATTATAGGAAGTAAACATGAATTTCTTCTTCAATTAGTCTAAAAGGGAATAATAGAGTCGATTAACTTAGCTATTCTATTTTAGTTTCTTTAATTTCTATTGATCAAATCAGAAAAGAAACTATACAGAATTGGAGCAATCATTGTTTACACAAAGCATCACTACAATATGAGTTTGAATGCAAAAAAAGATAATTATATCCATTTTGTCAACTTGAGATTTTTGCAATCAAAGATCAGCAAAAAATAAAGAAAATAATAATAAGATTTGAGTGCTTATTTTCACCATAATTTTAACAGTGGCTAATTACCAATAACATTTCAAAAGTATTTCGTTACTATAATGATGGTGACATTACTTTAAAAATTTAAAAGTGGCGTTTATCTGTTTTTGCATATAAACACTTTATCTAGAGTGAAAAGAAAAGGGTTTGTTAAACGTTGAAATGATTTCTCCCCTTTCTGAAATGTAAAGCGAATTTTACTGCCTATGAAATAGTTAAAAATTTTAATTGTTTAATTTCAGGAGGGCCAAAAGATCTTCCACATTGTGAGATTTTAATACCTAAGAATCTAAATTTACAGCTTACCTTGGAATTCACATTTTTCCTGTAAGGAATATGTAGGTTAAGACTTTGTCCCCTGACACATTTTAGGAGATGTTTCCCCCATTGTTGCCCGACCAAGGTGGGGGTATCAAGTTTTCGCACTTGGTCCCGGCTCGACTAACAATCAAGAAAAACAACGTACAACAGACAAACAAACAAACAAACAAACAAAAATACCACTATCGAAATTATTGGAGGGAGGATGAAATGATCATAGGGCCTATATATTTGCACCCCCCCTTCCCCCCCCCCCCCCGATTGGCCTTTGTTTCATGATACATGCGTTTTTAGGCAGGAAAATGTCTAGAGCAAAACAGCGGAAAAAATGATAGTGTAGATGACACTATGCAAACTTCGCGTCTCTGGAACTTCTTTGGCAATCATTGTTAGTGGAGCAAAATCGGCGGAGCGCACTTATCGCATTTTTAGGAGCAATTGTCGGCGGAGCAAACGTCGTATTTTCGGAGCATATCTCGGCGGAGCAATTGTTGGGGGAGCGTATGTCGCGGAGCAAATATCGGCGGAGCATTTGTCGCGGAGCAATTGTCAGCGGAGCAAATGTCGTAATTTCAGAGCATATTTCGGCGGTGAAATTGTCGGCGGAGCAATTGTCGGCGGAGCAGTTGTCGGCGGAGCAGTTGTCGACGGAGCAAATGTTGGCTGAGCAAATGTCGGTGAAGCAAATGTCGGCGGAGAAAATGCGGAGGAAATATCGGCGGAGCAATTATTGTCCCGGAGCATTCGTCCCGGAGCACTTGTTGCAATTTCCGGAGCAATTTTCGGCGGAGCATATGTCGTGTCACCGGTTCATGATTATCTGTAATATTCATTTTCAGGGTTTTGCTTCTGTGTTAAACGGTGATCTAGCTATTTTATGCCTTCGTTACTCTTTTTTCTTCAGATATATAAGCCAATTTTACAACAAGCTAATAAAAAAAAAAGAAAAAAAAGGAAGATAATCAGTTCGCTAAAACTGACAAAGTGCTAACCTTTCCAGGAATCAGAAACGACAAAAAACGGATTCCAAGACTGCATAATCTGACGATAAGAAGGGCGGTACAGATTCATATTTAACCAATAGAATTATTCGTTTGCCAAAACTTTTCTGACAGATGTACTCTTTCGTGACCAACATTGTTTTCACGCATAGTCTTTTTTATTTCAGTTAATGGGTAGTCTGTAAAGACAGCAAATTAGGAAAAGTAAGATTGTGATGGTGTTAGATACAAGATATAGATGTAAAATAGTGTAATATTTTGCATTCATTTACTTATCTTCTTCAAACTTTGAATAAACCCAGAGGATAAGCGTCGTGATATTAAATAAGTAAATGTGTGGATGTTATTTAAACATCAGTTTTGTCTCGTTATTCAAGGGAATACGAGTTATGGGCATTGGGTGTTCTAGACCATTGCTACAGAGAAGACCGACGAAGGACTTCGCTGCTTCTCATACGTGAGATGCCCGAG
>CM057152.1:37573359-37705158 GCA_029962745.1 Echinometra lucunter
TGAGATGCCCGAGTGGGGTAATGTGTCTTGTCTATGTCTTGGGGCAGCAGCACACGACAAGCATTTCATCGCCCATCCTGCCGTTCAGAGCGTTTTGAGTGATCTGTGGTCGGGCAGAATATCGCGACAAAACAGTCATTGGAAGGTACATTAAGAAAGATTGGCACGTCCCTGATGTAACCATTGTACATTGTCTAAATTTAGTATGTTTTTTGTTAGCAAGGAAAGTTTAATTTTAGTCCTTCATCAATAAAGTAATACCATTCTTATAGTCCTAAATATTTTCATCTCATTGACACTGATGTGAAAGCATTTTAACAAAATCTACTATCCTATAAATCATCCCATGTGATGTCTTGAAAAAAAAATTATAATATGGTAATTTCTTACAATTACCAACACCAATGAAAGGTTTCCAAAATAACTTTAAAGAAATACAGAAAAAAAAAGATTTAGCCCCTCTATAGATGTGCGTCCCTCTTTTTCTCTCTTCATTTTCTTCTTCAGTTTCTTATGTGATCTATTTCTGCATGTCTGTCTTTTTCTTCTTTTTTGTCAAATGCTCATTATGCAAACTTTCTCTCTTTCAATTATTTTTGTACACGTTCAGTCTTTCTTGGCAACATTCTTCCACCTTACGCTCTTTGGGGCATCAAGTTCGTAGATGAGGAGAAGGACAGAAACTACAGTGTGACCTTACAGTGAGGATTTATTAATCTGTTTGACATAAAAATACTTTATGAGAAATGGTATCGTCATATTTTGATTCATGTTATATTCTGTTTTCATTTTAGGTTCATTACTGTTTCAAGCTTTTTAATAATATATATTCATCGATGTGATGAAGTAGCGTTAATTTAATTGGGAAGCATCTAAAATGCTGATCTGTAAGTATGATAATGAAAATCGCTGCTTTTTTAACACTGTGTAAATATAGGTTATGCTTTAAAAATCGCCGGATATAGGTCCATGATTCGAAAGTACTTTACCTGTATCAACCGGCATTGGTAATGAATGTGATAAAGTATTAGATAATCCACACACCTGCACACATGTATTCCAGCTTTGCTGCTTGGGGCCCGCAAATACGTAATGCGTGTTATAATTTGGCACTGATTTATAATTTTCTTTTAACGTAGACAAGGGCATCAAAGACAAGAGCCTGTGGTCACTTTAACCTCGATTCGGATGACGAGGAAGACGGACCGTTTGACCGAAGACGAGATTCAATCCTCAGTGACACCGGAAGCATCACATTCAACTCGTCATCTTTTCGCGCTCATGCCCCAGCACAGAACTTCACGTGAGTACTCCCGTAAAACCCCTTTTATGCTGAAGTTCTGAAACAATTAGTGATAATTAATGCATGCATGAAAGGTGGAGGGTCAAGTCAGCTGGTAATGATTTCCCTTTATATACTGCTATCCTTATACAAATGTTACAAACGTTTTGAAAGTATTTAATTATTTTAAGAACACCACCGTAAAACTAATATATTATGGGGGAACATATTCTTAGCTGATGGGTAAGCAATTAGCTCCCCCCCCCCCACGTCACACTTAAAGACGGTAATATCTTACACTAAACCACTCTATCTTAATCTTAATGTATTATTTAACTTTTATGATGTAGCCTCTTACCATTCGATGAGATGTTGAAACACAAGACTGTAAATCTGGAATCTATCATGAACCAAGAAGAGAAATTGAGAGTACCTTGGACCAAGCGATTACCCCTCTTCTTCAGTGCCCCAGCTATCAATTTCAGATACTACGTGGTATGTAATAGAACGATTGTCTGACTGTAATTGAATTTTGCATAAGCAGTTTGCATTGATTTATCATCAGTAAATTGATTGATTTGTTGATTATTTATCTTGAATGGTTACTTTCTTAAATGAACTGCTTAATTGTTAAACTTTAAATTATTGTTGCTTGATTATTTCTCATAATATTGTTCATTCTTTTTATTCATTTATCAAGAAGTTATGAAAAATTCAAGAATCGAAAGGGAGAAACGATGAGATTATTCTATTTTTGCTTCGTCCGCTCTCTGTGTTTAAACCGGTTCAAGTGAATGAATTGATGGTATATCGCATTTAAAGTGACTGGGTGAATGCTTGCATTATCATGATTATTAATGATAAATAATAAGCGGTAAAGGCAGGGGCATGGATAGCGGGGGGGGGGGGATAGGGATGCATCCTCCCACTTTTTAAAGTGGATGTATATAGGTGTGTCTATAAAATATCAATGAGGAAATCATTCCCACCCCCACCCCCTTTTACGAGGAACTTTCTACGCTAATGGGTAAAGGGTATATTGTTACTCACCTTTAATAGGTGTAATAAATTGTCTATACTGCAAGCCCGAAGAAGGTCATTCTTCCAGCAACAGCACCAAAACCCTCAGATACTCCATTTTCATTTTTTTTCAACAACAATACTTTCGTCACCGATGATATTATGTCTTTATTTCTACCACTTCCACAGATGTCACACATCATATTCCTTGCTCTGTTCAGCTACGTCTTGCTAGTCGACTTCAAATCTGATGTGACCCTCACTGAATACGTGCTCATTGGCTGGGTCGGGACACTGGCCATCGAAACGATCAGACAGGTCAGGGGTCACTACTCAAATTAGTGAAGACCGAGCGGCGCAGCATGCTTGGGAGCCACTCATTTTATGTGCAATGGCGCTCTTTTAAGAAGATGGCGCAAATTTTATTTAAAAAGGAGGGGGGGGGTGTTTCATAAAGCTGTTCGTAAAGTTACGAATGACTTTACCTTTATGAACGACTGGAATATGGCAGGCTAAATGGGATTCTCAGTCATAAATCGCATCAGCTGAAGGTGAAATATGCAGACGTAGATTAACATTACTGTTGTTTACAAACATTTGATTGCGTAGTACATTTTTGCCACAATTAAGCATGATTATGGGAAATGCAGTCACACATTGTTAACGTCAGGAAGAACTTTGGACATCCCATTTGGCTTGCCATATTCCACTCGTTCTTAAAGTCATTCATAACTTTACGAACAGCTTTATGAAACACCCCTGTTCCGCGGCGTTTTTCAGGCTCTTTGATAAACATTTATATTCATGGATATATATAAATTCTAGAATGTGATAGATACCAGCCATCCCGAAATTTTGTTCAGAATTGGATACGAGTAATGGATGACTGATTTAACAATGTATAACCTATCATTTTAGAAAGATTATCAGCAGTATCACCTTTGTCGTGTATTTTATTCAATGTAAATTATCTACAGAAGGTATAAAAATAGAAATCTCTTAAGTTAGCTCAAATGTCGGTCTTAATGCACCAGCTCCTCCAGGACCCCCTCCTTTTTCTTTTCTTTCTTTTTTTTTTTTTATAATTTTAGTACATTTTTGTCTCAGTATTATAATCATGTGTGGGAATTTACAACATCATCAACTGCAAGTTCAACCCTTACCTTTATTTTCAGATTCGACTAATCTTTGGGGATTAAAAAAAAAAATTTGTTTTTGTCATTGTGACTGATACATCGAAGCTTTTATCAACACAAGAACTTAGTTTTGAAGTATGATTTGATAAAAATTTAGTGATGTTAATGTTTTGCCGCTTTCAGCTTAAAAGGAAATAAGAGTTCTGTGACGTTATGACAGTTTTAGAGACTCGTTATTGCAGATGAATCGCAAAATGCAATATAATTTCATTTTCATGTAGATGATCTCCATCGGTGGTTTCTTTGACTGTCGCAAATTCATCCGGTCGTGGTTGCTTCAACTAATACCTACCCTTGTGGGACGCGGTGTGTGTCATCATGTTCCTGCTGGTAGCAGTGATCCGACAACCTACCCCGGGATTGCTCGATGCAGCTCGCATAGTCCACTCCCTGACTCTCTTACGTTTACATACGGCTGCTCCATATCTTTTCGGTCAACAAGCACCTTGGACCGAAACTTATCATGATCATAAAGATGTAATTAGTCCAGTAAAAGCAATGTTGCTGCAACGTTTTTGAAGAAAGGGAAAGGGGAGGGATATCGGACGAAATTAAGGAGACAAAGATGAGTGAAACGCCCGCAAAGAAAATGCTGTCCTTGCATATCAAATTTTCGCCACCAAAGGTCACAGGGGGTCATACAGTTTCATTTTTCTTGACAAGGATTTTATTCCGAAAACTTAAAAAACCTCCCCCCCCCTAAAAAGAGGAATAAGAGGTTTTAAAACTGCATGTATTTTTTACAAAAAATATGTAGTTTATTTTTGGACGATAAAAATCAAACAAGAGCATGAAGAGGGAGTGCTTTATATTAACACACACGTTGACTAGGATGGCTACCTTCCCCTTTTCTGAACCTTTTTAAGGCTTTAAAACAGGGCGGGGGGCGCCAGGGTATTTTGATAGGGGGGAAAGATGACCCATAAGTGACTTTATTTAGGTTTTAAATGAAAAAATGGGGTACTTTATATATAGTTTCTCATGATCAAAACCTCTCTTTTCCCATACTTTCTTTCTTCTTTCTCGTCTTTTTCTTCCTTTTTCTCCTTTTTTTCTTGCTTCCCCTTTTTTTTTTCTTGTTGGTCACTTGAAAATACTAGGGGTGGGTCGGGCCCACCTGCCTCCCTGTAGCGCCGCCCCTGCTTTAGAAAAATTCTGCTAAATGTTACTCAAAATGAAACTTGTCAGGAAACCAGTATCATTATTTGTTTCTTAATTTTTGGCATACTTTGTTTTCCATACCGCAGATCAACGATCTTCTTAGTGTTTCATGTGCATCTTGTTGGTGTTTCTCTTGGCGTATGGTTATAGCGTGTCAGGCGGTCCTCTTTCCTCATGTCCACTGACACCAAACAGTTGATGAAGGGGATCTTCTACCGATCCTACTTTCAGATCTATGGAGAACTCTTCCTCGAAGAACTTGAAGGTTGGTAGAGAGATCTGAAAGATGGGATGAAAATCCGATGAATTTTACAGAATTTATAAATATGCGTTCTTGGTAATGAAGAGGGGCCTTTTCCTACTTGTTGGAGATTCTTTGTCTAAGCTAAAGAGAACTTTGGTCTGATACCAACGGCCCCACCTTCACCATTCGAAATTCTACAGCATACTACTTCATTGTTATGAAATTTAAATATGATGTTTATATTATTTTATGAAATATACTTGTGTTTCTAAAGTGTATGAAGAATCGGAACAAACTTTTGTTTAGGGGTGTGTCCCTACGGATTAGCCACATATCTCGAATACCAGTCTCTTTGATAACAAAGGTGACTACATTTTACGAAGTACCGAATAGTGATGATGTTATCCTTCTGATTAATTTGTCTGTAAATGCTCTCAATCATCCTGGTGTAGTAGATCATGAACATGTTTATGAGTTGCGACGTTTCACGTCCTCTCCGGGACGCTTCATCAGGCCAACTGTCTTTGTGGCAGCACTTGGTTGTTGACCCTCAATTAACCCAAAGACCAGTCGGCCTGATGAAGCGTCCTGGAAAGGACGTGAAACGTCGCAATTCATAAACAAGAGGTAAGTCTAGATGACTAGTTTTTAGCTATATAGTTCATCTTCTGATTAATTATTATAGTTCTCTGTCTATTTTAGTTTCTGTCATAACAATATAAAGTCTTTTATTAGTAGAGAGTTGGCAAGCAGCTTTTTAGAATGCTTCCGTCTTTTCACTGCACCCCATTACTTCCGTTCTGAAACAATAAATCTGTTGTAGGTTTTTCACTCCATAGAATCTATATCATTAGATGAATTGCTTGACTTACATTTCTCTTTTTAATAGGTCGAAACGATTGTTCAAACGAGGACCCAACATTAGACCCTTGTCCAGCGAATACGTGGTTTGGAACAACTGTCCTAGCAGTCTATCTGTTCATCAGCAACGTACTCTTACTCAATCTCCTTATTGCAATGTTGAAAGTAAGGAACCGTATACTTAAATCAAATGTCCTTTGCAAATATTACTATGATTGCATTCTATCATATGCTAAGACTCTTGTATTTAACATTACTTGATTTCGAGCTGAATGCAATTTAAATAATACATATGTTAAAGAAACCTGAATCGAGTATTAGTAAATATAACATGGGACGGTGAAAAGAGAGAGAAAGAGAGAGGGAGAGAGAAGGATGAGAGAGGGAGGGAGAGAGACAGAGCGAGAAAGAGACAGAAGAAGAGAGAGAGGGGGACAGAGAGAGAAGAAAGGAAAAAGGATAAGTTTATCAGATTTACTGAGTGACTAAGTCTAATGAAAGAAAGTGTTCACTCAAAGTTGTCAAGTTGAACCAGTCATGTGTCATGGATGTGAAAAGTTCAGTCAAAGCTCTTGCGAACTGGGTGCCGTTGCATAAAACTTGCTATTAGTGGAACTTTGCTCTTATAGTAAATTTCATGGAATACTGGATTGTGATTGGCTGCTGAGCAACGTTACCATGGCAGTTACCACTGATAGCAAAGTTACTGTTACAGTAAGTTTTATGCAACGGGCCCTGATCTTACAAATGCTTTCATCTGTTCATTCTGTTTCCTTTTAGCTACACGTTTTGCTTTGTACAGGAGAATACAGACGTGGTGTGGAAGTTTTCAGCGTTACTCCCTGATCAAGGATTACTACAATCGTCCCATCTTAGCTCCACCGTTCATCATCATCATCATTTCTTCATCTTGTATAGTTTCATTCTCCGTTGCTGGTGCGGATGTTGCGACCGGTTCGCGCTTTCGAGGAGCCTCAGTGAGTTTAATGTTCTTATGACCGATTTCATTTGATTTTGAATGTTGAGAAATATTCCTGTAGCCAACAATTTTCATGTCGAAATATGAATTTGTAACTTTATCCGGCAGTTTTTTAAAGGCAAATTCTAGTATCTACCGGCAAATCTTCAAACACACCAACAAAAAGTTTAAGGAAAACTGCTTAAGTTTTTTTTAACTTTGACAAGACACCGTCCTATAACTCGGCTACCGCTGGGAGATAATTTGAGACAATTAGTTTGTGCCTTATACTCAAATGAATAAATTGTGTAAACTATCCATGCAGCAGGCGAGAAAAGATTGGGGTTTTTTCTCCTAATTATTACCATTATTATCATTCTTATTCTTATTCTTATTTAGAAATATAACGGTAATGATTATGATGATGATGATGATAATTATTATTGTAATTGTTGTTATGATGATGATTATGATGATGATGATGATGATGGTGATGATTACTCTCTTTATTTCATCTATTATTGTTATTTATCTTGCACTGGTTTTTATTTATTATTCATTTACTTATTCATTTATTTTGAAAACGTGTTTGCAGGAAGAATGCTACCGGGGGACTTGATCGCTGAAATCACAACTTGGGAGAAGATTCAGGGCGAAGATTACGTCACTAAGACAAACAAGAGGAAAAATGTTGACCTAACAGATCGGATGGGTGCAACAGAAATGAAGTAAGTCAGGCTCAGATATTTCGCTTGATTATTTGAATGTGATTTGTTATCTAATCCGCACAATTTAATTGTTTTGAAAACACTTCTGTAATGTCCTTCCTTATATTTCCCTTCTCTCAACCTCTCTTTTCCTCTTCTTTATAGCCATATCACGTTGTTTTTTCTTTATTCCCTCTTTACTGTCTTGTGCAAAAAAATGAATAGGCCTATGCACGATTGCTGCACGCCAGTATGCCCTATCGCTTGCCACCTTACTTAAAATGCATATCAGCTTTATTGCATTTTATTCACTAATACAACCTCTTGATGATGTGTCTGTGTGTCGCGGGGAGGGGGGGGGGGTAAATTTCACTAAAATTCCAACAGAAAATGGACTGATTGTCTCATACAGGGGTGTTTTGCTAATTTGTACGGCTGGCTACATAGTCAATGAAATAATGTTTTTTTTTTAATGCAAGGTTTGTTATTACTACGTTGTGATTGAATGTTACTACTGATGATTCACTTTCATTTTTACAGGCTAGAAAACCTGTCTCGGAAATCAACAGCATTTTTCACAATCCCGAAATTGGAACTCAAATGAAAGAACGACTGGACAATTTAGAGCATCAGGTACGATACAACGAAAATATTCTTTTTTTTTTCATCTTTCTTTCCTTATGGGGACAAAATTCTTTCGGGACATGTCAGACTTTTTGCCATTTGTACTAACTGTGGGAATATAATTATTTCCAAATGATTTGATTTGATTTATTTACTTTCCGTTTCACAGTATGTACAAACAAAATTATGAATTCAATAATCTCTTTAAGACAAAAGTAAAATGATGAAAATGACATAAAATAAAGAACAGAACTATTGAGATACTCATAAATAATGCTAACCAGACTGAGAAAAAGATATGGTAAAACGGAGGGGCAAGCTAAAAAAAAAAAAAGCAATGCTTGTGAGGTGCAAGTCCCTGAAACTTAGTTACATACGGTCATAAGCGAATACATTATAAATTTATTAACAAAGGCAAAACAAAGCAGAAGTTACAAATCAATAGCATAATCAAAACAATTGAAGCCACACGAATCTAGAACAAATAAATGAATAAAACAAATAATATGATATGATATAAATATAAACTCATGAATATTTAGATTTGTAATCGCAGTTGACTTTTGGGAATATTGAAATGCTGGGCGAGTCTAATGATAATGGCAGATGGTAGAATAAAGTAGATAAATGATATTTTTTTCATATCTCTCTGCTTCCGTTAACTTGTAATCAAAACAATGGTTTCTGTGATCGAAGAAGACTTCATTAGGCATGACTGAGAAATAGCATTATATTTTTCCCCACCATCTATTTTTTTATTCCACCATCATTCCAACAGATGAGTGAAATGAAAGAGCTACTTCACCAAACCCTGAGAGCTGTATCAGGGTTAGGACCAGCAAGAGATGTTATGAACAAGAGTCCATCCAAGTCATTAGTTTCCGAAAGTTCTACAGTGAATGTTAAGGTGGAACAAACCATAGAGGACATTTCAAACAAAAGGGAAGAACGGACACCTGTAGAGGAAGAAAAGCAGGGCAAGGAGGAGGAAAAGCAACGGGATACGGTTGAAGAGGATGAGATGGAGGAGGGGGAAGAAGAGGAACCTGTTCTGGAGATCAATCTCGATTCCATACAGGACCGGGAGTAATCAAACATATGCGGTGGAGGTTGGCATGCAAGCTCATCAGGAACATTCTATGTCAGCAACATGTAGTAAGACATTATACAGAGCTCAAATCACAGACGGCGGCCAAAACTCGTGAATTTTCTAAGCAGGGAATTATTTTTGGTGAATTTTGTTGATGAAAAGATTACTGATCTGTGAATTTTGCTTGCATGTCATCAAGGAGAAACTATTGATCAAGCCAGCAATGTTTTGTGAGATGTTTGTTCACCCTTATAAGTGTGACCCAGTATATGTGTCTCGTACTTGAAACTAAAACTTTGCTGCAATCTGTTTTCATTAGCATCTCTCACTCTCTGTCTCCCTTATTTTCCATCTAATATACATTGTCATAGTAATGATTTGTCAACGTGACAATAGTTTTGTATTGTGATAAGTCGGCTCATCCATCAGTAAACAAATCAATATGTCACTTCATTAACTGACTCTGTTTTTATGGTTTAGTTATGATTGTTATCAGAACTTTAACTTCACAAATGTTTCTTCACTGTCGTATCATGGTTTCATTTAATTAACACGAGGCCAATTCATAATAATAATTTTTGAATCATCCATACATTCAGATGTTTTCATTGTCAAAGATATTTCCAGAATTTGTACTTTCTAATACACTCTGCAAACTAGATGTTTGTTTATCATGAGATAATACGGATTGATTTAAGGGTTTATAGGACAAGAAAAAGTTACTCATCTCACATAATAAGAAATGATTTGAGATAACCATCATGAAGGATAGAGTAATATAAATTTGATCACTAAAGGAGAATCATTATTTGCACAATACACATATTTTGTACCTTTCTACTTTGTGCAGTTTAAGATTTATCATAATATAAGAAAACAGCCTTTAGGTGGTTGGAAATGAATGGTACAACAGCAGCTAATTGGTACTTCATGTTGATTGATATGCAACATTATGTGAATTTTTGTTATACAGAACAATTTCGGGCCAAAAATTGCTGTGGCTTACACAAAGATTTTGTATCAGAGGAGATAATACACAATGTCTGTTAACCGTGGTTCATTAAACAACAGGTTATAGACCACCCTCCCAAGATTAGCTGCCATACACATTTAACCCTCTCTTCATATAATGACAGTTGTGGTTAATTTAGCTTTCCAAACTCTTACAGGTTCTCTAAAGTACTTGACATATACTATAACCAGGAGCTATCTTTGGAGTATTACATACTTATCATACGTATTAGGAGACTGAACTTCTTGTATGAACGCTTAACCTATTCAGTTATTATGCATTTTAACCCATTCATGACAGAGGTCCACATTTTGTGGTTTGGCCTAATATCTTTTGATGCAAAGCCCTAAAAATCATACCAAATACATGAGCAGAAAGAGCAAAAAATTCTACACAAACTGTGCCCATTTTGGTTGCGTCAATATTCGTTGTTTGATGCTGAAAATTTTTTAAAATAAGCACTAAAATCCTTAAATTGGCAATTTGATAGAAGGTTTAAAATCACCGTTTTCCCCTGCAAATTGGCAACTTTTTGACTTCTCATCATAATTTCTGTCAATTTATATTCATTTCAGATACATGACGTTTTATAAGAAAAATGTAGTGCAAAATAAGAATGTTGGTGTTGCCAATTTGAAGAATAAAAGCTGATCAAATAAGGCTTTAAATAATTCCTGTCACGAATGGGTTAATAGATGTATCTACATACTGTGAGATACCAGCAGATTTTTATTGAAGTCGTCATTTATTATATCATAAGCTTTGAATAATTAAAATCAGGAAGGGTTTATAAAAATTCACTTACAGAATAAAGGGAATCACACATTTGACAGTTATATTTTCTTAAAGTTTATTCCCTAGTCTTTCTCATCATGAAAGACAAAAAAGCAAAATTTTCTGTGCATCAGTGACATTTTACAAACACAGACAAGATATATTCTGATATAATGGAAGACTGTTGACTGTTTTTACAATACTTTTGAAACAGTGCCAGAAAATGTCTGAAGAAATGAGACTCAATATTCTTTCAGAATCTATCTGAATGATTGAATTACACATGCTCAAGTGAAAACTGATCTGAGCTCAATTAAAGAAAATCAAATTTCTAGCAGCAACCAAATTGCACCCTTCACCATAGTTAAAATCATGAGAAAAAAAAAACATATACATGTATATAGTACATATACATGTACATCGTAAAGTCTTGGGAAACTGTTGTAATAGCAAAGGCTAGATCGGGGTTTACAAAAAGGCACTTTTCAAAAATCACCCGCAAAAAATACCGTTTACCTATTTATGTAACTTATCATTAAGATTGGAAGAAAATGGCTGAAGCATATAAACCAGTTTATGTTTGTATATTTAATGATAGAAAATATATTTTTGCAGAGATCTATCAATGTTGATAATATTGAATTATTCTGTCTCAAATTATGGCCTTCAATTTTATTTCATCTCTTTCATGTGTTCTTAAATCTAATTAACAGTAAGAAGATTCAGTCTAATAATACTTGCCAGAATTTCATGATTGCCTTTTAATTCATGTAACTACATGTTCATAAATTTGTAATGAAATGAAAATTTTAATGTTGAAATACATTTATATTTCTTAATAAATATATTAACAGCACAAGAGTGTGATGTTTATTTTGTAACAACTCAACCCATAAAACTGTTTAACTCATAAATTTTGCGATCAGTTTTAACAGATGGGAATATGACTGTTTTGTAGTACGGATTACAAAAAATATTAAGATGCATTACAAAATCAGTCCTCTAACACTATATAACAGCTCAATGTTCTTTATGATTGGATACAACCTGTTGATGAAGGGTAAGTACAAGACTGATTTTTTTTTTTTTCTAATTATTCGTGATGTCACCACTTGACTGTATTATAGACCGATCCGGTCATCGTTGAGGGTAGAAGATGATCCGCCAAAACTGCAGTGTCCCCATAGAGTTAGTGCAGTGCATGTCTGCGTTGTCCCTGAGCTGTATGTAGCACACAAAGATTATAAACGTGCGCTTTATGATCTTTGGTAGGCGCGTGCAGTAGAGAAATCCATTCACTATGCAAAGAGTTACACTAACTTGGGGATACCGCAGTATTGGCGCTGCCCACAAATCGCTTCTCGGATCGGTCTATTGTGAACACAGAAAAATAATGCAGATAGTCTTCCCAATATTACATGCTAATGTAGGTATCATTTTTACCAAGGGCAGCCTTTCTAGCAATAAAAAACTACTACCGTATTACTCGAGTGCTAAGCACGCATTTTCTACACCTGGGTCAGGAGGGGCAAATGTAGGCAAAAGGGTACATGTATTTAAAGCATCCAGACTGATTGAACCAACTTGTATGAGAATCGATGGCCTTTACCACAAATCATGATGTTCCCTCAAAGTATAGAGTATGTAGGCATCATAATACTCTTTAACATGTACACAAACATGTACACAAACTAAGAATGGTCACTGCATTAGCAAACTATTTACATTTTCTAAATATTGCACTTAAAAGATAACTCTATTCCCTTCAGTGAGAATCTAACTGGGAATTAGTTCTATTATGGATACACCTTGTATTCAGAAGTCATTACTGTTAAGTATACATGTTAAGCTTTCCATACATGTGTAGTACAGTTGGCCTTCCATACTCGATATAGCAACAGCTACGTTACCCATTGAAACATGTGTTATAACAAGTTGATGGATCAAGTGAAGATCATGTTTGCTCAATAAATATGGATGCGGTCAGACGCAGATTATAGTCTCCGAGACTGATTAATTTGGGCTTGCCTATTCCCTTTAAAGAACCCTAAAGTGTACTCAGTACGCAACAATTACTACTCTAACATTGCCAGGTACCAATGACCCTGGGTTGAGAGAGACAACAGTGGGTAAAACACCTTATCCACATATGTAAGCACTGTGTATTTAACCATAGACATAATAAATTTACTAGATGAAAAGGTGCAAGCGCGGATATCATTAGGCAAATGGCACTAGGCCCCGCCTCTTTCGGATCATTTGAAGGCCGACCTAAGCACCCGTTATTGTTGCATTATTCATATCTATTGCGCGTATTGATTTTATTGTGACACTTTGATTTAATGCGCATTTGTTGCGCACTTGTTGCGCACTTATTGTGCATTAATTGCGCATGTTTTTAGCTGATGGGCGTGATGTTTTAAAACATGCACAAACGCACGCTACTCCTTGGAATCCTCTTACAAAATGAATTATTCATTTTTGATCCTGAATATTGACGGCTGCTTAGGTCGGCCTTCTAATGGATCTGGACAAAATGGCGGAGCTTTAGGGGCCTGGGATTAATATAGTATTTAATATCTATCAGTCACTATATGCTACCATAGGATATTCTTTAGAAAACTGCACATTTTGGAAAGGATCCGTTCTTATTTTAGCATAAAACAATAGCAAACAAATGAGAAATGAAAACGGAAAGGTCAAGAGGGAAGCTCATTTCTATTTCCAAATAATTAATGGAAATATTTGGTATCTTTTGAAAGGGTAATGAATTTCCTACAACTTTTGTGCACAACTTATCTGTATAGAAATTACTGTTGAAGATTTATGGGCATTTAAAAAGCAAGTATTGTTCATGATCTGGTAGAATTTGGAAACAAGCAAAACCCCTTGGCACCGTAAGAGTTAATTATCAAATAAGGAATCAGAGACAGAATAGAATATAATGCTGCGACATAAAAGGAACTGTATAATGATCAATAAAACCAAGTCTCCATATTTTGTATCTAAATTTGTTTCATGCCAATTCAAACAACTAGAGATAATACTGAATGTACTAAAAATACAAAATAAAATTGAAATAATATGCATAAAAGCCACATAGTGAGTGGCAAGATTCCTTTTTTTTTCACTGTTTACTTGCCAGAAAAATTCTTTTATGCAGACTTTTCTCACATTTGAAGGATGACAAGGATTTCAAATTTTGAAGAAAAAAAAGAGCTACAAAAAGAAATATCAATAACAAAAATAGAAGGAAATAGTCTCACATATTTATGGAAGCACCATTATCTTGTTTATATGCATCTGAGTGCTCCTCTAATTCTTCATCTATGCTAATAATATCTAACAATATAAGGAGATTCATTCCCTAAACCTAAAGCTAAAATCTGCATTAAATTACAACCTTCAGGAATCAACCCACTTTACCTCTATTATGAGTAACAAGTACATGTAATCCAATGTTTAAATGAAATGTAATACAGATCACCAGAAAACTGTATATTCTATAGAAGATTTCAATTAAAGTGAAAACAGTATTTCTGGCCCAAACAAGGCTTACATGCAGTTTGGGAAATCAGATATACTGATATCCTTTAGTATGAATGGGCTAGAGGTGGGATCAGGTGAAGAATTAAATCATTTGAGCAAGACATCTGGGCCCTTCTCATAAAGAAATGCCACTGATCCAAATTCATTGCAACTAAGTGTATCTAGCAACCAAGACCAATTACCATCTTTATCAATATACTGCATGTCTAGCATCTAGGCCCCTGATTGGTTAAATTGAATTAAATAATGACTGCTTATTTTTTTCGGGTCGCAGTTAAAACTGTTAGCTACTAGGTGATCCTGAGACTGTACTATGATCATCGATATCATCTCTGGGCAAGGCACAGTTTCGAGATCAATTTGGGCTACAGTTTCAACCATGCCCCTCAACGCAGTCAATATCTGTAGGTAGGATATCAAGCTTTCAAAATCTGATTGCAAGAGCAATCAGTTCAAAATAATCGCAAAATCTAATAAGGCAGGGACTGGAACATATTCTCAACTAAAACTATTACTCAAATAGTATCCCATGATTCAAGGTGAGAATTATAAAATTTCCTCTATTATCTAGCACACACAGGATGAAGTTTCTATCCTGTAGTCCCACTTATTGCCCCAGAAGCCAGCACACTCATAACCACCAGGTCCTTTGGCTTTGAAGTCCGGTCCT
The DNA here is from genome assembly GCA_029962745.1 of Echinometra lucunter. Lineage (NCBI taxonomy): Eukaryota > Metazoa > Echinodermata > Echinoidea > Camarodonta > Echinometridae > Echinometra > Echinometra lucunter. The sequence goes on from CM057152.1 coordinate 37,588,508, forward strand.
GTGATGATAAAATCTGGCACCATGTTGGAAAACTAGGATAAGAAAACAGAAAAAGATGAATTTGAATAAATTGCTGGCCATAACCAAGAAAGGTAAATTTTCTTCATTCAAAAAGACTTACATTGTGGGGTCATAATTATATTTTTGGGCCTTAAGTCATAAATTGGAAAATATTGAATCCTCCTGAAGGGTCTATGTTTTAACATAGATGTACACTGACAGAATTAATGCACCTGCGGCTGCACAAGTACATTTTCAAACAGATATGTAAACTAATGCATTATTCTCTGTATTATTCAACTCTGAAACATACACAACATGATATCTTCCATACAAAATTTGTTTTTCTTTATATATAAGTCATAAAGTGGAGAAATCAAGAGTTACCGGCTTAACCATATTTTTACAACAATGTTAACATACATGTTATCTTTACTCCTTTGATGATATTCCTTTACAATAAACCCTTAAAGGCAAATTATCCTTTCACTAAATAATACAATACTTACAGGTGATCTAGTCATAGGAGGTATTGTGGGGCTGGCTAGTCTCATGATGTCTTCTACACCTTGTAATGAGTTGCCCATCAGTACCAGGGCAAGAGCCCCCTCCAAATGAGGGGCCAGGAAGAGGGCACCTGTCTCAGGGTCCGAAAAGTGGCACCTCCCCAAAGAAAGCCCTAAAGAATAAATTGAAAAAACATGTTACATGTATTTACTAGCACCAATAAAGTGACAGCTTAAAAATCAAACAAACAAAACAATAAAAAAACTAGAACAAAAATATACTTTAAAAATATAAATCAATCTAAAAAATTATTCAAATTAATCACCTCCAGTGGTGACATTTCGCTATAGCAGATTCGAAATAAAATAAACCCTTTGAATGGTTGTACAGAGTACAGACCTTGGCACCGTTTCATGAAGAGTTTTGTCGGTGAAAATCATCGACAAATGTTATAAGCTACTGAAAATCCTTGCATCTGATTGGCTGAAAGCAAATTAGTCAGTGAAAATCACCGACAAAACTCTTCATGAAACGCTCCCCTTATCAATAAAAATGAGGTCTGGCCATCTCAAGTCGACAGACCTCAAGTCGACAACAGAACTTAGAAAATTTTACAACTTATACTGTATTTGCTCACAGAATCTTATAAGTTCCGTTGTCAACTTGAGGTTGCTGCATATGTATGCACCACAGTCAATAACTGCAAGGCCTTCAACCTTACAAGGTCATCGATATCTTGTCAATTACATTCCTCCTTGTTTACAAATTGTGATCAAGAAATGACATTTCAGGTATTTCTTGTAGATTTCTCATCTCCTGTAATCTACAAGCTTTGCCTGTGTGACATACCAGTTTGTGTCAATTACACACCTGCTTAGTGTAGGTTTCATACCTGTATGTGTACATTGCACAGTGGTATGTCCTGTGTAATATACAACCTGCCTCTCAGAGCAACAAGAAAATGGAAAGTTTAGTGACCTACTTTCCTCTTTCATCAAAGCTCTGAAATTCAATAATGTACATCTACTGAGCAAGTGTGAATACAGTTATAAATACTGACCATTTCAGCAGGAGTGCTTAGGAAAAGGCAAGTGATGACACAACTACTGTTGCCGGTAGAGGCAAAATAATGGTGTACATGTATTTCCTTTTGACTGAATTAATTTATTATTTAAAAAAGGAATATGTGGCTTTACTGTTAGAAAAAAAGTTAAACTAATGTTAATAGATGGATTATTATAACAATAATATCTACAGTATGTATAGATTCAGGCCATTAGCACTTTTAAAAAAGAAGAGAGGAACAGTTAAATACAGACAGAGGTGTAAAATAAAAACCAAAAGCAAAAAATTATAAAACAATTTACCATTTTCACTGATGCCTAGTGGTATTCGATCAAGAAAACGCTGAGCCCATGAGTTGTCTCCAGGCCCACCTATAATAATGAGATTGTGTGAGGCTGCTGTCTCGACTGTTAGGGTAGCATCCTCAATCACCGTGGCAATGGTGTCAGAGGTCAAGAAGAAGAGGTTGGCCAGGTAGATGGCAAGATGAAGTAGAGTAGCACTTGTCCCCTCATTCATAGTACCTGATTAGAGAGATTTAAACAGTCAAAGTAAATCATTATTGAATACTTATCAGAACATAAAGCATATGAACAAGGCTGTATACAGAAACTTTTCCGGGGGGGGGGGGGGGGGGGGGGGGGGGGGGGGGTGGGGGGGGGGGGGGGGGGTAAGAATATGTTCAATATTCAAAGGAACAAGGAACAAGCGAGGGAACGAGGCAACCAAGCGAGAGCTTCTGCATTTTCAGAATTGAAATTGAATGATCTGGTGTGCATTTTTGGTGCAATTCTTGGAAATTTTCAATAAAATGTAAGAAAAAAAAGAAAAGGAAAAAAGGGGTTTTGAAAATTTCAGGAAGGGGGGGGGGGGGAGGGAACTGCCCCCAGCCCCCTGCCTACATATGTGCATACAGCCATGCATATGCATAAGCAGAGCCACAGGAGTACCTGCACACTCATATATTTTCCGTTTCTATATTCTCATTTTTGTCTGCTTTGCTTTGCTTCTTTGAAAAGGAAACTTTTTTCACTTAATCTTGGTAATCATCAAAAAACTTGACACCACTGTATACTGCTCCACTCTTCCCCCTTTTGAAATAATAAAAAATATCAGTCCACTGGAAGTTATTTTGGCCCATGTGAGAGGACTTTGCAAAATAAAATCTATGCACATGTGCATTTTTTTCATTTCCTCAGTACCTGTGACAATTAAGAATTTTCTTTCTGCTATCCTTCTTGCTGGTCCATAAGTACTTGAATCTCTTTCACCATCTTTCAAAACATCACTGCTACATATCTGCCATGAACCTGTGAAGCAAACCAGAGATTTATGAAATGGTGATTACTTTGTTCATTCTTTTATTCATCACTCTATCTTTATATATATATATAGAGATTTATTTGGTCTTTTTTTATACTTCATAAAGCACAGTGGAGTATATTTTTTTTTGTTTAGTAGCTGCACTATATAAATGCACCATATTATATTGCTTTTATTGATTCTTATATTTTCCATACCAAATTAATTACAATTTGGATAAAAAACATATTTACTGAGAAGGAATTTTAACAGTAGTATAGGTTCATTCATTATAAAGGCCTGCATTAAGAATATCATTATCCTGCCATTTGATATTTCTAAAATCATAGTAAAGAAGAGTAGCTAAATCAAGGGTTTAGTGCAACAAAGGGCCATTTTCAGAAAACTTGCAATGAAGTTATGTTGTAAACACTGGTTTAATGCAGATGGCCATACCTATTTTGGGCGATACCTGCTGTAGCAAAGTTTGCTGTAGAAACCATTATTACCAATGGGTTCCTGGTCTGATCATTTTGACATCAAAACCTCATTTTGACTGACAAATGCAGATAGCCCTTTGTTGCACTAAACCCTCAAAATGTAGGCTAATGAAATGTACCTGTGCTTATTTGGCAAAAATGGGTAGCATTTTCTTTCACAATTGTATGATTCTGCTCTTCTGAATCCAACAAAAATCCATCAATCTGAAACAGAAATACATGCCAAAACAATGTTTTCACATTTTATAACCTCTGGAAAAAATTGTAAACAAGATCAATTTCACCATAAACTTCCTTGGTTCATTGTACTGACTTCAATTTACAATTCTCAAATTGTTTCCTACTTGCTCAATGCCTCTGGGTGCTTTTTTTGTTCTCAAAATAAAGAAGATGTTTTAAAGATCAGTCAATTGTGACAGTCATTGTGTGTCATGTAGACTTGCACAATAAACAAAAAAATGATATATTTTAGCCATTCGGAATAGCCAAGCTAACATACTGGGGAAATAACAGGGTTTGCAGTTTGTTAACAGTCCAAACATTAACAATGTTACTTGTGAGAAGAAAATATGATATTACCTGCAATGAATAGATATTCCTCCAGTTGAATGAAATATGATCAAGGTTGGTAATTGAAAATCTAGCCACATTCCTTGTAGTAAGTGTGGCTTTATCTGATGAAAGAACCATCTGTATGGAATTAGATAACAGATAAGGGCATACAAGAGTTTAGTGAGTTTCACAGCTTTTTACCATGACCATACATTGCTACCTCTATTTCACAATGATGAACTCCATGTAATATGTATTGATAGAAAAGTGTCAGTACTGCAAAAAATAACCATGCTTTTTGAAGAAAATAACAATACATTCACAGTGAAAGATGTGTTTGAGCCTGTATTCTGACCCCTCCCCCCCCCCCAAAAAAGAATAAATAAATAAATAAATTCTAACTTATCCCTCAAACCTGGTCATGCATAAGAGAACTGGGGGAAAAAAATCAACATTTACAAGCAAACCATGAATCTTCATCAAAAGAGCCTTGTATGTTTTATAATCATTTCACATGTTGAATCTTCATAGTACTGGATATTAACCCGTTGAGTACTGAATTCTCTAATTCCCATACGTTTCATACAGGGGCCATCCAGTTCCAGTAGCCAATGGATTAGAAGGAAATAGGGGTTCAATCATCCTACATCCCTCCCAAGCCATGATGGAGCTCACCATACTAACATAACACCCCTTCCAATAACTTACATATCCACTCACCTTAATGGTACTGGTCCTAAATGGTACCAGCTGTTGTATCACCCTCACCCCTCTCAGACCTTCCCCTAGGGTAGGGTTCACCACAGTGAACGCTGCACCCAATAACTTAGACATTCACTCACCTTAATGGTACTGGTCCTAAATGGTACCAGCTGTTGTATCACCCTCACCCCTCTCTGACCTTCCCCTAGGGTAGGGTTCACCACAGTGAACACTGCACCCAATAACTTAGACATCCACTCACCTTAATGGCACTGGTCCTAAATGGTACCAGCTGTTGTATCACCTTCACCCCTCTCAGACCTTCCCCTAGGGTAGGGTTCACCACAGTGAACACTGCACCCAATAACTTAGACATCCACTCACCTTAATGGTACTGGTCCTAAATGGTACCAGCTGTTGTATCACCTTCACCCCTCTCAGACCTTCCCCTAGGGCAGGGTTCACCACAGTGAGCATCACACTTTCTCCTCCGTCCTCCTCAGCTCCACTACTGGCAGACCGAGAGTACTTGTTCTCAAGTGAAGAAGGGCTACATCTTCCCTCTTCTGCTCCACCATCACAGGAAAAGGTACCAGTGTGGGAAAGAGAAGATGGTAATTTGGCATGGGCATTGGTGAAGTCTCTCAGTTTGGGGTCATTCACAGCTCCACCATCGTTAGTCTTCCTGTTAAGAAAACATACCTAGTACAGTCAAACCTGCTTTAGCAACCACCAATATAGAGAGAGACCACCTGTCTATAAATGGCCATTCTCTTTATTTCCCTTAATTTCTTTTATTCCCCTGAAACCTGTATTAAAGGAACCTGTCCACCTGCTCATAAAGACTGCTTTTCACTGTACAATATCTATTTTTGCTCAAATTTACATAAATGCTTTGAAAGTAACTTTCAATTACATTTTCAAGTACTGCTTTCAATGAAATCATAAAATGAATAACACAAAAGCAGTGATTCTAATCAGATCAAATCAGGAAAACAATTATTTTCTATATTAAGGAGTGCACACAAAGAATGCAAGTAATTTTCAAGCTGCTTAAAATGTACAGATTATTTAATCAACAAAATTACGTTAGCATCAGTTTGAAGAAACAAAAGGTACAAATGTGTAACACAATCACCACAGAATCCTTAAATGAATGAATATATATATTTCAATCACAGTTGACAAACTGGGAATGCTCCATATAACCATGTCAACCAATTTACCATGTCATTGGGGAAGATAAGATCAAAAGCAATATCCAATATACATGTATGCTGTAGAAGCAGACACTCCAAATCACAACTAAGAGTAAGAATAACAAGAATGCCTGAATAACCTTACCATGTATCCCACCACCAATGTTCCTTCCCAGCTAGCTCACTGTATGTGACACTGATTCCTCTCTCCTTCAGAAGACGATTCATACGCCTGCAAGAAATTAAAACCAAAAATCAAACAAATTGTAGAACAGAAAGCATCCATAAAATTAGTCAAGAGAAATCAAGGTTCAGAGTGTAATAATAGGTACATGTATCAGCTAGATAAGCTTCAACATAGATATAATAATGGTGGGTTGAATGTGATATATTTCAAACAGTAACTTTTATGTGACACAACCTTAGCATAATAAAGATCCTTAGGCAATAACCCATGAAGGGCACACAGGCTGAACAAATAAAGTAAGCCTGATTATAAAAACCAACACATTCTACCCAGAGTGACCAGTGTCATTTTCACTTTAATTTTCATACTTTTAACAGAACACTTTACCCATTGCTTACTGAAATCTTCCATTCCCTTAGACTTACTGCAAGGAGCACCCAGTTCCTATAGGCATTGGGTTAACAAAAGCCAAATTTACTTCAATTTAAAAGACAAACTGAGCTATTAAGGAACGACTGATTACATGGTTATTCCTTATTCTTACCTGACAAAGAAGGGATGGACAGTCCTGTCATTAGCACCAATTCTTGTAAGGACTGGTAAACCCTACAGAAATGAAGTGTACATTACATATAATTATATATGAGCGACATGAATAGATAATACATATAAAACGTAAAATGTATGCATACATATTATTATGTATAATGGATGATCTAACCACTAAATAGCTTTTAAGGTTTAGGGATTGACGTACCAAATAAAAAACTGGGTACATTGATCCAAATCTGTATTGCTTTGAGGCTGACAAAAAAAAGGACAAATGGTACATCTGCAGGTGACAAAAATAATGCCTTTTGTGGTGACTTGTCAGATATCTCAGTCTATAGTCTATAGTCTATAGTTACCATGGATGGTACTGACAAAAGTGGCCCCGTTTTATAAAACTCGTTATCAATAGCAAGTTGAAGAACTGTTATAAGCTACTGAAATCCTTGCATCTGATTGGCTGAGAGCAAATTTTGTCATAGAAATGTGACAGTTGTTACTGATAACAAGTTTTATGAGACTGGCCTAGATCTTCTTTTTCTATGAAAGTACTACCAGTAATGCCCCCCCCCCCAACACCTCTACTTAGAAAATGCACTTGACTGAATAAAATCAGTATAATACCTGAAGGTTGGATATGTGCATGTCTGCATCATTTTCTGCTATGCAAGCCTACATGTAGGAAAGAGATGAGTGAAAGAATTGAAAAGAACTCAATCATATAAGTGAAGCAGTACATACATGCATTACAAGTACTTAACAGAAATGCAGAATAAAGCAATACCATCAATGGAATTTATATTATGTCCTTTTTGTCATTATCTATTTCTTTTACCATACACACACCCCACTTTTATACTGAAAGCACTGTTTTGTTAGTTTGTTTGTTTATTTTTTCACCATGCATAATAAACAATCACATTGACAAGAACAGCGTATTACATCAAAATAGAATACATAGTAGGAACAAAGCATAAACATAAATGTTTGAAGCGCAGAGTCCCTAGAATAACATAGTAGGTAATAAATTTGTTTCGTAAAACATGGCTTGAAGTAAAACATTCATGATTTCGTTATATCGACAGAAATAAAACCAAATAAAAAATAAGAAAAAAAAAAAAGTTAATCGTGCCCCTACAAGATTTGCATACTAGGTGGTCCTACTGTTTACCTCTAGTATATGTTTGATGGCTGGATCTGTGTGGCTGGTACTGATGTCATGCCTATGAAGGAGAGGGGGATGGGGTAAAAAAGATATATTGCTGCGGATAAAAGTTCTAAGATTGCTTAAGTAATAAGCTACTAAAGTATAGCAGAGAAGGTAATCTCTGTTCACTGGTAAAAAAAAAAGTTACATACAATACAATACAATTCAGTTCTGAAATCAGGAGTTTGTCACTCCAATGTGAAAAATTATTCATCATATTCATTTAAGAAGTGGCAAGCTGTCTCCTTGCGGGTGAGCCCCAGTTAAAATACTGCACAATTTAATTATAATATATTACACCCATCTTCGCCAATTAACAATAACATATTTCATAATCCTAATCTTACCCAAGTACAATTATTCATCCTTCTAATCAAGTCAGGACAATCTCACTTTCACTTAGGAAGCATTTTCAATGCGTTGAATCTCAAGGCACGGGTAAAATATCCAACAAAAGTGAGTACACCCTTTTAAAGGGGCAAAAATTGAAATTTCAGAGTAACGACTTATATGGGGGGGGGGGGGGGGGTCATGTGTCCCGACGCTAAACAAAAATGAAGCTTTCTCTTTTGTCTTTGGATTAAACAAAAATTCTTCAAAAAATAGCACTAATTATCATCAATACATGTATTCTATAACACTGCCTAACACAAGTGTTAGAAAATTTAAGAAATATTGCTTGTAAACTTCTTTAAATGGCAGTTTTAAACTGACTGTCCGGATATACAATCTGTCCAGACACACAGCATCTGGGTATACATGCATTAACCAACTGACTACTGAATTTTCTTATTCCCATAGGTTTTGTACTGGGATTGTCCAGTTCTAGTATTCAATGGGTCAAAAGTATAATCCTTACAACCATAACAGAGTAGACATTCTGTGACAGGTGCATTGATATTAATTATCTATTCCATAAAACAATGTAATATCTTAACCCTAAAAAGACTGGGGTATTTTTGGAGGCTGGAAAAACCGGGGGGGGGGGGGGGGGGGGGGGGGGGGGGGGGGGGGCTAAAGCCCCCCCCCCCCCCATCTCAGCTGTTGATTGTCCGATTGCAACCAAATGTGGTATAAACATAATTCATTATATTTTCTACATGAATGCATAGTCCAATTAATACTATTACTCTTATTTTTACATATATTCTTAATTAATTATGCGAATATGCAAATATTTTTTGAAAATTTGTGTTTTTTTAATATTTAGGTGTCCATTATAGTCTAGAAATCCCTGTTCATGGTTGTTATATTTAAGAAGGTGTTCATTGTCAAATTGTGTTATTTCATGTTTGAATTATGTGATACACTTATGCAAATTAGTAATTAAAAAGAATAGATGCATGCGTTTCTAGCGTTCGCATTATTTCCTTATGCATTTCTTTGTTTTTCATTTCTTATGTATTTCTTTGTTTTTCAATCTAATGTATTTCATTGTTTTATGATCTAGAAGAGTTATTTGTACTCACAAATGACATTAACTGAAAAGAATCCAATGAAAATATAGTTTGAAAACAGCATCTGCAATATTTATTCCAGTCCCCATTGACTTTACACACAAACGAATGCAAAATATCGAATTTTTCTTGACATGCCATGTGAAAACGTGACATAACTCTTAATCATACATGCAGGACACGCAAAAATCAAAAGTTGCGCAAAACTCTTTTAAAAAAGTCATGAAATGGCAACGCAAAATCTTTAAGCGTTACAAAATAATCACAGTTTATGTCGAGGGGTGGGGGCCTAAAAAGCCCCCCACTCTTTTTAGGGTTAAGGATCTAGCTTAAATTGGTGGCAAAAGAAGTTAGTAGGTCCTAACTTCTGTTGCCACCAACCAGATGTTGGTAAGGGTGTACTATACTCACGTTTGATGGATACTGTCTGTCAGATTTAGTATCCCAATTGTTGAGATTTTACACTAACCTGAAGAAGACATTGCTATCACCATACTCCTCTTTCTTGATCCAGCCTGCTAGGGAAACCACTGCTAGAGCCCTGTCAGGATAATGGGTAGCAAGGTGCCATGCCCCATGACCACCCATGGAATGTCCAGCAAAGATGACCACATCCATCAGAGGTTTGTTGGCCATCCATGTAACATCTGACATAAGCTGGTCAAAAAATGATAGGAAAAGCTTCATTAAGATACAGAATTGTTTATTGTATCACTGAGAATTTGAATCCTTCCCTGAGGACATATCCCAAGCAAAGTATTTTACCTAAAGATGTGTCTATCTCATCCAAAATGTTAAGTGTATGAGAGTATCTGGTGGAAAGAACTGTTGATGTTACTAGTAGATATTCGAATATGTTTTATGGTAAAAATATTTTAAACCAATATCAATTTTTGTTTTACCATGATTAATCTACTCATAACAAATGCATTATCCTCAAAATACATGTACGAGGAAATCATTGACTTCTGCATATCTATGCAAAACAAAATTAGGTTTCATTTTCAAAGCAGTACATTTCTTTTGAAGGTTTCTATTATTAAAGCAAATCTCAAGTTACCTACCTGATGCAAGCTCTCAAGTGCTGTCATTGATGTCAATGTACCTGGGCCTTCCCAGTTATGAGCACCATGCCTGTATGAAGAAAGAATGGTTGAACAAATCCTAGCATAAACTGTTTCACAGGCAACTGAAAAAAATATACCGAGTTAAGGAAAAAACTAAAAGATAAATATCATGTTTCAAAAATAAGTCTGAAGAGCAAAGTTAATCCAACAACAAATTATTTTCATATCGAAAGTGACGTCAGTTTTAAACCAAAGATGTTCTTATGCCAAGATGGTGGGAGAGACCAAGGCTATATGGAAGACAGATGGTGATATAGCAACAGATCCTGGGATTCTGGTGACATTCTAAGTTCCAATAACAGATATTCGAGTTATAATAGCTTGGAATTACAAAATCTCTAAGCTTCTTTTACACTTATTAGTTCAAAAGTGTCTTAGAGAACAATTATCAGCAGAAAGAAGATGAAGAGAGCAGAAGCACCAAGTCTGACAGAAAGACTTATAAACCATACCAGAGACAGAGCAACTGACACCAACTCAAGAGTGGGCAAAGATATCATTAAGTGGTCAAACCTGGTTGGAGCAAGAACCCAAGCCTTCTCCAGACCAAAGAGCCACTGCTCATCTTCCATCCTCTTGTACCCATCGGCTTGATTCTGAGCTTCAACACCAGTGCCATGCAGTGTCAACAATACCTGGTGCAGGAGAAGATAAAGGCGAGAGTGGAGGAAGAGGAGGAGGAGGAGGAGGAGGAGGAAGAAAAAAAGGAGAACGATGATGATGATGTCGACGATGAAGAGGAGGAGGGGAGGAAGAGAAAAACAATGACAATGATGACAACAAGGAGGAGGAGGAGAAAGAGGCGGAAAACAAGAAGGAAGAAGAAAGGTTTTTTTTTTAATATAAGATGAAGGGGCATAATATGAGGAAAATGAGGAATGTATATATGTAATGCCATGGTGGAGGCAAATGAAAAGATGTGATAAATAAAAAAAAAGTTTATATCAGCTGTATGAACGGTTGTTATTGTTGCCATCTCTGTTGTTGTCTTGTTATACTAAGAGTGAGAAGGCTCGAATTAAACATTTTCTGAGCTGTATTTCTAATATTTGTTCTCTACATCATACATCTTTGTTTGTTACTGTTACAGAAACTTTGAAAACTTTTAGAGGGTCAATAAACTATGCATTAAGAAGAATGTCAAAATTAATAGTACATGTACTTGAAAATGTAATTATTTTTGAGATTCAACATGCAACATCGATGTTCTTCTACTTACTGGACACTGACCTAAAGGACAGTCTTCCAAAGGCTCAATGGCAGCAGCTTGTTGAACCTGTTTGGAGAAGGACAAAGATATGGACAGTTTACAATGACACACTTGTATGTATATTTCAATTCAAATCATTTGTAGGCTACATGAAACAACATGAATTTTGTAATGATGATAAAAAATTTTATAACTGCAAACACATATCGTGCAGTGCATAACTTTTTTTTTCCCCTTCTATAAGCCCTTACAGGATTTCCTGTAGTACAAGCAAGACTGCATCACTTTTGTGCCCTTTAGGGTCTTCTTTGTACTCTGCAGCTTTGACGAGCTCTTGTGGACCTTTCCAGAGCTAAACTGCTTTGCTCTGAAGTATTTTTTCTTTCACTAATATTATGAATTTTTTCAAATTACAACTCTATTAAAAGTTAGTAAATTATAAGCAGATTTACACAAAAAAAGCATACCGACAGTGTTTATACATGTACATAATACAGACACTGCATCTTTGTAGATTTCCACAACTCCATCCTTACAAAGTAACCTTTTTTCATCATATTTAATTTATAACAGAATTATTTCGCAAACACAAACTTACAGATCCATCGTGATCCAAAAATGAGAAGAGGAATGATTCATGTCTCTTTCGGCATCTGATTTTGACTGGTAAACTCTGGGCCTCTTTCACTGATGCAGCAGATACTTTAATCTTGAAGCTGTGAATCCAATAAAAAAAGAAAAGTTTGATTGATACACCAAGGTATACCTCAAATTAGACAAGACTTAAATTTTCCTCAGTTTCCTTTTTATTCACAGGCAGATTTAATATTTCAGATCTAATAGGATACTATGAAAATTATTGTTTCATTCTTGCAATCCTCCCTTTTTCTATCATTTTCCCATAACAGATTTATTTCAATAATAATGGGTCAGAAAGAAGAAAATTTTAATTACATTATTCTGGTGGAAATTAACTGCCCCAACTTCAAGATTATTCAAACCACTGAGTTTATAAGATTTTTCCATTTTCTGACTTGTTTCTATGCACGTGAGAAATGAGCCTTCAATTTCTCACTCTTTCAAGGAAACTATTTTAACATGGCACAAAGCTATTAGCAGGGGAAAACTTGACACACTTATTTACAGCAGTACAACTCTTCAGCCACCGTAACCCACCTGATGTCTTTGCAGGTATCCCTGCTCACTTCAAGAACCTCTCGGTTGTCACCAAGACTGAGGCGAATAATGATGGGAATAGTCTGCCCAGGGGCTACATTCGTCAGACCCCGCTCTCTGAAGAGTGAAACTGAGAGTTCTTGAGATGATTCAGCCAGACTGACCCTATGTGAGTGAGCAGAAGGATTACCATACAATACGAATTCGTCATCTCTATAATAATGAAAAAGGTACTCGGCTCCTAATGCTACGGGTAGCCTATCAATCAGCCTATTTTCTAATACAGCAATAATTCCTACTTTCCACTGGTAACGTCATCATACTTCATCACAAAGGGATGTGCTCGATTGAGTTTTACAAATGTCACTTAAAATATCTGTTTTTTTATCACAGTATCTCAATGATTTCAATGGCTTATATTCCTCTTCTGGATAAATCAGAGTGCCTTTGTACTGAAGCATTCTGACGATATTGTTGGAAGTGTCATCTTTTAACGAGGTCAAGAAATTCAAGTCAAGTTCTAAATTAATGTACCATAATAAAAGCCCATACCTCATGACTGTAATTCACAATATGTAAAAAAAATGCCATCATATAAAAAGGTACATTTCAACCACTTTCATTTTCTAAAAATCCTCTCAAATCTGATAAAACAATGGTCTGTCTCTTTATCTGTATGACAGTACAGCGCAATAAGCATGCCTCAGCGCAGATATCCTACATGAATATTCATGAGTTTACAATGTTCTGTACGCTTTTGCATATCAATATTCATGAGCTCAAAACTGAGGCAACAGAACTCTGTACATTCATTAGTGTACATGTAGTTCCATGTGCTTGTTTTTGTATGTTCTGATATAATGAGGTAACAGCATTAACAAAGAATATGCTTTGGTGTTGACAGCCTTGCTAAATCAAGTTTCCCCTGTACAGCCATGTAATATTCAGGTAGTGTGACCAAGAGTGCTGTAGGTCAGCTTTTAGTTATGCACTTCAAGGATTTTTCAGACAGAAATATGGAAGATGAAAAGCTCACTTCAAATTCTTCAGCCACTTGCTTCCTTGAAGATTGGTGAGTGGAATGGCGAACACATCTCCAATCAAAGTGCCCTCCACAATGTCTGGCACCATGACAGCAGGATGCAACACAAAAGGATCACTATCTACAAGATAGTCCATTCAAAGCAAAGTGAAAGAAACAACTGGAGTAAAGCAAATTACAATGTTTATTGATATTTGAATGACAAGTTGTTACTCAAGAATGTAAATGGTCTACTTTAGCATACTTGAAGCTAAATAGCTTTGTTTTCTTCTCAAACAAAAACTGGCAGGCAGATTGTGCTGGCTGTTCAAATTTACTCTACTTGCAACTGAATCCACAAGTGAAACAAAGAATTAGAGCATCAAGCTTGATTACTAAAACCAATATTTATGAATTATGACAAATGTTGGTGAAAATTGAGCGAATAAAAGGGTTCAACACTTGAATCTAAAATGTATAAATTTTTATTGATATTTGAATGACAAGTTGTTACTCAAGAATGTAAATGGTCTACTTTAGCATACTTGAAGCTAAATAGCTTTGTTTTCTTCTCAAACAAAAACTGGCCGGCAGATTGTGCTGGCTGTTCAAATTTACTCTATTTGCAACTGAATCCACAAGTGGAACAAAGAATTAGAGCATCAAGCTTGATTACTAAAACCATTATTTATGAGTTATGACAAATGTTGGTGAAACTTGAGCAAATAAAAGGGTTCAAAACTTGAATCTAAAATGTATAAATCACTCACCAGCAGCTTTTATGTTACAAGTGAAGACCTATAAATATGAGAGCAAAATAGCAAATTGGTCGGCAAAGAGAAGTTAGGTTTCATTTCTGAAAATGTCCTGCAAAACTTTGCAATGTTGCAGGGTGGGGTTAAATTTCTTCTTTGCAGAAAATATCTCACTATCTGTTTGATACAATAGATATCTCACTTGCAAAATCATCTTCAATACATGAACTGATTTTAGAAAGAGTTTACTAACACCTTGGATTCCTGTACAGATTTGGACTATGTAATAATAATAATAATAAACAAGGCGTTTGCGATGTTGTGTCTCGCCCACTTGTGAAAATAACTAGAAATATCGCGATCTGTGATGGCACACAACAGAACTGTATCGAAAGCTCATTGTGAAATAACTGGGATGGAATAACATTTGATAAAATATGAGAAGGGTTTTTTATGAAATGGTACTGCATTTTCACGTGCATGTACTTTCCCTGCTTCTACTCTCATCCCTCTGATATGAGTAACATTGTATGATTGATATTTTACATGTGTGGAGTTGAAAAGTGTTTGTGGTTGTAGTGTAGCTGAGGGCTGCAGATGATGTAGTGTGATAATGAGCTTATAATTTAGAGAAAAGAAATACGAGAACAGTTATGTTTTGTTAAGAAGAAGGGTTAGTGAGTAAATCTTTTATGGTATATTGAATACTGCCACAGGAAAAAAAAAAAGCATGCATAAAATTGAAGAGAACAGAAAACTGATCCCTCAGCCACTTTGCACTGAGTATTTATGTATAGTTTTAATATTCTTTCAAGTGCAAAATGTTGCCTGGCACCCGCAAGATAGACGCGGATAACCTGTCAGGGGTAAATTGACTAATTAGATAGAGGTTAAAGGCAGCATTTTGTTAATAATTAGTAAAAGCATGCCTGAAATTGATGAGAACACCAGATTTGAATGCTGAACATAATAATTGTAATATGGTATGCATGTAAATTGAGTTTGTGGGAGAGAAACAAAAGACCAAAATTTGTTGAAGACAAAGTTTTGTGTCATAAGAGAGTCTTGCACGTAAACTTTAACCGTTCAACGTTTGACCTGTAATGACCTTTGACCTGACCATGTGACCTCTGACTGGACCATAACATGCAGGTCCCCTTAGTGCATCTACAACCCAAGTTTGATAGATAAGTGTCACATGGTTGCAGAGTTTTGTGTCATAAGAGAGTCTTGCACGTAAACTTTAATGTTTGACCTGAAATGACCTTTGACCTTACCATGTGACCTATGACTGGACCATAACATGCAGGTCCCCTTAGTGCATCGACAACCCAAGTTTGATAGATAAGTGTCACACGGTTGCAGAGTTTTGAGTCATAAGAGAGTCTTGCACGTAAACTTCAACGTTTGACCTGAAATGACCTTTGACCTTACCATGTGACCTCTGACTGGACCATAACATGCAGGTCCCCTTAGTGCATCTACAACCCAAGTTTGGTTGAAAAGTGAGTCACGGTTGCAAAGTTATGTGTGATAAGAGAGTCTTGCACGTCAACTTTAACATTTGACCTGAAATGACCTTTGACCTTACCATGTGACCTCTGACTGGACAATAAGATGCAGGTCCCCTTAGTGCATCTACAACCCAAGTTTGATTGAACAGTGTCACACGGTTGCAGAGTTTTGTGTCATAAGAGAGTCTTGCACGTAAATTTTAACGTTTGACCTAAAATGACCTTTGACCTTACCATGTGACCTCTGACTAGAGCATAACATGCAGGTCCGCTTAGGGCATCTACAACCCAAGTTTGGTTGAAAAGTGAGTCACGGTTGCAGAGTTTTGTGTCATAAGAGAGTCTTGCACGTAAACTTTAACGTTTGACCTGAAATGACCTTTGACCTTACCATGTGACCTCTGACTGGACCATAACATGCAGGTCCCCTTAGTGCATCTACAACCCAAGTTTGGTTGAAAAGTGAGTCACGGTTGCAGAGTTTTGTGTCATAAGAGAGTCTTGCACGTAAACTTTAACGTTTGACCTGAAATGACCTTTGACCTTACCATGTGACCTCTGACTGGACCATAACATGCAGGTCCCCTTAGTGCAACTACAACCCAAGTTTGGTTGAAAAGTGAGTCACGGTTGCCAAGTTATCTTTCATAACGTTTGTGACGGACGGACGGACGGACGGACGGACGGACGACGGACGGACGACGGACGGACGACGGACGGACGACGGACGGACGACGGACGGACGACGGACGGACGCCATTTGGATCCCTTAGTCTCGCCTTCACCTCCGGTGGGCGAGACAAAAATAATAATACTAACAATCAACATGTATTTTCTTTGCATTAACCCCTTGGCTACTGGAACCAAGTGGTCCCTGAATTACATCTATGGGAACTTAAGAATACAGTAGTTAATGGTTTAACCACAGGTTTGAGAAAATTTCATTATTATCTATTATTGACAACTACTTGAAACTAGATGGTCAAACTTTATGCCTCCGTCATTACCAGATCAGAAATATATGGCACTTCATGTTCATTTATTTTCATTTATACAATGACATCTTTGACCCTGACATCTTTGACCTTGTGACCCCCAAATCTAATAAGACCATTGCCTTTTCCATATGAATACATGAGCCAAGTTTGAAGTTGAACCGTCACAGAGTTGTTGATTTATCGCAAGAACAGGAAATTTCATGTATATAATGACCTATATGACCTTTGACCTTTGACCTTGAGACCCCAAAATCTAATCTGATCATTGTCCTTCCCATATGCATACATGAGCCAAGTTTGAAGTTGATCTGTCAAATGGTTACTGAGTTATCATGAGAACGAACCATTTCTATGTACACAATGACCTCTATGACCTTTGACCTTTGACCTTTAGACCCTGCAATCTACTAGGATCATTGTCCCTCCCATATGCATACACGAGCCAAGTTTGAAGTTGATCCGTCATACGGTTCTTAAGTTATCGCGAGAACGAAAACAGGATGGATGGACGGACAGACGACCCGAAAACATAATGCCTCCGGCACCCACCTACGGTGGGCGGAGGCATAAAAACAAGGCAGCATTTACCTGTGAAGCTGCATACAAAATCATCTTTGCAATATCACAGGTTTGAGGAAATTTCCTTGTTATGAATTATTAAAAACTACACATAAATTACTGAGGCTGTATTCACCTGAGAACCTTTTGCTCTAAGGCGAATGTAGATGGTGTGGATACCAGGGTCTAGAGACAGAGTAAACCTGTAACGTAATAAATCAAACATTATGATACATGAACCATTATGGAGAGAGTTAAATATAGAATTACATTCATTCAGATGTCCATCAGCAAACCAAAGCCTTTGTTTCTACCATGCCACTTATGATAATGAGAAGCACATTAACATGTCATCAATACTTCACGCTCAAATAAAAGAGAATTTTGCCAAAGGTTTCACAGACAAACTTACAAAATCCTATTTGTTGCTTTCACTTAATAAGAATTTGATTGGTCTGTATTTTGGGCCACCAAGAGGCAAAAAAGATACTTTTTTACCTGGTGTTTATTTTTGTGTGTGTGTGTGGGGGGGGGGGGGGGTTGTGCCCCCTCATATCTCATTCATTTATGTGCAAACAAATACAGGGGTTTGCAGCTTCATATATAAACAAGCCTTTAATCAGGTTCCTTATCTCAAGCAATGAGAATATCGCAGAACATAATCCAAGTGTTCAAGATTGTACTGGTAACTGAGAGCAACATAAATTGTCAACAACTTGTTTTTTTCCATGGATTATTAAACTAACACTTGCAGCAGTATTCTACTCTTTGTTATTGATTTGGCTCTCTTTGTTTATCAAAACACTTGGACTGGTAGTAAAAATTTGTTTTTAAAGGCATTGGCTAACTTTGTGAGCAGCTGATTAAAAAAATTCTCAAACTAAGATGAAACATGTATATGAGTACTTGTATTTGTACTCAGAAATCCTGAAACCAACCATTTGAAATGAAAAACTGTTAAAATAAGACGCAAATGCCGATTTTATTAGTTTTGGTCTCATGAGACAAATAACTAGAGGAGCATTTTCAACCAGTTAAAAAAAACCTGTTGGCTGCACCTCTCTCCCTGTACTATACATGATATGCATACAAACACATACACTGTTCAGGTGAACTCTGTGCACATGCACACTACTTATGTCCAGTCTGTGCAACTGACCATCATATTTTCTTCACACATTGGTTTACATTTTTAATATTTAAAAATACTTTCCGTCGATATTATACTTTAAAACTTTCAGACTGGTATTTTTAAAATATAACTCTCGTGTTTATATCATTGTCAAGTAACAAAATGAGATTTTTCTTTAATTCTCACAATGTTAGCCTTTTACTTTAAGAGATAATTCCTTTGATAGTGCTTGACAAAGTAAATTTCATATATTCCTACGACTTTATGAAAATGATATAATTGTGTGTGATCCTTACCAAAACTCAGCTCTTCTGTACACATCAGCTGCAATAAATATTCCATCAACAAAGAAAGTATGTACACCTGCAAATAAAAAATGTAAGTTAAGTTAGTGGATACTACATGTACCACAATAAATGTAATGCTCTTCAATATACTAAAAATCACAATTGTTCTGAAAGAAGTGCATTCTTCGTATTCTGTTTAAGTGAGAAATGAAATATTAAGGTTCCAGTTAATCTCCCAAACAATTGCATATTACATCTATTCTTTAAAAATAATAATCTATTCTTTAAAAATAATAATCTATTCTTTAATAATAATAATAATAAATTCTTACTGATAATATTGAAACCAATTAGGCATTACTTTCATAGAAGGGACAGATATACTTGTAATATGCACTACATAAATGTAGCATATTATCATTATAATTAGTATTATCAAACAGACAGCACAAATTATATCACAGGTTATCACCTTAACATAAATCATTCACAATCCATATTCATCAACCTCACAGAAGTGAAGAATTTGGACATTTTTGTTTTTTTCTCTCCGAATTAAGCCTGTCATGTGTATGTACCTGTACCTAAATTTTGTATGTGATATTGTTATAGGTATTTCCTTTTAAAGGTTTAAAAAACAAAAACTAAAACAAAAACCTACCTAAACACTGAATGGAAACATCCCCTTTTGAATTGACAGCAAACTCTCCAACTACCCATCCCTGCATGAGAATGAATAAAACATGCAAAACATGGTTTACAACAAGTTATCTACAATTCTGAAGAAAAGAAATTGAGAGTTTAAACAAGGAAGAACAGAAATATGTAAGAGGGATGGCTGGCAGGGAAAAACATACATAGGGGGCTCAGGGCGAATTTGCCCTCAAAATGCCAAAAAGAGCCCTGGAAAACTAAAAAAGAGCCCCTGAAATTCTCAAAGGGTCCAGTGTTAACTGTATTACAATGCAGAATATTGGGTCCGTCGGGCTCAAAAAGTAGCCCCGGAAAAAAATCAATTATTTTTTTCCCTGATGGCTGGTGGTCTTTTAACCCTTTGGCTACTGGAACCGTTGGGCCCCTGCATTAAGCCCAGGCCCCTAAAGCTCCGCCATTTTGTCCAGATCCATTAGAAGGCCGACCTAAGCACCATCAATATTCATGATCAAAAATGAATAATTCATTTTGTAAGATGCTTCCGACTAGTAGCATTTGTTTGTACGCATTATGAAACATTACACGCATCAGCTTACCGCATGCGCAGTTAATGCGCAATAAATGCACAACAAATGCGCATTAAATCAAAGTGTCACAATAAAACTGATACGCGCAATAGATATGAATAATGCAACAGTGTTATCGATATCATGGCAATAACGGGTGTTTATCGGCCCCTTCAAATGATCCGAAAGAGGCGGGGCCTAATGCCATTCGAACAATGATTGATAATTTTATGGGTAGCATGTAGACCTTGTAAATTGATATACGATCTTCCTGTGGCAAGATCTTTGCTAAAATGCTATTGCAATATGTCAAAATACACATTTTAATTTTTGCATATTTGTATTTTGCATTCCGGACGTGTTCTTTCACACATCGACATACAGATAAAATACTTTATCCATGCCACGATTATAAATATTTGTTTAGTAATGGAAATAAATAGATGTCTATTCCAACAGAATCTATAAACATAGAGATGTATACAAGCACATCCAGTAAAAGGATAGTTCTCATGAAGTTTAAAGTAGGTCAAGATTACCTACATGTAACTCATTTGTTTATAAACATAAAACAGATTTGCATGAACACTGACAAGGTACCACCATACCTGCTTTTGTCATTAGCATGCACATACATTGTATATTTCATGAATGTGTGAATATCCATGGCTACTGAAAACACATTTGGAAGGTTCATTGTGTGATCAGAATGCCATGAGGTCAAGGTTAATAAGCAATTCTTTTGACAACACAAAGGGATGATAAGTTTATGTAAAATGCTGTACTTTCTTTTCAATAAAGCCAGATAGTCACTAGGAATTTTCAGGATAGCATAGCAGTCCTATGTAGTTTATCCAGCTTTGGTCACAAAAGGATCTGTGTCTGGAAAGCATATAGACCTGTTCAGTTTGAGTGCTGTTTTTTTATGCTAATGTCTAAAATGGGGGCTTCAAGCATGCCTAACAAAAGCACTAACATCTCAATGCACCTGACTCATTGCATAACCCATTGAATCATCTTCTTCTTTTTTGGACGCCCCCCAGTTATGGCTGACATGAATTACAGTGTTTTGAAAATGAATTTGTCTATAGGTTGGCGTAGTGCAGCATTGATCAGCTCTCTGAACTATTTGAAGGGTGAATGTTGTGTGGATGGATGTCCTCTGTTTCTCAACATATTTATCCATAACGTGAGTATGCAGTTCTCAAATCTACAAAGAGGTTTATAATTACAGGAATACTTATGTTAGTTTTTTAATAGCAGTGATTGGTACAGTGTGTGCTCATTCAAAACATGGTCGCTGCAAAAACAAATAGGATCTGTAGAATCTGCTGCCCTCTATGCTTTGGTAACAAATGAAGAGCAAATGTAGCTTGAATAGGTTCCTTCTCTTCACATTAGAGGGGAACAAGGTCAGCTAACCTTATCTTTAAACCATTGATTAACAGCCACTCATAGGGCCAAACGTGTGTCGGACTGTAGCGAACATTCACCAATGCAGCAGTCAAAACAGACAGCAAATTGCCCTAAGCAAAATTTAATTTTCCTAAATTTGCTTGATTATCTGATTCAGGGACTCTTCATCTCTTAATGTGCCACAAATTTGGGAATTTCGAGTTGAAACAGAAATTTTGAATAATTATTACAAATGGACTGGTTCAAAAGTTACCAACCAAAGTAGAAACTTGCAGGTAAATTCTCACATTTGACCTCATTTGATCATAGGGCCAAACGTGTGTCGGACTGTAGCGAATATTCACTAATGCTGCAGTCAAAACAGACAGCAAATTGCCCTCAGCAAGATTTAATTTTCTTAAATTTGCTAGATTATCTGATTCAGGGACTCTTAATCTCTTAATATGCCACAAATTTGGGAATTTAGAGTTGAAACAGAAATTTTGAATAAGTATTTTCTCTCATGTATGATTTTCTACCAAGCCAAAATGCTTGGTGATACACACAAATGCTACTGAAGCTTTTCCGGTGTAATGACTACTATGCAGTACAAGCTTATCTCAGATAAGCTTGTACACTTTTATGTGATTAACAGCTTTAGTCCACAAGGGACACAAACACGGGCCTGCCATCGTTGACTCATGGCAACTCAAGTACAACATATGAACCATAAAAACTAGATAATGTGACATTCCTGGGTTTTGATTTTTTTTGCCTTTATTGGCGGCCAATAAAGGCCAAAAAAAAAAAAAAAAAAATCTACTATTCATCCATTATTCTAATAGCATGTTGGTGTCATGACTGTGCATATATTACTGTAGTATGTTTCATAACTTCCTGTCAGAAAAAAAAAAAAAAAAGGCTGTAGCCATGTGTCTCGCCCTGTTTGTGTGCAATCATTCTTGCACGTAAATTGTAATAGTTGACCTCATTCGACCTTTGACCTACTTACAAGACCTATGACCTCAAATTAATACTGAGGTCCCTATAGGGCATCTACCATCCAAGTTTGGTTACAAATGGACTGGTTCAAAAGTTACCAACCAAAGTAGAAACTTGCAGGTAAATTTTCACATTTGACCTCATTTGATCTGTGACCCCCAAATATATTGAGGTTCCTGCATAGCTTACACCAAAATGAAAGACAAATACAATATTTCATGCCAATTGGAGAGAGCAAAGCTACTTCAGTCTGAGCACTGGAAAATTTTGTTCTTAACAGGTTAAACCACTCACCTGCCATTCAGTGATTGCTAACGATCCTAAGGATGATATCAGTTCATTCCAGTTGACTTCAGGTGCTATTTGAACTCTCTCTCCAGCTTTCTATGAAAACGAATGAGGTGAAGAGAAATAATCATCCTCTACTCTCAGCTACCCCTCCCCCCCAAAAAATGCATGCTATAAGTCCCCTTTTCAATTATTATTTTTTAACATTCCCATTCCATGGTTTATGACTTATCAACAACATTGATACATGTATGATATGGTTTCTGCATGACACACATATTACGTATAGCTATTGACATAGTAAGCTTAGTATCTAAACAAGTATGACAACAGACAAACATGCCAATATTGGCCTTGTACATACTTTCTATAGTGCCTCTTCAATGGTCATTTAGTGACATTGATAAATACTGCTGTGTTTCCATTCCATCTCTGCATACTGAGTTGTAAATTATACATGCATACAAAAAGGTTTGTTACAATGTAAATGCCAATTATTATAATGTTTTTAGATGACACAAAAAATGAATTGTAAAGGTAATGGTTTAAAAATACTAAATATTTACATTAATATTCATATCAATATCAATATCAAATATTAATGGTTTAAAAATATTTACACATATCCATTGCTTTTACTATGCAGGTGTAGTGTGGGATACTTAAGCATAACAATACCAAAGTCATGCCTAGTTTGTTTAAAAATAATCTGTTCTTGTTAAAGATTCTAATCTGAGGATTATAACTTACTGTTTGGGAATAAGTCTGCCATTTCACCACACCACCAGCCACAAGCTCAGAGTAAAACGATGCTTTTTTCTCATGTCTGTGCCGAGACACATTCATGATGCCTCCCCAGAATTCTATAGGGTCACCATCCACTTCAGATTTTCCAATGACAAAAGGACCTGAAATAACAGATGAACAATTTTGTATGAATTGCCCAGGCCCCGAAAGCTCCGCCATTTTGTCCAGATCCATTACAAGGCCGACGTAAGCACCCATCAATATTTATGAGCAGAAATGAATAAAACCTTTTTTTGTAAGATGCTTCCAAGGAGTAGCGTGCATTTGTGCATGTTTTAAGACATTATGCCCATCAGCTAAAAACATGCGCATCAATGCAGAATCAATGCACAACAAATGTGCAACAATTACGCCTTAAATCAAAGTATCATAATGAAAGTGATACGTGCCATATGTGCAATTGATATGAATAATACAACAAAAACGGGTGCTTAAGTCGACCTTCAAATGATCCGAAAGAGACAGGGCCTAATGCCATTCCCGTAATGATATCTGCGCGTGCTGTTTTTCGTCTAGTACATTTATTATGTCTATGGAACTGCCACTGGTTATGTAAGACACACAATATGGGAGATACACTACCATATGAGTATATACTATCTAAAAGAAAACTTTTAACTGCAGAGTAGATACTCATAACAATAATGTGTGCTTGTGCATCTGAGGGTAACGATAGTGACTGAAGCTTTGTGTGTTTTGCTCATTTTGTCCTTCAAAATGACTGTGCTGAAGTAATAATAGAGTATCTGACAGATACTTTCACTTTTGAAAGTAACAATTAAAACGAAAATACTTATTGAATTTGTACTATGTATGTCTTCAGGAAAGTAATCTAACAAGTGATAATAACATTGCCCATAATGTAGTTGAATGAAATGTAATAGAACATACTGAACGAATGATCAACAATATTGTATGAATTGCCAAAGGCAATTAACTTATTGAATAATAACACACATTTTCCACAGAATCCAGCGCAAGTTATCTCTGACCAAGTATTCAAAGGACTGATGTTAAATCAACTTTTTTTGAATTGCTGACAAGGTTTTACATCAAGAAACTTGTGATATGAAAAAGGCCTGTGGGCAAATAATGCTATGGCAAAATGTTGTAAGAACTTACCAATGAAATACCACTGATTTACAATTTCATTAACTTTCCCTGACAGTTTTGTTGCTTGCTTAAAGCATGTTGTGGCCTTTGCCTTTTCTCCTTTCTCGGAATAAAGACTTCCAAGATATGACCTTCAAAGAAAAATAAAAGTAAGAGTGGCAAAAAGAAAAGATCAACTGATAAAATCAAACTGACAATAAATTGTCATTAATTAGCAAACAATTTGGCAGTGTGATGGTATGCCATATAGTACTGGAATCATGTACATGCATGTGCTGAAATCCCAATTGCAGGGATCCTGTATGCAGGACTCAAAAGGAAATGGATGTATGACCTACTTGAATCTAGAAAGATCCTAAAATGTGACAAATTATTTCTTTATGGTGTAAAGCACAATAAGATTTTTTTCTGTTGTCTATATAGTTTTCTTAATGTTATATTTATCACATAAAAGAAACTTATAGAATGAGTGTACGAG
Source organism: Echinometra lucunter (assembly GCA_029962745.1). Lineage (NCBI taxonomy): Eukaryota > Metazoa > Echinodermata > Echinoidea > Camarodonta > Echinometridae > Echinometra > Echinometra lucunter. The sequence continues at coordinate 37,613,816 of CM057152.1, forward strand.
GGGGGGGGGGGGGGGGGGGAGATGACATGTTGTTTGTTTGGTTTTTTTTTTGTTGTTTATGTTTAAAATGGACAAATGAAGTTGCACGATCATGCCCTCCCTGACCCTGTACTCTTCTTTCTTCTTTTTCTTATTTTTCTTGCTAATCCAATTTCTCTATTTTTTGTATTACAGATTTTTTTTTTTAAATTATGTATTGAGGGTTTAGTGCAACAAAGGGCCATCTGTGTTTTTGGCCATTTTGAGAAAACTTGCGATGAAGTTATGTTGTAAACACTGGTGTAATGCAAATGGCCATACCTATTTCGGGTGATACCCTGCTGGAGCAAAGTTTACTGTAGAAACCCATTATTACCTATGGGTTCCCACTCTCTTATGGATCATTTTGATATCAAAACCTCATTTTGACCCCTAAAAGCAGATAGCCCTTTGTTGCACTAAAGCTAACCCTTGATATACTATTCACCAATTCCATCCATTGGAGTTGGAAGTTGACAATGACTTTAGGAGACACCCAATGGCTTGGTCTACCTAGAACATAGAGAAACAATATCTCAAAGTGTAATTGCAAGATACAATGATACACACAACTCATTGATCCAACATAGAAAATGCTATTATACAGGAGGACATAAATTATATATTTTGATTCAGACATGCCTAAAAAATATATGCTACATTGGTGTTATCAATTTAAAACTATTAAAGTTAATGTTTTGTCAAATTTACCAGGGTATGAATTGCTGGTATAAAAGACATTAAAAAAAAAAAATATATCGTGAAATTATAAATCCTCCTAATTAACAAGGAATATTTGTGTTATTAAAAGATTCTTTAACATACTTCCTTAAAAATGCAAAATAGATGTCAAACCTTGTAAGAATAGTGCAACCGTTGAATATTTGGGAAGTAGGTTGATTTGCAGGTTGCATCGTCATATTTATGGCCCTCTTTTTCCAGGAGTTGCGCTGCTGCTTTCTGCAGGAGACAACATGTGTTAGTGTCAAAAGAACTAGTGCATCAATCTATACTTTTTTCTTCAATTATTTGCGAGGATTACAGGATTACATGAGAACATCAATACACTCTGATTTCTTGGAAAGTTTAAGTCTTTTCAAAGAGAGTAGGCTTTTAAAATTAAATTATCACAATTAACTATCACTGCATTGACATGGATGCCATTAACAATCTACATGTCATAAAACTTTTAACCCACTGATTACTGGAACCATGTGGTCCCTGGATTAAGTCTATGGAATTCAAGAATTCAGTAGTCATTGGGTATTATCACAGTTGTGATGTTTCTCAATGTGCATTGCCCATTCACTATTGTGCCATTCCTAGCACATCTCTTAGAATTCTAAATAATACAGTGTGTGAGTGTGAATGGCCCAACACTGCCTAAAGCCAAGGGCAAGCTAATCATAACCTATAATGTAAACAAGAGTATGATCCAAGATCATTATTTATAACCTTGCATAGTTTAGGGGTGGGGAGTTGTGTGTGGTTTTGTGACTAGACACTTGAAAAGTTTACATAAAGCTGTCACGTTTGCTTTGCTGAATTTCATGAAAAATATGCATCAAATAAAACTATAACACTATCATGGCTGACGGGAACACTCTCCCACAAAACGCGATAGACTCCACCTCCATTGGAACCTTTGAAAATTGGTTGTCTGAACGTTTATCTCCATAATCAAACCATCAAATCCCCTGAACATATGCCATGTAACCAGTTAAAATGCTACATTCCCACAGACTGGAGATCCCAGTCTAAGCAAACCATACTTGAAGTATACTGTAGTGTCTAAGCATTACACGATCTATCTCTTCTCGTATACAGATGATGATGGTTCACTCAAAATGCAAGGCTATAATTAACCTTGCACCATTTATAGGTCTTCAAGGGGGCAATTGCCAACAATAATACTAATATGCAAGTAGTTCCCACGTTCAGTTAAGCAAGATTGCCTGTCAGAAATAACCTGTCAATTTCATCTAAATTCTGTGTTTGAGAGCCATTTGAAGGAATGGTATGGATACTATGGAAATACAATATTTATCATACTGGGCTGCATTTCACGAAACCGTCATAAGTCTAAGTTCATGGACATCCCATTGAAAATTAATTGATAATTAATTCTACAACACGCGTTTCAATGGGATGTCCAAGAAGTTAGACTTATGACGGTTTCGTGGAACGCAGCCCTGCAGTGCAGAGGACCTTTACATTTAATCAAGCTTACATGTGTATGTATTGTGGACAAGTGGCAATTGCATTTATACCTTAACCACCCCAGAGATTTACGGTTACACAGCCATACTATACCAATGCTTCCCAGTGGGCTAGTGACAAATGGATGAATATTTTATTACTAGGCCTACATGTTTTATAATAGTCTGGTGTCAACTTGCTGAAATTATTGCTTCATATGATCTGCACCGCTGCAACTTATTAAATGCCAGCTACTGATTGGGGGGGGGGGGGGTGGGCACTCGAACCCCAATGTGGTAGGTATGTGCAACCACCTGCAACATCAATGCAATCTACTGATCCGGGGGGGGGGGGGGGGGGGGGGGGAGGGGGAGGCACTCCACTGGTAGGCAAGATGAAGAAAGGGGGCCCATGCCTTGGAACTAGCTTATCATTTTAAGGATGGTCCTTGGGGAACTACAATCTTTTTGGAAAATGAAAATTTGAGTGTAAAAATGGGAGTCCTCTCTGATCTGCACCTGCGGCACATACCCACTGCACAGTGCACACTGATTGCCCCCCCCCCCCCCCCCCCCCCCCCCCCCCGCGTGCTGAACTGCTGATTTTCATATTATTATAATTTTTTACCCCTCACGTAACTTAGTTGAAGTTGAAAACAAAGTGACGCCAAAAGCGTCAGAACATGCGTAACAGCCTTTATGCATTAATGGAAAAGACGATTTTGAATTATCTATCAACGTCGATACACATCCAAGCACCATTTTCACAACCGAATCTTGCCTTTCTTGTGCCCCGATACCGTCGGCCTAGGACTTGACGCGTAAGCAGCAGCTGAGCACGGTACAACAACGATCAAAAGGTTCAGGGCATATATACAGAAACCAGCTTGCATTCACGACGGACTAATTTACCTGGATTTCCTTTTTCTTAGCAGCTGTAGCTACATCATAAGCAGAGAATAGCACGAGAAAGATAATATACTTGATCATCACTTCGAATTTTTATCCGGGATTTTAGTACCAACTCTCCAATGTATAAACACGTAGGCCATTTATTGCCTCATATTCAGGCTGAGACCTGTGATGTGGTAATATTCATTTCAAAGACAATACATACGTTTCCATTTTGCAATCATCACAACAATAAACAAATAAATAAATAAATAAATGAACCCACTTTATGTTACATGCTAAGTCAACACAGCTGAAAGCTAAAGGAAAAACTTGGCTATTCAACACTGGCAACTTAACATGGGAATGTAAATATAATTTTAAACTAATGAAAATTTCCACTTTGCGAATGCATTCAAGACCAGCAGGGTTTACCCATGTTGACAAGGTCAGTGCAAAAATTTTAAAAAAATAAAAAATACAATAAATAAATAAATAAATAAAAGGGGGCAGGACGTTATATACAACAATGACAGGTGCTGTTAAAAGTTTAAAACTAAAACAACAAAGAAAACACACTTAGGCCCTATGCTTGGCACCTTGGCAACAGTGGCGTTACAGCCGTGGGGGCAGGGGGGGCACTCTGCCCCCCCTGAAGGATTTCAGCGGGAAAATCCACCAAACCACCGGGAAAAATGAAAGGGAGGGAAAGGAAGAAAAAGGAAGGGAGAAAGGGAAAAGAAGAAGAAGAAAGGAAAAGAAAGAAGAAGAAAGGGAAAGGAGAAAGGGAAAGGGAAAGGAAGAAGGAGAACGGGAAAGAGAAAAGGAGAAAGGGGAGAAAGAAGAAGAGAGAGAGGAAAAAGAGGGAAAGGGGGAAAAAGAAAAAAGCAAAGGGAAACAAAAGAAATGAGCGATAATTTAGTACCAAAACCCCGGAGCTTCCGGGTGCTCCACTCCCTGGACCTCCGCAGTGGCTTTCCCTGTAGACCCCCATCATGGGCCCTAAGCCAGAACCCTGGGCCCCACCCGCTAAGGGCTTCGCAACAAACAACTCGCGGTGCGGGCTCACCTCCGCATATTCTATTTCTAGACTTAGATACCGGGAAATTTTCGGCTCTGCCCCCCCCCCCCCCCCCCCGATAACAGGCAGAGAATGTAAGAGACCAGGAACAGTCAACGAACAATTCAAAGAAACGTCAGAGCTTCCGCGCTTCGCGCGGGAGGGGAAATCACCATCCCTGCACCCTCCACCTAGCATGCCTAGGGAGCGCGCTTTGCACTATCGTCCTCCTAAAATGAAATCCTAGCTACACCACTGGGAAATTTTTGGCTATGCGTATGCCCCCCCCCCCCCATAACAGGCAGAAAGCGTAAGAAGAGCGGGAACTGACAGCGAAAAAACGTCGGAGCTTCCGCGTTTTGCGCTGGAGGGGGGAAACTCCTCCCTCCCTGCACCCTCCCCCCTAGGGAGCTCCGTCCTCCTAAAATGAAATCCTAGTTACGCCGCAGAAGATAGACTCAATTACAGACAACTAACCATTCAAAGAAACGTCGGAGCTTCCGCGCTTCGCGCGGGAGGGGGGAAACTCCCCCTTCCCTGCACCCTCCCCTCTAGGGAGCACTACATTGGCGTAAATTCCGGGGGGGGGGGGTGGGGAATCTATCAACCCCACTTGGGGGAGAGGGGGGATGGTGTGTACAAATTTCCCCCTATGCAGACACACTTTTTAAGGAAGAAAATTTATTTTAATTAATCAGTTAGTAAAAATTCTGAATAACAACCATCATATTTTAGAATTTCTATGTGAAAATGCTATTGAAAACGAAAAAGTGGTTATTTTTGGCTTGCTCACTCCGATCGCTCGTCAAAATCTTAGGATTTCCATCCGAAAATGCGATTAAAATCGAGAAAGTGGTTATTTTTGGCTCGCTCGCTTCGCTCACTCGCAAAATAGATATCAAAATGTGTGCGAAAGGGAAAAAAAATCATTAAAAATGTTTTTTTATCCCCCACTCCTCAAATTGGATTTACGCCGGTGGAGCACTACCGTCCTCCTAAAATGCAGTCCTAGCTATGCCACAGATTCTAGACATAGACTAGTTACCGGGAAATTTTCGGCTCTGCCCCCCCCCCCTGATAACAGGTACCTGTTACGCCCCTGCTTGGCAAAGATATTAAAAAGGCTTATTTTATATACTAAAAGCGGGGCCTATATTTACAAGGGTAGATTTTTTTTTTTTCTTTAGGTCTCTCCACCTGCAAACATTTTCTCTTATTTACTCTTGACATTGTATAGATTTGTAGTTGAATCGAACTTATGTACTATGCCTGTATACTATGTATTTGTATGGGGAATAAACTGAACTGAACTGTCAAAGGTCTAAGGTACGGTATTACAGGTAATATGCTAGCATTAATTTTCTTCTGAAAGAACAGACCTTAATTCATGGGGAGGGGTCAAAATTATCTGAAATGTACAACGTCCCGACAACGTCCTCCCAAAATAAAGGGATTGCAGTCTTTAAGTCCTTTAAACCATATTGTGTGATATTTCAAAAAAATTAACTGAGACATCTATGATTTTGATTGTGTTAAGTATCAGGATATGTCGAGGTATAACATCAGAATAGGTACAATCGTTTTGTTATATTGTGTTATCTTACTGTTTTTCATATGCCTTTATATCGTTATGTTTTTCCTCTGTCATTTGCCTGTGTGTAACATTTTGATGTACATTTTATCGTCGGTATCCAGACTTGTTCTCTCATTCTTCTTCCCCATTTTCTTTCTTTCCTCCCCCCCCCCCCTCTCTCTCTCTCTCTCTCTCTCTCTCTCTCTCTCTCACCTCTCACTTTCCGGATTTCCAGATTCCCGTTTGGAAATTACGTCTTGTAATCTTTTACCTTACATTTTATTTATTTGTTAATCTATTGATTAATGAATTGATTTATCTATCTATCTCTATCTATCTATAATTTACCAGGGAAGCCATTCAACAAAAGTTGATCTTCAATGGGGCCCTTGACAAAAAACAACAACAATGCAACAGTGTAAAAGACGATCGACATGATCAAAATAGTGAATTGAAAAAAAACAAACTACAATGCAAAGAGAAAAAATATACCAAAAAATGAAACTCAGTGTATATTACTGCCGTTCAAAATATCAATTACAGAAGTGCTTAAAGGACAGAAGAAGGAAAGGGAAAGGGCAAAAGAGATAAAGAAATTGAGAAAGCATGCAGAACCGGGGGGGGGGGGATGGGTACCCGTCTTATTGTATACGGGGCCGTGTGTAGCTTTAAGGGGTCGCTTTTTGCAAGAAATCCCTAAACATGGCGCATGGTTTTGAGCCGGAAAATCCCTAAACATGCCCCCGGGCGCCCCACTTTTTAAAACAAGGGTATAACTTTCTGGCCATATAACATGTATAATGAGGCTATTTTAGTACACACCCGAGATGCAAAATAACTAATAATAATGGGTACCCTTTTCTGCCAAAATGACCCTTAAAAATAGGTACGGGTATGGAAACTTCACCGGCACATGCACCCCCGTCTGAACCAAATCTGAGTACCCTCCCCCCCCCCCCCCCCCCAATCCGGGGAATGCAGAAAGAGAAGCTCATGATCAAAACGAGGGTGTGAGAGAGAAAGATCATAAGAAATCAAGATGGTACTGCCATCCAAATTGCGACGCATTCTTTCTAGGTCATGAAATTTCTCAACCCCTTCCCCCTCCCCTCTCTCTCTCTCTCCCTCCCTCCCCCTCTCTCTCTCTCTCTCTCTCTCTCTCTCTCTCTCTCTTTCTCACTCTCTCTTTCTCACTCTCTCTCTCTTTCTCCCTCTTTCTTTTTCTTTTATTTTTGCCAGAGGAAGGGAGCACTTGCCTTCTGCAATTGTATAACGCCACTGATACATGTGGGTCCCAGCCTGCCCCCCCCCCCCCTCCCGTCAGTATTGTTTAGGGCAAGCGTATATGCTCATTCCCTCCCTTTTAAAGAACCCCCCCCCCCCCATATCGTAGGACTACCAAATTTTCTGAACCCCTCTTTCCCCGGCTTTTCGCAGGCTTTTCCTGCCTTGGAGACCCCCTAAATCCGGAACACTGCTCAATGTATACCCCCTATCTCATTATGAGCTCTCATTCCAACCCCCTATCTCAGACACCCCCTTCATCCCTCCCCCCCCCCCCATCTCAGGTAAGCTGTCATTACAATTCCTTAGGAGAGATTTGTTTTAATGTTTAAAACTGGATCTCAGAACTCACTGCAGTCATAAGAAATCAAACAAAAATGAAAATCTAATGACAAAATTAATGTTTGTTAATGGTAAATCCTAGTAATAGCACAGTTTCAACTTTTGTTACTTTCCATAATCATTATAACTGTAACCAGAATCACGATGGGCTAACATCAATAACAGTATAAAATCAAAGGTGTCTTGCACGATGGGCTAACATCAATAACAGTATAAAATATAAGGTGTCTTGCACTTGCACATGAGGCTAGAGCTGAATCAATACCGTATAGGGTGTCTCAAAAAGAAATCAGGATCACAACCTGGACCAGAGGAGAGACTACTTGTTAGGGCATCCTGTATAGGTCATTATTATCATAACATACAGCAGTGTATACAAGGAGGTATAATTTTCCCAGTTCACGAAACACTGAACATAGCTTGCTCCACACTGAATACAGGTTAGTCCGAGTTCTAGGTCCAAACAACCAGTTCAAGTAGGCATTTCAGGAATTTGATCAATTTGTCTACGATTTTCAAAATATTTTATAACCCCCTTTTTAAATTTTTCAAGAGTCCAAAGAGGGAGAGACACCCCTTTTAAAAAAGAAATCTTTATGTGAAAAATCAAATACAACCCCTTTTGTTACAATGCTCGGGCCGGATTTTGTCACGCGAAAGTACCCCTTTACCGGAGATTTAGGGAACGCTCATGCGGTCCCTCCGACCCCGGATGGGGGGGGGGGGGGGGTCCCAGCATTTTTTTTTTTTTTTTGGGGGGGGGGCACTGGATTTCAGATTGTGCATGTATTTACACAATTTTCAAGTACCGGCAGAGTTGCATAAATGTAGAATGATACATTTTTTATAACCATCATTTTTTTATAAGAATAAAAGAGCAAATCATAATTTAATGTCGATTACTGTACAATAATTATGATGCGCAAGTTATGACCCAATAATTGTTGATTTTTTTTCTATGAAAACTGTATAGGACATTATAAAGAGACTCTTCATAAAGAGAGCAAAGTGATGCACAGTAAAAACTTTATACAACCTGGTTTACTATATGAACTGATCAAGTATTGTTCAAAGTTTTAAACAGCAATGTTCGATTTTTAATGTTTATTGTTCAAAAATTGAACATTGTTGTTTAACTTTTAAGAGCACTTAATTGTTTAAATTTTTAACAATACCTGATCAGTTCATATAATTATAGAAAACCAGGTTGTATAAAATTTATACAAGTTGTTTAATTTTATTTTTACTGTGAGGCTTTATCCATATCTTACTGAAGCCCACCGCACACTATATAAGATCCGACGGGGACCCGATTTTCGATCAAAATGCATTTTGCATTGAATATGAAAGTTCAAACAAGTAAAAATATCTTACTTGAAGATCGCATTAATATGATAGGAATACTAAAATTGAAACTTTGGTTAACTGCAAGCCTTGTGGTCGTAGTAATGGCCAAATCAGTTTCAAATCATAGCCGATCGCAAGATTGTTATGACGTCACTACAATTTGGAAATGAATCTCGCTTTTATTCCTACAGGGAATCTCGCAATAGCCCGGAATTTCAATTTTAGTGTTCATTCGACTATTCGGAACTTGTACCAAAGTCGGACCACAAACGGATCGTATAGTCTGTAGTGGGCTTAAAGCCCACCACACTCTAAATATTTTTCCACATTTAACGAGTACTATTCGATAGCCGAAATAATGCATTATGCCTGATCTTAATAGAGGAGCTACAGTGCAGTTTTATCGGAATTTCAACGCTACTTTATCCTTCTCAAGTGTAAAATATGGGATTGTGGTTACACATGTTAAACGATATCGGTCTAATGAATTTAGCATAACACTCAAACATGACCATGAAGATATGATTTTGCCAACAACTACAAGTATTCTTGAAAGATATCGGTTTTGATCATGGGACAACCTAAAAAAAAAATCGAAAAGACAACTTATAAATCTATACAAGAGAAATATACAAAACACTGGAAAAAAGAATTCTCGACTAAAAAAACAAGGTGAAGCAAACTTAGAACTAATAAGGAGCAGAACATACGTATATACATCCTAGAAAAATATTTGGTAATAGTCACATATCACAACTTTCTAAACATAGGAATAAGCAACAGTATATTAATGACTTAACAGAGTAGATACAAAAATGTAAAAAAACGATTGTGTTCCATGTGACAATCAGAAGTATAGAAATCGAATTCTATAATGCTACACGTCTTACAAAGAAGAAAGATAAATGTTGTTCCACTACATAAACACCATAGTAAGATGCGAAAGAGAAAGTTCATAATCATGCAATTATAACGACTACAAATATACGTAAAATCTGTTATAATGAAAGATTAACTCGTTACATACATGTATATCTTGCTTCAAAATATGATTAAGCAAGATCAGCCTGACACATAACGAGATTTTGTTTTTTCTGCTACATAACAGGAACAGTTTAACAGGAGGCAGAAGCGTACATAATGAATACTTTATAAATGGATTATTATCACAGCACTGTATTGTATTTGAATACTTCTGCCTTTTTGTTCGTCCATTTCAACGATTCATTTATGAAATTTGTTTTTCTTACTGTAACATTGATGATAATCAAAAACTGTGGATTTTATTTTAATAAATTTGATTTTATTCAGCTAATCCGGCGGCGCCTTCTCAGCACAATATGGGAAAGAAGGGGGTCCTTACTCCATAGTGATGGTCTTCATTAAACTAAAATCAAAACAACAACAAAATCAGCAGTCTGTTACAAAAATGAGACAATTCAACTACGTTTTCACTACTTTTCTTTAATTGTTGTTTCAGGTGGAAAATGAATAGGCCGTATAGCAATGACGGTTTAACAGAGCAAAACGAATTACATTAACTTCAAAATTTTAGACTTCATGACCCCTCCCTACTTGAGGTACAGTTGTTAACGAGACGAAGTGCCCCACTGTTTTCTAATTCAAGAAGAAATTTATGTTCCTCGGGCATGTTGTGATGAACTTTAAAGTCTTTCAGTTCCGGTTCATAGTAGTGATGGGGTATGGTTCTGTTATATTTATCTGTATAGAACGGATAGAATCCAAATAAAGAAATTTCATCGCATAACTGAGTAGCAGCAGCATACATAGCAAGACCCGAAGTAGGAGCACGGAATTTCCATAAGCTGTAATTGTAGGAAAAGGAAATGACATGAAAATAAAAGTAAAAATAAATATGAACAAAAAGCTAACATTTTCTGTATAATATCCTCCTTCATTAGCATATCTTTTGAACTAAACATCGTGAATGAATGAATAAAATAACTTTTCTATAAGTAATGCTGATATAAAGAATCAATTTTAGATCAATTTTTTTTTCAATTTTAACAAGATTCATTTTGTTAATTTTGTGATGAGAGTAACCCGGAATCCCCAATACGTCCAAACTGTCCAAAAAGTTATAAAAATTTCGCAGAAATCGTTCAGTTTTACAAATTAGAAAAAATAAACTGAGCCTGCTTATTTTCCAGAAATAATGTTGAAACGGATCTAATCCTTATTATCATGCATCATTTGCACATAATTGCTTCAAAGTTTTAGAAGCATTTTCAGCTAAATGGCACCTTTCAGATCAGGAAATACAGTGTTTTTCTTGCACGATGAAGATCCACGGGCTAGAAAGGGTACAGTTGAGACGGTTTTCCAACCAGGTTGGAAAATTTCATGACTATGTTTTATTTCTCCGTAAATAAACCGAATTTCATATAAGACTGTAAGGGTAATTCAGCCAGGCAACTGTAAGCCTCCATTACAGTTCTGCATACTTCAGATATATCTCTTCTGCATGATTGCATCTCTCCCCCCTCCCCACCCCCCCCCCCCCCCCCTCAACAAATCGTGATGCAAATCGTTCAAGAAAATCTAATCCCATTTCTGGTTACTATTATCATTATTATCATTTATATATACTATAAGCCATGCAGAAAATTCTGATTTTGTGTTCCATTGTATTTAAATGCATTTCAACATTATATTGCCATGCTGATATGGAAAGCAAATTAACACGAAATTATGTGTAGGAGATTAAATAAATTATAAAATCATCAAATTATCCAATTATCATTATTTTATTGAATGTTATTATGATTATCATTATTGCTTTTTACTGCTTTTATAATTTTTATTATCATAATTATTATTATTGTCATCATTATCATTATTATATTATCGTCATCATTGCCGTCGTTGTTGTCGCTGTTCTTATGTAATCGTTTGTTTTTAAATTATCATCTTCATCCTTATCATTATTTTTTTTTACCTCCTTGAAGGAGCAATGGGATCCACAGGGCTGTATGCAAACTTGAAGTTCAGGCCAAACTTTTTTCTGAGCACGTATAGAACCTCTTGGAGTCCTGGAAGCCGACCTTTGAAGAGCCACAGTACATCGTCTTTCAGCATTCTTAATCTCTTTATCAGATTGTCACATTCCTCAGGCAAGACTTGTGTCGTATTGTTTTGCTGAGGCACTACTTTAGCATCCTTTGTTATATTCAAAAAGCAGGCAAGCACTTGCCGCAATTGCTCCCTGTTAATTGTCATGAATGTGACCTTTGACCCTACATCTGATGAATATTCATGACCAAATTCAGCCAAGTTCATCCTGATGATAAGGTCCATACTGTCTATAACGCTACCGCAATTGCTGCCCAGAAGAATACCAGAATTTCCAACGACGGCACATGATTTTACACGTCGTTTTATCCAGTCAGTTTGTGTGGATGTTTGAATATGCGAAAAACGCATATCCATTGGGTCCACGTTAGGACGAAATATTTGAATAGTCTGCCACGGTTTCATAACCTTTTCGATCTCCTTCCTAAATGAGAAAAATATAAATGAATAAAATGCGATATTTTAAGTTCAAAACATCGAGACTTTTATACTGGAAGTTTCCATAGGTAATTTCCGAAAACTATTTAGGAACTTGAACTCAATTTTCTCTCTTATGCCTATCTATTTTAAGGAATCTAGTTTCGTTATCCATGTTAAAAGTTACAACCATCCTCTACAGAGGATATATATATATATATATATATATACCTCCCCAATAATTCCTTGTTCCCTAGTGCGATCTAATATTGACAGAAAGGCCCAGCAAGAAAATTTTCATATACGTCTTTAACATCTTTTATGATAATGAATAATAATAATAATAACAACAGAGATTTGTATGGTGCCTCGTCTAAATAGTCTATTGCGAGGCGCACAAGAAAATAAGAAGAGAAAAGAGTGTCCAGATGAGTGTCCTTATGTCAAGTACCGGTACGGTATTGTTAAAAGAGATAGGATTTCAAATTGGATTTAAAGGTTTCTAAGGATGTTGTGATTCTCAACATCGTCGGTAGACTATTTCATAGAGAAGGTGCTGCAGCTGAGAAAGCCCTTTCACCGCAGGCTAATCGTGTCTTGTGGATCCTAAGAAGATACTGATGTGATGATCTCAGGCTATACGAGCTGGTGTGTAAGGCATAACAAGATCTTGCTGGTAGCTTGGTGCCAATCCATTTACTATGGTGGCCCTGAAGTACGCTGACAACAGGTCATGTGCGACGTGAATTTCGTATCCCAGGTCCTGAACTTCGTATCCGAGGTCATGAAATTCATGACCTGCATGTGGCGCAAACTTTGCATCCCAAGTCGTGAAATTCACGACCCGCGGTGCGAAATTCAGGAGTGGGATGCAAAGTTTGCCCCACGGGTCCTGAATTTCGCATCGCGGGTTGTGAATTTCACGACTTGGGATGCAAAGTTTGCGCCACGGGTCATGAATTTCGCATCGCGGGTCGTGAATTTCACGATTTGGGATGCAAAGTTCAGGACTTGGGATGCGAAATCCACGTCGCACATGACCTGTTGTCGAGCGTAATTCAGGGCCACCATACAGCCTAGCTTCCATGCATGTGAGGAAAGGATTTTGAATTCCACGGATTGGCAACCAATGCAGCTTCTTGAGAACAGGAGAAAATGCTCATATTTAGATGTCCCTGGTAGAAAGTACCCTGGCAGTTGATTTTATCTGTGGGTAACAATATACCGAATTTCTCAACGTTGGAGGTTAACCCCCCCCCCCCCTTCCCCTCTCTCACTATGAATAATAGCAGTCCAGGAGCCCTTGCATAAAACTGACTATGATAGTAACTTTACTATTATAGTAACTTACTGGATTTTGATTGGCTATTGATGATGTCATGTTGCTCAATAGCCAATCAAATTCCAGTAAATTGCTATAATAGTAAAGTTACTATTATAGTAAGTTTTATGCAACGGGTCCCAAAGGTGTTTGTAAGTAACTTTTTTTTTCGCAAGACCCTGTCAAGTATCTATTATGTAGCCATTCCTTGCCGTCGAAAGTCACGAAAATAGCGACTTGATTCAAAGTCGTTTGACACAAGCCAAAAACTCTGTCTAAATTTGAAATTTAAAATGGAAATATGTATACCCTAGTTAATAAAATTTGATCTTACTCTCGTTACTAATCCACCAAACTTCAAAATTACAGCTGTAGTTCTTATGTTGCGGACCCACATACAAAAAGAATCTATCCATGTAATTTAATACTAAAGTATCATTCATCTGTGGCATATCCAGAAATCGAAAGGAAGGGGATAGGGTGGATGAACAGTCTTAATAGCGACACATTTTGCTCCAGTTAACAAATCTGAAAGTTAGGGCAGCTCGTTTCCCAGTCTGAGAGACGCCCTGCACTCAGTTAAATTACGTCTCCTGCCTCTACTTAGTGTGGCAGTTCTCCCCAAAATTCCTTGATTGATTATATGCTCACCGTTTTTGTAATGTTGCTTCGGCATTGATGAGATGTTGGTTTAAAGCCTCTTTCCCTTTGGTAGAATTCACAGCGTTTACTTCCTGTGTAAAATTCAAAGCTGCTAACCCTACATAAAAAAATGAATAATTGAAATAAAACACACAGGTTGTAAGGCAATTAATATTTTACTTGAGGACGTTATGCCAAGTGAAAGGAGGGGGGTCGGGCTAAAGTCATAGGACGTGGAACCCACGAGAACATCAGAGCCCATGAAACCGACTGCCAATGAGCAGGACAGCCCACCAAATTGTTGGTCTAATTAGACTTGTGGGCTTTCGGTCTACTGGGGTGTCCCGAAGAATTGGTATTATAGTCAGAGTGTAATTACTATCAAAAATCAGTATTTTAAAGTCAATGTCATGGACAAACAGCAAAATTTGCGCGCAATTTTATAATGATTACATGACTTGAAGAGCCTAAATTGTCAAATATCAAGATTAATCGGTTTCCCTGGGAACACTGAACATAATTATGTGGTAGTGAAAACTATATCACAGTAGATTTGAAAATTTGTAATTTCCATGAAGACTATCATTTTCCTTGCGGTTACTGTCTTTAAAACAAACAAGTGATAATCAAGATAAGTGTATGGGATAAAAACTAAATCATGAAAAAAAAAGTGAAGTAGATGAAACCTTTTCTTCTTCTACTTCTGTTCTTTTTGGGGTTTTTTTGTTTTTTTGTTTTTGTTTTTTACCCAATTTGCACGATGAGTTACACCCCGATCGCGATTGTCTACCTGGTTATAATTCCTGCGTAAACTAGATTTTCAAAGGACTGAAATGACAAAATTAATTGGCAACACATGCAATCTGCTGTAGGCCCTATAATGCAGTTATGAATTGGTTTCTTTCTTTGGTTTGCGGACGTTATTTTTGTGGTATCTTACACTCTTAGGCCTTTGGAGTATGACATTTTTTCTCTATGGAAATTTCAAGCTTGTTTGAAAAGGCTGAGTGGGACCTTTAAACCGAATTTAAATGTGTCAGTACATGTTGATAACACCTCTGCTATCTACTGTAAACATGGTCACCTGAAATATTATGGATTATGCACGTCATGCACATGGACGATAAAAATGGAGTACACCGTGTTTGTGTTTTCATTTTGTCGCGTTCATTAGATTGCACATCATTGTTCAACGTTTTCCATTTACCTATCAACAACAACAAAAAAAATGTTGGTAGCAAAGAAAAGACAATTTATATCAAAATAATGATATTGGTAACAACCAGTAAATAGGGAGCTTTAGATGCGCGACGCAGCTCAGACGACGCGGAATCTTGCCAAAAATGTTGTTGTGCGCATGCGCAAGTCAGCTCTTTTCCAATCCATCCTGCGCGTCGTCTGTTTTACACGACGGTTCTGGGGCCAGTTTACCACCCTCCCCAATACGCAACGCGAGACCTTTGACCATTTTTTCTGACGTAACAATGGTTCATATATGAGCGCGCGTGCTTTATTTGATTAACTGCGTCGAAAGTCCTCCCCAAATCTAAAGCTTCTTTGCAAGCGCAACGCGACGCGAGGAAAGAGGAGAACGTAAGTCAACTCAGCAAGATTCCGTGTCGTCTGAGCTGCGTCGCGTATCTAATACCGCTTTCACACCAAGGTACGGTCGCTGGGTACGGTCGCAGAGGCCATACCCAGCGACCGATCAAACCATGGTGTGAAAGCATTTAATCGTACTCAGCGACCGATCGTTTCCGGCCAAAACGATCGGTCGCTGAGTCCGTCCTAATAGGTACTTCAGCGACCGATCGCGACCGATGCAAACGTGATGTGAAAGCACATCGTTCTCTGCGACCGATCGAAATGCAATGACCCCCCATACATGCCCACGCGCTATCTCTACTTCCGCTTCCGGCTAGGTCAGCTATACTGCGACCGATCGCTCAGGGCCTGACCAAATTTTGACGGCGGTGTGAAAGCACATCCGATCGGTCGCTGGGTACGGTCTCTGCGACCGTACCCAGCGACCGTACCTTGGTGTGAAAGCGGTATAAAGCTCCCTAATGTTAGATTGGTGAAAACGATATTGTTGGGTATTCAGTGACAGTTTGTCGGCGTAAGTACGTTTCGACAAATGTTCGAAGAAGGGGGAGGGATGATGGAAATCTTTTTCCGAAATTTCTAGAGCGAACTCGCACACGAGCATGACGAGTACATACATACAGCCTCACCCACCGCACACACATACACACACACACACACACTCACACCCGCACGCGCGCACGCACACAAACACAAACACACACCCACACACATACATCCGAGTGCACAGCACCGGCGTAAATCCACTTTGAGGAGTGGGGGGGGGGACGATCGACTTTTTTGTCGATTTTTTTTTTCTGTCGAACTCACACTTAAGTATAAACACACGCCCTCATCCACCTGCACAGGCCCCCTTACGCACATTTTAATTTTTATCTTGCGAGCGAGCGAGCCAAAAATTACCACTTTTCTGGTTTTCAATCGCATTTTCAAATAGAAATTCTATAATATGATGAGCGAGCGAAGCGAGCGAGTCAAAAATAACCACTCTTCTGGTTTTCCATCGCATTTTCAAACAAAAATTCTAAAATATGACGAGCGAGCCAAAAATAAGCGCTTTTCTGCTTTTAAATAGCTTTTTCAAATAGAAATTCTAACATATGATGGTTGTTTATGACAGATTATTTTAAAAATTATTACGATTAATTCAAATATCATTTCTTCCTTAGAGGCAAAGTCCACCCCAGAAGTTTCACTGTTTCAATAAAAGGAGTTAAATTTGAACAGCATTAAAAAGAAATGAGCAAAACCGGTCAAAGAATAAGAAAATTACACTCATTCAGAAGAATTGCTTTTTATATAACATACTTTGACTATGGGGTGAGAATATGTGTAACTTCCAAGAAAATTAAGAAAGTGTGAAATTTCATGTACAAAGTGAATGGAGAGCTGCTCGCATATGATGTCATCAGTGTTGCCAATCTGCAGAGCCAAGAGTAATGTACTAAAAAATGTGAATGAGTGTAATTTTCTTATTCTTGACCGATTTTGCTCATTTCTTTTTTTAAATGCTGTTCAAATTCATCTCCTTTTATTGAAACAGTGAAACTTCTGGGGTGAACTATCCCTTTAAAAAGTGGCGGGGGGAATATTAATTTTTGTACACGCCATCCCCCCTCTCAAGAAAGTGGGGGATATATATCCTCCCATCCCCCCGGGATTTACGCCAATGATGCACAGACATAAATAGAAGATAATTATACGCACCGTGACAAACGAATATAGAATATGAACTGACACACATTATTGCATATTTGCATCACGCTATTTATCTTTTTTTGTTGTTGTTGTTTTTACACCACTTCAGAAAAACTGTGACGGCGCCTAAATTAATCAAAAGTAATATAAATAACTACATAAATCAGAATAATGATCGATAAAGTTACGATAGTAATCGTCATTTCCACATTAACGATGATGACGATGATGATAACTATTATTAGGCCTATTATCTAGGCATAATAACAAATAATAGTAATTATTGTTATTATTATTATTATTATTATTATTATTGTTGTTGTTGTTGTTGTTGTTATAATGATAATAATTATTATTATCATTATTGCTGTTCCTATCATTTCTAAACATGTTAATTCAGTTTAATTGTAAGCAAACATCCTTTCCTAAACCTGGGGGGATGATTGTACATGTCATCCCCCCCCCCACCTTGTGAGGTGGGGGATGCATACCCCTCATCCCCCCCCCCCCCCCCGCGTCTACGCCCCTGATCCGATATCATAAATTTTGTATCGGATAACACCTACCGTTGCCTACAGGAAAGTTGATATCCTTCACTGAGTGGGAAATATACCCGGGATGGCCATTTAAAATAGGCTCAACCGTCCCCTGGGTCAATTTTTAGGTGGCCAAATACCCAGTTTCGTTTCTAGTAATATATCAACTTATCTATCTGCCAAACTGGATGCTGTAAGATTCATTACATTATCATTGTTTCAGTCAATTCAAAACGGACCTTTTCGTAAAACCAGCGGGCCCGAAATGGTAGTCTGATAGATAATTGGACTTGAAAGTTGTTTTTTAATTGAATATATCTGAAAACATAATGGTGATTAATATCCCTTAGTGAGCAAGAAATATAGCAAAGTGGCGGTCATTTAAAGAAAAAGGGCCCAACGGTCCCTGAGGGCTTGTCCATATGGAAAAAATATTTTTGTGATAATAATAACAGTAAATAATTATAGGAATATATTTGATAACTGACTCAGTGCTAGGTTCAGCATACTATTGCACAGGGGTAGTGCCAGGGCATTTTGATAGGAAGGGCAAGATGACCCACAGGTGAATTTATTGACGTTTTAAATGAACAAATCGGGGTATTATACAGGGTGGCCCAAAAAGAACGGAACACCTGTGATCCTTAATTCAGCGAGATGAATAACATAAGGACAGAATTATTTACTATATTCAAATGAAAATTTATTTTCCAGTAAATTGACACCAGGATCATCCATTTTGACTCGCGCGTTTAGAGGTTAGGGCTTATTTCGTGAGGCAATGTCATTTTCAAAATTTATGACTTCAGCGACCGAATTCCTGTTACTTGAAAGAAAATCCTTCACCCGACGGCATTCAATAGAAACGGCTCCCGGCTTGCCTGAATAAACGCGTGGTTGATTTTCCTTTCATTGAAAAATGAGCCCTAACATCTGAATGCATAAGGCAAAATTAATGATTTTGGTGTCGTTTTCAAGGAAAAGAAATTCTCTTTCGAACCAAATGAACAGTTATCACATTGTGTCATTTAACTCGCTGAAAATTAAGGATTACATGTGTTTCGTTCTTTTTGGGCCAACCCGTGTAATTGCAAGCCCAGTTCTCTCTTTCCCCATCCTCTTTTTTTCTTCTTCCTCCTCTTTTTTTCCCTCCCCTTTTTCCTTTTTTTAATACTTGAAAAATCATAGGGGCATTCGCGCCCCCCTGCTGCCTCCTCCCCCCCCCCCCCGTAGCACCGCCCCTGCTATTGCTCCCATTTGTGAATGAGTGGGGAAAAATCAGAATATAATTTTCGAATCCGTCACTGCTGAAGAAATTCTTTGATTAAATCTCAGTTGGATACACAATATGATTTAAAAAAACAAACATGTGTTGTCTTTTTCATAGTTTGTTTTTCATTTTTTGTTTTGGGGTATGTGTTTACTTGTTTGTTTGTATGTTTTTGTCTGTTTTCAGAAAAGCCAAATATTTTCTGGGCATAGGCTGTAGGATAGGAGAATGCACGTGTAGCTGAGCTGATTGACGGGTGTCGAACATGCACGTGGCCTGCCGAGAAAAAAAAATATGACCGGGAATATACCATCTGTGATCGATGTCATAAACAAAACGATTATTCTTTTCTCAAATGTCATTACAAACATTAAAATCATTTGATGTCTGGACCAAATTCAGAGCTAGTCCGAGTTCTCTTGTTGGCTTGAATGATCCGAACTTCACGGGAAGTTTGTAGATCGATCATCACCGGACGGGTATCTTTTCCTGAGACAACATGTTAACTCTGTGTATTCGATGTGCTCTAATGGCATCAAAGGAATGCAATGAAAGAAGACAATAATCATGAACAGTGGAAATCCATAGAACAATTTAATGATGGGACTTTGTTCAAAATATATCCTCAGCCAGCATGTTAGCCTGACTGATCTTAGGGAAAGCTTGTTGATCGGTCATGACTGGACAGATGACCTTCCTACCAAAGACAAAATTACTTTTAAAAAATCACGTGTTTCTCGGTTCTAAAGGATAAGGCAGAATATTACCACCGCTTTAAACTGTAGCTGGAGCAGTTGGAGTATGGTGTACGATTGGATAAGAATTCACTCTCGATTACATTAATGGAATTTTAATTTGGAGGTGGAACCTAAATTATTTGGATTACATCCCTGCCACTGCGTCAACCTGAACAGAGGTGGATGAATTGCAGAATGCTGAACTGAACCATTGTGACGGAAGGTAAGTGAAGATTTATCTCTGAAACAATACAGCAAGAACCCTATTCATATTCATATCCATATTTATATTCATATTCATATTCATATTCATGGAGGTCCTATATTGACTGGATGGGTCAAGAATTAGGTTCATGTTTGAGATTGCTTTGTATTTTATGTATACACACTAAGAAAAAAAGGTTCAAGTTTGCACCCTAAATGCAACACTGGCAGCACCATTTGGGGTGCAATCTTGCACCCTACGTGAAAAAGGTGCAAAAATGCACCTTTTTGTTCTTGTTTACACCCGGAAATGCCCGTTTGCACCTTTTACGGTGCAGAAATTTTTGCGTTCAAAAAAGTGCAAATTTGCACCTTCCCTAAAGGGTACAAGTCTGCACCCTTTAGGGTGCAAAATGTAGCTAACTGCACCCTTAAAGGTGCAAAAAGCTTCTTAGGGTGCAAAGTTGGACCCAAAAAGGAGCCCCCAGTGTTGCATTTGAAGTGTGCAAAATTGCACCTTAAGTTTTTCTTAGTGTGATAGATTCTTGGGAGTAGATACAGGGCTGAAGTGAAACCTGATCCAAAAGCAAATCTCAGCGGGTTCTCGACCTCCCAGACTGTTATGTTGTGAACTATGGCATACCTATCTCCAGTGATCATGTTGATTGAGGGCCGTTATCGAGATTCCGATCATTATAATATTTTTATGTGTTTCAAAACTTCCATTCATTTTGTTTTAGTTTTTGTTTTGTTTGTTTGTTTTTAATTTCTCTTGTGATTTCTGTTTCTCTATATTTGTCTGTTTAAAATTTGTATCTATCATTTTGTTCAAAATGTGCAACTGTTATTGACGTTATTTTCTGTTTAAGTATTTCTTTTGGATACGGCCTTGCTGAAAAACAGCCTTGCGGCTGAAAGTAGTATTATCACTGTATTGAAATAAATAAAACATACATACATACATAAATACATACAGACATACATTAAGTAATTAGCCACGGTACCCATGTTTGATTTTTGCCAATGTATATATAATTAAAACAGTCGGACTTTGGTATATGCGAACAAGAGTTTCCCGTTTTTTCCGACTCGTAAAAACGAAGCATGGTGCATTCGAGTTGTTTTTAATGTTTCTGAGCCACTGAATTAATTACTCATTGCTTACCCGATAAATTAG
Organism: Echinometra lucunter; assembly: GCA_029962745.1. Taxonomy (NCBI): domain Eukaryota; kingdom Metazoa; phylum Echinodermata; class Echinoidea; order Camarodonta; family Echinometridae; genus Echinometra; species Echinometra lucunter. Next base: position 37,635,229 of record CM057152.1, read on the forward strand.
CTAATAAAAGTATGTTTCCTTCAATGAAAATTATTAAACGTAGTAGTGATGTCGGCATTATCATATGGGATGGCATAAATTAGGCCCACAGTAATGTGTGGCGTGTATTAATAATGAATGGTGTGTGTAACGACACGACACCAAATTAACTAGCTATCACATCTGTTTCTATCGTAAAATGCATTTGTACAACCATGACTACACTGTAAACTCCACAAAATTTTAGGCAATTAATGAAGTAAACTTTGTGGTTCTGATACTCATATGTTCCACTGGATTAATATAACCATCAATGGATGAGGTTACAGATTACAATATTGTATGGAAATTTTTAAAAAAATAGCTTGCATGATTTAGGTTCAAGCATTCCGATAATAATCTCAGTAACGGAAGCACTAAGTGTTGCATCTTGATCTGCTCCTTGTCATGAAGGGAAATATATCACAAGAGCTAACATTGTTAAAGATAATATCTTAAACTTTAAGGAAGTATACGGTTGTTTTTTATTCAGTTTTGTAGAATCATCCACGTGAAATTATGTGCAGAGTTAATTAGTACGTATCGAGCATGGCTGAGTGCGTGTAAGAATACTTGTTTATTCGGTGTGAGCGACGCAGAATATATCATCTTTAATCATGTTAATGCTTACCTTCGTAATGACGATTCTCTATTATCGCAGGAGGTGATTTCAGGCTCCAAAATAGAACACAAGTTAAAATCATTAAGCATAAAAATAAGATTGTGTACTTTATCCCTTTCATGCTGTTTTAGCCGGTATGTATTCATAGAGCTGACGGTCGTCCTGAGCATTAGAAAGACCACTTGAACAAACTCACCAGCGGGCCGTGGACCGTGGTGGCGTCGAAAATATGAAATTCGTCAAAAATGACATTTTATGGACGTTGGGGTCGCTAGGCTATCATTCAGTTATCATTCCCCTTCAAATCATCTCAATAATTCACTGTAATGTGCATTCATAGATGCAATCCTCTAGAAAGCCGTAGTAAGAATTGTGTGGGTTTTTAAAAATTTAATTATGTAGAATGTAAAAAATATCAAAAGATTATTCATTTTGATCGATTTTCGTTCCACACGTTCTTCCCCGTTGGATGGGAGTACACTCTTCTCAATTCAATTATAATACTCGGAAACGTTAACTCGTTGATAACGCAGGAATGCTTTATTATCATTATTATTATTATTATTATTATTATTATTATTATTATTATTATTATTATTATTATTATTATTATTATCATTATTACTTGTGTTTCCATTAAGTCCACAAGAACACCATTTCGACACTCTAATAACGCTCCTTTGTTATGTATTGAAGAATGTTCTGGAAGGAAGTTATTTCCAGTTTTCCTTATGTATTTATAATCATAGAAATTTCTAGAAGAGAATCATTATTCATAGTTTGTTGTAATAAATAACACATAAAGAATCATAGTAATCATTAAACATCTAGAAGAAGAACACTCTAGATCATTTCATAAGCATTTTCATACTAGCATTTCATTTAAATTGTAACACTTTCTGTTTAAAGCTGTAGGTTTAATCAGATGCATCTGGTAGCTGTGAAATTTCTAGTATGTTATTCTATTTATAATAGAATCTGGAGAGCTTATATACTGTAATGAGAAAAGAATTTTTACACTCTGGCAAAGTAGAGAAGAGTCTAGATTTTGTTTTCACCCAGAAAGGAAAGGATATTTCAAGTGTATTCTAGATCAATACCATATAAGCTGGGAGTTTTCTCAGATTGTTTCCCAGTTCACACAGAAGTTACAGACCTTGTGTAGAACACATGCAGTATAATTCCATTTATAGTCACTATCTGATTGTATCATCAAACTGTGGAGAACGTTTTCATTCCCGACTTGGACATTGAAGTACATTATTTTGGTCACAGTTCAAAACATCATTTCAATATCGCCTTTGACATCGTCATTGACTTTGTCTTCTGGACATTAATCCAAATTTGATCTTCAACATTTCGATATCGTCTTCGACATCGTCGTGGACTTTGGAATTACCCTGCAACTTTAATTTGGACATATTATCGCCAGGACAGTGGACTCTCTATCTCCCAGTTTTCTTTGCTGTTAAGTCTTTATATCTAATTTATACTGTGTTTTTTGTATAGTAACTAATAAAGAAATATTATCCATTTGATTAATGATTATTTTGTCACTTGTGGGTATTTAATCGGTCTCATATCGTGACACCCTAAATTTATAAAAAGGGAAAGAAACAGATGGAGTAATAGATTCAGGGCATTTTCAAGTTATTTTGGTCACTAAAAAGTTCTGATTCTGTTTAAACAATCCGGGTTTATGCATCATACAAACCATATACAACAAACTGAAGTCCGCTACTTCTCACGCAAAGTACAGTTATTCAAGAGTCGAATTGCCCTCTTCTTTTCTAAATCCAAATATAACTCGTGTTCCTCAGGCATGGTGTGACGATTCGTAGTGTAATTCATCTTCACATCCGGTTCATAGTAGTGATAAGGTACCGTTCGGTTGTAGATATCCGTATAGAACGGATAGAATCCGAATAAAGATATTTCGTCGCATAACTGAGTAGAGGCGGTGTACATAGCAAGACCAGTAGACGCTAGAGACCGGAATTTCCATAACCTGTTGATGTTTATAAGATTGAGAAAGAGAATAAGGATTTATATGTAAATCATATTTTAAACTATGGCCGTATACATTACATACGTGATATATATATATATATATATATATATATGCAGTAATAGAAATGCACACCTCAAAAACCACCTGAGGTCGGGACACTTGAGGTCGAGACACCTCAAGTCGACAACGGGACTTAGAAAAGTTTTGAGCAAACTAGAGCCCGTAATAATTTACTGTATAGGTGTCGGTGGGGGCGCGGACTATCATACTTCATGGCACCCTCAAGTCGACATGCACACCTGAAAAACCACCTGAGGTCGGGACACTTGAGTAAATTTTGCCGCATCGGATACTTAATTTGGCGTAAGATCCCCTTAGTTAGTGACCTCAGGGAATTATGTGCCAAATTTCATGAAAAAACTCGCAGTAGATTGAACAACAATTATCGATGAAAATAGGCCAGATTTCGTTTTTTATTTCCTCTCCCATTGACACTATGTACAGTTAGGGAGCAGAATTTTAACAAAAGTGAAAGTTGGCTTATTTTCATCGATGATTACTGTTCATTCTACTGGGAGTTATTTCATGAAAATTAGCACATATCTCAGGAGGTCATTAACTAAAAGGATCTTGCACCAAATTAAGTATCTGATGCGGCACGGAGCAGGGACAACGCCCTAAACTTTCACCTCATTTGCATAATTTTCTTGTCTCTTTTGCTCACTGAAGCGTAAGAGATCGGGATTTCGATGAAAATCAAATCAGAGGAACTCCCCAAGAAGACTTTTGATGATTAACCACATTAAGCAATTGAATTTTGGTCGATAGGTGAAAGAAGAGCTTTTCCAGTCCCACGAGCTCATTGAAGCGTGAACTTTCAATTAAATGCCATGAGATCACTGATACATGTACACCAAGGTTGGCGATTTTTTTAATTTTTTTAAAATAAAAAAAAATCGGATTTTTTTATTTAAATCAGATTTTTTTTTTATTTAAATCGGATTTTTTTAAATTTTTTTGACTTTTTTAAAGTTCATTCGAAAAAAGTTTTAATTACCAAAAGACCTCACCCTGCAATGACATTAATTTTAATATTATCATACATTTCACTCCTAATATTTTTCTTAACCATAATGATTTGTAATTAAATCTAGTCAAAATGGGCAAATAAAAATCAATTTGAGGAATCATGTATATGAACTTAATTCTATCATACATACATGTAGGGCTATGAAGGAAAATTCCATAGGGAATTCCCAGTGAGTAGAGAATATTCCCCTCTGTGAATTTCCACTCAGTATTAAAAAAATCCTAAAGGAAAATCTCCAGACACTCCTCAGTGAAAATTGTATCTAAATGCGCACTCAACAGCTTTGTGACAGTTTTACAAATTTGTATTAAAGCTCATCCATTGCTACAGATAGAGATGCAAAACTGTCAAAGAAAGGGTGACCACACTACATTATGTTACTGTGATTTTTACATTAATCTATAATTCTTAGTTATTCACATGTTCTCTATAAATCTGTTTGATACATGAAGTAGGAAAAAAAAACAACTTTTGACCCTATAAGTATAGTATTCTAAATCAGACAACTTACAACTGTAATTGATTGTAACTTACATGTAAGTACCTAGGCTACATCTTAAGATTTAAATGTAGTTTTAAAAGTTTATTTTAAGTTTTGCAAATTGTTTTTATAGATCCTCTTTCCATTGCTACATGCAAATACAAAACTTCCATAGCACTGAACATAAAATGAGCTAGTGACTTAAAAGGTATATGAGAAGGCTCTTTTCAATAGTCAGATTGTGACTGTACTACATTATGTTAATTGTATGATAAATGTAACAAGAAGAAATAAGCATGTGGAATCTGTTGATTTGACGATTTTTTTAAATTTCACATGATAGAAGTATTACTGTGAAGGATCAAAACTGGAAAACTTTTGTCATTGACTTTTACATATTATTTTTTTACACTACTGCTCTCTGAAAAGTCTTGGATTGTGTGATAAATGATAAGAAATAAATAAGAAACTTGTTTCACTATTAATAGCTGACAAAGAATGTAAAATTTCAAAAGAAAAACTTGACATTTACAAAAAATGGAGTAACTGTTGACACAAATCTCTAATTTTTAAGGAATCAGCTGAATTTATTGACTTGATTTTAATTTGTTTTAAGTAGATAGGAAGAATTTGTTGATTTCTTGTTGATATAAAGTTAATTCAAAGTTTTATAATTGATATAAAGTTAATTCAAAGTTTTTCAGTTGATTTGAAGAATTAAAACTGCCTTGATCAAGCAATTTGTCAATGATTTGTACATGTTTCAATGGAAGTGATTTAAATCAATGATTTTTAAAAAAAAAATCATGGTGATAAATCAACGTGATTTAAAAATGCCCCAACCCTGATGTACACCGGTCATATAAACATGCTAAAAATGTTATCAATGAGATTTTTAGTGCACAAAAATAAGGCAATAATTACTGGATAATTTCAACATGGTGGTATTTTGTTTCTATTTTGTGCTCATTCATCCGTGAATTGATAGGTATCGATTGCAAAAGTTGCAAACACCCTCCCAAAACATGAATTCCTCTGCATTAAATCAAATTCACCGCGCAAAAGATGTCAAAACTGCAGTTTTTGCCATTTTCACCTCTTGCTCACTCAAGCACGAAATTTGGTGCACAACTCATTTGGCACGTGTGGTAACGAATAAAATTTATGTTTCATGCCTTCATACCCAGAAAACTTAAAGTATGTTCCGATATCACTGCATCAAAGTCATATCACGAGGCTTGTGAACTTCAAAAAATGACAATTTTGCATTTAGGTCGTGTTCACTGAAGCGTGACTGAAGGGTTTGCCCTGAATTATCCAGGAAATGTAGCTGAGAAGTGTAGCTACATGAGTCTGTATTCAGATTTCATCAAAGGTTCCTTATCGAAAAAATGCAGGGATATGTTTGGGGAAACTTATTTTTTGTTTTGTTTATATATATATATATATATATATATATATATATATATATACACACACACACACACACACACACAAAAGTTCTCAGAGCTTTAAAGAAACGCTTTCCACTTAGCTATGACTCAATGTTTTACTGACTCGAACCTTTTTCAGATTTCCAAGAAATATAGTTATAATACAAACAGAAGTCACGGCCAAAGTATTAGACACGAAAGAAATATCTTTTTCTCTTTGGTATATTTCATTGTACAGGATGATTTTGGAGTATATATGACTTTTTTTTCATTAATTTATTTATTCTATTTATGTCATTTTATTTATTTTATTATTATTTTTTTTATATAGGGTACAAAAGTGAATGATAGCCTCACCAGACATTTATGGAATTGTTAAATCAGTAAACGAGACAAGTGAATTCCGGCTACAAAGTCCAGTATACTTTTCCTTATATTAGAGTTTGATCAGTCCATTTGTGAAAGGCTATCTCACGTACACGACGAGTACTAAAATATTTGCCATTTTTAAGACGGATTGAAAAAAAAGAAGAAAATGAAATACTTTTAAATATAAAAAAGAATGATTGTAAATATTTACTTTCGTGATGGACTGACAGGATTCAAAGGGCTGTATGCAAACCGTAGGCTCAGACCGAATCTTTTCTTTAGGTATGAAAGAACATCTAGTAGTCCTGGAAACTGACCTTTAAACAACCATAAAACATCACTATTGAGCATACGCAGTCTCTTGATCAGCAGGTCACATTGAATTGAAACCGTTGCGTTTCGCAGGGCGTGTTTCGCCATCTTCAAAAAGCAACTAAGCATTTCCTTCATTTGTGATTTGTTGATGGTCATGAAAGTGACCTTAGACCCCACATCTGATGAATATTCATGGCCAAATTCTGCTAAGTTCATCCTTATGATAATGTCCATGTTGTCTATGATATGACCGCATTTGCTCCCAAGGAGAATACCAGAATTTCCAACGACAGCACAAGATTTTACACGACGCTCTATCCAGTCACTTTGGCTTTGTTTTTTAATTTCCGTCAAATTTTCTATAAATTGCATGTTCCTCGGATCCACTTCCTGTTGAAATATTTGAATGATTTGCCAGGGTTCCATGACTTTTGCGACCTTCGTCCTGCGAATATAATAAGGTGTTGCATGTTAAAATCCAATCAAATCTGTTCATTGCCTTTTTAAAACTCCTCACAAGTTCCCCTTTTGATCATGATTAACTTCCCCTTTTGATCTGATAATATTGCTCATTTTAAAAGCATGATTACTGTTTTTTTCTTTCTGGTAGAGCTTTTTTGTTGTTGTTTTTTGTTTCTGATAAGTGTGTTTTTTCAATAAGTTTCACTTGGGCCCATCTTCTTTTCAAAAAGTGTCCCTTCTTACCTGTGCTTAATGGCCCCTTTTAATGAGTTTTTAAAAATCTTGTAATTGCTTCATTTACGTCTCATTAGTCCCCCTTTCCTTTCTGATAAGCGTCTTTGATTCCCTTCTAAGAAATCCTTACTTTTAATTTCTGATCAAGTGCTCATTTTTACAAGTGATTTATTACCCCTCATCCTTCCTTATATGCAGTGCCCCTTAGCTTAAAAGTGGAATAACTCGTCGCTGATTTTACGAACCAGCATAAACCTCATTTTTCGGTCAAATTTTCGAAATTCAGTTTTCTGCATATTCTGAAAGCTTGTCCTTAACTCTGTCCACTGACCAAATTTTAGACCAAAATCTTAATTATTTTAAGAATAAGAGACAATTTAAAAATTCGATCGAACCGTCATATCAGCTCAAGTGATTTTACGAAGTGACCTAAAGCATTGTGACGTTATCATAAAATGCATTCGCGCGGGTTTATGACGCTTCGTAAAATGAGCAAAAAAATCAGGAATGAATACGAAAGAATATATCGGGTGTTCGCCACCTTCTCTGTACATGCTGTATAATTTATTGCAATTTTCTACATTATGTTATTGACTGATCAGAAGGATACAGATGTGAATTCAATACAATACAATACTATACCAACCTTATCTCGGTCACCACTTTGTTATCCAGGGGCAGTAACTTAATCTCATATGAATGTGCCAGTGCCTCATCATCCGGAGGATGTGAATTAAATGTTGCTATCTCCTGAGATAGATTGGTATAATCTAAAGTGCCTGCCCGATGATACTCACAATTACAATCATCTATTTAAAAAATAAAACATCATGCATTCATGAAATGTAGCTATAGGGAGCATTTGCCCAAATGAACGGCTAAAACAAATCGGAGAGAGAAGAATAAAGGGTGAGAGTGTGAGTGCGAAATGATGATAATAAAATTGAATATTTAGGGGTCAAAAAGAAGAAGAAGAAGAAGAAGAAGAAGAAGAAGAAGAAGAAGAAGAAGAAGAAGAAGAAGAAGAAGAAAATGAACTCTTTCAAAATCACAGATCTAAAGAAAAAAAAATCTTACCATATAAAATGATCTGATCACATTAGATTACGAGAGGAAGATTTGCAGGATCTTTCTGAAGGTGCCAAGACAAGTTATTTGTTGATGCAAAGTGGGATGTTGTTTCACGTCGGCCACCGTAAATCTTTTTTTTTTTAAAGATGTACGTATTTAGGATTGGAAATAACTTTGCATTATTAGGCAGAATATGACACAACCAACACCTCCCTTGACCACTTGTTTTGTATTGGTTTAGGATAGGGTTTTTTTTTTATCATTAATGTCATGTTTTCATACTTTTTTTTCTTTCTTGACTTTACATGTCTATTATAACCTTTCCTGTTGTTTTGTTTAAATGAATAAACTCACATTTTGCTCTAAATTGTGCATTCAAGACGTGATCACACCGAAGCTGACCCTTTTTCCATCTTAATCTATCCTTTTTGTAATTGTATTGCTTCGTTTTGATAGTTATGGTAATATTTTGCCATTCTCTTGCAAAGCAGTTTTTATGTACTGAAGACACTACACTGTTTAATACAGAATAAGTAAATAAAAAGGAAAGAAGACAAAAAAGGACATTTTTATGCTTGTCTGTTTTTTTTTTTTTTTCGGGGAGGGGGTGTTCTCTTCATTGCTGTAATATAGTTGACTGAAGTCTTCTTCAGTTGAATAGGTAGAAATATATTTTGTATGGTGGTCCTGAAGTACGCTCGACAACAGGTCATGTGCGACGAGAAATACGCGACCCGTGACGCGCACTTTGCGTCCCAGTCGCGAATTTCGCATCCTGGGTCATGAATTTCGCGTCATGGGTCATGAATTTCGCGTCACAGGTCGCGAATTTCGCGTCGCGGTTCATGAATTTCGCGTGACGGGTCGCGAATTTTGCGACTGGGGCGCAAAGTTGGCCGCGAAATTCACGTCGCAAATGACCTGTTATCGAGCGTACTTCAGGGCCACCATAAATATACTTTAGGCCTTTGCAGGCCATATGTTGTTTAAATGCAGTTCAGGTATGTTGTGCAAAATGGTTAGGACGGTCCAATTTCCTAATATACATGTATGTTTATCAGGTTCTACGGCAGAGCAATGTTTGTTTCTTCTTTTATATGAATTTCTAATTGTTCCCACAACCTATTTGATGCACAAATGCATTATAATATAACCATTTTTAAACGTAACACGTCAGTCCAAAACACTTTGGAAAATGCCCTCAAAATGCCCTTGTAAATGCCCTCGTGAAAATTACTGTACGATACTTTCTTGCCAATTTCCTATTTTGGTGATCAGTCAGCTGAATTAAGTTAAACATATAAAATTCATGTTTAAAACTCACCCACAGAAAACTGTGAGATGGAGATGTCTTAAAATTGTTTCAAGTATGACAGGTGGTTAACAAAAAATGTAAATTGGCCACAACAATTATTTTCATTAATAAAAAAATTGCTCATTTCAAAGGGATATGAGGAGATCAGGAAATATCCAGATACTCTAGAATGAATTTTATAAAATTATCATGAAGATAATCATCATCACTTGTTGAATGTTTAGGATGTAAAACAAAGTTTACGGAAAAGGGTGAACATGCATATTTTTTCTTCTTTGAATTTTGAGATTGAAATTTGGTCACTCCTTAATACTGATGCTTAACGCCATAAGTCACATTGACGATATCGCTTATTACATCATAATAATCATAACTGAAGAAAATCTTTTGTGTACAAATTTTTGGCGGTCGAAACATGTTTATATAACTGTATAAAGCAAACTGTCCCATGAAATGGTCGAATGACCACTTATAGGGTGGAGAATTGTAATCAGTCGTAGAACTTTAGAGCTCTTTTAAGATAAAGCCAATGGAGTTATATTTTACATTGAGCTATGCAGACTGAATAGGAGCCATGTTAAAAGTTACACTATAGATCTTTAAAAGAATGGTCTTACCTGTTCGTTGGTGGTTGAAGACTGTCAAAGAAGCTGATTTCCAGCTCCATAATGAAGCGTAAATTGCGATTAGCACACACAACAACATAAAAACCCATTTTGTCCAGGACGTGTTTAGACCAACTCCCATGTTCGTTTTGCAGCATCCACAGCAATTTGAAAGAACAGCCCAAACTTGCCTGTTCTACCTCGAAATTGTTCAAATAAACGTACCTGACCTTACGATAGAAAAGTCCAGTGCCTAGAGACGATGCATACGGAGTATTATGTGTATATAACTTGCATTCCCACGCGATTTTTTTCTTTTTTCTATTCACGTCTTTGTCAAGAAGCGTATGCTCTGGACGTAAATCGATGGAAAGATTCAACTCTGAAATTATCTCACAAATATATACTGCTTTCACATCAAGGTACGGTAGCTGCGACCGGTCGCTGCGACCGTACCCAGCGATCGATCGGACGTGCTTTCACACCTCCGTCAAAATTTGGTCAGGCCCAGAGCGATCGGTCGCTGTATAGCTGACCTAGCCGGAAGCGGAAGTAGAGATAGTGCGTAGGCATGTATGGGGGGTCATTGCATTTCGATCGGTCGCTGAGTACGATGTGCTTTCACATCTAGCTTGCATCGGTCGCGATCGGTCGCTGAAGTACCTCACCGACCGTACTCAGCGACCGATCGTTTTTGACCAAAACGATCGGTCGCAGCGACCGATGAAATGCTTTCACATTATGATTTCATCGGTCGCAGCGACCGTACCTTGGTGTGAAAGCAGTAATAGACAAGGGAATCACACATTTTGGGTTTTTTAACTCTAAAATTATCTGAAACCCCAAATTGTTCAGGGAACATTTGACAATGTGTACTTCCTTTCCCAAAATCGGGGGCCTGATAGCCCAATATTGTTTCCCTTTCTCCCCACCCGAGCTAGAAAAGTTTTGATATCTTAAACCCTTTAAACATATCATTTTAACTGCTATACGTTACTCTGGATAAAGAGCCCATTTAATCAATGATGGCAATAAGCCTGCCTTTCTAACCATTTCTCTTATTTTGGTATTGGATCCCCACCCCCTCCTTAAGTGCCACGGGAGGCATGAGCAAATTTTGCCCCCACCCACAAAGACACGCCACTGTCATTTTCACAGTCATATGAAGACATGAAAAATTGTGTAATTTTCTCCTCTTTTTTATGTTTGTGTGTGTGTGTGTGTGCGGGTTGTGCTTGTGTGTGTGGATATGTTTTTAAAAAATATTATGTTTACACATGAGGTTGAAAAAAACCCTTTGGAAATCGTGTAACTTTTCAGAACTTTACACGTGCGTTGAAATAAAGGGTAAGACTTCGGGCAAATCAAAAGAGTAAGCTTAGTAGTTCTGCTTTCATTATAATGTAAAAACCATGGCTTCTAGTCTCCTTTCACAAGAAATGGCCTTTTCCCCCCATTTTTTCGTTTGATTTGTTTGATGATCTTGTACTCCACACAAAGCCATTATGCTACCTTTTCTGGCAGACTTGCCTTTGTTTTGTGTACTCTGCTAAGCAAGGCGATTATTCCTGTGCAGACAACTGAATGAAATGGAGCCCTGGAAATGTCACTCCGTTAAGAAGAGAGACAAGCGTTCCAATATTTGAATAAAAATATTCTGCGTTTTCATTCACTGCCTCAAATACAAATGACCTTCACTCACACTTCTTCCATTACTGTTTTCTGAATCTACAAAACATAACACTCCATTGTCATTTATAAAGGACAAAACCATTGTGTCATTCCTAAAGAGACGTGTCTTAAGATAAATAATGAAGAATCACTTAATACAAAACTACTGGCACTTATTTCGTTACCTCATACCTGGTAACCATGGTAACGACGGTCTAAAGTTAACCCTGCTCTTCCCTTTCACCTCTTCTTCTCTACCTTTCTCTGTCTCCTTCTCCCTCACCCCCACCCTCTCTCTCTTTCTCTCTCTCTCTCTCCCTCTAATCCTTATCCTTTCATATCTTTTTCATCTTTTACATCATACACTCTCGATTTCTTTCTCTCCGTTTCTTATATGAAATATCAAGTTTCAGGTAAATTTTCCTATTTTTTTCTTTAAGTCAAATGTATTTCATTTGAAATATAAAGGTATAAATTATTCGTTTTCCATATTTTTAACATGATTGAGTTACGCTTGCAGAAACAGTAGAAATAGACTGTATCAATCAGTTACATATAACAATTACTGATACGACTGTCTCTCTGTGTGTCGTTAGTCCTTTCACAACATAATACTTTCCCAAATCATCTTTAGGTTCTTACTTCTAATTTCACGACATTAGTCATTATTCTTTTAACGAATTATCTTTTAAGTTAATCATGTTGATTATAAAACTTACTTAGTTTGTTCACAAGACATCCCTTTTGCGTTACAGTTTTTTTATTTATTTTTTTTTTTGTCGTATTGATTTAATGTTATGGTTTTTTTTTCCTGTTTTGTAGCTGTTCTACAATGGGATGATATTCACCATTGATTTATCAATCAAACTATTTGGGGTGTTTCTTTAGACAGTGTTACATTCATACATTCACTCCCCAAACAGACATTAATTTAGAGAAGCCATTTCATTTGCACAAGATAAACTCCAAAGCAACATATTTTGCAAAATAAAATAAAAATCAAAGTGACATTGATTTCAGCCAAGACTAAGTTTCATTGTGTTGTACATGATTTCCTTTATTCATAAGCAATGCCCAATACATAATGTTTTAAAGGGAGAATGAGTAGAAAAGATACAGAATGTGAAATATTACTTGAGATAGACCTGACACACAATGGTCAAATTTTGAACATGTACGTGCATTGCACGCACATGTTCAAAATTTGATATGCAAAAACCAATCGTCATTTGGTTTTTGCATATCATTGTTTACGTCTGGAGCCGACCTTTAGACTACTATCCGAAAGATTCGAACTTGGGTCCGATCAGAGTCAGTTTGCCAAGGCCAAGCGCTGACCGAACGCGTGCGTTTACAGAACCGACTCCCGCTCCCTTGACTTTTTCTCTCGTCCTCGTTTATTATAGGGCTGCAATTCGTTTATGTTATTACAAATAATGAGTACAGTTACTAATGAGGCGAATAACTCCTCTCTTTTCTAGATTGACGAAGAAGCTGTGCTCTTTAGGTATTGCATGAGGATTTTTGGCGTAATTAATTTTTAACTCCGGTTCGTAGTAGTGATGAAGTATGGTCCGGTTATATTCATCTTTGTAGAATGGGTAGAATCCAAATAATGATGTTTCATCACACAACTGTGTAGAAGCGGTGTACATTGCTAGCCCGGTAGAAGGGAAATGGAATTTCCAAAGCCTGTGGATGAAGAAGCGTGGAAAACCAAAATATCAAATCATTTATTGTGTAAATTTTAATTGAAAATTTTGCCATGCTTCAAAACATAATAAATATTTTGGTGATCTAGTGGTTTAGCTCTTACTTGTTGTCAGGGCGAGAATTTCTACTTTCTTTTCTTCCTTCTTCTTCCTCTTTGAGTTTTATTGTTCGTTGCTGTTATTTGTTATGAGAATATTTAGTGCAGGTTTGTTTTAAGTATGTGAAATTTAGTGTTAGATTGTTTCCGGACTTAAACTCGTAAGTAACATTAGTATTCACCTTTTTGAAGGACGAATTGGACTTAGAGGGCTGTATGCAAATTGAAGTTTGATGTTGAATCTGTTCATGAGGAAGTGAAGAGCATTACGCGTTCCAGGAATAGTTCCTTTGAACAGCCACAATACACCATCACTAAGCATCCTCAATCTCTTCACCAGTTTCCTGCAAGACCTTGGAATGATTGTTCCATTCCGCGGGGAGACCTCTTTCCCGTGCCTTGCTATGTTCCTACTGCAGGCAAGCATTTCTCTCAATTGTTCCATGTTGATGGTCATGAACGTGGCCTTCGAACCTACATCTGATGAATATTCATGACCAAACTCTGCCAAGTTCATCCTGATGATGACGTCCATGTTGTCTATGAGGGGACCGCAATTGCTTCCTAGAAGAATACCAGAATTCCCTACCACAGCACAAGATTTTACACGATCTTCTATTCCGTGCGTTTTCCGAGACTCCTTCTGTTTCTTGATGTCCGCCAGTTTTACTGGAAAGCGAATCTCTCTTGGATCCAAATTGGGTCGAAATATTTGGATAGTCTGCCATGGCTTCATAAGTTTCTCTACTCTCTCCCTAAAAATGGGGGAAAGATGAACTCGTGAAAGGTGACATCCTCTTCCTTTCTCCTGACTTTTATCCACCCAGCCCCCCCCCCCCCCTTCCGCTACTCCCCCCCTCTCTCTCTCTCTCTCTCTCTCAATTTTTAGACGCACCCAGTAAGTATAAGCCCGTTACACCATTATATTCTTCTCCTGAACCCCTCCCCTTTCTTCTTTTTCTCTCACTTTGTTTTCTCTTTTTTTCTACTCCTTCCTTCTTCTTCTTCTTCTTCTTCTTCTTCTTCTTCTTCTTCTTCTTCTTCTTCTTCTTCTTCTTCTTTATTTGAATTACTATCAAACTCCTCTGCGATAAGGAAGCAACTCCTCTGCGATAAGGAAGCATTATGAGTAGTCTGTAAAATGAGAAGAAAAAAAAACTCAGTCACACCGATTCCATCTCCCTCCCCCCCCAAAAAAAAAAAAAAAAATTATCAGATTTTGTTGTTTTTAGGTTTTTATTTTTCCAAGTAAATTAGCTGGGGTTCTCATATTCTTCTTTTGAATAAATTAACTTAAAGTATAACTACCATTCTTTAAAAAGAGTTTTAAAACCAGAGAAAGAAGATAGTAACGGTTAATATCTCTCGATATGAATTCGCCTCGGGGACAGTAGTTTTTCCAGATGATTGATTATTCTTCGTTGGGTCAATTTCTGTTCTCAGTGGACCCAACATTACTCTCTTTCGGGTAAAGTCTTCCCAGATAACGCTGAATATCATTTCAAGTAAAACATTACAACCATGACAACAGTGCAAATTGCTTACCGTATTTTGGCAGCCGTTATGTTGTCAATAGGATGAAGTTGTTGAGACTCACTGATCGGATGTTGATTTTGGGGGGCTACAAGCGATGCTATCCCTCTGGTTAGATTGGAGTGTTCCAGATTATCTTGTCAACAATTGAACAAATGAAAAAAAAAGGCTAAAAGAAACGATTTGTAAAATGATCGCTAGATTTAGGATGGAAGGCCTGTAGATTCGCCCTTCGGCGCAATAATTCATTTTTCAACTTGTCTCACTATCTAAATTCAGGAAATTTTAGGACTTATATCACAAGGATCACAGCATGCTTTTTTCCCCCCTCTGTATATACGACAATTTCGGGACTATTGATAATTATAAAAATTATGAAATTGTGATTTTTTTTTTCACTTTCAGAACAATCGGTTAATTTCACACAAATTTTGTATTTATGCCATATGGGAATTTTTTTTAAAACCAACTGTTGGTAAGTTCAAATATTTAAACCAACATAATGATTTTAACCAACTGTTCTGAGAGTGTTCGTTGGCTCGATAAAATTTAATGTAAGAAAGATTCGTTGGTGCTCTGTGTATCCTTGTGCTTTAGGCAAGTCAGTTATACTGTACTATAGTCGAGGGAAAGTAAAAGTAGAGAAAAACAGACCAATTGCAACTTATCTTTATTGCCACATTATCTTGTGCTGATTATGAAATTTCAAACCAAGATTCCATTTATTACTTAACTGATTTCGTTGTACTGATTTTCGTGGAATTGATTTACCACAAGTAGGTATTGTATTTACTATATGCAGTGATGGGGATAGTATATGGCATATTCCGTTTAATATCAATCTGTCACGCCCTTGACAGGCGTCTCAATTCTCAACGTGTCAATGGACCTACCTTTTGTTCGGTTGCCAGTCAGTGTTACTGGAACCAGTATCGACTTCCACAAAACACCACAAGAAATTACCATTGAGCACAATAACAGGACGAAACATTGCCGTTGAATCATGACTGATTCCTCCGCTTGATGTTTATAATCGAGTGTAAATCCTCAGCTATCAGCTTCGAAATAAAGCAAAAATCATTTCGACCTTCCTCCTTTCCGCCCATGTCTTGGCAATCGGCTAGGAGGTTTCCAAGCGCACAGTTATCCAATTGTTGCAAGGAGCAATGACAAAAAGTTAAAAAAACAAAGTTGTAACAATAGCTATATGACCAAGAATTTTACAGAGGTCAAATGTAGTGCTAAATTTGTTGAATATGAATAATATACAAATTAGTGTTCATATTCATGAAGCCTTCGTCAGTTGGCAGTTATACTCTACAAGCCATGGCCGAAAATCTGATCCATCTCGGGAGTGGCGAACTAACCTGCGTTATCTGAGGGGGTGTAACACAAAAAATACAATCAATCTTTCGATTGATATCAAACGTAAGTCTATGGCAAACCATGTACTAAAGAGATACAATTGATCATTGTAAGATTGATTGTATCTCTTTATATTAAACCCTCTGGAGAGTTTTTTTTTTTTTTTTTTTTTACGTATTTCTTTGTTCATCGCCGGAAATTAAGCCAGTATTCAAATAAAGCGTTTAATTTATCGGTTTATAGTTAAAAACTAAAAAAAAAAAATGTTAGAATATCTTATAATCAAACTTATTAACAGTTTCTAGACTAATCCGATGAAGTATTAATCCGTTGACTTCTAGATTCTTAAATTCTCGTAGACACTACAGGGATCGCGCGTTTCCAGAGGGCAGTTGTAGTTATCTCCTTCACTTTTGCTGAACAATATTTTCACCATGTTCACTGAAGTCATCTACCAATGTGTAAGCTCGGGTCTTTACACAGAGGAAATATTGGACCATCTTCCAACATTCCTCATAATTCTGTTGGGAGTCTTGATGAAAGGAAGAAAGGAAACTATAAAACATGAATATAAAAATGAAAATATTGCGAGTTTTATTGACGAGTTATCCATGGAAACATAAAACGCAGGGGCAGCATATCCTGAAATGAAAATGATAAAGAGTAGAAAAGCGCCGTGGATAAGACATTTTTTGATATATTCTCCAAATGCAAAATGATTTACAAAGTAAAACAGTATCCGTTCTCGGATGACGACGAAAATAGATACAAATCAATGAGAAGACAGACAACTACAAAATATCAGAATTTGAATTTTTTTGTTTTTATTTTTGTTTTTGTTTTGTTTTATATTGTTTTAATTTGCTTTTTTGTTTTTGTTTTTTTTTCTTTTGGTGGATTCTTTCTTTGCTTTGTTGAGGGTTGAAAACTATTCATGCTAGCGGAAGTCATACCAGAGAAGATCTACCATGTCTATAGGCAATCATTATGGTTCATAGTGGCATTTGTTACTCTTTACAGCAGAGACATATTGCAAACTTATTTAGAAATCAGGAAATAACACTATACTGACATAGCATAAGACATAAATAATTATAGGCGTATACACGTTTATACACTGATTCGACACTCTCGCATAAAATTTCTTTAAATTGGCATGGAATTATTTTACGCCAAGATTGTAACGGAGGGAATGCTTGTCAGCGATCCAGTGATTGATGGACAAAGTGAAACAATTATAGTGATATCACACAGGGATCAATACTTTGAATTCAAACTAGTATAACTGCAAAGCATTCTTCTTTTTTTAAAAGTATGCAGATGCTAATTATTATCTCATAATTTTTCTCTTCAAAATCAGATTGTCAAAACCGGAAAGTGATTCACCGAAAGTAACAACATAGTTCAAGTATAAGAACATCTCTGAATCCGAAGAAAACTGTCTTAATAAAACTTACCTGTTGACTACTGAATTATTTCATTTTCATAGACTTAATGCAGGGCAGACCCGGGGCTATAAGTACATTCCTTTCCAAATGAAATGATGGTGGCAGGTTAATGAGGAATACTACAAACTAAGAACATTCATCAAAGAGAAGTTGAGACGGTGTGATCAGGTATATTATGTATCCCAAATTGTGTATTTGACACACTTTCTTGGCTGTTTTAAAAAAGTCGAAAATTGTTTTTGCTTACAGAACTGCGCACGTAGATGACGTCTATCCGAAATACGTATCTCGTGCACAAAAAAAAAAACACAACAAACCAAACAACAAACAACAACAAATAACAATGTCATACAGCGTTATTCTTTGATGTGAGATACCCTATGGGTAGACATTATTATCTCATAATTTTTCTCTTCAAAATCAGATTGTCAAAACCGGAAAGTGATTCACCGAAAGTAACAACATAGTTCAAGTATAAGAACATCTCTGAATCCGAAGAAAACTGTCTTAATAAAACTTACCTGTTGACTACTGAATTATTTCATTTTCATAGACTTAATGCAGGGCAGACCCGGGGCTATAAGTACATTCCTTTCCAAATGAAATGATGGTGGCAGGTAAATGAGGAATACTACAAACTAAGAACATTCATCAAAGAGAAGTTGAGACGGTGTGATCAGGTATATTATGTATCCCAAATTGTGTATTTGACACACTTTCTTGGCTGTTTTAAAAAAGTCGAAAATTGTTTTTGCTTACAGAACTGCGCACGTAGATGACGTCTATCCGAAATACGTATCTCGTGCACAAAAAAAAAAAACACAAAAAACCAAACAACAAACAACAACAAATAACAATGTCATACAGCGTTATTCTTTGATGTGAGATACCCTATGGGTAGACATTATTATCTCATAATTTTTCTCTTCAAAATCAGATTGTCAAAACCGGAAAGTGATTCACCGAAAGTAACAACATAGTTCAAGTATAAGAACATCTCTGAATCCGAAGAAAACTGTCTTAATAAAACTTACCTGTTGACTACTGAATTATTTCATTTTCATAGACTTAATGCAGGGCAGACCCGGGGCTATAAGTACATTCCTTTCCAAATGAAATGATGGTGGCAGGTAAATGAGGAATACTACAAACTAAGAACATTCATCAAAGAGAAGTTGAGACGGTGTGATCAGGTATATTATGTATCCCAAATTGTGTATTTGACACACTTTCTTGGCTGTTTTAAAAAAGTCGAAAATTGTTTTTACTTACAGAACTGCGCACGTAGATGACGTCTATCCGAAATACGTATCTCGTGCACACAAAAAAACACAACAAACCAAACAACAAACAACAACAAATAACAATGTCATACAGCGTTATTCTTTGATGTGAGATACCCTATGGGTAGACATGAAAACTATATTAGACGTTTATAATGCAAAAGTGAGCAATAATTTTGTATTTATGAATGTTAGCTAATGTGAACGTCAAGACTCATCAAGACTCTGACAATGTGCATTTTAAGCCATGTAGCACCTGCCCTAAATGTATCTAATTATTTTGATTGATAAACATTTTCATGTTTCTGTTCATCGACGATGAGGTGCAATTATTGATCATCTGGATTGCACCTTTCCGTTCCAACTCCAGCAAAAGTTTGTACTCCTCTGGCATAGAGTGAGTGTTCGACGTATAGTTGAGTTTCCTCTTTGGTTCGAAGTAGTGATGAAGAACTGTTCGATTATATGGATCCTTGTAGAAAGGGTAGAAGCCAAATAACGTGATCTCTTCACAAAGTTGAATAGCAGCTGTGTATAGCGCTAGGCCCGTGGAAGGACTATGGAAATGCCACAATCTGGGAAACGAAAGGAAGATTGATAATTTCAGAAAAATTAAATCATATTTTTTTTAATGTCGAAAATCACAGGAATGATAGACGTGCACAATGTTATTTCAGCCTTTGTAGCTATTACATCATTGTATTCATTATGCACGGAGGGATATGGATATTGTTCTTTAAGAATTCTAATGGCGAGCTTTGTCCAGAAACGAAGGAATTAATGAAAGTCATTCTAAAATTGCTTTTTAGAACCAATATGATATCACAAATCATTTACTGCCCTCCCCTAAATGTAACTTGGAAGCTGCCGGCAGACAAAACAAAACAAACAAACAAAAATCTGTCATGATTAACTTTCGACTCTCTCCCTTTGAGCTCCTGAATCTGTAAAGCGCTTTGAGACATCGGAGATGTATCAGTTGCTATAACAATCCAGAATATCATCATCATCATCATCATCATTATTATCATTAATTTTCATTATTATCATTATTCTGATTATCATCATCATCATCATTATTGTTATTATTATCATTATTCTGATTATCATCATCATCATCATTATTGTTATTATTATTATCATTATCATCATCATCATCATCATCATCATCATCATTACTATTATCATTATGATTGTGATTCCAAGCCTTCTGTCGGGGGGGGGGGCATGATCCATGTTCCGCAATATTGTACAATCATCGAGCAAAGTTGTTTTAACGATACTAAAATATCGAATCATTTATCCTTTTGATACAGTAATGAAATCCTTTGGGTTGTATGCAACTTTGAATTTTAGATGAAACTGTTTCCTCAAAAAGGGCAGAACATCAACCAACTGCTGAAACTGAAAACGTCCCTTAGTAAGCATTATCACACTGTCAACCTTGTCCACTTACCACAATATTTTACAATCACTGAACAAAGTTGTTTTAACGATATTAACCATGTTAACTAAACGAATCATTTACCCTTTTGATACAGTAATTAGATCCTTTGGGCTGTATGCAACTTTGAATTTAGATGAAAGTGTTTCCTCAAAAAGGGCAGAACATCAACCAACTGTTGAAAACGTCCCCTGGCAGGCATTATCACATTGTCACTCGTCAACAATCTTAACCTATCCAGGAGCGTTTTAGTACATTCGGAGAGAAGCTTTGCTGACTTTTTGAAAATGATCCTATTCTTTGTTCCATTCTCTGCGAATGCCATGACACAGGAAACCAACTTTTTAATTTGATTTCCGTTGATTGTCATGAATGACACCCTTGAACCAACAGCTGATGAATATTCATGACCGAATACTGCCAGATTTAGTCTGATGATGAGGTCTGCGTCATCTATGACCTCACCACATTGGCTGTTCAGAAGTATACCGGAGTTGCCGACGAGGGCGCAAGATTTAACCCTCTGTTCAAACCAGTCGGTGTGATTCATTGCCTTAGATTTCTTAATGTCTCTGTACCTGTTTCTGTTGATCATATCTTCAGGGTGTACATTTGCATGAAATATCTGAACAGTTTGCCATGGCTTCATTACCTTGTTAACTCTGTTCCTGTGTATCAAAAAAGAAACAAAAAATATTTATGAAATTCGATGTTTTCATAGGAATCACAGAAATAACGTTATGACAAGTACGACATCGGATTTTTTGAACCGCTGAATTTCACACCTAATTGTTGACCTTTTTTTTTATTGCTTTTAAATCGGTCATACCGTTATGGAGTCTAGTGAGTTTTTTGTAACAACATCACATGCCAGTCCGAAAATTGTGAATTTCCGAGTTTCGTTTACAAAACGAATGAGAAAATTTATTTTTTATAATTAGATTTCCAGGGTTTCCTTTCTTTTGTAAAAATGAAACGAAAAAATGAATATGAAATAGCAGAGAAAAAGGTAAATTGAGCTCCCACTTTAGGAAATGGTCACTCTCTGTCATGTAGAATCTAGGTCCCCTAGCATTAAATAAATTGTATGCTTATTGTCAACTATGTTATTCTATTGTTAATATTACTGTATTTCAGTGAAGCCTCACCTTGACGAGTCCATCTTTTTTTCACATTATACTTTGTTGCATGTCAAGTTAAGACTTTACTGACTAAAATGGGCATTATCTTTGTGTTATGTTGTTTTGTGTTGTATTGTCTTGTGTTGTACCGTGTTTTGAATATTTCCGTCTATTGTATTG
The DNA here is from genome assembly GCA_029962745.1 of Echinometra lucunter. Taxonomy (NCBI): domain Eukaryota; kingdom Metazoa; phylum Echinodermata; class Echinoidea; order Camarodonta; family Echinometridae; genus Echinometra; species Echinometra lucunter. The sequence goes on from CM057152.1 coordinate 37,657,110, forward strand.
ATATGATGTTACTGTAAATATGTTGATATTGAGTTCTATTTTCAATAAAAACAAAAATACCCCCAAACATGAAAAAACTTTATTTTTTATGTTTGTCTTATTTCTACCTATCTGCCTATACTTTTTAAAAAACTTTAGTTATCACCGGTTCTAACTCAATTTTGGTACAGATAACCCCCTGAAACAGCAGACTTAAAAAGACTGAAATAGTTAAACGTGAAACACAAACGGATACATGGGATATTTATCAGACAATAGAATACAGAAAAGAAGTTATTTTTGTTTCACTAACTTATCAGTCAAATTGTATATATTTTTCAAACACCTACACACGTTGGTATCAATAATGCCTGTAGCATTTTCATTAATTTCATTTGATGTGCGATAAAAGAGCAATGTAGATAAATTATAGAAAGTTATTCTGGGCCGGTTTTGATATAGATAAAATTCGACAAGACAAATGTAGAGCAAAATACCGTAAAGATGAAAATAATTCTGATATTCGGGCATGGCCCTTGTTAAGGAATGACAAAATTTATTGAGCATGATCAAAACAACAGCAAACAAAACGCGCCAAAAAGGTCCGCGTGGCAACAGGCATTAGGATACGCCCAAAATGTGACGTAACAATGCATTAGAAGAAAAGAGGAAAAAGGGAAAAACGCTGCGAGGGAGAGAAAGATCGATAGAAAATGGAAGAAAGGTTAGAGGAAAAGGGGAAGAGGAAAAAAGAAAAAGCGAAAGAGAAAAGAGAGAGAGAGAGCGCAAAGAGGAGGGGTGGAAGGAGAGAAGGAGAAACAAAGGGAAAGAAGACATCAAATGCAAACAAAACGTGGCCAAATGGTCGCGTGGAAACAGGCAAAAAGATAAGCCCAAACTGTCACGTAACAATACAATATAGATAAAATGCCTTGCCCAAGGGCATAAGTGCCGTATCGCGGGGATCGAACCCCCGACTTTCGCGTCTCCAAATTTGTGTTCTTGATAGATTTGTGTTGTTATAGACGATTCGGCCTCATCACCCACCCACCCCCCCCCCCCCCTCCCCCCTCACCAAAACATCCAAAATATCCCAGTCCTTTATAGGGTTAAAGATCACATTCTGCATGCAGGAATACATCTTCTTGTACATTGTATTATACGGCTGTATGATAATATTTTTGGACAGAAAACTAAGGCTATAGGCCTAGGTGTAAATAGTAAGTTGATTTTCTGTATATGCTCGTATAATATTATAATGAAAACTAGTGGCAAAAAGTGTTGAAATGGAAATAAATTTCATGTTCAAAATGAACGAATCGATATACTTGAATAACCCATTAAAGAGGCACTGAAATCCGAGTTTTATACTCACTGTATTTCAATAACAAAGGTTCTGTTGATGGGACGGCGTCGGCGAGGAAAGGTTTCAGTATTCGCAAAGGTTTTGTCCGTAATCAGTATTTCTAAAGAGAGCAGCAAATTTAAAACAATAGAGAATTAAAGAGGTGTTCCCGAAGAGAACATAATATTATTTAGAGCGCATAAAAAATCATTCAATTAAAAAGTTGTATAGTTGTTTGCGTCCGCTAAATCTCTAAAAGTTAAAGGTTCGGACTGCGGGGGGGGGGGGGGGGGGGGAACAATGGAAACGAAATCAAGCCTTTCTGTAATTTCATCTTGGTTGGGAAAACTGGAAAGGGGGTGCAAATGATCTCAGGGCTATCCTTTTCCCGCCATTAGCCTTAAAAATGTTTTTGTGCAGTAAAACTAGCAAGTTGAGTTCAAAGTATTCAAACAAGAGAGTAATCCCTTTCTTCAAATACTAAGCCTTCTAAGACACACCATTGTGCTTCAATTTTCAAAGCATCTCTCTCTCTCTCTCTCTCCCTTCCTCCCCCCCCCCTCTCTCTCTCTCTCTCTCTCTCTTGCGGAATAAAATAAAAACTTGAGTGCAGATCAAATATAATTATATACATATCTATAAGCAAATACATTTTATCATTCACGCTGATTCAAGCATATTTACAGAGGAGAGAGAGAGAGAGAGAGGGGGGGGGGACTTTGCAGGCTTTCTGCTTTGGATGGTTTGTAAGGTATTACAGATACAAAAAGGTACAAGGTAATGATAAGTTTTTAACAAGAGGCACACTACTGTAGTGGCACCACTGGTGGGGCACCCATTGTTTTCTATGGCTCCGATGATGACAACCAACATAAACTGCCTTATTTTTTTCTAATACGCATGGCAGACATCAAATATCGCCGTTACGCGCTAACGAGTGATTCTACCGTTCTGTTTAAGCTGTGAAATTGGATTAATTCAACTTTGAAAATACGGAAATGACATTTAAATATCATATTAGTTTTGATGATGTTGCCGGAAATCATCTTCAGCACGCGCGTTAATTATTCAGTTCTAACTTGTAAATTTGGTAATAAATTCGTAATTTCTTATAAAAAATGAGAAAAAAATGATGAACAAGTCGTGAGAAGAGTCACATACGCCATACCTCTCTCGAAATTCGAGAGAAAAAGAAGGCTTGTTTACTAGAAAATTAATTTCAATCGGACCCAGAATCTTAAGAAGGCTCTGTACCAGTGGTAGCGCACCCATACACAATACACATAGTGGTACATGTACTTGGTTATTCCTTTTGACGCCGCGCCGAAGCTATATAATCATTGTGATGATGGAAATGATGACGACGACGACGACGACGACGACGACGACGATGATTATGATGATGATGATGATTATGATGATGATGATAGTGGTGATGGTGAACATGTATGGAAATGAATATGATGATTTTCATTATGATGAAAGTGTACGATCAAGGGGGTATATAAGGTAGGTGATAATGATCAAGAAGGCGTGTTCAGATGAAAGTGTCCGGGGAATAGTGCACGATGACGATGATCATGCATGGTAATTGTGGTTTATTTAAAAAGTAACTGCAAGGCGGAAATTGTGTTATTCTTTGAAAAGGAAGGATTTTTACAAAAAGAACAGAAGGCAGACTAACTGCGAGAGCGAGGGTTCGAGCTCCTATGATAGCCGCGCCACTACTGGTGCAACGTGCGCCACGACTGGTACAGCGAAAGCGTCGCGGATTCGCTTTATATTATCGCCGCGCTGTAATCGCTCGACGCTACATACCACCTTGAGTTTGTACATTAGTATATTCGCCTTCACTTAACTGGTGAATCATTAATTACAAGGAAAAATTATTTTAAAAATATGAAACAAAAACTGTAAAACCCCGCCACCACTGGTGCCTCTGCGGTACTTACAAGAATTATAGGGACCATCAGTAAATGACCCCAAGCAATTTCTGCGCTTGTTATCAAAGGTGCGCAGTTATATACAGATTCACTAATTGCATGGTGTAGAGTAAACTAAGTCAGCTGGGTTTGTAGATTGTAATCATCTCAGGAGTAGAGGTGTTTGCACAATAAAAGGGGTGTATGGGAAGAAAAGAATTTTGGCAGGTTTTGAATGAAACTGCTTGATTGGAATATACATCAAAATGAGAAGAAGGAACCAATCGCATGTCAGCAAAGAATCCAACTGAAGCCTGCGTGGTATGTAGACATGCCCCTCCCCTGTTTCATATAGACGCAGGCTGCGTTAGAAGGGAAAATATTCCATCCCTCGGATAGGATGTTAAATGGAGGCCCAGTAGAGGAGAGTTACCACCTTTGCACGTGAACTACCCACTGCACTATTCGACGAAGAGTAGGGGAAAACTGCGGTGTAGTAGTACACTCGCGCATCCCATTGAGTTATACGTGGAGGAGAGATCCGAGGGCTTCAGTGTTAAAGGAGAATGAAACCCTGGGGAAGTATCCATTTTAATGAAAAAAGAAGATAGAGAAAAGTACTTCTTTAAAATTTCCATCAAAATCGGTTACGAAATGAGAAAGTTATGAAAGTTTGAAAAGTCTCGATCTACTTTCCATGGCAATCCTCAAATTGGCAATGTTGCTTTTAAATAACAGGTTTTTGTGGACAACTCTTGATATGTTTTGTACACAAAATTTCACATTTTCCCCATTATCTCTAAAGATGCTGCTTGTCTCTTTGTGAACTCAACATATGTTGTGTCAAATACATTTTCCATGATATATCTTGAGCTAAGAAGGAGACAGGCTGCACCTTGAGAGATAATGGAGAAAATATGAAATTTTATGTACAAAACATATCAAGAGTTGTCCACTTTGAGAGTAGCCATTGAAGGCAAATCGAGATTTTCAAACTCTCTTAACTTTCTCATTTTGTAACCGATTTTGGTGAAAAAGAAATACTAAAATAATAATAATAATAATAACAATATACAGTTCTTGTATAGCGCATATCACAAAATAACGTCTCTATGCACTTCCAAAGGACTTGGATATTACTTCGCTCTATCCTCTCTTTTCAGTAGAATTGATTTTTCCCAGGGTTTTGAATCAGAGAGGCTTTAAAGTATGAAGCAGAGGAGCAGAGGACAGGAAGGACACAACACCTCCCACAAATTTAATTAGAAGGAACGGTGCCCCCAATGAATTGAAGCAATGGGGGTATTTTTGTTTCTACCTTTTCTTTCCGAAGCTCGCTCGCTACGCTCACTCCCACATACTTAGTATATCTCACGCAAGGCAATTTAAATATATTGTAACCATAAAGTCTTATCTGTTCTCCTATTCAGGATGGTATTGTGCTTAAAACCCCATTCAATTTGAATATTTTCTCTAATAAAATATGATCGGTCGCTATGAGACCTCACAAATGCATTGAAAACATTTTAGCTTGGTCACTTATAAGGAAAACGACAGAGTAAATGGAAGAAAATAATTAAATAGCAATGATGATTATGGAATACCCATAAGATGAATTTGCGGTTGCTTTCATCATTATAGGTCACACTAAATACTGCAAATACCATGGCCTTCAGCAAATTTACTTAGAATTTATGTTCGCTCGCTTCTCGCTCGCTTCTCGCTCGCAAATGAGTACCCAGAGCAGCATACCACTGCAAAGTATTTATCATTATGTAAAGATAAAAGAAAAATAGTATGTCAGAAATGCCCCTTAAAAGTGTGTGAAATAAGAATGCAAGGGTATATTTTCCTTCTTGTGTTCATCTTTCTTAAGTGCCCCCCTTTCCCCCCAAATTGCCCTTTTTGCTGGTACCCTCTCCTACTTTGAAAGACGCTCCGCCGCCCCTGTCTCGTCCTTTTCTGTAAACTTATTCCAAATATAGATGGGTCTTTCGCTGGGTTTTACATCAGAGTACTAAGAAAATAAAACATTGTTTCATTAAAACGAAAATTTCACGTTACATTTCGATAATAATGTTGACAACATAGTATAATTCCCGTTTATTGTTTATTCAACTTTTGTATAAGCACTTTTTTTTCAAAATCCAAATTAACCTATTACCACATATCTAACCCCGTTAACAGTCACTTTGCTGGACAATTCGGTATGTATGCAAACATAGAAATGGTGGAATTCAAGCCATACGCCAGCTGTAAAACACTCCGCTCCCAAACAGTACCAAAGGTCCGTTTTCTTGACTTACGCAGCCTCCCCCCCCCCTTCCCTTTGAAAAATCCTGGCTACGGCCCTGGTCACTGAGATGATTTGATTTGAAACTTTCTCAACTGCAGATCAATACATCATCCTGCTGTGCAGTGGCACAGTATCGGTTTAATGACTTATGGAGCATGCTGAGTAAGTTCGCAAAGCAAGTGACGTAGCCATTTTAAACTCTATTTTAGGGCATTTTAGTCCTTATAAGGCATCTTCCCTCAACCTTCTCAAAAGCATACGATCTAGAAGTGCTGTGGTCTAGCGGATAAGTCGCCGGACTGTGAACCACAAGGTACGAGGTTCAAATGCTTATCTCAGCACCAATGCCCTTTTGCAAGACAGTTATCTGCATTAATTTTGCCACATTCACACCAGGGCCCCGTCTTACAAAGAGTTGCAATTGATGCAATGCGATCGCAACTTTGAGAGTAATCTCAACTCCTATCTCTTAAGTACATAGTTGAGGTCAATCTCAAAGTTGCGATCGATTTGAATCAATCGAAACTCTTTGTAAGATTGGGCCCAGATGTAGTAAGTGGGTACCTGGTCAGTGCTGGTAGGATTTATTCTTTGAATGCGCAAGCGCTACTGGCATTGGCGTAAATCCTTGGGGAAGGGGAATATATCCCCTCCCCATTTTTTCGAGGGGGGGGGGATGGTTGTACAAATATTCCCCCCCCACTCATTTTAAGGAAAAATGATATTGTAATTAATCAGTAATTATTGGTGAAATTTTTCATAAAAATGTCATAAACGACGGTCACATAGTGGAATTTTCATTTGAAATGCTCTTAAAAACAAAAAAGTGGTTATTTTTCGCTCGCTCGCAAAATAAAAGAATTATATTTGTGTAGGGGTCAGCTTGGGTGAGTAAGTGTGAATTCACGCAAGAAATTTCGGGAAAAAAGTCGATCCCCCCCCCCCCCCACTCCTCAAAAAGGATTTACGCCGGTGGCTACCGGGTTGTTGGAGCTAAAACCGGGGTATCACTATTCAAATTTCTTAAGAGACGTTAGATCCTAATGATTATGCGTTATAAGAGAACGAAATATTAGGCCTATCATTATCGCTATAAAACTGAATCATAATATCGTACCGTGTCGATGAGCATCAAACAAAATGGCTGATCTCGCAGTCCAAAAAATCAGGAATAATATCCATGTTATAACAATGTAAAGAAGAAGCAGTAATTTTGCAGAAGACATCTTGAAAGATAACTCCAGTCATGATACTAGTTGTAAAAGCAAGTTGTTCATTGGTGCATCAAAATTTAAAATGGAGACATATTTCCGTCTTCCAAGTTTGTATGCAAATGTCTTACGTTCGTGATGAACTCGGAGTAAGAAAGCATGCAGTAAGCTTCATACGTTTACACTATGTTCCCGGCAACCATGGCAGCCCCGTTTGTAGTCTCGTTCTGGACGTATTTATTTATCGCTTTCCACCTCTCTGTTACATTAATGCTACATAATACACTGTGTTCCCGACGGCCATGGCAGTCACGTTTCTTGCAACCGTGGACAAAACGGGATAAACGTGACACAACGCAGAATGACGAGATGGGTAAACGTGACAGTCCGCGATTGTCGGGGATGTCCAGATGTCCAAAATCCCACGGATTTGCCCGAAACGTAGTGCCCCGTGGGATTTTGGACATTTTTGCTTCCCGTCCCACCACGGACCGTCTCCAAGTTTCGTTGCGGCTTATTACGTGCTGTCACGTTTTGTTGCGGTCCTATAGGTTTTTCATGCGCACCGTGACTACCGTGTCAAATTTTTTTTGACAGTTTAAAAATCTGGCCGGGCATCCTTGGCAATCACGGACTGTCACGTTTGCCCCTCCCGTCCCCCGGCGTTGTGTCACATCCATCCGGTTTTGTCCACGGTTGCAAGAAACGTGACTGCCATGGCCGCCGGGGAACATCATGTAAACGTAGCATTCATGGCATTAATGTAACAAAGATGTGGAGAGCGATTATGCTACGTTTACACTATGTATCCGGCGTCCACGGCAGCCCCGTTTGTAGCCTAGTTCTGGACGTATTAATTTATCGCTTTCCACCTCTCTGTTATATTAATGCTACATAATACCCTATGTTCCCGACGGCCATGGCAGTCATGTTTCTTGCAAGCGTGGACAAAACGAGATGGACGTGACACAACGCAAAGGGACGGGATGGGCAAACTTGACAGTCCGTGATTGCCGGGGATGTCCAAATGTCCAAAATCCCACGGATTTGCCCGAAACGTCGTGTGCCGTGGGATTTCGGACATTTTAGCTTCCCGTCCCACCACGGACCGTCTCCAAGTTTTGTGGCGGCTTATTACGTCCTGTCACGTTTTGTTGCGGTCATATTAGGTTTCTCATGCGCACCGTGACTACCGTGTCAAATTTTTTGACAGTTTAAAAATCTGGCCGGGCATCCCCGGCAATCACGGACTGTCACGTTTGCCCATCCTGTCCCTTTGCGTTGTGTCACGTCCATCCCGTTTTGTCCACGGTTGCAAGAAACGTGACTGCCATGGCCGCTGGGAACATAGTGTAAACTAAGCATAAATAAATACGTCCAGAACTAGACTACAAACGGGGCTGCCGTGGCAGCCGGGAACATAGTGTAAACTTAGCATAAGCAAACAGTCAAAGTACCACAGTTTTCGGGGTTTCACTTTAATACGAGAGCAAATGGAAATGAACGTGTGTTCCGTACAGAGAACGTAATAAATAATATCATTGGAAAGAAGTTTACTTGTACACGTCACATTCAAATTTTCATTAAATCTTATGAAACACAATAAAAGTTACATATATTTGAAAGATGCATAATGAACCACAAAAACATATTCTAAAAAGTAAAAAGAATCTGAGTAAAAATCATCTAATATATGCTAGCCATGATAAAGAAATATTCATTAGTTGTTAGTATGCAATTATTATCCACAATGATATAAGCACGTTACAATCGTACTGTTGCGTATGTGTAGACTCTCTCTCTTTATATATACATATATATCATATGTCGTTCTTTTTGTAAGATCATATTGTGATTTTGCATGAAATACCGTGCTTCAAAACAAAAGAGAGTTGGAAAAAGTATCCTCAACTAAATATTTCAAAATTTTTCAGAAATGTTCATATCTGTGTATAGCCCAGGGTCTTTTCCATCTTGTCCACTAAAGCAACTTTTGTGAAAGGATGCAAAATTCGGGCTTGACAAGAATTCGTATTTGTTCTGGTTGGTATCAGAAAAGCTGTAAGTAGCTTAAACTACGGAGGCTTATAGATTTTTTTTCATAATTCTAAGGAGTTTCTGATCATTGATGAAAGTATATTTCTTTTTTGTTATGCTCTGATATATTTCATTAGCATGCCATGCTTGAGTGAGAAATTAAATACTTTATTGATTGTTTGAAATATCACTTTTGAGTAACTTTTAACATTAAAGCTGGCATATTTCGGACGTCACAAAAAGAATATCAGCACGCATGGTCATTAAGAAAGATCAATCAATCAATCAGTACTTATAAGATCAATCAATCAGTCAATTAGAAATGAAAAAAGCTAAGCAGTCATCATGGTCATACACTCATTCAATCTAACAGACAAATGATTTAACACAACCGAAAAACCGCAATCTGCATGCGGACGTGTAAATTTAATGACTGGCTAAAAGTTCATAGAACTGGTATCATTTATCAATAATTTTGCCTCGTCGTTTGTTTGGCAGGTGAAATAAAGACATTGAAATAGTGTATCATTGCTTTATCATTGAAGCTCACAGGGATAAGCATGAAACATTAATCGTCTGCATTGCAGATTGGAGTTTTTCAGTTGTGTCAACTCAGTGTCTTTGGAAACGAATGAGTACACAATTAGTTGGTGTTTTAGATTTTTTATTAAGAAAATAGCAAAGAAACTTTTCCTTGTTTGATCACGGTTATCATAAATTGTTTCCCATCATCTCTCATCATTTAGTACTGAAACCGGATTATTTGTTCACCGCTGGTAGCATAGTGAGATGGCGTGAGAGGTTATGGAGATCGGGCATGGCAATGGAAGGGTTATGAATGGCGTACGGGCACATTTTCGGGATGGGGCCGACGCCTTTTCCCCGAAAGGTAACTCTTTAGTTCAACGACTTTTTTTTTTCTTTATACAATTTTGGTGTTGAAAATGTAGGCCTGTGGAAATTTTATATTCAGGTACTGCCCAAATATGAGAAAATACGGGCGCCCTTATGCCAAAATAATGAGAATACTCGGGTGGAGGTGGGAGAGGGGAGGATAGGACTTGTTACTATTAGAATATTAAACCCTTCTGGAACACTTATTTACGTCAGCCTTAATGTTATGACTAAAGACTGCATGCGCTAGACTTCAGATAGTAAATAATACATGCAGCGTCTCTCAGTGCTTAAAAAACACTGAATTGTGTGGGCCTCATTAATATACAAGAGAGCATAGCGACAAAGCGAGAAAAGGTTGTAAAAGATTGGAACTATACACTGGCCATGTCGCTATAGAAGTAGATCACTACATGTTTGTCTTGTGAGAGCTACTGAGAGGGCAGCGAAAATTGATTTACCCCAACACATTTATTCTCTTAAAAAAAAAAAACCCGAAAATTAAGAGTGAATGCATTCACTCTGTTAGAGGTGAATTTCAGAAGAGAGTGCATTTACAGTGAATTAAGACTAAATAGTGTGATATTCACTCTTTGAGGGGTGATCTCAGTGATCACTCAAGGATTGTGAGTGATCATTGAGGTCACTCCTAAAAGAGTGATACCGTGTGTATCAAAAAATTTACAAAAATTATAAAAATTATATTTCACAGTATTTCGAAGAGTTTTTCATGTTGATAGATGCACAGGGGACTCATCTATCAAATGCCACTCTCACAACAAATTTTAATTCACGCTTGGCCGAACACTGACTGTTTTTGTTCAGGGTGTGAAAAATGACTTGCTCCAAAATGAAAGAAGAGGGACAATTAAACCAGCGGTCTAAATAAGTACTCCCATTCAAAGAAATTGCTCTATGCCACAGAGTTGCCCGACTGCCTGACAGGTTGACTGACTGACTGATCGATTGTTTGGGCATTTTATTCGTCAATAATTTGATCAATCTGTTGATTGATTGGCTATTGATTAAAAGATTGACTGGTTGCCTGAATGACTGGCTGAATGGTTGAATGTCGATTGTTTGAGCATTTTATTTATCAGTAATTGATCAATCAGTTGAGTGATTGATTGATTGATTGATTGGCTGTTGATTAAATGATTACCTTATTGACTGGTTGATTGACTGATTGACTAAATGGCTGAATGGTTGGATGACTGACTGATGCATTGACGGATTGATCTATCAGTTGCGCCTACAGAAAAGAGGGACTATTAAACAAGCAGTCCGAATAAGTAATCATATTCAAACAAATTATTCTTTTGAATAAAATTATGATGAAGTTTCGGTAGTCTAGGAAGCTTGAATCAGTTTTTTTTTTATCATAATTTTAGTGATTTCACTGCTTTATGTATGGGTGATAATTAATGTGTAAAATTACATCAAGATCTTTAAAGCACACAGTGTTGATATCCGACTATCACTTAGAGTCTCTGAATGTAAATATCTTGGGGTTTTACTAGACCCCAACTTTTCATGGAATCTACAATTAGACCACGTAAAGAAAAAGATTTTAAAAACATTTTTTGCTTTAAAGCGAATCAGACCACTTATTGAAGGAAAATTGGCATTAATACTTTATAAAACATTAGTTCAACCCCACTTTAAATATTGCAGCATAATTTGGAAGAACGGCCCTTTGACCAAACTTTAAAAACTCCAGATTGTACAAAACAGATGCCTACGGATGGTACTCAAAGTAAATAGTAGATTTCCCACTGATATATTATTTAAAACCCTTAATATAGATCAACTTAATGTACATTGGACAAAACAGGCACTGGTCATAACATTTAATTTGTTATTTAATTTTGGTCCTCCTCGGTTATCCGCTTTAATTGAATTTAACACCCGGTTAGGCTATACACTTCGCTCTGCTAAATCACAAATCGCCATCCCAAGACCACACACAAATTTTCTCTACAATAGCCCTTTATATCAAGCTTCAAAACTTTTTATTACTTTGCTCGTCAATCTTAGAATTATAAATGATGTCAAATTATTCAGCACAGTGATAAGTAAAATAGAAAATATTGGCCCACTTCTTTCCTCTACTAGATAATTCACCTCTCCCCCCCCCCCCTCATTTTTTTTAATACCACTCCATTACATGTACTTTAGTCCGTTTTCTTTTCTTTTCAATTTTGTGTAAATATGTTTATCCATATATTATTTATATATGTTCTTTCTTTTTATCGCTATAATTGAATTGATTTCATTCTTCTTTTCCTGTATATATGTTTCAAATTATGATTTACATATATTTTGTTTGTTGATTTAATTTTTCATGTTTATACCTATTTTAATGTTTCTTTTTATCACGGCCCTGCTGAAAAACAGCTTTCAGCTGAATGCGGGCACAATTGTATATGTTGTTTTTAACCGTGAATAAATAAAATAAACAAGTCTAGTCTAGTCTAGTCTAGTCTAGAATAAAAGTACCAAATTAATAACTCTTCAGATCATTCATTCAATCAATCAATCAATCAATCAGTCGAAAAATAATCAACAATCAGCCCATAAATACATCAGCTGATAGATCAGTCAATCAATGCATCAGTCAGTCATTCAACCATTCAGCCTACCACTCAATCAATAAGGTAATCATTTGATAAAAAGCCAATCAATGAACTGATTGATCAAATTATTGACAAATAAAATGCCCCCAAAATCGATCAGTCAGTCAACCTGTTAGGCAGTCGGGCAACTCTGTGGCAAATAGCCATTTTTTTGAATGGGAGTACTTATTTAGACCGCTGGTTTAATTGTCCCTCTTCTTTCATTTTGGCGCAAGTAATTTTTCACACCCTGAACAAAAACAGTCAGTGTTTGGCCAAGCGTGAATTAAAATTTGTTTTGTGAGTGGCAATTGATAGATGAGCCCCTGTGCATCTATCAACATGAAAAACTCTTCGAAATATTGTGAAACATAATTTTCATAATTGTTTCAAAAGTGTAACGCTTTTATTGATACACACTGTATAGGTAGAATATCACAATTGTGGTATTCACTATTTGAGGGGTGACCTCAGTGATCGCTCATTTTAGTGATCACTGAGGTCCCCCCTAAAAGAGTGAATATAGAGTGAATATCACACTTTTTAGTCCTAATTCACTCTAAATTCACTCTAAATGCAATCTCTTCTGAAATTCACCCCTAACAGAGTGAATGTGTTCACTCTTTTAAAAGAGAGAATTGCATCAAAGTGAATATAATGCATGCAAACGGTGTCAAAGGTCGTCAGCGTTGGATTTTGAAAAGCAAAATTCCTACAATGTTCAAATTTTCTCTCTGAGAAAAGAAATTGATTGGTGATGGTTTAAAACATAATTATAATGATGTCATTAGAAGTATCAAGAGTAAATCTTTCAGAAAAAAAAATTGATTACGATGAAGATTAAGATCATTAAAAAAACCTTAGCAGCATTAGGTACTTGACATTTTAGAGTGAGCAGAAGAGAGAGAGGAAGGGACGGGGAGAAGAGAGAGGGGCAGCGAGAAAGGGGAAGAAGATGAAGAAAGAGGGGACGAGAGGGAGAGAGGTTTACTTCATCATTGTTGAAGAGATGGATTGACCTATGAACATGATGGAGAGACAGTGATAAAAGGAGGTGGAGAGAGCTAGAGAGAGAGGGGGTGGGGGCGTTTCTCCCCCCCCCCCCCCCGTCCTAAGTGTATCTAATTATTTTGATTTTTATAAATAAACATTGTCATGTTTCTGTTCATCGGTGCAATTATTGATCATCCAGATTGCACCTTTCCGTTCCAACTCCAGCAGAAGTTTGTACTCCTCTGGCATAGAGTGAGAGTTCGACGTATAGTTGATTTTCCTCTTTGGTTCGTAGTAGTGATGAAGAATTGTTCGATTATATGGATCCTTGTAGAAAGGGTAGAAGCCAAATAACGTGATCTCTTCACAAAGTTGAGTAGCAGCTGTGTATAGCGCTAGGCCCGTGGAAGGACTATGGAAATGCCACAATCTAGGAAACGAAAGTAAGATTGATAATTTTAGAAAAATGAAATCATTTTTTTTTTCAGTGTCGAAAATCACAGGAATGCACAATGTTATTTCAGCATTTGTAGCTATTGCATTATTGTATTCATTATGCACGGAGGGATATGGATATTGTTCTTTAAGAATTCTTATGGCGAGCTTTGTCCAGAAGCAAAGGAATGCTAGGATAATTCGGGCCAATGCGATATCACAAATCTTTTTCTGCGCTCTCTTAAATGAAAATTGGATGTTACGGGCAGAAAAAAAATCTAAATGATTTAATCTTCACTCTGCTCTCTCCCTTTGAGATCCTGGATCTGTAAAGCTCTGTTAGTCGCTATATAAAAATCCCAAATATTATCATTATCATTATTATTATCATTATTTTTATCATCATTTTTCATTATCATTATCATCATTGTTTTTGTTGTTTGTATTATTATTTAAAAAGGGCAGAACATCAACCAACTGCTGAAACTGAAAACGTCCCTGTAGTAAGCATTATCACACTGTCAACCTTGTCCACTTACCACAATATTTTACAATCATTGAACAAAGTTGTTTTAACGATATTAACCATGTTAACTAAACGAATCATTTACCCTTTTGATACAGTAATTAGATCCTTTGGGCTGTATGCAACTTTGAATTTTAGATTAAAGTGTTTCCTCAAAAAGGGCAGAACATCGACCAACTGTTGAAAAAGTCCCCTGGCAGGCATTATCACACTGTCACTCTTCAACAACTTTAACCTATCCAGGAGCGTTCTACATTCGGTGAGAAGTTTGGCTGAATATTCGAAAGTGATCCTATTCTTTGTTCCATTCTCAGCGAATGCCAGCATGGCACAGGAAACCAACTTTTTAATTTGCAGTCCGTTGATTGTCATGAATGACACCTTTGAACCGACGGCTGATGAATATTCATGACCGAATGCTGCCAGGTTCATTCTGATGATGAGGTCTGCGTCATCTATGACCTCACCACATTGGCTGTTCAGAAGTATACCGGAGTTGCCGACGAGGGCGCAAGATTTAACCCTCTGTTCAAACCAGTCGGTGTGATTCATTGCCTTAGATTTCTTAATGTCTCTATACCTGTTTCTGTTGATCATATCTCCAGGGTCTACATTTGCATGAAATATCTGAACAGTTTGCCATGGCTTCATTACCTTGTTAACTCTGTTCCTGTGTATAAAAAACGAAACAAAAATTGCTTATGAGATTCGTTGTTTTCATGTCTACGGAATCACAGAAAGAACGTTACGACAAGTACAAAATCATTTATATAAAGTACTGATTTAACCCAAAAGAACCGGGGAGGATGATGGCCCTATTCGCCGCGCAGTTAGAAAATTGAGAATTTTCGGGTTTCGTGTTAAAACGAATGGGAAACTGCAATCAGGGGCGTCGCTAGACATTTTTCAGTGAGGGGGGGGGGGGGTGTAGAGGCCAGAATTGCCGGCAAACAATGCCACCGATTACTGACGACCAACGTCGATAAATTTAAGTGTATAAAGCCCACTAGGCATGTTCAACTGCGTGCCTCTATCATATTTTCCTTCCAAATAATATTTGTTCACCTCACTCGCCGAATGTGTTTGTTTTCCGAAAACATCCTGTATCTAAATATCATATGAGCGAGCGCAGCGAGCGAGGAAAAATATACACTCTCTTTCGTAGAAGTGATAGTTCTTCATCAAACTACATGATGGGCTTAAAGATATCTACATTATATATTTGGTCACCTCTCTCGCCTAATTCATTCGCTTTCAAAGACCATCCTAAATCTTGTTATTATACGAGCGAGCGCAGCGAGCAAGGAAAAAATATATATACTCTTGTTCATGGTAGAAATGATAATTCTTCATCCAACTTCACGATGGAATTAACTATGAGATATCTAACTTATACATGTACATTTGGTCACCTCGCTTGTCGAATTCGTTTTCATTCCCAAATCATCTGTTATGTAAATTTAATACGAGCGAGCGCAGCGAGCGAGGAAAATACTATGTACTCTTTGTATGATTGAAGTGATAATTCTTCATCAAACTACACGATGGGCCTGTAAGATATCTAAATTATATATTTGGTCACCTCTCTTGCCTATTTAATCCACTTTCAAAGACTATCCCTTTTCTAAATATTATACAAGCGAGCGCAGCCAGCGAGGAAAAATATATTTACTCTTTTTCATGGTAGAAGTGATAATTCTTCATCCAACTTCACGATGGAATTAACTATGAGATATCTAACTTATACATGTTCATTTGGTCACCTCGCTTGCCGAATTCGTTTGCTTTCCCAAATCCATCTTGTATCTAAATATTGAACGAGCGAGCGTAGCGAGCGAGGAAAAATATATATATATTCCTTTTCATGGTAGAAGTGAAAGTTCTTCATCAAAATACACGACGGGCCTTTAAGATATCTATTTTGATACATTTGGTCACCCTTTTTATCTAATTTATTTGCTTTCAAAGACCATCCTGTATCTAAATGTTATACGAGCGAACGCAGCGAGCGAGGAAAATATATATACTATTTTTCTTACGGTACAAGTGATAATTCTTCATCAAAATGATGTGCCTAAAGATATCGAAATTATATATATTTGTTCATCTCGCTTGCCGAATGTGTTTGCTTTCCGAAAACATCCTGTATCTTAATATAATAGGAGCGAGCGGAGCAAGCGAGGAAAAATATGCACTCTCTTTTGATACCAGTGTTATTTCGTCGTCAAAATACACAAGCAAATAAGTCGAATATGACTTTATTTGGGCACCTTACCCCTCTTTTCTTTTTCCCTCCTTCCTCTTTCCTCTCCCTTTTCTCTCTCACTCCTACTTTTTTTTTTTTTTTGCGGACAGCAATCGCGAATTTTGAATGGGGGGGGGGGTGTCACACCCCACACTCCCCTTCTAGCGACGCCCCTGACTGCAATTTTAATGTATGTCATATTTCCACCTATACTTTCTTTTAAAACTTTATTTATCACCGGTTCTAACTAAATTTTGTTGCAGATATCACCCTGGAATAGCAGACTTAAAAAGAATGAAATAGTTAAACGTGAAACACAGACGAATACATGGGGAAAATATTAAACAACATAATTTAAAAGAATTTCTTTTAGGGTTTATAAAGAACTTCTGTATAAAAATCATAATTCATTACTTGTTTATCAATCACAACAGATATGTAGTCACGCATAATTATATTGCATAATTATGATGAGAAAAATATAAAGTTTCTTTTTAAACAATATCGAATTTCTGTTCTTTGTAAATGATTCCACCCCCGTCATCATAACATCTAAAATAGCCCGATTTTTTGTAGGGTAAAATATGATATTCTTCACAAATACATCCTTCTTGTACAGTTGTATTATGGTTTGTATGATAATATTTTTGGATAGAAAAATTAAGGCAATATATGTCATAACAGTAATTATGTCAAACCTATATCATACAGTCGGATGATATAATGAAAACTAGTGTTAAAATGGAAATGGATTTCATGTGCAAAATGAAGGAATCGATATAACGCAACCATTCTCTAAAGACTAGAGGCATCGAATTCTACGGAGCCCCTAAGGTGACATGACATGTTGTTGTTTTTTTTTCGTAACTCGTTCCCTCGACTTACTAACTCGTTAAGTCGAGGGAACGAGTTATAAGTCGTGGGAACGAGTTAGTAAGTCATGGGAACGAGTTAAGAAAAGAAAACATGTCATGTCACCTCAGGAGCTCCGTATTCCGAGTTTTATACCCACTGTATTTCAATAACAAAGGTTCTGTTGATGTGCCGGCGTTGACTAGGAAAGGATTCAGTATCCGCAAAGGTTCTGTCTGTAATCGGTATTTCTAAAGAGAGCAGCAAATTTAAAACAATAGAGGATTAAAGGGGTGTTTCTTAAGAGAACATTCATGACATTATAGAGCGCATAAACGATCATCAGTTACAAACGAAGTTCTCGTCGTTTCTGTTAAAGTTAAAGGTTCGGAGTAGCGGGCAAACATCGGAAACAATATCAAGCCTTTGTAATTTTGTCTTGGTGGGGAAAACTGGAAAGGGGAGGCAAAATTAGCTCAGGGCTATCCTTTTCCCGCCATTAGCCTTAAAAATGTTTTTTTGTTCAGTGAAAGAGCAAGTTGAGTTCAAAGTAGTCAAACAAGTAATCCCTTTCTTCAAATACTTAGCCTGCTAAGACACACCATTGTACTTCAATTTTCAAAGCATCTCTTTCTCTCCCTCTCTCTCTCTCTCTCTCTTGGAATAATATAAAAACTTCAGTGCATACCAAATATATGTACATATCTAAGCAAATACATTTTATCATTCACGCTGACCGAAAGCATATTTACAAGAGAGAGAGAGAGAGGGGGGGGGGGGGGACTTCGCAAGCTTTCTGCTTTGGATGGTTTGTAAGGTATTACAGATACAAAAAGTTACCAGGTAATAATATGTTTTAACAAGAAGCACATTACTTACAAGAATATTACAAGAATATAGGGGCCATCATTAAATGACCCCAAGCAATTTCTGCGGTCTTTATCCAAGGGGCGCAGTATAGAACTTATACAGAATCACTAATTGCATGGTGTACAGTAAACTAAGTCAGCTGGGTTTGTAGATTGTATCATCTCAGGAGTAGAAATGTTTGCACAATAAAAGGGGTGCATGGGAAGAAGAGAATTTTTGAAGGTTTTGAATTATACGGCTTGACTGGAGTATACATCAAAATGAGAAGAAGGAGCCAATCGGATGTTAGCACAGAATCCAACTGAAGCCTGCGTGGTATGTAAACATGCCCCTCCCTGTTTCAAATAGACGCAGTCTGCGTTAGAAGGGAAAACATTCCATCCATCGGATAGGATGTTAAATGGAGGCCCCGTAGAGCAGCGCTTCTAAACCGGTGGTCCGCGGCCCACTGGTGGGCCGCGAAGCTTTCTCAGGTGGGCCGCGAGGTCAGTCCAAGATATTTTGAAAAAAATTCTTGAATTCAGCTTTACTGTTAACATCAAATTGAATTGAATTTATTAAACATATCCAAATAACATCAACAGTTGTGGATTATCGTCACTGCAATGTGCTAAACTTTTTTGACGATTTCTGTACATTTTTGGTGGGGGCATTACATTAAGATTTCATTTATTGCAACCATACATGTAGGCCCTAGGTTGGATTTTGTAATGTAATATAGGTATTGTAGCAGTCCAGATAATTACCACACAATAATTATTCGCTCTCTATTTTCTTTTGTCATGTTTTCTTGATTTTTTTTTTCTCATTGAGAATCTGGAAGGTGGGCCTCAAAATATTTATTAAAATGAAGGTGGGCCTCGGAAAAAAAATTGATAGCCAAAGTGGGCCTCGAGGTAAAAATGGTTGAGAAGCACTGCCGTAGAGGAAGGTTACCACCTTTGCACGTTAAACCATGGGGTACATGGTGTAGTGGTACACTTGATGCGCTTCCAAAGCAGTCACACTGGAGGAGAGATCCGAGGAATACAGTGATCAAATTATCCATATGAAATCATCAAAATGTATTTTTTTATAGTTCTTTATGTTTCATGATTTTGAACTTTCCCGAAAGAATATAATTTTAGTCTTTGTCACTGTTTTGTTCTTTTTCTTTTTTTTTTCTTTTTGTTGTAAATCTACTCCTTGATAATATACAGGTGTTCTAAGTTTGGTTAAATGTATAATTTACATATACTTTCGTATATTCAATTGTCAATTATCATTGTATTCATTTTGTTTTCATTTATGTATGCGATATTTCTTGCTTATTTTGTGCAATGGACAGCATGATGGACCTTGTGGAAGATTAGCCCTGTGCTAAACAAGTTATCCAATAAAGTCTACTACTACTACTACTACTACTACTACTACTACTACTACTACTACTACTACTACTAAGTCAGCTTAGGTGTGAGAGGATAAAGAATTAATAATTAATCAATAAAAAAAATAACAAATAATAACGTGAGGCACAAAACTGAAATAATCATAAATGAAAGTAATTAAAGAGGAGGTTTTAGCTGCTAGCTCCGATGCCTGTGATGAGTACATTTCATCTTCAAGCAATACTGCATGATATTCTCACATATTTTCATATGATATGGATAAGTACTGCTTTTCATTATGATTAATATAGCCGCTGGAGGATTATTTGATACAACAGTTAAAATATGAGACCTTACGGTAATCATTCATTTTGCTACATAAATGTTAAAACACCATTAAACGTTATTTCTTAGAAAGTTTTTTTTTTTCCTTCTTGTATTTTACTGTATGTTCGAAAAGCAATGGAGAGCGAAAGTGGCGTCGCTATTTTGAAAATCAATTTTTAGGGCAGTTTTAATCCCCAAGGCATCGTTCCTCAACCGTCTCAAAAGCCTCCGACATAGAAGTGTTGTGGTCTAGTGGATAAGTCGCCGGACTGTGAGCCAGAAGGTACGATCGAGGTTCGAATCCTTATCGCGACACCAATATCGATTTGCAAGGATTTTGCCATACTCAAAACAGATGTAGTAAGTGGGTACCATCATCACTATAAAACTGAATCATAATACCGTACCGCGTCGATGAGCATCAAACAAAATGGCTGATCTCGCAATCCAGAAAATCAGGACTAATATCCATGCTATAACAATGTACAGAAGAAGTAATAATTTTGCAGAAGACATCTTTAAAGATAACTCCAATTGTGACACTAAGTTGTAAAAAAAGAGGTGTTCATAGGTGCATCAGAAGTTAAAATGAAGACATATGTCCGTGTTCTGTATGCGATTGACAATATCATTATATGCGTTGGTGGTGAACGTGCAAAAAGAGAGTATGCAATAAGCAAACATTCAAAGCAGCCAAGTTTTATTCCAAATATAGATGGGTCTTTCGCTGGGTTTTACATCGGAGTACTAAAGATAGATAGCGTTGTTTAATTAAAACGAAAATTTCACGTTAGATTTCGATAACTGACAACATAGCATAATTCGCGTAAATTATGTTTATTCAACTTTTGTATAAGAGCAATTATTTTTTTCAAAATCAAAATTAACCTCATTACCACATTATCTAATCTGGTTCACAATGATATTCCGGGACAATTCGGTTATGCAAACATATAAATGGTGGAATTCAAGCCATACGCCAACTGTAAAACTCTCCGCATGCTATCATGACTATAGACTGAGGTACTACGATGTGGACCATTGATTTTATCTCCCAAACACTATCAAAGGTCCGTTTTCCTGACTTACGTACCCCCCCCCCCCCCCCCCGAAATATTCTGGCTACGGGCCTGGTCACTCAGATGATTTAATTTGAAACTTTCTCAACTGCAAATCAGTATTTTTTAATAACACGTGCACACCTTAGTATCAATAATGCCTATAGCGTTTTCATTTATTTGATGTACGATATCCTTCCATGCAGTGGGCCAATGGTACAATAACGGTTGGATGACATCGTAAGTTCACAAAGCAAATGGCGAAGTCTTTTTGAAAATCTATTTTTGGGGCATTTTTTAATCCCCAAGGCATCTTTCTTCAGCCTTCTTTAAAGCATACGATATAGAAGTGCTGTGGTCTAGTGGATAAGTCGACGGATTGTGAACCATAGGGTGCGAGGTTCGAATCCTTATCGCAGAAACAATATCCTTTTGCAAGACATTTATCTACATTAATTTTGTCACATTCGCACCAGATGTAGTAAGTAGGATTTATTCTTTGAATGCGCATGCAAGCGCTACCGGGTTGTTTGAGCTAAAACCGGGGTAAAGAGACATTAGATCATAATGATATGCACTATACATGCTATACGAGAACGAAATATTATCATTATCACTATAAAACCGAATCATAATACCGTACCGTATCGATGAGCATCAAACAAAATGGCTGATCTCGCAATCCAGAAAATCAGGACTAATATCCATGTTATAATAATGTACAGAAGAAGTAATAATTTGGCAGAAGACATCTTTTGAGATAACTCGATCATGATACTGAGTTGGAAAAAAAAAGTTGTTCATTGGTGCATCAGAAGTTAAAATGGAGACATATTTCCCTGTTCTGTATGCGATTATCAATATCATTATTTGCGTTCGTGATGAACTGAAAGTAAGAAGTATGCAATAAGCTGATAAGCAAATATTTAAAGTAGCAAAGTCTTGGGAGGTGCGCTTACAAGAGCAAATAGCTGGAATTGAACTTGTGTATCGTATAGAGAACGTCAAAACTAATATTATTGGAAAGAAGTTTAATAGTACGCCACGTTCAGATTTTCATGAAACCTTATGAGACACAATGAAAGTTACATAAATTTGAAAGATGCATAATGAACAACAAAAACGTGTTCTAAAAAGTATAAAGAATGTGAGTAATTATCTAATACATGCTAGCCATGATAAAGAAATTCGGTATTTGTTAGTATGCATTTATAATTTACATTGATATAAGCACGTTACATCGTACTTTATTGATTGAAATAAATACTTTATTGATTGTTTGATCACTTTTAAGTAACTTTTAACATTAAAGCTGGCATATTTCGGACGTCACAAAAAGAATATCAGCACGCACAGTCATTAAGAATGATCAATCAATCAATCAGCATTTGAAAGATCAATTAATCAGTCAATTAGAAAAGAAAAAAAAAAAGCTAAGCAGTCATCATGGTTATACACTCATTCAATCTCAAAGACAAATGATTTAACACAACTGAAAAACCGCAATCTGCATGCGGACGTGTAAATTTAATGACTGGCTAAAGTTCAGGTAATAGAACTGGCATCATTTATCAATAATTTTGCTTTGTCGTTTGTTTGGCAAGTGAAATAAAGACATTGAAATAGTGTATCATTGCTTTATCATTGAAGCTCACAGGGATAAGCATGAAACTTTACTCGTCTGCATTGCAGATTGGAGTTTTTCAGTTGTGTCAACTAAGTGTCTTTGGGAATGAATGAGTACACAATTGGTTGGTGTTTTTTTCTTCTGATTAACATCTTGGCAAACTGATTGATTAGTTGATTGACTGCTTGTCTTTGCGAAGGACCATGCGTGCTCATGTTTTTTTTTTTTTTTTACATCCAAAGTATGTCGGCTTTAACGGTAAAAAAAAAAAGTTTACCAAAAAGTCATATTCGAGAACAATCAGATAAGTATTCAACTGCTTACTCAAGCATGACATGCTAATAAGAGGCGTCAGAACATTATACACAAAGGACATTCATTTATAAATTGTCATAAAGCCATAAGAATATACTCCCAGATTCGCTGATACCACCCATAACAACAACGACAGGACCATCAATTTTGTAAAACTCAAACTCTGCACCCTTTCACCATGGACCCTAGCAAAAAAGTTCCTTTAGCTCACTGAAACTTAAAATATTTTAAATTTGTTTCGGGGATTTGTTAAAAGAGACTCAGGCTTTCCAAGGGTGTGAAAATTTCCTGAAAATATTTGCAAATGGCCATGCGTTTTGAACTGGGCCAGTAAAAAGGTAGATCTGTGACATTTGTGCGACAGTTTTATATTTCTATTTTTACTCTGAGATGGAAAATTATTTGGCGATGATTTAAAGCGTGCTAATGCTGTCATTAGAAGTAAAAATAAAAATTTAAAAAGCGCAAATAATTCAGGGAAATTCGATTGGTTAAGTTGAATTTGGTTAAGTACTTGACATTTCAGAGTGAGGGGAAGATAGAGAGAGAGGAAGGGAAGGGGAAAAAGAGGGAGGGGCGGAGGAGAAGAGAGAGGAGACGAGAGGGAGAGATGCTTACTTTATCATTGTATGCATGCATGCAATGAAGAAAGGGATTGGTCTATGCAGAGACAGTGATAAAGGGAGGAGGAGAGAGTTAGATAGGGTGGGGGAGTGGCGATAGCAACAGCCTTTGTAAAAGCATTGTTGTACTGAGGTTTCCTCTCTTCTTTCCAAACGAATGTCAGTTATCTCACCAACGAATATCAGATACCACACAATTAAATCTGCTTTGAAAGCAACATATTTTTTTCTGTGGATCGTCATGACAATCCGTCGGATTCATTTGATTCTACGATTAAATTCATGATCCTGTCGATATATCGCGTGCCAAATATTACATTTCTTAAAATAACAGAGATCTTAGTCTAAATTATGAAATATATATTTTAACATATCGCTTGCTGCTTGATGCAAATCGTACTCTTCGCTTGACGTGTTTTACACATATTGGGGAGCGGTAAAACCAATAGATTATACTAACCCAATCTACCTCCCGGAATACACCATCATCAAAAGCCGCGGAGCGTTTTTGAAAGGGGGGGGGGGGGGGCTGAGCGTGCACACAAGCATAATCATTTCCTCTTTATTGCACAGAGGCCAAGATTTCTACTCAAAAAAGTGGGGGGGGGCGGGGGCTGCAGCTTCCCCCTCTCCCGGCTCCGCGGCCCCTGATCATCTTGTCAACGGGGAGGGCGGCATATCTTTCGAGATAGTGGAGACCGGGAAGACGGAATATGCGGCAGAATGAAATCAGCCTTCTAATCTTGACTTGCAAGGTCCGTATAAATCTGATATGAGCAAGTGCATATCACATCAAATATCTCCATTCAGAGGAATGATAACATTAATTATAGTTCTTTGGATAGTGCATATTGCAGTATAATTTGAATTACTGAGCTTCACATCGGATTTATTTTTTGTGAAGTGGACCTATTTGCTGACATTGATCATGATGATATGCCAAAGTTTTCACACACCGGCGTTGCAATTATTTTTGACGACTATTGCTTATCCCCCCCCCCCCTTTTTTTTTTGTGGTTGCTTGTAATGTCATGAATGTGGAGACGATGTTTTTATCTTCGAAGAATTCACGAACTCTTATGGGTAGATTTTTTTTTGAAAAATTTGGTCTTCTGTTAGACCTTTCAAAATAGTCGACATTTTTGTCTCAGTGTTTTGTCTTCCAGAGACCTATTAGAGACATCGCACGCCCCCCCCCCCCCCCGTTACCCTTTTGTCTGTCTGCCTCCGATTGCTATAGCCCGTCTGTATTCGTTTCCTCCTTTGGTTATCTCCCCCCCCCCCTCTCTTCACACAATTCTCCGATATTCTACGAACATTATGTTTTCTCTTTCTTTTTCATTCGTCTTCTACTTCTTTTCCTTCTCTTTTTCTACAACTACTACTATTACTCTACTCCTATCATGCCTATTACTACCTCTTGTTTCATCTTCTCGTTCTTCTCCTCCTCCTTCCTCTCCTTTATCTTCTTCTCCTCTTTCTCTTTCTTCGTCTTTCCCCCTCTTTCTTGTACCCCATCTGCCTTATTCACTCTCTCTCTCTCTCTCTCTCTCTCTCTCTCTCTCTCTACCAAATCATTCTACTTCTTCTCTCGAAGTGCTACATTCATCAAGTTCACGTGAAATGTCATGGCAGGACGATCGAGCGACATCACGTTTCTGCATGCACCATCAATAATGAACACGTCTCCTTTTTTTTTATGACAGTTGTTGGGTTCTCACAGTGAGATGGCGTTTCCCTCCATAATGATTCGACTCGGGTTTAGAATATAGGCCGCAGAGTCAGCTGCGTTACTCTAAGCTCTGAGTTTCATTCACATGCACATATCTTTTAATCATAGGAATAAAGTAACGTACTATTTTCTTTAGACAAGAAAAAAAAAAGACAAGGATGTTACCCTGCAAAGACAACGTATATGTAAATGGAAGATTAAAAATGACAATTTATGTAATATCTGTAAGATTCCAGAAACGAGCAACCACCTTCTCTTTACTTGTAAAAAAGTTTCGTTATATTGGAAGATTTTAATTATATTGATCGATAATTTACTTTATGCCAGGATTGTTATGAATGAACGAATGTTGTTAATAGGTTATGAAATAGAGAAAAAAGAAATGAATCTCGTCAATCTTATGTTAAATTTTACTCAGTTTATTATTTATAGAAATTATATTAGAGATTGTTTTGGTAGTAAAAATTACAAGATGCACGCCTCTTATTTGTTTAAGGAATTTAAGGTAGGAATTGTTCTTAGTATAACATGTAATAAGAAGAAATTCCAAACAAACGAAATTAAAAAGTATTATCAGTTATTGGGTTTATTATGTCAGTCTATTTTTCACACCATGTATATCATATTATGACTTTATGATTTTATGTTATTGTAAATAATTGTCGGTATGAATAATAAAGTCCCTCGATAGAGGATAAATAAGGAAAAATTCTTTAGACAAAGCAACGTGCAGAATAAATACCTCTTGTAATAACTATACATCCACCACTCACTTTCCAGTGATAATAAAACTAAAAATGATGATGGCGAATTAGTGATGATAAGAATGATACTATATTTAAACTCTGAATTTCATCTATACATTTGCCTTATAATCACTAGAATGAATTGGACTATTCTCTGTAAACAAAGAAACAAAAATGCTGTTCTCAAAATTTTCAAAGTGATAAACCTCATTTTACTTTTCGAATTACGAAATCCATTTCACTGTCGCAATAATGAACCCTGTTCCCGAATGACTAACGAACCTTCGGGATTATGAGCCCTCGGAGTAGCGAACCTTCGGATTAAAGAAATTTCGGAATTAAGAATCTTCAGGGAAGCCAGGCTGTAACCAAGGGAAATAAAAATATGCACATTGATGCCAGTAAGAAAAGGGATAGAACTGATAATGAAGTTTTATGGGCTTAAATGAACATGAACCAATATACGGGCCAGCCAGAGATTTCAAGAATAGGTTTGTACTTGCACAGTATTGAGCGAGATTATTATAACACCTAAGAAAAAATATCATATTGAATCAATATTGAATATGATATATCCGCATCATCTGGTACTTAATTAAGTAATGAAGACATAAAGAAATAATGTGAAAGAACATGGTGCATATTTGATTAAATTAGATGCTTTTTGGTGCCTACCACACCCCGTCCCAGCTTATTTGGAACAGCTGAAGTGTTAAAAGAAACCTTACATGCACTGACATAATTAAATCAGAGCGGTACATGATGTCAGTGCATGTATGGTATCTTTTAAGACTTCAGCTTTTCCAGCATTTCTCCATGTCATTGCAAGAGATCCTTTGTTTTGTGACCTCTTTCATTGGCTTTAGGCTCACTTTTGAGATAAGTTCAATTCCTAGATCAATGCATGGCCTTCGGAAGGGCAATCTCATCAGTTTTAACACTATGGATGCAATAGAAAATTACCCCTGATCCTAGCAAAATTAAGATATTTGACTGTTTAACAGAGAAAATGGTTACAGAGTAGCGAAAACTGACGAAAAGTCGGATCCCCAAAGATACCCTCAAAAGCTACTCCGCTATCATGGCTATAAGGAACATTATGGTGAACTCTTGAGTACCAGTACTGTTCAAGTGATTGTACCAACGTATAAGTCTACGTAATGGAGCTCAAGCAAACATGCACATTGCAGCCTTTGGCTGGCCATTATCATGATTACTGGATTGAACTGAATTGAACTGAGAGGAACTAGTGTAGACGAATGTCCTTCCGAAAACTTCGTTCGACCCCATCAAATAAAATTCTTTATTGGATACATGTATTTGTAAAAATTGTTTAATAAAGATATTTTTTTTCAAAAGCTCATTCTCTGTAATCACTTCGTTTATGGCCTCTGAATTGCAGATGACTATCTATTTCCAACTTCATATATTTATCTTCTTCTTCTGTTCTTTATGATTGTGCCGTGCCAGAGTCTGACGTTGGCGGCCATGAGTCTGTCCTATCTTTCGCTCAAGATAGGACAAGTTTCAGTCGCATGGCCTCAAGATAGGATAAGTTTCAGCTGCATGGCCGCCAACGTCAGACTCTGGCACGGCACATAAAGAACAGAAGAAGAAGATAAATATATGAAGTTGGAAATAGATAGTCATCTGCAATTCAGAGGCCATAAACGAAGTGATTTAATTCCTTAATTAAGGATAACTATTTCAAGATATAGGCGCATCTACCCCGAGGGGGGGGGGGGGTGACCCACAAAATAATCTTATTTATTACGCCACTGAGCGCAGCCTTAAACCATACGTTTCTCCTCGGTTCGGGCGGTTTTGAAAAAGTCCCCCCCCCCCCCCGCTATTGGAGAATGCTGGAACCGCCCCTGCATGTAGTGTCAGTTGTATCGATTCTTATGAAAACATAAATTACACAGAAGAGCAAAAATCGATCCAAATGTATAACCTTAATACATCACGTATGATATGATGTAATTGAATTGTATATACATGTACTTACATTCCCTTTTATCATGTTTATCAAATATACGAAAGAAAAATCGAAGAAGGAATATCGTAAGACACTTAGTCGACAATGATCATCAATCTTTTCTGCTTTCAAATTCGAACAGAAGCATCTCAAATATGGCATATTTGGCATATTGAATTGCACCGAGAGAGCTCCTGACTATATTGTTCTCATTTAGATCAGTCTCCTTTGATTATACTTTCCTTACCTTCCTACAATTTATTCTCGCTCTCTTATATCTCTCTTTATCTAATGGTGAATGTCCCCTTCCCACTTCTTTTCTCTTTTTCTCTATCTCTCCCTCTCCCTTGCTGTCTCCATTTCTTCCTCCGTTTATCTGCCTCTGTCTCTCTCTCTCTCTCTGTCCCTCCCTCTCTTTCCCCCTGTAGCCCAACAATGCAGTGATGAAAACGTACAACAGAAAATGATATCAAAATTGCAACAGCCTTTTTATTTTCTCTGTCTGAGGGTCTAACATAATGTAATTATGAATAATCTACATATTGCCAGGATTATATCACAAATAATTACACACTCTGAGAATTCTGATGCACAGATAATTTAAATGATAGAAAATATAAGGAATACAACCACATCAACAGAAGTGAAAACAAAAACAGGATTTCTTACAGATCTCACTGTTGCATTTTAAAATCAATATATCTAAAATATGTGCATCGTACTGTAGTTTATGAAAAGGTATGACTAAAGAGAATTCAATGCCGATCGTGGCAGTGATGATAGTCTACATCTTCAGCAGGATGCACAGCCTCCATCTTCAGGATTACAATACGAAAATAAAAATGCGAGGCTACGTCAGGGCTATGCATAGGGAAATAGGTGTGAACAAGAAAAGTAAAGACTTTCTGCAGATTTCTTGTCATGGTACAAAATTTCCTTTGTTGCCCTTCTGCCATTCTAACAGTCTAATAGGATGTTTACGTTATTTTTCAACACCATTTTTTTCTGCTAAGCATAGATTAAAGGGACCGTAATCATGGTAATGGCTGATTATGAACATAAGTAAAACACAATGATTCTGCAACAATGAAAGGTAGGACTATGTAGTATAAGTAAAAAGTTAGACACAATTGCACAGAAGGTATAATTCGTAGGAGCATGACTTCAAATAACTACAACAATCATTACACGAAAAACCTGACAACTGTTTGGTTATGTAGCACGTAAGAACTGTTGAAGGCCCCGGGGAAAGGTTATAACTTGTATACATGTACATTACATGCGGCTATAGCTGCCCAGTCACGAGGCACATTACGCTTCCTCCTCCGCCCTCTGTCTATTTCTTGTTGATTCATGGTAGGGACGTTTAGTTTTATGCATATTCAAATGATTATGATATCTTCGAAAAAATGACCTTCTAGTAAAAGGATATATTCTCTGATGGATACCTTTTTGTGTATTTAGTTTCAGTCCGAATTGTCAGGTTGATAAGATACGCATACATGGCTGTGAGAGATGCAATCGTTCGGAAATTCTGTTTACATATCATGCCTATATAATATTTACTCTGAGAGCGTCAGAACAAAACTTATAATTGCGGCCATCAAGCAGGGATTTCTAATCATCAGAGTGACTAGGCCATTTCCCATTTGTATAAAAGATCAAGATTCTCCTCATTCATGTGATTGGAAGTTGAACTTGTATACATGTGTATAAAAAGGTCACATCGGGCACCAAGTCACGTAAGTTACATTTTAGCAATGATTTCAGGAATTGGCACAAAATTATATTGTCTTTTTTTGTTTCATGCAAAAGTCTCGTTACGAAAAGAACGAGTACGCAAACGGTATCACCCTTTCAAAATGAAATACATTATGTCCTCGTAAAGCAGGCCGATGTTGTCTGCTAAAATTTAGTGAGAAAATTGCGTTTTTTATGGAAAAGAAATATGAAATGTGCAAGATCACTATTATTGTTTCCAGTGAATATAAGGAAGTGCCTATTATCATTATAAAGAACTCAATCTTCAGTTTGCATGAATGCTTCGTTACCGTGCTACGAATGCATTCCACATTTACGAATCATCGGATTTTAATATACTAGTAACGATACATTTTTCACTTTCACTTTCGTAAAGAAAATTAATACTGTTGCGTCGAGTCCTCTAGACAGATTAGTCTCCGTCAAAGATTTACGGGAATTATCTCGAATGAAAATCATGTTTCAGCTCATTAAACCAAAGGAGAAATTCACGTCCAGGGCAATTTCACTTTGTATCTCAGAAACAAAAGAATGAGAAAAAAAAAACCAAAACGACAACGCTCATGTAATAGATCCATCCATTACTGTATTAGGCTTACTGGTAGCCAATGGTACGTATTACTGGTGCGTTACATGATTGATGCCTACTTTCTTAATTGATCTATATAATGGGAGAGTGGTTGTATTCATTACACTGATTAGATATACACTGTACTGGAAAGAGTAAATTGGCTCATCCTTGTGTGTACTTTGTTAAGAGCAAAGTGCCACTCTTTTTTTTTTAACCTATTAACACTACATGGTTAGAAGAAGACAGATATCGTTAAATTTTATGGGAGTGCATTATATTTAATTGAGATGCATTTTTCTATTTGATATATAACAATTAGGAGATGAGTGATGAAGTCTATCTTTTTTCTTTTGAATAGTGATCATATTAAGCATCAGTCGGCTATGCCTGTATTGAACATTATTTCAAAGCGAATTTCACAAAATTGATACATTAATGCAGATGGCACATGTTAAAAAGCGCTTTAAAAGTTTAGTCCCGCAGCTACATTTTAAAGAATTTGTAAAGAATTATTACCAAAATGGTAGATTCTTCTCTTTTTTATCTTCTTCTTCTTCTCCTCCTCCTCCTTATTCTTCTTCTTCTTCTTCTTCTTCTCCTTCTTCTTCTTCTTCTTCTTCTCCTTCTTCTTCTCCTTCTTCTTCTTCTTCTTCTTCTTCTTCTTCTTCTTCTTCTCCTTCTTCTTCTTCTTCTTCTTCTTCTTCTTCTTCTCCGGGGGGGGGGGGGCAGGGGTCGTTTTGACCAGGCTTCTGTGGGATTAGACTTCAACAGTGATAAAAAATAATAATAATAAATAAAGTGCAGTGTAGGAACTCGAGCATGCAGGTGGTCATTGATATTGAAGGTGTATAGGAAAAATCGACGACGATATTGATTATAGTGAAATATTCAGTAGCCTTCATTTCAGTCATTGTACAAATGCATTATGTATGAAAAGAGATTACTTTTTTATCTTATATCCTAGTACCAATAATGTCTTCAGCATTTCATTCTGATATATCTCGGCGGTTTTTTTTTAAAATGTATGTTGTTGTTGTTGTTATCTCAGATCATGGTACTTTACTTATCTGACCAAAATTTGCCTTTTTTCCATCTGAGGGTTACAAAATTTGGTATTAATTCATGATGCAGTGGACTGGCGATAGATGAGGCGAGTTGTCACCAAAAATCGTTTGTTCCAATGGCACTCCATGCCGAAGTCGGAAGTCTGCGTTGTGTGTCGACGTGCCTCTCCCTATTCCACCATGCTCATACAATGTTAATTTGAAGATACTGCGTTCCTCGGAAAGGACGGAGGCGGTAAATAGAGAAGAGTCAATGCATACCTTTGCCGTTATAAACACTGTACTATTCGAAAAATAGAGTATGGAAGGCCATGGTATAGTGCTGCACCTATACGTATTCCCATCATCATTATCATCATTATACAGAAAGGAAAGATCCAGGCTTTGATACTGTGATTCAGTTGGCCTTTGCCTCCCATGCATGGGAAATTGATAGTAGTAATAATGATAATGGACTGCGTATTCATTTTAATAGGAACCAAGCGTATGTACTATTTCATGATGTTAGATCATTATAATGTCACTGGCGAGGTGAACAAACTTCCTCTACAAAAATCATGATTATTTTTTATTTTGGAAGAACGAAGTGCAACAATATGCCTGCCCATGGCCATACGCAGTTGCCCCCCCCCCCGAAATTTTCAAGACTTCCTTTTTTTATTGAAAATTTTCCAAAATTCCACCCAAGATGTGCACCAGATCCATCAATTTCAATTTTAAAAATACAAAAGTGCCCTCATGACAAGCTCGGCCGCTTTGCTCCGTCGCTTTCATGTTGTTTTTTTTTTTTGGTGAAAATTTTACGTAGTCTTGCCCCCTTCCCCCGAAAAAAATTCTGCGTACGGCCCTGTGCCTGTCACATCCAAAATAATGAACATGCCATTTTCCGGATTCATTATCCAATTGAAATTGTGTCAAATTGTTCACTATAAAAGGTGCATTCAGCTGAATAAAATCGATTCATTAGGACGATTCACATGGGTTCCTCTCAGAGTAATTAGGGTTTTCAATGCATCCGAGTTTTATGATATTGCACGAACTTGCTATGAAAAGCTGAAAGAGAAGCTTGACTTCTGGAAAAGTGAAAAAATGATTTGGGAATTTTTCATTATCTTATGTCAGTTTGGCAGAATATCATTAAAGAATTATCCTTGGAATATGTTGAAAAAGAATTCTCTTCAAATGCCTTCATGTTAGAAATATGATGAGAAAGAGCTTGATCGTCTGGCGCCGAACACTTGTGTGTAGCATATGACGGGCTGTTCATGCCATAACCGCTTACAATGATTATACAATTACATCCATTCCCCAAATATATAGTAGTATAGTTGTACAGTTGCAATGTTGCACAGTTTTGACCAATCAGAAGGCAAGAAGTACGCAACTATACAGCTTTACAACTATACTGTTATGCAACTATACATCTATGCAGCCATGAAACTACACACGACACGTACATGTACGGCTGTCATATTTAAGGGTCAAAGTGCCATTAATCCTTCGAAAACTTTACAACTTCACATCCGTTCGATAGATGTATAGTTGTATAGCTGGACGTGTTTATTGCTTGAACGGCCCGTCATAGTAGTATACCCATTTCTTTAAACAGTGCTTTTCAGTAAGATCAAATTGATTTCTCATCATTTTGAGGATTTCAAATCCTCAAGGTATACACCACTTTTTATGTACTGCTTGAACCTTTCACACTGTCATCACATGACGAGAACTCAAGTTTTTATATCTAAAGCCTATGCAAGAGGGAATTGGAAATGTGATGTTTCAAAACACAAACATGCTAAATACATATCAAACTTAAATTCTCAGATGTTAGAACAATACGTTCTTTTTTTAAGTAGGGAATGATGTATACATGCAAATGCGCTATAGTAACGGCATGTTCAACAGAAATTTATAAAGGAAATAAATTCGTGACAGTCTACTCACGCTGATCATGCAGATGTTGCCCATGACATTTCAGCATGTTCATTGTAAGTACTAACTACCAATGTAAAGCTAAGCAAACGCATCGATATATTTCTAGTAAAAAGAGACTGACATTTTGAGGGAGAGACGTGGTATCAGAAATTCGACTGTCTTCGTCTTCTTCTTCTTCTTCTCCTCCTCCTCCTTTTTCTCCTCATTTTTCCTTCTTCTTATCCTTCTCCTCTCCTCCTCCTCCTCCTTCTTCTTCTTCTTCTTCGTCTTTCTCTTCTCCTTCTTCTCCACCTCCTTTTTTTTTTGTTTCAAACTTCCAACCCCCTCAAGTTGGATGCCTACAGTCTCATTCGTCTCAGCCTATTCTGGCTGCTCTAGCATTTGTTGAGTTGTAGGGTCGGTCATTCATGGTTGGGTATGGTCTAGCGACAATGTTGAGTGGTAATACAACTTCATAATTATGACTCAGTTCAAGACTGCCATCACCTTACCAGATCCAGAAATGTAGTGACGCCACAATCACTAATTCGCTACCAACATTTCTAAAACCTCTCGTCAGTTCATTGAGCTTTCTTCATCGAAACCATGAATGAGCATGCTCCCGCTTTCGCACTCTTCCTTATTCTGTTCATAGCTTTTGCTCATTCTTTATTATCTATATCTATATGATTTTTGTCTATACATGTGGCGTTTTATAAGTTTTCTAACTGTCATTGCATTGCCAGTATGTATGCATATTTTTGGTTAGATATTTTGCATTCTATTTTCTGGAAATTGATTGTGTCAGATGAAATAACATTATCATGATTATGCCGTCTCATGCAGCCCAAGCTGTATAGTTGTCACAGAGTATATTCATGTCATTGTTCTGGATTTACCGAATTCCAACTCGCTCATTGTCTTTTGCTGTGGAGTTACCGAATTCCAACGTCACCATTGCCATGATTGCCGTTTGCTGTTGGTATTGGCTGGATAGAGAAAACGCTTCCATTCCTTGGTCGACGGCCATACAGATCATTAGATCGTACGTCCATCGGCATAGATTGTCGCCTCCGCACTGACATCGCGTGGGCTTTCTTTGTCTCCGAGATGATGACGAAGAGACGGTAAAACTGAAGCAACAGCAGCAGAGCGTTCTTGCACGTGAAGAAGATCATGGACTGGTCAAAGATACGGAACCGGATGATGAGATAGAGTCTAATGAAGAGATATGGTCCGTCCTGGAGTATAACGCTGGTCATCAATGCCCAAGTTTCTGTCCCGCAGCAGAAGATGTTCATTGCGGTCTGCTGCAGCATTTGGTTCATCTTTAACCTCGTCTTCACGTCATCGTCAGGTTTGGCCACTTTTCCAAAGACGCGCCGTTTCCTGGCCTTGGTGGCGGTGAGGCCGAGAGTGAATTGCAGAAGACTCCACGACCAAATCCCAAGGATGACATAGAACATGTCCCGATGGCACGCGATCGCATCGAGTTTTAACGTCTCCAAGGAAAACTCCAACATGTCTGCCGCCATACCGATGTAAACCAACAGAAGCTGCGATAGTTGGTCACGTGTTAGCTGCCCTCGAGGCATCATCCAACGCCCGACAATTAGGATCAACATGAGAGTTTGTTGCAGTGTGGTGGAAAAGAGCTGCTGCATGTCGTACACTTGCTGTCGAAGAAAGAATAACGAAATGCAAGAAAGCCTTTAGTACGTTTGCAAATGTATTACAGTCGTATACATTTTAAACCAAATTGTCTAAAGCAAAAATAAACTAACCGAATTATGACTAACAGAACATGGAGAATGGGCTGGAATTTGTGTGACAAAATACAGATAATTGCCAGCATTCCCAGCTTGGTTCTTGTGATGTTTCTATCTGCAAATGATTCACGCCTCCAATCCCGCTAACCAAGTGGGTGCCATCTGAGCGAGTTGAGGTCTTGCGCGGCTAAGCATATGGTGTTTAGTTTAACAGGTCTTGTTTCGCATTTAGGAAAGAAATGCCCTTCTCTGGAAGAAGGTCTTGTACTAGAACTCAGTGGGACTTCCTACAGGCCTTCCCGAGATGTAAGAACCCAACAGACTAATACCCTGCGGAAGGCACTGGCGTACCGACTTGGTCCTGAAACCAGATTACTTTGATCCGACCCTGGTAAAACACTAAACCTTACCCTTACCCTATAGTCCTTATTTAAAAAATCCTGGAACAATTAATGCCTGACCGAACTGATATCGAATCACCACTGCTTTTGGATGTCTTACAGTTGACAAATGCTCACTTGCCATTAACGGAATTAGGACATACCTCCTCAAGCGGTGAGACGACTTCATCAAAAGGTGAAGAGTCGTTGTTTAGGCAAAGGAAGCCCCTAATCTCTATTGACGAGATGCTAGTGGGACAGCCGAGGTCCAGACCGACACGGGCTTTGACTTCGAGTCGGAGAGCTAGAGAGCCTAACTCCATGAACCAAACCACAGGAACCACTACGGCCATGTAGATGAGTGAAGATGGAACGAACCTGAAAACAGATGATTATGTTAAGTCAGTTATCGTGGTTTTAAAGTGGATTTCAAGCACTTTTATCATTCAAAGTATTAAATACTACGTTGAATGATCCATTGCATAATAAACATGATAACACACTACTCTTCAGTAGATCTCCTTCCCTTCATTGACTGGCAACAGCCAATACTATCATTATTCCTCTTTTATCAAAGACAGACGTCAAATTTCACTCAGTTTTCTTCAGTGTAAATCGTGAGTCGGCAATGCAAAGATCAAAATTTCTTTTGCCAACCAATCAGGATGAAATACTTATTAATACGATCTAGCATATTCTCAGTTATCTTTTTTGAACCCAGATTATCTTTTTTTCCAGCGAGAAACACACGGTCCTATCGAAGGCTCCGAAATGAAGGAGCTGTAGTTTTACTCCCAAGGCCCGAGCGAAAATTTGTCTTGAACGAAATTAATCTGCAATTTTCTCACAGGCAAAAAGAACACAGCAAGAAACAAATACAAAAAAAAATAAATAAATGAAATGTAAATAAAGTCTACATCTTTGGGGGTGTCATCTTTTCTCCAACATTCATCGACAAGCAAACAAATAACGGGGAAGGGTCTTCGCCTATGTGGGTGCCTGTTTTCACCCTACAAATCCCTGACAAGCAAAACAAAGGGGGTCCTAAGTTTACTTCGGAGCCTTTCCTTTTTTATTCCTAAATTCCAAATGTTACAAAATGCGTCCCCTACCCCACACCTGGTTTCTGCCCATGTCTCAAGAGGCTCTTTCTGCTTCTAAATATTGAGGTCTTTTATCGCCCATGAATAATCCGTCTCTGACACCACCATCTTTTGAACATGTTGATGTAATTTGTTGGTACATCATTAGCAGTAAGTGGGAAAATAACGACTGACAACTGCAAAAGTGACAAATATTTGCGGAAGGGGAAATTAATGCCTTTGAAAGCATTTTAACGCCGTTTTAAACAAAGTGCATTAACTTATTGCAATTTTCTTAATTCTGATAGTGTTTGTTTTACCAGCAAAATGTACATATAGATTTCTGTTGGAAGTTCTCTGTGACAATAATATGCATGAATACCAATGACAAGTGCAAGTACATTTGCATAATCTAAAGACTTAACTCTTTGTACATGATCATGATGATGCAACGTAACGAATGCCATACTTGATTTTTAAAAGAAGTGCTATGCGTTTAACATTTTTAAAGTAGTATTTCAAAAAATAAAATTCTACAATTTTCATTGATTACATTCCTAAATCCTAAATTTGAACAACAGTGTTTAGAAATTTGAATAAATTTTCAGGGGGCACTTTTGATTTGCATTTTTGTCAAGGCCACATGGGTTTTCATTATCACTAAATCGGGGAAATCAATTGCCTGTTTCACTTGTTATTTATTTCACAACGCTCGCTCCTTCGACCATGGTAAGTAATGTAAGTTCACACTGATTTGTTCTGACATGTCTGAATTAACACAATATGCTACGATTCGAGTCCAAAAGTGGGAATTTTTCAGTTCTTTATTCTAAATGTAGTTTTAGATATTATATCATAAACTTACTTTAAAATTTCATTTCAGTTTTCAACTTTTCAACGTAAAAAAAAGCTATACTAAAAATGTACAAAGTTGTTTTTTTTTTCTTCCCATTCCAAGGCCTATTATTCATTTTGGTACACTATCTATCAAAAAGTGTCCACTTCCTTAAAGTCATATAATTCCTAAGAATGACAAAGACTGAATCGAATTTTCTCTGATGTACACGCCCATTCTTACTAGCAGTTCGCAGTTTATACTAACCTTTCGTTTACATTACGTGTATTAACTGGCGCCATAAGACATACAGAAAAACACTTATCTTGTTTCTCAATTTCTTACAAAAACGGCATTACCGAGAAATATGAATGGGAAAATATGACTTCATGTCTTCCATCCACTGTACACGCCCATAAGCGAAGCACCATTTTCAAATGTCATTTAAACACCAACAAGCATTTCGGTTTCTCCAAAACAGAGGGAGATATAGAAAACGACCGACTTCAATTTAATATTGCGACGGCGTTTTTATTGTCATATCGATCGGTTTTCGTCATGCAAAAACACAGGCTTTGCTCTAGGACAAAAGATATCACACCTCTACCGGAATGATGGTAAAGAATATAGTTATCTTTTATATAGTCTCTGCTTTATTGCTCATCGATCTGGATTCTGCAAGGCTTATTGAAAGGTTACTGTCTGTAATCCAAAGGACATAGTGATGTTAATGAGTAGCTACCATTCTCAGATCATAATGGCTTTCCTGGTGATAATGAATTGCGATGTCATGAAGTCATCATTTTGACCACATCCACATTTTTATAAACTATCATATTATAAAGGTTATTTGTGTTACTAAATTTGAATTTAAGATTGAAAAATTCCCGACATTTCGCAACAACAAAATGTTGACAGACAAATGCAGACTGCATGTGTGCTTGGCGTGATAAACTTGTCAAAATCATGAATTCTTTATCTTCCATTCTCATTGTTTTTCCCTACCTTTAGTTTCATTCCTCTTCAAATATATATTGACATCATTTCGTTAGCTATTTTAGTCCACTTCTTATTGGTTTTATTTTCCTTTATTAATGAATTCATTTCTTTTTTATCTTCTCTTTTTTTGCAAAGTGATATTGTTTCTTTAAAACAAAATATGTTCAGTTGATTGAGGAAGAAAATGAACATGAAACTGTCTAGGACTAAACTGATCTTTTAAGAAAGGCCATTCCTCCATATCGGAGAATCGATATGAATATGTTCAGTACTTTTACTCTTTCGTTATGCATTCATTATTGAGGGGAAATTTACAGATCATCATCGTAATCATGGTAATTGTTACATTCGAATTTGTTGTTAGTGTAATGAGATGCCGTATCTCTGATTTTATCCATAGCAAATATTTTCATGTTAATCTCCTCTACTGCATTCTTGTTATGTTCTGCTATGATCAAGACTTCCGTCAATTTCAGTTGAGTAACTATAATGTTATTTTATGTGATTTCATTTGACAATAGAATTTATGTTTTTGATAGATTCTCCGGTTTCGAATACAATGCTGGCCATTATGTTATTGGTCCACCCTTACTCACCATTTCCACTCTCCGTCCTCATTGAAAGAATACGTAAGCACCATTTCCATGGCCAGAAAGACGAAACCCACTCCCAGAAACCAGTAATAGGAGTTCTGTGACGTATAAACCACGCAAAAGATGGCGGCCAATCCGTGAAACAGAAAGGCAGCGCGTACGATAGAAGCGCGTATCGCGCGCTGGAGTTTCATTGAGCATAAATTCTTTTTCCGGCGCCATCTCTTGAAGCGTTTGCCAATATTCTGGGTCGAGGTACCGGTGATTTCATCAGCCTGGTGGTAGTGGCTTGGATCCGGCGAGGCATAGCCCGATTCCTCGCTGACAAAATGGGTTCTGTTTCCGTTCGGAATTCTCCTCCGATATAAGTCGTCGTCGAAAGTCACATTTTGAGATTTATTATCGTCAGTGTCCACAATCTCCATTTTGACAGATGAAGTAAACTGTACAGCTTTTTGAACAAGAGACGTCCAAGTGTTTTTATGTGCACTTCGCACTTAAATACTGGATGAAACGTGCATCTTAGATTTGGGTAGACGCAGAGCCATCAACTCGAAAGTGAATCTGATGGTAACACTGTCTCATGAGTGAAAACATGTTGTCAATGTGTTTTTGTCCTCCAGTTAGAATGACCCGATGTTGATTTCCTTGCTACGATGCAAAAACGAGTTGCAAGATGCAGAAGCCATGTGAAATGAAATCAAAGCCTTCCTTTCTCTTAGTTGCAATGTCTAATTCTTCCTTAATAGGGAAAATGAATTACTCACAATGCTTTATTAGAAACAACACTTATAAAACCTTCCAAAGATATCCTCTTTTTCAAAGTCATTGAAATGTAAATCCGAAATAAATATCCAGCGTCTCACCCTCGACCGAAATATGGTAACATTTGCATCCTCGCCAGCTGACGCCAAGTTGATGCAGTAATAGCTTTGCATCCGATATACTTCACACAAAGCGCTATTGCTCTACTGAAGAATATGCGCATGCGTATTCGATCACAATCCAATCATATTAATCAAGTTTTGTCAATAGGCGTCAATTCGTTGTGATGTTGATTACAAAATAATAGAAAAATTTATATTTCATGATTTTTCAAAGAATTTTCATATGCAGCAAAAAATCATGTGGATGACCACAAATCTAATTTTATATGATACAATATTCTTGTATGACATGCACATGAATGATGCTATATCAGGAATGAGTTTGTAATCTCATTCTATTTCATTTACTTTCTCCCCTTAAATCATTTGCCATCACCCGATATATGAGTGTCCGTGTTTCCGTTTTTTCCCATACCTTGTGCCTTGTGGTGTGGTTTACGAGTCTCCATGGCGCTTTATAATGCTAAACCTCTATCCACAATATGAGCCCCCCCCCCCCTACCAAAAAAGGGCGAAAATTTCTTTTGTGTCTTTTTGGAAGGAAAAAATGTAATTATATTATGCTGTCATCAGCTCTAATTTATCCGTCCTACTTTCTTCTTAATCGTTAGTATAATTATTATATCTTATAATCTCGCATAAAGCCACCAACACCCTAATAAAAAGGACACTTACTCGGACCACAATATCATACTAAAGAATTAGCATGATTAGAACCCATTTCACTGATTTACACTGGGTTTGAATGTTGGAAATGCTTATTAACAATAATTTTCCCCAAATCCTCTTAACAAGAGTCTCGAGGACTTTGGAAATATCCGCAGTGTATCATGCATGCAGTCAAGATTAGGAAAGGATTCCCCTCATCCAAGGTCAGGAGATCAGTAAGGATACATGCAGGAGTCATTTAATAAAATTTTGCCTCTGAAATTTCTCATTTATCGTAGCCAAAAGCATTAAAGAGTGTTGGTCAGAAGAACTAGGGTGTGTGTCATGAGTCTAACAAATTTTCACTTTTGACCCGGCTCATCCTCTCCCCTTTTTTTTTCTTTCTCTTTCTCTCTCTCCCTCCCTCTCTCTCTCTCTTTCTCTCTCATTCTCTCCGATTTTTACTTCCATTTTCCTGTTCATCATTACGTCATTACTCATATTTGCCCAGGACATCACATATCAATTGATCGAGCGTCTAATTTGTAGCAATCGTTCACTCTTCGGTTTCTTTCTATTTACATTTCGTGCCAAAATATATGACACTCTCACTTATAGCTGCATGTATCAATCACTTAATCAATCAATTAACCAATGGGCATGGGTGAAAAAAAAGTTCTAAAATGCCAGCAGCGCATTAGAAATACACTCAATTTCATTTTCAACATATTTTTCGTCATTATTATTACTGTCATAATTTCCGAAACGACTTGTCCACGCTTACTTAAACAGTTTATCAACGGTTATGTAATCATTTGCAACGATTATTAGTAAATATTTTATTATTTTTCTTTGTAAGTTTTTTTTTTTTTTTTTTTTTTTTTTTTTACAGTTGTCGAAGAGAGTGGACCAGTCTTCCATTGCTGCTCTTTGTGCACCGTTTTCCTCGTTAATTTCCTTTTTGAAATGATACCTAGTCACTCAGGTCCGTCCACTTTATCCACACATTTGTCAACGCAAGCAAATTGGGCTGAAAAAAGGTCAGATTTGTTGACGGAGTCACTGGTATAAATTGTGTAATAACCAAACAAAAACTGCGCCGGAAAGTGGATTTCATCGGACTAATGGCACCAATTATTAGCAAAGCAGCTACTTCAAAGAGGAATTACAAAGATGGCAAAATATGAATTAGTTATAAATAGTCACACTCTGCTTTGTTGATGTTTCTCGGTTTGAAATAAATTCCAAAAACACTCTTTACTGCTTTTGTAACGAAATCATTTTCATGCGCTTAGTACCGTAATGGTTATATTCTTGTCATAAATAGGTTTTCCCGGAGGTTTTCCAAACTTGTGTCCGTATATGAATCTAACAAGTCAATTCTCTCCCTCTGTTTGTTTGTGTCATTCCCTATTTTTTTTTTTTGTTGTTGTTGTAATTTTACTCAAATTTTATAACTGCTAACAATTTTTCGTCCGCTTGGCATGTTCCTAGCTTTTTAATTTTGTTGGTGTTGGATTTTTTTCACTTTAAATCACTTCAGGCAATATGAATGGGAAAAAAATTCATCATCATCCTCTGAATTCCCTCGGTGGGGTAGAATCTTCTTGTCACTGCTCTCCGTTTAACTCTGTCGTTTACTAACTCTAAGTCAGCTTCAGCTCCATCCTCCTTAATACAATCGATCAATCTCTTCCCTTGGTCTTCCTCTCATTCTCTTCCCCTCTCCACTGTGTTCTTCTGCCCACCGAATAAGGTAATTCTCTTGGCTCCTCGTACCATCTGAGTCGGCGCTTTTCATTTTCTCTCTTATCTCTAATACACCTACTTCATTCTTCTTCCATCCTGTCTGCTCTTAAGCATTTCATTTCTGCCACTCCCAGTTTCTTGATATACTCCTCCTTCACGGGTCATGTCTCTCCTCCATACATTGTCACTGGACGAACCATAGTCTTGTAGATCTGGGGCTTCAGTTTCAAAGGCATCCTTTTGTCATGAATCACTCCACTAACATTTTTTCCATGCCTTCCCAGTTCCTTGCA
Organism: Echinometra lucunter; assembly: GCA_029962745.1. Lineage (NCBI taxonomy): Eukaryota > Metazoa > Echinodermata > Echinoidea > Camarodonta > Echinometridae > Echinometra > Echinometra lucunter. The sequence goes on from CM057152.1 coordinate 37,699,648, forward strand.
ACCTAGCATCTACCTCCCTGTCAAGTTACTTCTTGACCCATTAAAAAAAGAGAAGAGAAATATATATTTTTCTTCTTCAAAAAGAATAAAATTTTATTTTTGATAGAACAATCTTTTTTTAAAAAATCAGTTTTTAAATGAGACCACTTAAATAAGATATGGATGAAGCGTGAATGAATAGTAATGAATGTTGATGAAATGTTCAGTTCTTGTGTGTGCCTTTGAATATATTCAACAAAGCAAATTTAAGATTCAAAGTGCACATTATAATTTTCCATCCTGCAATTGATGATTTTTTTGCTATCATAAATATTATACTGAATATAATTCAATTTCATAATTTAACTCTGACATTTCACACGAAAACCTGATATTGAAAAAAAAATCAGTCAATATAAAATTATCAACATTTCCGTTTCCATTAGCAAAAAAAATAAATAAATACAAATCTTAAGAGGAAATTTCGATATCAGATACAGCACCTTCTCCTCTTTTTTTTTTAATTTGTGCTTTATTGGTGCATTGCATTTCAAAATGTAGCATAACATAACATCAAAAGTAGATGACAGATCATAATTATAATAAAATTGTTCATTTTGCAAAAGGTCACCTGAAACTTTGACTCACCTTTCTTTTCCTGTTAAGCCGTACCAAATTCCGGAAGGATCTTAACACCCTGTTTGTAGAACTTGCTCTCCCAATTTTTATTTCAGAAAATGATGTTCTTTGTGTTATTTATGAACCACCTTCTCAGTATGATGATCATCAAAAAAAAAAAAAAACACGATGAAAATTCTTCTTTAAAAATTAAACATATCCAATCACGACATAGATGTTTGGAGGAGACTCATCCTGAGCCCGGCGGGGCATTTTGAACGTAAATACAAGGTACATATTTGACTAGATTCTCCCTGTGAAATACTGTTGCCTTTACACCATAGTTCAACCCGTCATGTTAAGAATTCATACCTGTAGATAAAACGCAACCAGTGAATGTAAGTAAAGTACATTAGGTGTTCAGTTTGTCTTGTCTGTGAGGGTTTGACTAATAATCACTGACCATTCTAAATATGACCGTTCAATGTTCTGCAATTTCGTTATCTTTCGTTTTAATATACTATTGTCATTCCATTTCTAACGCACTTTCTCGTCTGTATTCGGGGTCACTTCGTCACTAACTTCTAAGGCCACGTCGCACTTTCTTGGAAACCTACGTCTCCTGAACTGTTTTCCTGGGCCGCTTCAGGTCCTCGGGATGCCACAGGACTTTGGGTTTCTTCTTCATCTTGGAGTGCATCTTCACCTCGTGGGGCTTCCCATCATCAAGACATGACTGCCTTCCAGGGAGATTGTGACCACACCGCTTTCAAGGTCCTTTCCTCCCTGGTCTGCAAAGCCACCATTTTGTAACCTTCTTCCTTCACGATCTGATGCCCGTTAGCATCCGGTTGAGTCGGGTTAGCATCCGGTGGAGTCGGGTGACCCTTCATGGAGTTGCCTTCGCGTCTTTTACGCAACCCTTGATTCACCTTCACAATGACGCGGTATGTCTGTAGCATTACGATGAGCGAGTTCTTGGCTGCAAAGAAGATAAGGGTCTCTCCCACATAGCCTGTCGAAAACATGATGTAGAGACGGAGGACTAGGTAGGGGCCATCTTGCATGAAGATACTCACCATAAGAGACCATATTTCGCTCTCGCAGCAACAGCAGCAATGCGCTTTCCAGTTACATCCATTCTCTTTCCCAGTTTCAACTGTGTTCGAGCCGTCGGATGAGTTTGTCGGCTTCGATCGGACCCGCGACACGGGGCTTTCGCTGCTTCACGGCGGTCAACCCCAGAGGAATCTGCAAGAGGCTCCAGCACCACACAGCGATGATGAAACCAACATAGATCTTATCACAAGCAACCGCTTCGATACTGAGACTGTCCGTGGGCGAATTCTAACATGTCTAGCGCCATCGCCGTCAGAGCCAATAGAAGACTGGAAAGTTGATCACGAGATAGCTTGCCTTTTGGTGCCATCCAACGACCGAAGATGATGATCAACATCATGATTTGCTGGGAGAAGCATTGAGTAGCGCCGACTTAAGTCATTGTTCCCTGTGGGTCGAAAAAGACCATGATTTAGGGTAGACAGAACTGCTTTATCTTTTTAATATCTGTAATATGCATGCCAAACAAGACAGCTGTCAACATGGTCAATATGAGAGAATAGCTTTTAAAGGTCTTTGTACAAGTTGTCGGTATGAGACGGAGAAAAAGGCATTAACTGAAAGTAAGCACAGAATTACGCTGACTGGGAAATAGGACCTATACAGTATCAGAAAATGTAAAAGAAATGTTCTTTGATGCTTCTCATTAAGGCACATAGAAGAAAAAGCAGCCAAAGAAAGTACAAGAAGTTGAAAAATGGAAGGAGAAAGGATAAGGTGAGGAGTAAAGAAAGAACTATGGATGAATAAGGAGAACAAAAAAGCCCAAAAGAGTTTTAGCGAATACCAGTCAGTTCATGATACCTACCGGATCAAGCACATGATCTGTGATGTTGGTTCCGCTGATACTGTCCTGTACCACTGCTGTCCGACATTCGTCATAGAACACAATAGGACAAGATTACATCCCTGTAGAACTAACAACGTGAGTCCTGAAGTTAAGGGCGTAGATCTCAAGGGACAATGATGCAGGGCACCACCCATAGGAGATAAATGAACACGCTAGGTATGAACCTGTGTTTCAGAATGTCAAGAAATTTAAAATAATCTTTAATGCGTATGTCGCAGGCCTGTTGAAAAATTATCATAATCTGACAATACTTGTCGGCTGTTTTATTCTGATGATCAAACTTTTGGATACAATTATATGCTTCAGTGTTGTCAAGAAAGAAACAAAATCATACAGTACGTTAACAGGAAAACACTTTTACCAACAACAGAACTTAAATTTATACAAACATGAAGGAAACAAGTAATTCTTAATTTCAATGAAGTAAGTGTCATGGAACAGGAGGTCATTACGACTCCATGATATGACAGGAGTCGCTACAGCACACCACCCCACCCCCCCCCCCCAAAAAAAAAATCTCTTGTGGTCAAATGCGCAACCACGAAGCGAACGAAGGAAAGAAAGGAAAAAGAAAGAGGCAAAGAAAAGAAAAGAAAGGGAAGAGAAAGGAGAGGAAGAAGGAGAGGGAAGGAGAAAGAAGAAATGGGTAAAGAAGGAAGAAAGGAAATCGAGGAAAGAAAAAGCCAGGAAAGAGAAAGGAAAGGATTTTTAGTGCTACAAAGCGCAGGCTGCCCATCTTGTTCCCTTTGACTCCCTCTATGCATTCCATTGCGTACATGCATGAAGTTAACTTGGCAGCTGGTACGATTAGGGTTTGTGATTTTTCTTGTTACCTTGGCAGCGAGAAGGGGAATGTGTCCAAAAAATAACTGCTTCGTCATCATTGTTTAAATTCCATAAAAGTCCCTTTAAAAATGGTTACCGGGGATAACATTTTGTTGTAAGGCTGCCTCATGATACAAGAATGTACTATTATTTGTACTATGATTTACACATACTAAACTTCGTCTAATGAAATAAATCTTTTTCGCAGTCAAAAATCAGTTGTTCCGGTCTATCTGCGTTTGCGTGTCGGGTGCATGAAATTGCTAAGATAATATGCGGATTCCTTTCGTAACTGTTGATGTAGTTTGACTATTTTAGTGAGCTCCAAACCGGTCTTAGATATCTTTGATAATTATGATCATGATGATGGATCTTCGTAGGAATAATGATAATACTAGCTGTTGCACGATAATTCTTTCTCAAATGGATAATGAGAGGTGACCAAAGAGTGCATAATTTTCTATCTAACTTTTTGCATTTGCTCCCATGATTTGCACAGAAGATTGCGCAGGAGACTGCACAGGAAGAAACGGGTTTTAACAACCTCTCAATAGATGATCATGATCAAACTGGTCATTTTTTCACTGTGACACTTGTCCTTTATATTCCTGTTTATATGGCTCCGTTTCATTCTGTTGTATTTTATTGAGCTCATATTATAAGCATTTTCAGTGGTAGAATGTAGAACCACACAGCGTATTCTTGAAGTAATAAATAAAACAAATACCTTCTGAAGAAATCAAGTTATGTTTTGTTAACTGGAATCAGTTGGATCCTGGATTAAACTTACATGGAAATGACAGAGTCCAGTATAGTCATGATATTAATTTAATATCATGACGTAAATATAAAAGCAAATAATAATAATAATAATAATAGTAATGATAACAATAACACAACAATAATAATGAATGATAATGACAGTAACAACAACAACAATTATAATAATAATAATAATAATATAATGATATAATGGTCATTTATAATGCGCTATACACAAAGTAGTAACATAGCGCTTACAAAGTAAACATCAACAAAAAGAATTAGCTCTGTGGAAAGTGGTGAGTCTTCAGTTGTCTGTTGAAAGTTGACAGAGTTTCTGTTGCTCGGATTGAGGGTGGGAGATTGTTCCAAGCTCTAGAAGCACCCTGGGGAAAAATCGATTTTAATGAAAGAGAGGATAGAGAAAAGTAATTTTAAAAAAAATTTCCATCAAAAACGGAAATGAGAAAGTTATTAAAGTTTGAAAAGCCTTAATTTATTTTCCATGGCGATCCTCAAGTTGGCGATGTTGCTTCAAATATGGCAGGTTAGAAGCACAACTCTCAATATGTTTTGTACACAAAATTTCATATTTTCTCCACTTTATCTGAAGATATACCTTGTCTCCTTCTTAGCTCAAGATATATCATCATGATCATGGGAAAATGTATTTAACACAACATACTGAGTTCACAAAGATACAAGCAGCGTCTTTGATGGAACTTTTTTTGCTTCTCTCTGTCCTCTCTTTTCATTATAATTGATTTCCCCATTCTTAACAAAATAATGCATAATCCGGCTTCGTTCTTACCATGTCCATTCCCTTTCTTCTTGTACTTAAGAGTGAAGGCAACTTCTATGGCAGATGGCACGAGAAGGGCATTGATGAAGAAGACTCTGCTCTCCTTGGTGACGTTGTAGACGAAGAACGTGAGCACGATGCCGTTCAAGGCATAGACGAAACGGACGATGAGGGCTTGCAAGGCCGCGAACAACGAAACTCTTCTTTCAGTCGCCATTTTCGGCACGATGTCAATCTGATATTTCAAGAAATGCATAAGAAATACGTCGTATTAAGTAAAGGATAGGGTAATGTGAATTGATGCAAGTTCTTATACCTTCTATATTAACAGTGAAAAAATCGTGAATGTAAACAAGCAGATTAATCAGATTAATAGGTACAATTTAATACCCTCTCGGATACTGCGTATAGCCACAACAGTATCATATTCGAGACGATGATCACTTAGATGGTGTGGCCATGTGCAGATATGAAGATTATGGTGAACTTACAATTTTGCCAGAATTTCACATGTTTTACATGCATGATAAATTCATGTTGTACTGGAGCAATCAGC